>OZ023155.1:33127022-34327022 GCA_963678695.2 Diplodus puntazzo | reverse complement strand
AGTTAAATGCAATATAGTCATCTATTTTGTAATTTTCTTAAATAGTGTGAACCTTTTTTTTATTCATGTATTGTAAATGTTTTATCATTAAAAGGAAGAAAAGGATCTTTAGGGAATTATGAGAAATTCTCTGTTTCATCTCAGCTGGCTGAGGGGCGTGTATCAGAATAAGGTCTGCATTGACCAAAATATATCAAGATATCAAATCAAAGCAAAACCAGAGGGAGATAGCTCACCAACATGGCGCTGACATCTGCTGGATATCTAGCAGGTTAGATATCTGGCTGAGGTGCAGAGGGGACAAGCTGCAGCCAATGAAAGCATACCTCCCTATCCCTCTCTATTGTTCATGCACCCCAGCCTTTATCAAGCATCTATTGGTATGGAGCAGGCACAATAATAGCCTACAGTCTCAAGCCCCGGTTTCAGTCATGGTTTCAGTCCAAAAAACAATACTTGCTTCCAGCGCACACTCAACCATCCCCTCACTCAGACCAACACCCTGGACTGTCTGAACCCTGTCACATCTGTGTCCCGTCTGTGTGATCTTGTTGTGTGTAACCTCCTGTTGTTGATCAGTTCTCTAATATGTGAAGCATAATGACTGAAAGACTCCAGATTAAAGGGCAGAAAGATGTGTGGAGTTCACAGCACAGCGATCTGATGATTTAGAGAGTCTGTAGTATGGCCAAGACATAAGCTAACCATCTGCTGGCTGTAGCTGCGTTCAGACATGAGAGGGGCACTGATCTTATTTCCCAACATATCAAACTTTTCCTTTAATATAGACACGTCTTAACATTAGGCCTGCGTGATATAGTAAATAAATCATGTTGCAACTATTTTTACCTATGCTGCTATTGCATAATCAGTCGGAATGATGATTTTTGCATCACAAATTTCAATTTCACTGAAAAAACTACTAAAATCATGATGATGTGACATTTGTTGCGGTCTCTACCAAACAAACATGTTTCTGGAGAACAAGATTTGTAGGCCCGGGCATCTCTGCGGCCTACAGCACCTCATGAAAACACTTTAGTTTACAAAACAATGCAGCTCTCACCATGTATATTCTGGTCGATTGTGGAGCCCTACTTAGCATCAACACTAAGTTTGTGTACCAAATATATTTAATAAAGTGATACTGATGTGTCAACTTATTACATTCATACCAAATAAATGAATAAACCGTCAAAACATTGTAAATCAGATCAAGATAAGGCCAAGAGAAGTCATTTATCCAAAGTCCAACAACCTGATAGTTCTGAATCCGTTTCCCGTTTGTGTCAAACTTTTTGTTTATTTCCACTCCTGATTGAGAATTTCTTATATTTTCAGAAAAAAACCTTCCACCTTCAGATGAAGGAGCTCTGACAATATATCTAGTTTTCTGAGTGACAGTGATGAAGAGTTTACCATTTTACAGCCCAGAAAAAGTCAGATGACAGAGAACAATGAACAGTGTGCTGTGTCCAGTTGATTAGTACAAAAGTAATTTAAAAAGGCATTACGCAACCTACTAATGTCATGTTCTTGTCACTGTGTTGTACTGTGCTGTAGTGAGGCTGCTGACAAAGGGGAAATTGACATAACTTCTGTGATGGATTAGATTGTAATTGTGAGTTAAGAGGCCAACAATTGCTCTTTAATTCAGAAAATCTGACACAAAATAAAACACAACAAAGTTTGTGACTGATGTTTGAAATGTGAACATTTTCTGTGATTTAATTCAGCTGCAGCTGCACCCAGAAGGAAAGCTTTAGTCACTAACAGCCATTTTGAATTATTACTCCAGTCATGTAGAGCAAAAGCATTTAAAGTTCAATTCACTAAAGAAAATGTTAAAGAAATTAAGCAGTGGGAAGTGAGTCATTGTGCCGTGTGATCCCAGGAATCTTCCACCTGCTACCATTTGGTTCTCGATACCTCTTAAAATAAAGATGCCTTTTCAAGCTTTAATCCTTTTAATCCAATCTATAGCTCAGTGTGGATGAACGTGGTATTATAGGACAGTAGGGGGAGGCTATTTCTTTTACACTGTATGTCACACGAGTTCACGCAGCAATCCACATGGGATGAATCTACTTGGATACTTGAGTAATCAGTCATGAGTAAGGAGGCACGTTTGCTCCGGAGCAGACTACACACTTCTTATCAAGTCTTCTGGAGGTTGACTTGAGTCGGCACAGTCAGATTCTTGGCCTTGTTCAGTTGTTATTCGACAAGATATTTTCATCAGAACTTTTAAACATTTATCTTAAAATCTTCTCCTGGTTTTAAAGGCTGCATTACAGTAAAGTGATGTAACTTTCTAAACATATGTGCTCTACTTGTTCTAATACTTTATCTGCCCGGTCATTACATCCACACTACTGACGATTATCCATCAAACACTACAAACACTCAAATACTGATAGAGGTATTTGGTCCAAAATATGTGTTTTTGAGGAGTTCTGACATGCGGGCAGAAAACAGAGTTCATATTAAGACATGCTGGATTCAATTCCTTGACCAGAAGGTAAATTTTGATGTCTGAGGTGAATAACTGGAAGTGAAGAGGTGCCAGTTCACTGCTGAGGTGCCCTTGAGCAAGGCACCGAACCCCCATATGCTCCCCGGGCGCTGTCACAGCAGCCCACTGCTCCTAGCTTGCAGGGTGTGTGTTATATGCAGCTAGTGATGGGTCAAATGCAGAGAATAATTTCCCCCCCCGGGGATTAATAAAGTATAAAAAAAAAAAAAAATAACTTACTGCTGTAGAGTTGCAGCTGAATGTGGCACCGGGTCGGAACCTTCTGAGGGGCTGAGGCTTTAGACTATCATCGTATCTATAGTCGTATGTATTAAGCTACATTTCCTTTCAAGTCTCAAAGAATTCTCACGTGAACTGCAGCTGGAAAACGTCAAGTGCTTTTTGATGTCTTGCTGAAAACTCTAGCATTACTTACTGTGCTATTGATGCTGGCCAGCAGTTTGCCATTGAACTCCACCATAGAGTAGACAGCTCCTTTCACCTCCTTCTCAGCCACAGTTTGCAGCTTACCTGTGAGAGAGAACACAATGTCTGTCAATCTGTCTGTTCAGTTTACGTTCACGGTAGCAATCTCAATGTCAACCTTAACTCACACAAGCACAATTTAAGTGAGGCAGAGGATAACGTAGATCTTGGTAACCATGACAGAGATGTTGGAAGAGAGGAAAAAGAGTAGGTGAGACGAGGCCAAGGTAGAATGAAAAGCTAAAAAAGAAAAATTGAAAGGCATGCGATGCACCTTGAGAGGGACAGAGTGTGAAAGAAAATGAGGTGGGACCAGTAGGGGTGAGAGGAGAGAAGTCTGATAAGAACAGATAAGAAATGATTAAGTGAGGAGGGAAACAAGAGCATTGTAGGACAAAGTGTTAGTGACTGAAACAACAGGACAGAAGGCTGAGAAGAGGAAATGAACCGGGTTGAAGGATACAGAGAGTAAAGCAAAGCGAGCTGGATGAGAAGACAACAGGATGAAGCTGAGCAACAAGGAAAAAAAGTGCACTTGTGTCTGTGTTTGTTTGCTGAGAGCAGAGCATCCAGAGAGAAGCCTGACTACTGACCGTCGGTGTAGTGGAAGACGATGATGCGTCCCTGTTTGGGCTCGGCCTCCTCTGGGTACACCATGGCAGTGCCGACGATGAAATACACTGACGGGTCTTTTCCCAGACGACATGACACCATGCTGAGTGCGTACTCACTGGGGAGGAACTGATGGGCATGGAGAACTAATAGAGATACAAACACACACACCTCGTATGAGAGGAGCAGAACACATCTCTCTGTTCATAGATTTTCTACTTTCATCTGTTCTTTTTTTCGTGACTGTCCTTCAGGAACACGCTAATATCGCTAAAACAAATCTCGCCGGGCAGACATGAAACGGGAGTGGTCAGGTACACTGTAGTTCAGTCAGATTATGTGAAACATTTTTATATACCTCGATGGGCAGGTACAGATTGAGCCTCAGTACATTGTGAACATGTTCTACTATGTAAGCTACTGGGGACATCACAGGTAAAAAACAAAGTAAGTGTCCATAACATCCCATTTTGCAGAGGAAAACTATGTGCATACACAACTCTAACAAGTATGACTATGTCAAGGTTGCACCAGCAACTCTGTATGCAAACACTGACTGATACTTAGAATAGATTGTCTGTGTAATAATTCAACTATATGCCTTTGTTTTCTCCTCAAAATAATTTCTGGCTGACTCTGGGGTTAGTCCAAGACTTCCAATTGTGTCTGACTGCTTGTTTTTCTTTACCTGTCAAGCATCTTTTAAGTGACAGTAGCCACATTCTCAGTGTGAGGCATTGGACCGTTAAGATTACATTATAATATGGAATTACTTATAATATCCACGTCACTGTATTCTGCATAATTACATCAGGATAGAGTCTTTATTCATTTATAGTCCTTACTATCATGTCAAGAGCGAACACATTTTTTTTTACCTATGCAGCGTATGTGGAGCTAGCTCATAAAATTAAGTGGTAAAAAGTACAGCAATGGATCACATGTTCCATAACATCAAGCCATGTAGAAAATGTGGTGTCTATTAAAACTGATTTGACACAGCCACTGTTGTTTTACAGAGACAGTAAGGCTCATAACAAACAAACCTTGTCATTAAGAACTGCACTGTTCGGTGGTGTAGCAGTAACTGAATGATTGACTTTACTTTGTATATCAACCTGCATTCCTCTTCTTAAAAAGAGTGCAGTTATGCACATCAGTGATCTCAATGTTCAGACAGAAACGTGTAGTGCACTGTTGTCTTCAAATCCTGATTGATGAAAATCTCACAACATCTAAATGAGCTTTTATCTGATCGCACGCTGATGAAGTGGATACAGCTGTGGACAAAACGGGCTGAACCAGTTCCTTATTTACATACCATTTACATATAACATACCCTAAATTATGCAGAGGTGGTAACTCTTGCATCTTTAAAAGGAATGCTTGGTGCAGCAAAATCTGCATTGCAAAGTAGACTGGAGCAAAAACCAGCCACATTTGGTGGGCTTCACCACGGAAATGATCTGCATGATGCCCCGATGCCTTCAATTATTCAGCTAATCCATAAAGCACCTGTGTGAGTTCTAGATATTGATTAATAATGTTTACAAAACATATCTTAGTTACTGTAAAAATAACTTACAGTGACTAACAAATATTTAAATAGTGCATTAGATTAAATAGAAGATGATGAACAGATTAACACAAGCTGGCCTGATTGGTGCACGCATTTTCAAATCCCATGTGGCAAAACGATCGCTTGATAAATGAACACTGGCACCAAAGAGTTTTCTGCATTGACCTGGTTATTCACTGAGCTGAGCGCAGTGTTTTACCATCAGAAGCTCCATAAAGAAACACCACCTCCATGAGATCAAATGTAAATGCACATCCAGCTGTCTCACCTTCAAAGGTGTGCTGATCCACTACAAGCAGACTGTGAACCTCCACCTCTTCACCGAAGGAGGTCTCGTGGGGAGAAGTGCTGCTAGGGAAGAGCTTGCTGGAACTCACGCTGCTGGAGAGAGCCTGCAAGGATGTGGATTTATGAGATGGGACAGGAGGAGAGGCACAGACAAAGAGCAACCTAATAAACAGTATAAACTCATTCAAATGTGGATTTCTGCAGGAGCTCAACAGCACAGTCGGCACCATCTGCAGCACCAGATGTGCAGCATTTAAAATCAGGTAAACATCTTTCTGGTCATCACGTGTGAGGCTCTGGCTCTGCTTTGTTTCCACAAAGTCATGAGCTGCAGCAGTAAACTCAAACACAAACACAGCACCCACCTGTCCCCTTGGGGAAGCTGCAGAGCCAAGCTGAGTGGACACAGCACATGCTGTCGCTGTAGATCTGGCTGAAAGGACTTTCTGAATTCTCTCCAAGTACAAATCTATTTTAAATTTTGCTCCTGCTTTTCTCTCTTGGCAGCTGAATCCTCATTGTCAGTATTCTTTGATGACAAATCAAACAAAAGACGATTATGTTTAATGTCATTTGAACTTGATTTGAACTCTCACAACAGCCAGATTTAGCTCAAGGAGGTGCAACGCTTTTAAAATGTCCGACACTCTCTCACAGTGTACATGTCTCTGGAGGAGAACTGAAACTGTAAAATAAGGTAATATATTACAGAAATTTGATTATAATTACACTTTATAAAACAAATCATACTTTTGGAGGGTATATGATTATGATTTCAAGTAAAAATTACAAAAAAAACTGAAAACAAGGGACGCACTGATTGTGAAGCACCGGGCTGGTGCTGCTGTCTTTCAGTCCTTCAGTACATGTACATCTTTCATTGAGCACACATTCTTTCACATAGAGTTATCAAACAACTTTCCTTCTTTCACATAAAAAAGCTGTTTTTCAAATAACTGCTTCAGAAGTTTTTTAGCTCACTACACAACTACGTACTGGGTGAGGAGCGTTTTGCAGTACTTCCATAGCTTCACGACCTGATGGCAGGGATGTCACCAGCCTCAAGCTCATGGAGGTGCCTGCGCACCAACAGATAAAATCCAGCCACTGCTGTCAGTGAATATTTATCTTTTTTGTCAAAGAATTAGTATTGATACCAATGTTCAGCTGATACAGCTTTGAATATATGTTTTTCTCTCTTTAATATTTGCAAAAGATCATGAAAGTAAATGAAACTGAGCACAACAACAATAAAATGTAAGTCCTGGTTTAGAAAATCTACTTCCAGTACAAGTGTCTGACAGGAAAAAACACGAGTTTTCCAGACAAGCTCCTAGTTAATGTTATAGATAATGTTCTTAGTCAGCATGCCTGGTTAGATAAGAGTAAGAAACAAACAAGCCCTTGGGTGTTTATTATCCAAACACAACATGACGCTACAGTACCTGAGTGCTCGCACTGGGGCGAACGGCAGCTGTGGTGCCGCTCACATCCTGAATCTCCACCCTGCTGGACAAAACCCCGAAACACTGGGAAACCTCCTGGTAGCAGATCCGCCTGGTGGATCGTCAACAGAGGGAGAAAGACAGAGACACATGGGGAGAAGAGTGAGACTAGCTGAAGGAAGGTCTGGTAAACATGACACAGTACACAGGATAACTAAAGAAAGGTGCCCTAGGAGATTGTTCTGACTGAACAACAGCCAACCTTTTGATCACATATTCACAAGGCTGAAAAACGGCTGTCTCTTAAACATTTGAGCACAAACAGACGACTGACAAATCAAACAGCAGAAGGTCATCTGAAACACAGCAAACTTGAAGCAGCATATTTGTCTGTGAAAGGTGCATGTTTAAACCAGCGCCTGCAACTACTGAGTATACAGTACAGTCGATTAATCGACTAACTGTTGCAGCTCTAGTGAATTATGTCGTTATTTCTTTATTTTGTATTTTAATGCCTTGCTTTATCTTGTTTCATTTATATCTCCTGCTCAATCTCGTAGTTCCCCTTTAGTTTCTGAACTATTGTAAAAACTGAATTTCCCTGGTAGAATCAATAAAGCACACCAGCCAACACTCCCGATCTTAGCAGGAGTCTACCTGTTTTTAACCGTTTACCCCGCTATGCTCCTGTTTCTCTCATTAATTTCTGGATTTCATACAAATGGCCGTTTCTGTGTGGGATATCTGTCGTCCACCTGGCAACACAACCTAGCTTGGTGAACAACGATCCTGTCAGATATGCGTCACTCGTCCCTTAGCTCCCTCAAACCCTCTGCTCTGCTCAGTTTGCCACTGAAAATGGACGAAAAATGTGCCAAAATGAAGATATACGCTAACAAATGTCCCTCGAGCGAGACCCTTCCCTTTATTGACATTTTCCTTCCGTCTCACTTGCTCGTCCTCTTGCCTCCACTCTGCACACTGAAGTCAGGCATCATTCCATCCTCTCTTCTTCTAAGGCTCTCACACCCTCAGTCGTAACATCATTTTTTTAAATGTGAATTTTAGATGTTGATTTTTTATCACTTTGTCAAGTATGATAAAGTTTTATCTCAACTTATCTCATCTCACCTACAGATGGTCTGTGTAAAATGTTAGTTGAAAAGTCAATTCTAGCTGGGCTGTTAAGACGACTGACCTGGGAGACTCATAGAGGGGAACAGTGCGGATGTGGAGTTTCTGAATCTCGTCAATGGTGCCAATGGTCAGAGTGCTGTTGTTGGCCAGAGCCAGACTGTGAAAAGAAATCAAGATGCAGCTTTAGTCAGAGGAAATACACCCACTTTCTACAAATCAAAACAAAGTTAGATTGTATGATCTTCTGTAAGAGAATGCAAGTGAGACGGCTTTATAGCTCAATGTTAAAAACGAAAACAAGGTTTAGTTTGTGAGCTTTTCACAGCACAGGAGAAGAAATCATAAAACAAAAGATTGAGTTTTCTTATTTAAACCATCAGTAGTCAAAGCTCTGCTGCTGACCTGTCAGGATAGCCCTCAGAGTTGAGTGGGCACATATAATTGACCTCCTTGAGGTTGACATTGGAGAAAACCAGCTTGTGGTTGGAGGAATAGATGACGGTGGGTCGGTCAGAGCAGGCAAAGACATTGGAGGTTGACAGGGATCTGAAGGTCCTCAGCACAGTGGGCTGGGTGCCGAGGGTGACTTTCTTACGCTCACTCAGGGCGCCTGGGGGAAGAAAAAGATTGAAACATAAACCAAGTTAACACCAGGATGAAATGTGGGTGTACTAATCATTGTTTGGGTCAGCAGAGCGACTGGTAAGTGCCCTCAGCCAATAAAGTTTGTCCTTGGTTGCAGAATATTTGTCTAATTCTAAATACCTTCAAACATGAATGGTTTGCCCTCCATGGAAGCTCATGCCTTAGTTACATTTCTCTGCTCACTGATTCAAGTCTTGAGTTTAATTTGTGTACTTGTAGTCTTATTATGTCCTAGTGATGATGACATTAACACACTTTGCATAAGTGAAACAAATAAGTGCATTTAAACACAGAATAATATTCTGGTTGTGAGTGTCTTTCTGTGTTTGAACAAGAAGTTTTCTCAGAACACTGAATAACCTCATTATATAGCATTCATGATTCACTGACTACAGTTGGTGCAGAGGTTTCTTTGACTGAGTTGACGTTGGAGACCTGGTGATTTTTCTGAAGCACCAATGTCAAACATTCTTGTGTTCCAGCTTCTCAAATGAGTATTTGCTGCTTTTGTTTGTATTATGTAGCTGACCAAACCATAGACCAAGCAATAAATGCATGCAGACATCTATATGATAATACAGGGTTAAAAGGCCTTCTTTAGTCTCTACATTAAAATAGGTTATTATATTAGTTGTCATGGTGAGTAATGAGAGAGAAATCCAATTACAGCACCGGAGTTCATGTTTATTCTTTAGATCTAACAAATTAATAAAATGCCCCCATAAGGTTGAACAAAAAAGATGATTCCCACCCATGCATCTATTTAACAGTCAAAAGAGCGACCCATCATCCGCTGGAAGAGACAGCGCTTCATAATGCATCAATTAGAGGGTTATTACATAGCTTTTAAATGTAAATTGAATTTGCTCCTAACAGGGAGAACAACACAGCCTGTAAGAGGCTGTAGATTATTTTCTGTGTTTTTTTCCATTACATAAAATGACATCACCTGGGTGTCTTGACCAGGTGATGTCATTTTATTATCGTGTTTGGAGTCAGAACAGAAAGCTCTCATCACAAACTGGACTGTGGATTAGAAAGACTTGAGCATCCAGCAGACAGGGAGTTACTGACAATAGGCACAATAAAGCTATAAAGTGCAGGATGGAGTCGAATGAGTCACTACAGACAAAAACGTCAGGAGATGCCGCTTCCACTGTGACCACCAATACTAAATAATAATACATTCTGGCAAGCAATGCTACACCACTTTATTACGGTTTCACTCCAACATGGTGGAATTATTTGATCTTGATGCAGCATTCAGAAAGAAATTGAGGTTACTGGTTCAGTGTCACTGCTCAGAGTATTGTTTCCAGACATGGCAGGCAGTTGTTTTCAGAGAAGCAACAAAGGTCTCCTGTACAGTTCCTGTTTAGCACTTCACAGCGGACAGACACATACAGTTAGAGATTAGCTGGTCACCAGAGGGGAGAATGTACCAGCCCAAGAGCCAGACCAAAAACAATTAGCAGGTGGCCACAAACACGACTCCAAATGGCTCCTGACTGGCTGCCTGCATTAAGCTGTAGTTTCAAAAGCCCTGCTGCTCAAATGTCTGAAAAGGTTAATAAGGACGCATGACTTCAATTTTCTTAGCTGATTAGATTTCAAATCTTTGACAAGTCTGATCTCCCCCCAATTGTTTCTTTTAAGGAACTATATTTGACAGCATAGACAAACATTTGGTGACCTTTCATGGAAATTCAATAACATGTTCATAATAAAGCATTGACCTATATATTATATTACATTTTTTCTAAAACTGCAACAGGTTCTCTCACTGTCACTCAAACAAATTTCAATTTCAATTTGAACTTGAAAAACCTTGAGTAATCCATCTGAACGTCTGAGGTATTCCGTCTATGAAATCACAGGGTTTAATTAAATCAATAAAATATATTTGGTATTCAAACAGCAGGCTTTCACTCAAACTCACAGCATTACGTTCTTAAGGCTGCAAAGTTTTCCCATCATTACATCCAACTATGAATCTGGCAGTTCTGCAATTCTCTATGAAATAATATTCTAACAATGAACATGTTGTCAGACAGCCGCCGTTCACCCTGCCTGAGGGCTCTTTTCAGACTGAGTTGTTTGAGAATCTTTTATCTAACCGGTGCAGTGACGGTGTTGTGAAGGACCTACCAGTCTGCAGGTCCAGACCAAAATAGAAGAGCGCTCCGTCTCCAAGTGCACACAGCAGGTAGTAGCTGCCTTCAAACGTGGTCATTAGGATTGAACGGGGGATGATTTCTGGGGACACACACAGTAAAATGATTTATTTTTCTGGTACTCCGGAGTCACGGGTTCATGGAGGAACACCAAAGACATAAATGTCTGCAAGAAGGTCTCCGTCAGAAAAATCAATAACAGTTATCGCCCAGACTGGCTGTTGACTTCTTGGGGGAAAAAAACATTTGAATGCTGCAGGGTTAAAATAAAGTCTTCCGTCTTTTCTGTTTCCCAAACCTCGTTCTCACTGTCTGCAGGCCAACTACATCAAAACAACATTGGCTCTGATTAAATGCTTGCTGGCTGACTCTCCACAAAGTGGCAGCGTAAAGAAGTCTTTAAGTGTAGAGACTTGTAAGATTACTTGTTTCCATGCTAATGTACATCCACTATTTTAAACATAAGGCCAAACAAACAAAGGGCTGCGTTTACTTTACACATCTCTCACGCAGAAAGGAGAGTAGATACAAATCATAATTAATTCAGGTTAATTGCAGCTGAGTAGAATTAAAAATTCTACCGACGATGAGCAAATATATAGAAGTGTAGACGTTAAATTTTAATTTGCAGGGTTCCTGTTTTTAACAGAGTGCAGTCACTTTGTCCTCGTTGGGTCGAGTAAGCACAGTTTGCAGAGTTTGAGAATGGAGCAGCTGTCACTCAAATGCACTTGGAAAATAACATCTGACACTTTGGGAAAGAGTGTGGAAGAATTCTTCATGGGTGAAGAATTTACAGTGGAAAGTAAGAGTCCTTCCTGTGCTGGCACACTATGTTATGAAACTCTGTCTCCAGTGACGCTGACTTTTTGATAAGTTTAACCAAAAAGTCGAGTTCTCTCCTGCATATTTTAACACAAGTTTAAATACTTCTCAAGCGTCTAAATGGGACACTTCATGCAATTGGGATGGCAGCATAGTTAATGTTCAAGTACTAAAAAATTAGGCACTTAATGTAGAAGTAGCTAAAATAGAACCTCCCATTACTACAGACCCATCCATCTTACTTACTGATTGGATTTCTTAAAGGAATAGTTCCACATTCTGTCCACGCCAAAGGTAATAAAATCATCAAAATGTCTAATTCCCAGCGAGGAAGCCTGCAGTGCATCTGTGTCTACTACCTTTGGTTCATAGGAAGGTGGAATAAAATGAGTTTAGCTCATTTAATGACCAGTTTATATTTAGTTAGAACTTTGATTCCATAATGCAAACAACAATTTTCACTTCACTGTATCTCTATTTTATCCCCATTTCTCTCCATGGGTGTGAGGGCTCAGCAGTAAAAAGCTTACAGTTCTTGAACCTTTTATACTAGAGTTGTATATTAAGTTGTATATTTTAATTAGTTTTATTTGTGCTGACACCAACTTTAATTTAAAATTTTCAGCACCCACAAAATATATATGAATGGACAGAAAGAAGTTGAGCACAAGGTAAATATGATTATTAGCTTCCTTTTGAGTTAGATGACCAGATCTACATCAATCTTTAGTTTATCTAATTTTATTCTCTTTGGAATTTCTTAGCATCAGAAAATGAAAATGAGTGTCATGTGCACAAATGTTACTGTTCTTTTATCATTTACTGTTCTGTCCTTTTGTTATGACTGTTGTTAGTGATCCTGAGATCTAAATTATTCACACAGGTGCTGCTCTGATGCTGTCAAACACAGTTTGGCGCCCACAACTGTCTCATGACTGTATTCAGGTTTTGCATTCTTCCCCCTCTTACTGCAAAGATTTCTGAGGGTTTTTTCAGTGTACTGAGACAGCCCTGGTTCTGTTAGGGGTCACTGTCTTTGTGGATCTGTGGGACCTACTGAGAAATTGTATGTGCATCTGGCGTTCTCTCTCCACAAGCCAGTCACAGCTTCCCTTTTCTCCTGACAGTACAACCACTTCTCATTCTCTCACCTCCACCCAGCATTTCCTTGTGCAGGGCTGTGAAGCAGGGCAGTTTGAGCACACGGGCTGAGATGTCGGTCCAGAGTCCCACAGCGCAGAGCGGTGACTCACCGCCGCCGTCCCCCAGAGGTGTGATGTCCAGGCACGCCACCTCATGCTCCATCTCTGTGGTGCTAAGGGAGGTGTAGAGGACGTGGGAAAGTTAAAGTTTGACACACACAGCGGCACATAAATGTCTTAGTGCCTTTTATCTCGTGAGAGATGTAAATTAAAAAATGTTTCAGTCATTCCCAGACTAACGTTCGTTGCACATCTGCAGAACTGTGGCAGGAACTCATATAGTGTGTGGACAGGTTTTAACATGTTTGTACATGGACTTGCATTTCTATAATTTCTTTTCAGTCTACTGACGCGCAAAGCACTTTACAACTGCCTCAATCACCCATTCACAAAGCGATGGCAGAGGCTACCATGCAAGGTGCTAACTGGTTCAGTATCTTGCTTAAGGACACATCGACATGCAGCCAGGGGGTCGCCAGGATTCGAACCAGTGACCTTCCAAACATTAGTCGACCCACTGTACCTCCTGAGCTACAGCTGCCCCAAGGTCAGTGGGCCTTGACAACAGTTTCAAACGAAACTTTGGTTCTCTAATAGTTTGTTCTCTAAATCCATTCGCTCACGTATACTTATGGCCTTATTTCTGAAGTTTCGACTGATATTAAAATTAAGTTAGTTTGTGCATTTGCTTGGATAATGTGTTTAGATTAACTTAAGGAAATATTATATTTGGTTTAATGGTGTTAACATCAATGTAATAAAATATCTTGATCTGTTAGATATTAAATTCACTGGATCAACAGGTTATATTGTCCACAAACAGGTTCTGAATTGAATTTTTAGAAAATGTAGGATATCATTACATAGCTCGACATGGCAACACGCAATTTAATTTATCACAATAAAGGATTTTATTCATGTTTTCTCAGCCAAATCTTTGTCATTAAAAAAAAAATAAATAAAACTGCATTGCAGAACTTTAGGATGTTTTACACATCACCTACATGGAAAAGATGCCACAGACAGCAATTTAACAAGGGTTTGTGAACTACAGAGAGATTTATCCTGCCACAATGGGCTCAGCCAGCATAGTGCATCTTCACAAGGCTATTTTTCTCTGATTTCAGGGAGTAAAATGGTGATGTTATCATTTCACTGCTTCCTAATCCCTCAGAAACCAAAAGACAATGGATAGTAAAAAACAGAGCAGCACTGGACCATATTTCAAGGTAGAATAACGTAGGCTGTTTGATAAGCCATTAGCTTTCAATGACCAACAACGAACATAAGCATTCAACCAAATGGTAGCTAACATTACTGTTTGATTGTGTTACAGGATAATATAGGAAAGCCATAAATTAACTAAAATTTATTTTAGCCTGGAAGTAAAAAGCACTAGATGTAATTAAACTGTTATGTTAGCTGGAAAGTCACTCAATGCTAACATTGGCTTTATAATGAAAATGGGGGGGGGGGGATGTCACTTGTTAATAAAAATATTTAGGGCCTGAACTCCTGAGCTGTAATAGAAAAGGATCATCAATAATACAAATATAATGTAAGGATAATCAGTCCAAAGTGTGTTGAGCACTTCCCCTTTAACTGCACGACAGAAGAGCATTTCAGCCATGTTAACAGCTTTAATCCTGCTATGACTATCTAGTCTTTCCAGAAGTTTGTAACTCACAGAGGAAACCAAACATTTCACAGCTCTGCTGAGACACTTCACTGTCTCCTTCACGGCCTCATCATCCACCACACTGCAAATACTCTGCCTGAAGCAGCCCTGGTGGCCATTTTTGCAAGCTGTGCGTCTTTCTCTGGAAAAAACATTTTGTGTATCCTTTACTTTACTTTTAAAATGACAGTAAAAATAAGGGCTCAAACCAGTTTTATCACAATACTGATAGACAGCCACATGTGCAAACTTCAAAAATAACATGAAAGACATATAATAATGTGTAGAACAATTCTACTGCACCATAAACTATCACTGATGGGCAGTAGGGCTGGGCGATAAATCGGCAAAATCGATTAATTCGAGTTTTTGGTTTAGGACGATTTTAAAAAATGAAAATCGATTTTTTATTTAACTCGCTCCGCCGCCGCTCCTCATAGGCTCCCGTAGTTCATAGTGAGCTCCGCCCCCCGCATGTACTTTCCACCATAGACATGTATACATAGACGCCTCATTGAGCGTTGAACCGTACGTCGCCGCCATATTGGAGGAGGCAGATCCGCCCCGTGAACTAATACAAGTCAATGGAGGGAACTTTAAAAAGCTCCTTCTACAAAGTGCTATAAGTTAATGTCTCGCATTTACACATTCACACACGTACAGATATATTCAGGAAACAGAGAGGAACAAAAAACAACGTCTGTAACGTTCTCTGAAGATTATAATCATTAACTACTCCTCATGTGTTCAGTATACAGGTCTGCACCAAACCATTTTATAATGTTTTTATGCAGTGTTTACAGCTGCTAATGTATGTAACGCTGTTACTATGATGATACATGACAGTTAAATAATGAATCTGTGTCTATAATAACCACATCCTGACATGTAAATGGCATATATGTAAATAAAAAACACGTCGTTTTTATAAATACAGTATTTTTTGATGATCCACGTACTAATAATAACAATCATGGTGACAAAAACTTAAAGTCTGCAAATCAAGATAAGAAACTGCATCAGCAGTGAGCTTTTTTCAGAACACTATAACATATGATAATGTATACAATAACATTTCATGGTTTAAAAAAAAAGTAAAGCTGCAGCAGGCTACTATTATAAATATGCACCATATAGTTTTCATTATTATTATTATTATTATTATTATTATTATTATTATTATTATTATTATTATTATTATTATTATTATTAGCAGCAGAAGCTGCAGTAGTAGTCGTAGTAGTACTATTTTCTGTAATGCTGCAATTTCCCGTTGGGCATCAATAAAGTATTTCTGATTCTGATTCATATATTACGAAGGCAATTGTTCATATTTAAACTTAAACGTAATGAAACAAGTTGACAGTGTGGTAGACAGACGTCACGTTTATATGTCAGGATGTGGGTATTATAGACACAGATTCAATATTTAACTGTCATGTATCATCATAGTAACAGCGTTACATACATTAGCAGCTGTAAACACTCATACAAACATTATAAAATGGTTTGGTGCCGACCTGTATACTGAACACATGAGGAGTAGTTTACGTTTATAATCTTCAGAGAACGTTACAGACGCTGTTTTTGGTTTCCCCGCCTTTTCCTTCATATATCCGTACGTGTGTGAATGTGTAAATGAGAGACATCAACTTATAGCACTTTGTAGAAGGAGCTTTATAAAGTTCCCTCCATTTACTTGTATTAGTTCACGGGGCGGATCTGCCTCCTCCAATATGGCGGCGACGTCGACGTATCGCAGCAGCGGGCCAACCCGCTCAATGAGGCGTCTATGTATATATGTCTATGCTTTCCACAGAGAAACAAACAACATGCAGTGAGTAAAGAGCTCGTTCCTAAAAAAAGGCACAGTGTCATTAGTAGCTTGGTTTTGTGGCGTCGGACCTCGAACAAACCACGGTCCACTGCAAAGTTTGTTTAAAAGCTGTTGCTACTAAAGGCAGCGGACCAACACATTTATTTCAGCATCTCAAACAGACGCATTTATCACAGTGTTGTTTTTGACTACGAGAAGACCGCGGCAGCCCACTAACACCCGCTGTAAAGCAGCTGACATTAGCGGAATCATTTAATCATTGTGTCCCGTATGAGAAGAAAGCGGCCCGATGGAAAGCTTTTACGGACGTAGCCATGTTGAATGTCGCTTCAGACATGCTTCTCGTATATACAGTGGAGCCGGAGGTTCATCCACATGCTGAAAATGTTCGACCCCAAGTCTGTGTTACGGAGCCACAACGGGGCATGATGTCTCAAGCCAGAGGAAGCAGAAGGGCTTGTTTTCCTGGCCAAAAATGTGTAAAACAGACAGCAAACACACACCTCATGTCCTGTACATCTACCAACATGTCATGTTTACTATGCAGCATGCAGATGTTTAATTTTGTTTACATATCTTCAGGGATATAAAAAACTTTTTGTAAACAAAGGCAGATTTTACAAAATAAAATATTTCATTAAAGTTATGTTAACACTTTATCAATACCAATATGGAAACTCATCTGTTTTTATAATAGCAAGCAATCTGACATGTTAAATGTATCTTTGGATGCACTTTTATATATTTTTTCAAGTGAGTTTGAAGCTGCAATGTTTACAATGGCAGGGTAAATTTGTTGTAAATCATAGCATTAAAATGAAGCAATGCTTTTAATTATTTCTTTGTAATTTTGAAGTTTGTTCTTGAGAAGAAAAAAAATCGATTAAAATCGTAAATCGAGTTTGGTGTGAAAAAATCGTAGATTCAGTTTTTAGGCCATATCGCCCAGCCCTAATGGGCAGCAACATGTAAGAAGTAAGGCCTTACTGTAATCCAATTACTTTTTTCAAGTAACGAGTAAAGTAAGGGATTACAATTGCAAAACAAGTAATTAGATTACTGTTACTTTCCCGCTAGCAGGCTGCGTTACTTAACCGTGGTTTTGTTTTGTGAGACTGTCTCGTGAGTGACAATGACGTATGAGCGGTGCGATGTCAGTAATAAACACTGACACGTGTAGTGATCAACAAGACACAACACGGAGCACGGGAGAGAGCAGGACCAAGCAGAGTTTAATGCTTGGAAGCACCAACATTACTTTGAGTTTGACTGGTAGAAGGTGACAAAAAAACCAGAGTCCGCTGTGCCCTCTGTGTGGGAAGAAAACTTATATCTATAGTGAAAAATCCCACCTCAAATCTGAACAAGCACCTGGCAAGGCAGCACAGAAATGTGAAACTCACTGAAAAAACCCTGGATCCCCCCGCTGACATGACCGCTGGCTATATTGTCGAGGACATGTTGCCCATTTCCACTGTAGGCTCTGTATCGTTCCAAGGCATCGTAGAAAAAATACCGACCAAAAGCAGTCATTTGAAATCAATTTTAGATGATGGAATATGCAGAAAGAATAGAACTAGTCTGAAAGGTCTATTGCTTTATAGCATATTCAGGTTGTGCATCATGTTTTTGAAAAGTAACTAAGTAAAGCAACTAGTAAAGTTGAAAATAAGTAATCAGTAAAGTAACTGGATTACTTTCTTGGAGAAATTATCAGTAATCAGTAACTAATTACTATTTCCAAGTAACTTGACCAACACTGTAAACTACAGACTTAAAAATGAGATAAAAATGAAAATGAAGGTGAGATGGCGCAGATAAGATAATTACACATAACCAAGTCAGAGACAAAGTTAAACAACAGGGAATACAGTAAATGAATGTTTGGTTAATTAAGCTTTCATACAACAGTTCTGTTGGGTATTGCGTATGCAGTTGTATGTACGGTTCTCCCCTGCTGTTGTTTCACATTAACTATTTAATTAACCTGCAATTCTATTAACTAATGTCTTAACTGAAGTACTTTGAAGTATCATGATTGTTTTCATTTCCTGGCAAGGCATGAAGACTTGAGTCTCTGCAGTCGACTTTGTCAGCTAAGATCTAACTTACTTGACCGACAAGCAATAGCGATATGTATCCTAACTTTCAAGCTAAGGGGAAACTTTATAATGATCACAGCCAGGGGATAAACTGAAGGGATTTGTTTTTACTCTTAAGCTTTTTTCATCTTGCAATCTGACCCAGTTTGTACGCACAGACCAACATGGCAGGCGTTAAAGAAATAGTTTGGACATTTTTGGGAAGTAGGCTCATTCACTTTCTTGGTGAGAGTAAGTAATAATAATCCTAAATAAATACATAATTAATAACAAATCAATAAATAATAACCTTAAACCTTAAATAAAGAAATAGCCCTAACCCTAAGTAATAAGATGGAGACCTTTGTCAAGTCTGTACCGGAAATACGAAGCTACAAACAGCAACTGGTTTGCTTTGTTTGAAAAAAACAGCTAAGGGTGCACTCGCAATAGGCCATTTGTACCGCGCAAAAGCACATTTGACCCCCAAATTCCAGCTTGTTTGTCCAGTGTGAGCACTCCGTACCGAGGTTCGCTACACTTCCTTGGCCCTGGCACGGTTCGAAGACGTGTGAGGTGAGAGGTTATTTCAGCACGGTACGGTTGCTCGTGCACGAGCACTGTTGTGCTACGTGAAAATGAAGTATAATGATGTGCATGATGCTGCCTTGCATAATCAAGAACTCCAGGAATGTGAAAGGGCTGTCTGACACCAAAACCATGTATGTAAAATAAGCCACAAAAAAGTCAGTTAAATCATGTTCTCTGAGTTGTTCTCCATTGTGCTGCGACCGCACTGTGACACTTTATGACGTTTATACAAGAGGTAACTGTGCTCAGTGTGAGTGTGCCACCATTAACATTACTAGTATGTTATATTTTGTTTGTATAATCCATACTAGCAGTTTCTCCTATAGTCATTCTTTGTGCGAAGTGGTCAAAAAAAGGTCAAATGTGATTTTTCTTTTATCACTGGTTAGGTGACCCTAACATGTCTTTGCTTTTTGGTTGTACTTCTACTACACATGCGCAAGGATTCAATACACCAACTTCTTTCAGGGCTTCAGTCTTTGTGCAGCACTTGTGAGCACTTGAACGAATAGGACTTTCATGTCTAAGATTAAATAACATCACCTTTGTCAGTATACCTGTGCATTAGTGTAAGCCTATAGGAGGTCCATTAGCAGCTGCACCAATTCGGTCGTGAATCTCAACTGCACGCTCGCGTCTTTGCAACAACACCATTGGCTGATATTTTTTCCAGTTCAGCAGTAGTAAGGAAGGCCCGAGGGGAAGGGGCGGGACATAGTTTGTCTTCTCTCTTATAACTTCTCCAGCTAAGCTCAGCAGTTGCTTATTTAAAGTATAAACATGAGAAAGACTCAATGTTCTTATATAACTCTTGCCAGAAAAGTGAGTAATATATTTCCCCAAATTTCAAACTATTCCTTTAAAGCACAAGGTTAATGATGTGTGTCCTCTCATTTAATTGCCTTGCATGTCTTTTTAAAATGTCATACCAGGAGATCTCTAGAAATCCTGAATTTAATAATACACACTTATAGGATAATACAGAGGTTTATATAAGGAAATATATATCACAAGAAAAAGCTTTAGGCAACTGTGTGCTGCATGATGCAAAGTGTTTACAGCAGGACTTTGATGAGCTGTGTGTGCGTAGTAGAAGAACAAGAACAGAAGTCAAGCATTGCCTGAAAATGTCATTAAACTTGGTTAACGGGGCTTTGACTTGTGTATCTCTGTCTTACCTGATCTGTTTGAGCTCTCCAGCGAGGATCTGCAGGTAGTAGAGGGCCCGTCCCACGGCGAGCACCACCTGAGTGTGGTTGCAGGCGGCCACGCTGATGTTCCTGCCCTGTGGCTCCTTCCACTCGCTCACTAATGCCTTGCTTTCCTGGAGCACCAGGCGCACAGAGCCTGACGTTATCTGTAGGCAAACACATGTTCCTTTTTTTAAAGAATATTATTTTTCACAGACTTGCTGGGAAGTGACAGAGAGGATAATGTGGAGAAATGTAAAGAACATCTCATTGTTTGTGTGTGATTCTGTGCCAGGATTGTGTCAATTTAATGGCTGAAACTAAATTATGACTAATTGCAAAGACAATTTTTCTACAGCATTTACATTTTTTGTTAACAAAAAATGTAATGAAACTGTGTTTACGGGATAAAAAAGAAATACCTTTGCACTTAATGCACTCCAGCTATTTAGAGACTACACATTCATTAAGTGTAGAGAAAAAGACACTTTCAGCAATCTTCATGAAGCCGAAAAAATGGCCTGGTGAAACAGAATGAAGGATAAATGTTTTGTTTGATAGCAAAAATTTGCTTTATGAAACATTAGAACAAGATTTCTCGTTATCTCAATAAAAGTCAATTTTGTAGCATTTGTATTGCAAGTAGCAAAGGGCTTGTGAATACCTGGTAAAAGCCCCTCAGGTTAAAGAGAAATACAAATTTTAATATTGACATTGTAACAATGTAAGGGAGGAGAGCCATCCAGCACTGAAGAGGCAAGACAATATCGACACAAAGCTGAAGAAGCCTCATTAACAGACTGCAGCAAGTTCAGACAACAGTCAATCTATAAATGGAGGTGTTGCACTGTTAGGGAACGCACATAATACAGAGGTGTAATGAAATGTGAAATCTCATCATATATTCAATATTGGATTCATAATAGAGTGCTTGGAAGCAGTTATGAAGGTTTAATTGTACAGTTTCTGCAGTCTGTCTATGTGCAAATCACAGCATGTCTGAAGAGACGAAAACAGTCTAAGTTTAAAGCGAGGACATGTTTTCTTCACAAGTTTTATTTCAGAACATACAGCTGGTGTCCAAACAGCTGGGGAGGTTTCATATTACAGATGTATATATTGGTAATTTCAGCTGAACATGTTCACAATGAAAACTCTAACATGCTGTTTAGCATTCATAATGTTAATCACATAGCATAGTAGTTTTTTATATAACCACCTAGTTAATTTAGCATGCTAGCAGGTTCATATTTGTTTATCAGGGGTGGGAGGATATACAATCAGCGTAACTTTCGCAGCATATGCTGCCTCCTGCGTGAAAGTGTTAAATACTTTGGATTTCAAACCAAAGGATGACAGAGAGAAAAGATGCTCACCATTTATTTATCCCTTATTTATGCAGGGGGACGTAATGATTTATGATTATATCACTCAAGGATGTTTGATTGTTTATTGCTGAAAGGACTACTCACCAAAAAAACGATGCATGTCCCATCTGTGATGTTATAATTTCAAATTCTAATATGCATTTTGGAGTTTTGCGAGTATTTTAATTATTATCAGGATAATATTGTCACAATTATTTTGGTCAGGATAATCATGACATGCCTGATTGGTATGAACACAAAAAAGTACAGCTGAGGCTTATGGAGGCTGGAAACTAAACAAGAGGATAAATCAAACCTCACTATTAACTCTGCCTGCATATCAGCAGTTAGTTGTGAAATCAGTTTAAAGATGCAGTCTGTGGTTCTCAAGAATGATGGTTGATTATTTCAAAAGTAGTCTGTATGTGTGCCACTACTGCCACAAATGTTTTTGTGTCTAATCACTCTGGTATAGATTCTGTTTTATTCTATTCTTATTTTATATACATTTAATGATTTATTCTCTTCAAGTCTCTCTACTCATTCTGTCTTCGTGCTGCTGTATTGGCCGAACTTCCCATCTGGGGGATCAATAAAGGATCATCTTATTATATGCCCAACAATAAACTCTAATATTCAGCTGTCTTTGTCTCATCTCGCCCCAAGAAGAATATCAGGGTTGTTCTTGATGTTTAGCATTGTTTACCAGGCGCTTCTTTAGATTTTGGCAATTTCATGGTGGGCAGGTAGTGCACAGTCGGCTTGTCTGAGCTTGTTTTCAGGAAACTGCTGCATACAGTTTTTTATTGCAGGGTTAATTAGACCAGTAAAAGCTCAAGCACACTGTCCATGTGTGAGCTGGAGCACCAAAATAATGAGCTACAACAAGGCTGAAAGCTGCAAAGAGCTGCAGAGTCAGAGATTTATTCTTGTGTTTAGCATTATGAGCAACTCTTTCATGTAGACTCCTTTGATTTATTGTTCGAAACAAAAATATTGCTCTGTGTACAATTTATATGCGATTCTCGCAGATGTAAAGTAAAAAATTAAATACAAATCTAAAGTGGGGCACTGTCAATGAAAATTTGTGCAGTCTGTGTGTTTTATTCGGTCCATTTATTTAGTGTCCTTCACAGGGTCTGCAGCAGTGTTTTTTAATAAGATCGCTGAAGGTCAAAGTAAAAAAATCCTGCTCCCCAGAAAGTGCCTTCAATGCAAGTCTAAGTTAAATGATCAACTTTTATTATTGGAAGCAATTTGTATGAGGCCTTTCAAGAGTTGTGTTTAATGAGTCAGATTCAAGAAAAAGTAAAAAAAAAAGTGTGGTTATAGTGCAAAAATACCAATTCTGAGAGGTAACAGTGTTCCAGCCTGAGACACACAGAGTGTGATCATAACAACCACATGGATGAGGGTGTAACAGTTGGCAGAACTCCCTGCAGGTCTCAGCCTCATTCCAAAAAGGAAAACTAAAACTAGAATTTAAATCAAGTGCAGTATTCGTCTTAACCAAATGTAAAATACATGAAGCCTTTTGCAACCCTCATATTCAAAACTGCCCCTTTCAATCATGTATGACTCAGTTCCAGTAAAGTATTTCTTATTAAACAGAGAAAGGCCACAGCTGAATTATTAATTTCTATAATTAATTCTGAATTTGTGAAATTATATGTTATTTCTGCTTTGAACTTGGATGTGCTTATACTGCTGAGTCAGCTAATTCCAGGAAACAGGCTTAGACATTCAATGAGAAATCAAAGCATGTTCTGAGAGAACCTGACAGCACACGTCGAGTACTCTATACATGTAACAGAAGTGTGCTGCATGTGTGTACAAACTTGAATGAGTTGTTGGTGCGCCACATTTCCACAGTAAAATGTCTGCTGGTTGTCCACAAAGCCTGGAAGTTCAGTCTCTTCAACTTCCTCGCCACTCAGCATCAACACTCTGGGGGAAAACACGCTCTTAAGATAAGATAAAGGCATTCGGAATCGACTCCACACTTATCTGGCATGCTGCACAGAAAACACTCACCGTGTCTGACCCACGAAAGACAGCACCAGCATGTCATCTGTCTCTCTGCCGGCCTCAGAGCGGAGCGGCCACAAACCTTCAAGGAATTTAAGAGAGGGTGTTGGAAAGAAAAGTTACTTTGTGCACAAATCTACAGAGCAAGAGAAACACAATGTGCAGTGAGTATCCAAACCAATCTTTAACTATTCCATCTGTCAAATGTTAACATGCTGGAAGATGTACAGGTTGCAGATTCCTGTCAGAGAGCCATTGATTGGCTAAGTGAATAATTGCCTCTCATCAAGAGGCCAGGGGAAGGAGGCAGCAGTGGAGACTTTTAGGGCAGAGCTGGTCAATAAACGACTGAAGCTTAACAAGTGCAAGCAGACCTGACTTGGCCTGTGTGTCTCATTTAAGCATCAGAAGAGTCTCGGGAGAGGCACCTCATTTTCTGAGACAAAGAGGTGTCTGCCCCTGTTAAACCTGATGAGATTCTTCATCTTGACAGTTAACTATCACAGGAATTACAATGCTTGTTGGTTTACTAAATGAAAACAAATGTTTCCAAACCTAGCCTTGGCAACGCTCCCATTCTTTTGAAAGTACCGAGCCAAGATCTATGACACCTGAGCCATCTGCTCACACTCACATGCCGAGCATTGATGAGCGACAGCTGGCGCCTTTGCAATGCCAGGCAACCACATGTGCAGGTTGAAGTAGCTCTACTGTCAAAAAAGTAAAAGCTTAAGGTCCAGATACACTTGAGACTTGTGAAGGAGGTGATGGAAGAGACACAAACACACACACAAAATCAGAACACACAAACCTTTGATTCCGGGGAGGTCAATGCTGGCATGCTCATGAATCCCAATGCCATTGCGAATGATCCGGAGAGAGCCCTCCTTGAAGGCACCAGAACATGTCACCAACTGAAAGCAACAAAAGAAGACATAAAGACATTGAGTCATTGTTTGCCTGGTTTTTTATGGGGTTGAAATGCAGCTGATCGTGCTATTTGTACGGTTTTCTCTACAGGTGAAAAAAACATTTTATCCTGCACTTGTCAAGTTTAAGAATCTTTCAGATTAACGTACAGCAAACATCCAAAGTAAACATACAGGTGTTTAATTCAGTTCACATTTCTATTCTGGAGGTGAAGGCTAAGAGTGAATATGTTATTAAAGAGCCTTAATTTCATATCTAAAATGTAAACTTTCTGAAAACTTGGAATGCAAACATCTGCAGACCATCTTGTGATGGGACCATACATGTTCACGTTTTAAACCATGACTACTCCTGACAGAGCCACAGCCGTGCGGGATACAGTCACATTGACAAATATCTGTCCACGGACACACAATCAGGCATTGCTTCTGTGGTTGTTCCCACTAGAAAAGGTGTCTCCAGAACTGCACTATGCCACGATATCACACACACAGACTCACCAAGTAAAAACATTACCAGCCGATGCTGTCGCAGTTGATAATAGCTGTCTCAATGCAAGTAATGAACTGGGGAATGTTTTACGGTCATATCTTTTAGTTCAAATGTAACCTGTGGTGTCTCCCCTGAAAAGTCTTTGTGATCTGTGAAAGCGTCTTTATTTCTTAACTTGGCCTTTAAGGTTTAAGCATCATTCAAAACTGTAGTTGTAAATGCCATCAACATTTATCGAAGTATTGGCAGAAGTCAATGTTGAAGCTTTAGCAGGTGTAGTAGTGAAGGATTTGTAAATCATTATCAGTTCATAGCAGAGCTTCTCTGAGACTGGCACCAGTGTTGAAAACCCTGAAGGTAAATAATTCTGACTGAAAGGCATCAGAATATTATTCATTCATCCAGTCATGGTACACTAACAGGATTAATGCCCGAGCCTGTAATCTCAGCCCCTGCCACCTGCCACCCGACAGCTTCATCCTAATGGAAATAACCATTGTGAACCTGGCAACTCACCTAACTCCCCCAAGCCTGTTCTCAAATGCCCTCACACTCTCAGCCACACTCTCACAGGACTGGCTGAATCCTGATAATCTGCCCACAATACATTATGTTTTTGTTATTTATGCAGGGTTTATCTGTCATAAACCCCACTGTGGTTTGTTGATTACAGCAATTTTGCAGCTTTGACTGCAAACTGTGTATCAATCCTCTACTGTCTTGACTGTCTAGGAATGTGTCCGCACCAATTAACCAGGTCAAATGCTCTGTGGGTTTGCAGAAAATGGCAAATTAAAACAATGGTGATTGGATTTCATTCTGGGAATGAAATGAGCTGCAGTGTGTGTGGATGAATACGTTCAGAGTGCTGGTCCGTGCCCAGAGAGCAGCTCAGCGCTCTAGTGGACCATTGCCTTTGGAACCACGTCAAGTACCCCTGAGGCCTGAAGTCAAACCCTGCCAACAAAACCTTCTGTACTGTATCTCTCTCGTTACTTCTCTCTCTCATCTCCCGCTGCCTCAGTGATTTCACACAAAGAAGGACAAATGTTTAAATCAAATTGTTTTCGTCAAAATATTATATTTTGTTAAAGAAAATAAAGTGATTCATTAAGATTTGGCTTTATTTAACATAAAAAGTAATTACTCCCCGCATTACTGCCTATATTACTACCTGCATTACTGCCAGTATTACTGCCCGTATTACTGCCAGTATTACTGCCTGCATTACTGCCTGCATTACTGCCTGTATTACTGCCTGCATTACTGCCTGTATTACTGCCTACATTGCTGCCTGCATTACTGCCTGTATTGCTGCCTGCATTACTGCCTGTATTACTGCTTGTATTACTGCCTACATTACTGCCTGCATTACTGCCTGTATTACTGCCTACATTACTGCCTGTATTACTGCCTGCATTACTGCCTGTATTACTGCCTGCATTACTGCCTGCATTACTGCCTGCATTACTGCCCGTATTACTGCCTGTATTACTGCCTGTATTACTGCCTACATTACTGCCTGCATTACTGCCTGTATTACTGCCTATATTACTGCCTACATTGCTGCCTGCATTACTGCCTGTATTACTGCCTACATTACTGCCTGTATTACTGCCTGCTTTACTGCCTGTATTACTGCCTGCATTACTGCCTGTATTACTGCCTGTATTACTGCCTGTATTACTGCCTGCATTACTGCCTGTATTACTGCCTGTATTACTGCCTACATTACTGCCTACATTGCTGCCTGCATTACTGCCTGTATTACTGCCTGCATTACTGCCTGTATTACTGCCTACATTACTGCCTGCATTACTGCCTACATTACTGCCTGCACTACTGCCCGTATTACTGCCAGTATTACTGCCTGTATTACTGCCTGCATTACTGCCTGCATTACTGCCTGCATTACTGCCTTGCACTACTGCCTGCATTACTGCCTGTATTACTGCCTACATTACTGCCTGCATTACTGCCTGTATTACTGCCTACATTGCTGCCTGCATTACTGCCTGTATTACTGCCTACATTACAGCCTGCATTACTGCCTGTATTACTGCCTGCATTACTGCCTGTATTACTGCCTGCATTACTGCCTGCATTACTGCCTGTATTACTGCCTGCATTACTGCCTGTATTACTGCCTACATTACTGCCTGCATTACTGCCTGTATTACTGCCTGCATTACTGCCTGTATTACTGCCTGTATTACTGCCTACATTACTGCCTGCATTACTGCCTGTATTACTGCCTACATTACTGCCTGTATTACTGCCTGCATTACTGCCTGCATTACTGCCTGTATTACTGCCTGCATTACTGCCTGCATTACTGCCTGCATTACTGCCCGTATTACTGCCTGTATTACTGCTTGTATTACTGCCTACATTACTGCCTGCATTACTGCCTGTATAACTGCCTGCATTACTGCCTGTATTACTGCCTGCATTACTGCCCGTATTACTGCCTGTATTACTGCTTGTATTACTGCCTACATTACTGCCTGCATTACTGCCTGTATTACTGCCTGCATTACTGCCTGTATTACTGCCTACATTACTGCCTGTATTACTGCTTGTATTACTGCCTACATTACTGCCTGCATTACTGCCTGTATTACTGCCTACATTACTGCCTGTATTACTGCCTGCATTACTGCCTGTATTACTGCCTGCATTGCTGCCTGCATTACTGCCTGCATTACTGCCTGCATTACTGCCTGCATTGCTGCCTGCATTACTGCCTGCATTACTGCCTGCATTACTGCCTGCATTGCTGCCTGCATTACTGCCCGTATTACTGCCCGTATTACTGCCCGTATTACTTGGCCTATGACTACCAGCTACCATCAGTTGAAAAATCCTGAATACGGCTGAAAGATGGATGATTAGACAACCTGGACACATGATGCTTCCCTGCGTAGAGGTATAAAATAATCAATATTTTAATATTATAGAGAGAAAAAACAAATCAATTACTTCACTGGGTAGAAAGATGACATTCTCTGTCTTCTTGTTGACTTTTAAATCTGATATCAACATTTAAATTGGGGTTACATCACATTACATTGAGAATGCAAAATGTTTGACAACAGTTGAAAGTAAACTACATTTAGTTGCTATATATGCAGACAGGGAGACCAACACAAAGTCCTCACTGTCAGTTGAAAAGGGTGTGAATACTATTAGAGGATATAACATGCACAGCAATCTGCCTTTCTGCGATGGAACAAGAAAACCAATTCAAGTGTGTGTACCGCGGATGCATTTTCACATCAGGTGTAACTGCAGTTCAGCTGAATCATATATATATGCCAGTGGGATAACAGCGGAGCATGCTAATGCCAGGTGTACAGGGACAAGTAGCAGTAAAAAAACAGACCAGACAAAGGAAGAACACCCAGCATATAAAAAAGGCACAGGAAGCCAAATGCATGTACCCACTTATTCTGGCCGGTGGCGAGCTTGTGCTGTAGTATGTTGCATGCTTAATTCTGCTGACAAAAACACTGCTAATGCGACTCAGGAACTGGGCTGCACTGGTTGTATAAGCCTAGACTCCCTGCGGGCTGTGACAAAGAGGATGATAAAGATGAAACACAGATGGAGACTCACCATTCAACTCACCGTTTTACAGCAATCACCATGTCACACGCCCTCTGGAAAATGCCTCAAGAAATCTTATAATCTATCTGAATGATTTGCTTTCATATGTAACTGTATTATGACGTGTTGTGTTTGTCCTGTTTGAAATGAAATGGGAAAAAATGAAGGAGTCAGCTTGTGGCTATTACCTGGCCCTGGCCTTGCCTCTCCAGGTCGACAACACACATGTCAACAATGGGGCCCAGATTGGTGAATGTCTCCATCACCGCCACATATGAGCCCTGGTCATTGCTGTCCACGTTGAGCTGCAAAGGAACAAACAAAACCCTTGTCAGAAATCAATTAGAAAGGATAAGACTCCACACAAATCTGTTAGAGGTTTATGTGAACGTGACGATGATACAAGGAGCACAAAATCTTTGCCAACACTTCATGGGAAATGTATGCAATAAAAAATGTAATGATTGAATGGTTGATGACACTGTATGAGGTTTATGGATTACATGCTAAGTTTGAAACAAGCTGTAAAAAAAAATTAAAAAAAAACACATTCACAAAAAAATCTTAATTTAGTTTGAAGATAGTAGAATGTATGAATCTGTCACTTTCTGCTTACCTTCACTAACTGGGAGTCGCCCAGTCTGGAGCCCACAAAGACCACACCGTTATCCAAGTAGGTCAAACACTCAGCAATGGATGTCTGTCATTAAAGAGAGACACAAAAACAGCTCAATCTATTTGACCACATACACACCAGGGTTGAAGCTAGTGATCATTTTTAGCATTGCTAGCAGCACGGCTCTAAGAATAATGTGTCAGTCAGTCTTAAATGATCCCGTCAAACTACACCTCAGCTGTGTATTACGCTATTTGGGAAATATTAGCATGTTAAGCTAAAATGTGAATATGGTGAACATTATATGTGCTTAATATCACATTTTAGCATTGTGGACATGTTCGCATGCTGATATATTCAGCTCAAACCACAGCTGTACCCAAGAAGTCTTGATGATCATGCCAACGATTTTCTTGACTAATCATTTTACCTTAAAAATGTCTGAAAATACTGATAAATCACAATTTCCATAAAGCTAATGTGGTGTCTTCAAATTGCTCTTTGTCTAGCCAACAATCCACAACTTAAAGATTGCAGTTTAGTTTCATATAGGATAAAGAAATGCAGAAAGCAAACATTGAGTTAGGCCAACACAAAAATCAAAAACAAACTCATCAGTGACAGTTGGTTAACAGATTTGTCTGTTCAATTGTTCCAGTGCTCTCAGTCAGAGCACCAGAGGTTTGCAAAGCTCCGCAGGCCAAACGATAGGAGCATTTACCAGACGTCACTTTAGGCTCTGTGCAGATGGGAAATTGTTATTATTTTTGACCTTTTGAATACTAAGCAATTAATCAAAATAATAATGATAATTGGCAGATTACTTGATGATGAAAATAATAATTATTTTTGCAATTATCGGACAGCAACAAAAGAAAGGTTACTGAGAACAACTCTGTTCAGCTATACTGAAACCAGGGTTCGATACATTTTCCACAATCGAGGGACATTCTATACAAGCTGGCTGAGCAAATATTAAGTAACTTATTATGGAGCAGCACCAACCTTGTAATCCATAATAATGATTGCACATAATAATGCACAATTCTGTTGTTGCGAATAGAAAAGATGAAAGATCAACTAAACCCTGCAACTTCCTGTCATTTTAACATGTGACTTCTAGCTAGTTAGGTAAAACTAAACAAACTTTGTTTGACACATAAATGGTGTTTCCAGATTCGCCCTCACTGGCTCATGTTCTCACACTCTCAGGTATTATTGACACACAGTTACGATGGGAGCTGCTGCTGCAGCTGGCCGACAGTGCAGGTTGGTCATAACAATAAAATTTAGAATGATTTGAAAGACGTTCCGTCTCTAGCTCAACAGTCCTGGTCTGCTGGGTTGTTTCTAGCGTCACTCAGCAGACTAGCAAGAAAGCTTTTTACCTTTCTAAACTCCTTGGCAGATCATTAGAGAAAGGTGCCACGAGTGAAAAGCTGTGATCCTTTAACATGAGATTCAGTGCCAAGCACAGTATTGACATGCAGTCGTTGTCTAAATCAACTTAAAAGGGGATAAGTGATGCCCTGGCATGCAATCAACAAAGAGGTGCGACTTTTTTCTCTTCTTCTGTACAAGCGTAGACTGATCCATTAGCTCCTGTCAGGGCCATAAACCATTAAAAAGTCAGTCGTAACAAAAGGGGTAGTGAGAGGAAAAGGCAGCAGGAGGAAAATCAACAGAAAGGATGGTCGAGCCAGGTAGAGAGAATCAGACGGGAGGGACACTAGAGAACAGACTGGTGAATGAACCCAGTGAGGACAGAGAAAAAGACACATAGATTCAGATAAATAGAGGACCTCTCCAAGCAGCTCCACATGCAGGTCTTTGAGAGCCACTGTCCCGTCCATTAACTCCTCCTTCTCCAACAGCAGCATGAATAGACGCCCCTCCATGTCCCCCAGCAGGTAGCGTGAGCCATTCGGGTCGACCCGGTTGTGACAAACAATGGTGCTTTGCTGTAAACGAGGGGAACACAAACAAATCATTAAAATAACACCTACAGTGGGGGTAAAGCCTGCAGAAGCCTTTATTTTCACCTCATGCATTATCTGTATGAGCATGTCAACTTGCAGCTGCAGAGACATGTCCTCACAGTGTTTGTTTTGTTCCCTCTCATTATGAAAGCATCGTCTGAGGAGTTTCCCTCGACGTACAGCTGGAATTTGACACACAAAGCTACAGACTCTTCAAATTGTGCCTGTCAAGAAAGGTAGAGATTAAAGGAGCGCATGTAGAGTCCTTCAGCAGCCTGTGTACACTACGACAGCAGTAATACAGAGGTTAATGCTAAAGAGAAGGATTCTGGGCTACTTCTACTACTTCTTCCATGTTTGAGCAACTGCAATTTAAAAGTATATTAGAAATGCAATGTGACACAGAACTTTGTACAGTACTTGAGCCACTCGGATGTTTGAGGACAATACTTGGTATTTCAATTTTTAAAGAAATTGACGATACCCTGGCCATAACAAACAAATATTATGATTAGCCTGCTTAAATTTCGCAATCAGGGCATCATGAGCAAAATATGTACCAAGCAGGACAATTCATAATTGAAAAATAACTTGTCAGCACCCTCTGGAGGACGAATCATCCGTCAGCAACACTGCTCTTTGAAAATGTAGCATTTCCATTCAGTGTAGCTTTTGCGATTAGTTTTTTGTCTTTATGGTTTCTCCCAACAGTGGAAGTCCAACAGTGTTATAAGAGTGCAAGAGGTGTGGTAGACCAGTGGATTGTTTTCAAAACCTGGCATACATTGCCCACAATGCACCTCACCAAGTGCCAGTACTGGCGTATATCTATCAGATTATATGCAGCATCCTCTGGAGCCACAAAAGGCTTTATACTACTTTTTTCACATGACAACACGTAATGTGTGTAACACATATTAAGTGTAATATTTGTGGCGTTACGCTTTAACTTGGACCTTCGATAACGGAGTTAGGAAATTGTTATGCTAAAAAAATTATATCTCCTACATTTAAGTTGACGTAATGTCTGCTCATCTATTGTATTGTTCAAGACAGTTAGTCTTAATATGCAAGCCAGCATCCTTCAACTAAGCATCCACACATGTTCCATTACCCTGTCAAGGTGTTGTTTAGCTGCACCACAAAGCTGTCCTTACACAACCCTATCAACACAAATTATACATGCAACACAAGTATAGCTTCAAATGCTTCCAAGCCTTCTGTTGCCTCATTGTTGTGTCATCGTGGGATGCTGCTCTTGTCTGTGTCCTGCTGATTGGTTCTGTCTTTAAAAGCCTTAAGCAGCGCGCACATTTATCCAACTCACAATTGTCTTGCAAGCTGTCATGTCATGTGGTACAACTCTGTTTCCACTGTAGCATTGCTCAGCAGATGTTTGAGGGAGGAGATACTGGAGCATCTGTTGTCACTATGTGACTAACGACACCGCACCCTGAAAGAAGTTTTATTTTTCACTTTTCTTTTTTAAACACGTCGTGCACCATCAGTGTTCAGATGAACACACGCCCCTTTCAGCTATGTCAAGAAAACACAGAAGAATATCCATTAATGAGTAACAAGTTTTGGCCGCTAATTAATAAATTGTCGCTCTTGGGCACAGAAGTGAAAAAACTAATGTGAAACATCAAAGAATCTGCCAGCATTAGGGCTGTAACGATACACGTATCGAAACTGAAATCGCAACACTCAGATCCACGAACATTTCTCATGGTGTGAGAAGGCAGAATCACGACACAACTTCAAGTCCAGATCAGCCCTATGAGCTGTAAGTAGCCCCTTTCACACACAGCGACGTTCTTCGTTCACACAGAGCGAAGCACCACTGGAGTAAAGACGAACCGCTGTGTAATTCACACAGAAAGCCAGCGCTGCGGCTCCTAAAGAGACGTGACGGTACACGTCATGATGATGACGTGTGTGTGTTTTCAAGGGGTTTCTCCGGTGTCCCCCCTGTCAATCTAAACCCGACGGAGGCTGTCTTCCGGGGTAAAGTTCACTGAAATCTCGGTCTGGAGGGCTGACAGACGCTGTTTTTCTAGCAGATATGTGACGAGGAGTCGGTAGGACGGGCGGGAGGACGGATGCTTCTCCACCTACAGCTGCGGTATTTGTTTCCTCATTGCCAAAGACAGTTACAGTTACTACATTACCTTAGTTTGGTTCAGTAACGTTGCTTTGTGGGATATTTCTCTTTATTTAGTTGAGTGAGGGACTTGTGCAGTTAACAGACCATCCGATAGACTACCAGATGAGTATCATATACAGAAGTTATTGAAATGTTACATAAATAAAATGTTTAATAAAAAAAAAAATAATCAAGGTTTGTATCGAGCCGTGGGTCAAAAATCGTGATACAAACCGAATCGTTAGTTTGGTGTATCGTTACAGCCCTAGCCAGCATGTATGTCTGCTGAATGTGTCTGAGCTCATAAAGCGGTTGTTTGTAGACTGGTCAGTGGTGGGTCAGCAGACTGCTAATGCTTGTAGAATCTAATGTGCTCTTGACCTGCCATTCAGTGGAGATGGTGTCTCGAGGGTTGTGGAAAATAAAAGAGGTTCACGCTTTGACAAAAGATGTAAGCAACACCACAGGCGGGAGGATTGTAAAAATAAGTTTTGTAAAGGCTCGATCAAGTGGGAAATTGACTCGGCTTGTACATTAGATGACGACAATAACAATGTGTTCTGTTGAAATAGAAGTAGAGCAAGCTCAGTCACACTGCGTGATTTTAATACCAATTCCAATCATGGCTACTATTCTTGCTGGCTTTTCTTGCAGTTACAGAGGAGGCAGGAGACTTTAGCTCTCCAGCAACTCCGTTTAATGCACCAATTTTATTTCTAAAATGCTTTGTAATGTCACTCAGTCCCGTTAGGCTCATGCTGTGTGAGGCAGCAGAAGTTTAACCAGGACTGAAAGCTGAGAGCCACTCTGACAATATCCAAAAGGAGATACTTAAGAACCACCACCAAACTTCAGGACCTCCTGACTCCCAGACAAAGCAGGCTGAACGTCTTCATACAGCTGGATCCACACACGTGAGAATGAGTTGGTGTCTAAAGTTCTGACTTCTATCTTATAAACTTAAGAGAATTGAGATTAGGGTCTTGTTAGTATTAAAAATTACTCACGTAATATAAAAGCCGACTCATAATTTCACCATCAGCCTACTATCACATAATCCTATTAGTTTCCTCATTACAGTCTCTACATTTCCTGTTATCTGTTGTTGTTCATCCAAATTGTCAGTTCATTTATTTTACCCTGAATTAGTTAATAAACATATATAACCGTCTGTCGTTGTCTGGAACTTGATTTCGATGGATCTGTGTAAAGAAATCACTGCTTCAGAATATGAGATTGAATATAGATTTTAAAAGTGGATAAACTGATTTGGAATTGATTTGAACTGTGCAAGCCAAACTTGTACAGTTGGATTCTGAGTAATTTCCTCCGGATTATTCAAAAAGATAAACCAATGGAGGTGGTGGCCCATTTACGAGTGTCTAATTAATCCCCAGTGATTGAGTACCTTTATTATTAAGTAGTGTATCTCAGGGTTTCTGCTAGAAAGAATTGGCACCAGACAACATGAGCGGCAGGTTTTCAATTTACTGGACAAATGTTTGAAATTCCGGTCAAATAGCCTACTTATCTGAATTTATTGAGCTTAAAATGATAAATGATATGCAGGATATATAAGAATGATATCAAAGCATGTCAATTTAAAATCCTTTTTATTATGACCATAAAGAAACTGAAGGCCTGTTTGCCTCTGACAATCTGCAAACAAAAAACACATCTGGACTGGCTCATACCTGTTATTAATGCAGTGTGCTGCCAACTTGAAATAAAAAAAAATTCTGTTCGCTATATGCTTTTGAAATATATTTGCAATAAAAACTCTAACTAAACAAAATTCCTTGACATGTTTCAGGCTTTTTTTTGTTTTTGTTTTTTTTTTTTACTTTTTACGCATTTTCGCTGCAGCGACGTGTGCAGCAGCTGAATTAAAATCAAAAGTGTGCAGTGTCTCTCCGCAACTTGCAATGCGTATCAACCTTGTCACCTTGTTCTCCACCAGGCAACTTTGCTGTGCTGTTTTGATGCGGTTCTGCAGAGAGAAACCTCTCACCCTCTCTCTCTGCTTGCACACTGGAGACAGGGATCATGCAGGCTATCTTGGCCAGTTTAGCCCACTCCGGGTACTTTTCGCCAAAATCTCTGATGAGAAGTTCGCAGTCTGTTGAGAAGTTCAAGCCTCCATAACCGCGGAGCGCTGTCATCACAGCGATGGCATCTCGTTGCGCACAAGTGGCATCAATGAGCGGAGGTGTAGCTGCAGGCAACTTGTCCTCACTTGTAAATAAAATTCAAACTGTGCTTGGAGGGAATATTTTCACCGGACATTTTGACCAGCAGAGTTAAAAAATTCCGGACTTTGGCAGATTTTACCAGTCAAAGTCTGGTAATTACCGGATAACGGAAACCCAGGTGTATCTCCTACGGGCTCATTATCAACCAGGCCCAAATTGAGATCTGATATTCAGCTATTACGATTATCGATAATGTGTGGGTTTTTTTGTCATATTGCTTATAAAATGAAAACATTTATAAATAAAAACTGTTGTCTCTGATGCAGCTGCCTGTCTCTGTCAGCAGTCACCACTCTGTTGTCTCACTCAACGTCTCATCCCCACACTATCGGAATGCTGTTTCAGATTACTCACTGTTGACATGCTATTACTTGTGATCTGTAAACAAAGTAACTAGCAACTAATCAATTAATCAAATAAATGTAGTGGAGCAAAGAATAAAAGGAATAAACTACCATTAGTGTAAAGTACCAGTTCATATGACATTAATCAGAAAAGGCCTGTGTTACATCAGTGGGTCTTTTAGAGGTGAGGGAATGTTTGTTCACCTGACATTATAGAAAAATACAGACACCAAGGAACTGAGCTGTTAACACCATTGCTCATGACTGTTTAGAGGGTTTCAAGGCACTTGTCCTGTTTCAGGAAGTCAGCATGAAACTCCAGGAGGAAGGAGAGCAGTTTATGAAAACGATCAGGGTGTGTTTTCCTTCAAATTAAAGGATGGCCCAAACAGACAGAAGGCAACATTGTTTGTAGATGTGAAGAACTGCAGCAGCTGAATTCACAATAACACAGCTAAAAAAGCAGACTGCAAATGAACCCACTGGCAGCATTTTTCCAGGGCAAGCTGAAGATCACAGGGAAGCCTGCATCTGCAGCCGGGCAGAGCCAAGCTGTAGATGAAACCTCTGAATTACTGAACCGACCTGACGTCAACAACTTAACAGCAAGTTTGGTTTTAGATTAGAGGTGAAAGGACTATAAATGTTGTTTTCACTGGACTGAGACATTTCTCCTACAAACAACCTCGCCGACTGTCCAGTCGGCAGCCCTGCCACAATAACTGGGGAATAAGAACAGATAATTAATTCTCTACTGGCGTCCCTCTCACGATCATACTGTCATATTTGTCATGATTATGACAAATCATCAATATATATGACATTATAGGCACGACAGTTTAAGTGCCCGCTTGTCTAAGGTTTTACACAGCAACACAGAAATCACTGTGGCCCCCTTGTGTTTTCACAGAGAGGGTTGTCATTTTGTCTTTCAATAAAAAGGCCTGTGTTGAATGAACCATGAACAGCACAACTTAATGATTCCATGAGACTGATAAGCTAGTGATCAATGGACCCAGTTGCTCTGGCAAAGACATTATTTTGTTTAAATTAATTACATCTGAACAATTTATATGTCCTTTCCAAAATGTTTGAGGCCCTGGCACCAAAGATGCAGCAACACAGAGAGAGAACATCCTCTAATTATAGAAGCAGGATGCTGTTGAGGCGATCCTCTGGGCCCTGAGCTTTGTTAAATATGAGCAGAGCAGAACAGACTGCAACTTAATCTTGTTAAGACAACACTAAAAGCAGCAGTGTATGGGGAGCTTAAGTCATCATCATGGCAGTTATTACCTTCCCTTCAAATGCAACTTCAATCACAAATATACTTTATCAGGTGGGCTACACCGGAGGGTCTCTTAAAGTACTTAAATATTTATATGTTCATAAAATACAGATTCTGACGACAGTTTTAATGACATCAACAATTTTATTTTACTTCATTATCTAAATGAACTATGCATCTGGGACACAAAAACTTCCTTTCAAAATGACACAGTTCTGCTGGAGCCTATCATCCTCTCTGAATATCAAATGATCTTTGCAAGAAAATGTCTTGCGCAGATACAAACCCTCGTCTCAGGATTATTTTTTAAAGTTATGCTGGTGAACCTCTCTTTTTCAGTCTTACCCACAGAGCGAGTAGCTTCAAATGAGACTGATTCGGTTTACCTCCTAACTATGAAAGAAAAAAATCATTGCTCACATTATATCATTACACTGTGAAAATAACATTATTCTTGGTGTGTTGCAGGCCCACACAGAATCTGTGCATGCAGAACACTGAAAACACCTCTGCACATTTTCCACACATTTTAAACAACAAGTGATGTTGCTCTTAAAACTCAGGAAATTAACACATCACACATCAAGTACATGTCTCTGACTCTTGTGTGTCATTTTCAGTTAGTGTTATTATTAAAATTAAGTGGTGTCAGTATATTAAAAAAAAAAAAATATTGACTACTGAGGAACTAAGGAAGGAGCATTTTTCAATAGGGATGCACCGATTGTGAAATTCTGGGCCGATACCGATACCGATGTTTAACATAACAACTTGGCCGATGGCCGATGCCGGTGTTCTTTCTTTTTGTTATTTATTCCTTTTTTTTGTGCCACAGAAACATACAAGTCTTTCAGCTCTTCATAACACTATCCTTGAATGAGCACAAATCCAATGAGACCAATTTATGAAACAAAAACAACCTTTAATGTCACTTTCTGGTTGACATTTAAGATAACCTTAGTTCACATGACAAGATTTCGGGGAGACAGATCTTGGCAAAGTGACGTCGACGTAGCGTGGCTCCATAAACTTTATTAGACTCTGAAACCCCACGTCCTCCACTACAGAGAAAGGCTGGTCATCTAAAGCAATGAACTCCATCACCTTGTTTGTTATTTGTTTTGCTTTGGCGCTGTCTGGAGGCAGCTGTTTGGCTTTCCTTAAATGCTGTGTCAATTGAAGTCTGAGGGGCCGTCCAGATGGGCAAAAACAATCTTTTTATCTCCGTCTTCCTCGTCATCGTTTTAAGAATATTTGCGTCCACACGGACCCACTGAAAATGAGCGAAAACGCTGTAGTTCATATTCCAGGTCTCTAGGTGGCGCTTGACATTCAGAAAACACGGAGAAGAAGACACGGAGCATGCACAGTAAACATGCGCGCTGTAAACAAACAGAGAGCAGACGGAGAAAACCGAACACAAGAAGAAGAAGAAGATGAAAATGGCGAGTGCAAGGAAACCGGAATCGTTTGTGTGGACCGTTCATGAGGTCGAACTGCTGCTGAGACTCACACTCAACTACAAGGCGGGTAAGTTTCGAGAAAGGCTTGATACCTTTTGCGGCACGAACACGAGCATGCGGTCCGCCATTGTTGTTGCTATGGGACGTTGCAGATGCGGTGATGGCGTCATTGTTTTGGAAAGTATGCGGATTCGCTGTCCACATGAAAACGGGAGGGCTGCGTTTCCGGCACAGCGTTCATGCCGCAAATCAAGATATAATCATCGGCCACGGCCATCGGCGAATGTCATTTTTATTTGCTGATGGCAGTTAACGAGGCAAACATCAGCCGATGCCGATGTTCAGCCGATGCATCGGTGCATCCCTATTTTTCAACACGGATCACTGAGAGATCTGGTGAAAGCGTCAGGGTTGGTTGACTACCTGGGGAGGCAGTTGATATTCCTCATGTTGGGATGAAATAAAATTTTCTGACTAAAATCTTCTAAATAATCATTTCAGCCTGCTTGAAGTAATCTTAGGTTGTTTTAAGGTATTATGTTTGTTATTTTGCTCCAAAACAATCTTTGTTGGTTAAAATGAACATTGTGTATCACATCAGAGCCTTCTATATACTATGTAAATGAATCCCACTTTTTAATACACTGCTAAAAAAATGTTAATACTACCCTTCCTTTGGACAGCTGAAAGAGGAAACATCTAAATGTTTTACTTTTCAATGAGACAGACGACAAAAAACACACATCATTTGATGTCTTTACCTTGATAGTCGGTGGTGCAATGGCCAAGTATTTGTCTCCATTGTGGTAGGTGATGGACTCTTGTCCTATGATTATAGCGCCACCAAATGGCTCTGGCACTAAAAGACAGGCACACAGACAGGAGTCAGTGCTACATTAGGGCAATTTCAGACAAAAGCATGTTGTATGTTGTTAAAGGCATGCATTTATGAAGCTGCATCATCTTCATATAATCAGTTAGCTCTGTTTTCAGTTTAATGAATAAAATAATTACATTGCCTCCACTCAGCCCTCACTGTGCTATAAACCCTTAAAATATACATCACAGATATTCTCTATTCTGGATGACTGCTGTGCTGTGGTTTCAAATGTCTTCAATAACTGAACCAGTTTCCTCAGATTCATCTCTGTCTGAAAAGCAGCTGACTTATAAGAACTTTTTCAGCCCTGAGATCTACAGCCTGATTGACTGGTGTCACTACCAAAAATAACTCATACCACCATCTGTAAAAAATACATAAAAACGTACCTCACTTTTTAAATTGCTTTTTTTTTTGACTCATGGGTTGTACTCATTATCATCAGGTCTTATATAAAATGATGAACGGCTGGATGGAAAACAATATGCTAATAAAAATGTTTTTTGCCATTATTCATTTGATTTGCTAATTAACTAACTGATCATCGTTTATTGATTACCTGGGATGACCATAGATGCTTCAGCCTCCACGTTCTCCTGTTTCCAGGGACCCTTGTTGAACTCCTTCTCCCTCAGAGAAACCTCATAGGTCTTTACATGGCGTCCTTGGGGGTCCTACAATCCACAACAGGACATCACGTCACATTTTAAAATAACTGTCTCAAGTGAGGACAATATGACAGTTAGTCTGACGTATGAACAAAAGGTTCCCTCTGAAGCTGTGGACCTCCAGTAGAAATGTGGAGCTGCTTTTCTCCTGTTGGTCCCCATTTTTTTTTTATCACATGCTTGCGCACAAGGATGTGCAGGTGCATGTACACACACACACTATGACACCCTGTTCAACAGATCAACAGGTGACGGTCACAGGCCATTATATACTGCATTGCATCAGCAAAGGCAAGGAAGACGAAGACTGCAAGCTAGTCAACACGGATGTAAACAATGGTGGATTTAAAATACTCAAATTAGGAAAAGCACCCGACATGTTTGTCAGACCTCAAGAACACACAATGTATTTTGGTAAACACTCCACGTAATGCAAAAAACCCCAACATTTTGGCATCAACAGGTAAAATTCATGCATGTCATAGACAAGACCGGCCTGTCTTGAATATAGTCTGACTAGATGGCACTAAAGATAATCTACAGACCGTCTTGTTGTCGTCAGTTTCATGTTGGAGCCATTCTCTCTCTACACTGTATCACCACAGAGAAGGAAGCGTGCATATTCTTATGTACAAGATGCTGGTGCTTGTTACAGCACAGGATGAAAACATTAATGGAAGAGATCTGACATTAATTAACTTAGTTGACTAGCCTCTACACCCATGAACAGATGCACGCTTCCTTCTGCACGGTGAGACTGAAATTAAATAGTTCTTACATGAAACTGCTCATAAAAAGCTCTGTAGATTATCTTGAGTAGCCTGGTCATGATTTCTGGAAAAGCACATTGCTTTTTTAGTTTGCAAATGCATTTCTATGGTGCTTTGAGCATCACAAGCCAAGTGCCATTTAGTTCCATTATAAAAGAGAAGGAAGACATCGTACGGCATTATCTTCAAAACTGAGCTGCCAGATGGATAAATAGCTCTACACGTGAGAGAGAGAGAAAATATGAGTTTTTGATTTGGAGGTGAAATTTAGATTATAAACTTCCTTATCCAAAAACCACACTGCCAGCCTCTGTATCAGAGTATACAACATCATGCTATTCACTGATGGGTGTGCTGTCTTCAGTGAGTGAAAACGGGACGCGTAGCTCCAAAAATAGAAAATAAATATGTGGCGGGCCAGTGTTGATATTGTGGCAGACCGCCACAAATAAATGAATGTGTGGGAAACACTGCGTTGGTGTTAAAGGGGCAACACAGTATTAAGAACCAGAGTTTGTACATTTTTGATCAGGGTCTTTTAGGTAGTTTCTGACGTCATTATGATTTAAAAAGATCAAACACCCGACCACTAACCATGAGGAAAAGAAACGTTTCTGTATTATCATTCATATTCTCTGAAAAATTGCCAAAAAAAAACACAAATTCTGCCAGAGTGTGTAACTTATGAGCACACCTGCACACATACTACCATACTCTCCCACAACCACGCACCACTCCTGCTATAGTACCTGGTAGATGAAGCAGACAGTTGGGGCCTGGCAGCCATACAGGAAGTGAACATCAATGACTTGCAGCTCCTCCAGTCTGATGTTGAAGGCCTTGAGCTCACGGTTGTCCCTGTCTAATGGGATCACCTTAAACAAACCGTCATACAGCCGCAGGCCGATCATACGGCATTCTGGGTCCACAATTCCAATAATACCCGTCTCTGAAGGACGTCCAATGCGATCCTGCGAAAGAGTAATTGGTTTGGAAAGGTTTAAGTACAGCATGTGTACACTTCAGACAAAAATTCACATTCAAAGTGTTCTTTAAGTGCAGTTGAATTCAGTACAGCCAGAAACCGCTCGCAGCTTAAAGCTTTGAACAGAGACCTGAGAATTACAGAACTTATGTATGAGAAGATGATACAAAAATAAATACTCTTGACAATTTAAATGAAAGCATATTGAATCCTGAAATGCATGCTTACTAAGATATACAGTGCATTCAACTTCAAGATTTGCATTTGTAATACTCTCACCCACCTGAACATTGCCATGGGCACGAGTGATGATGTCAATGCTCTCCCCGCTCTGTTTGTATTCCAGGATGCAGGCGTTGTACTTCGATGTGAGAATGAACAGCAGGTCTTTGCTCTCACCCTGAACATATAAAAGACACCAAAGCCATCAAAGACCAAGCATGCAGAGGTCTGCTCCTAATTTAACTTGCTTCCTACAACAGACTGTAGCTGCAGTATTGATCAGCCATCTGTTTTACTGCCACCAGCCAAATTAGTAGGGACAGACTTGAACAGTCTATAAATTCACTATACAGTCAACCGCAAGTATTCTACTAGGATTAGGTTATTTTTTTCCCCTCGTCGAGATTTATTCTAACCCCTTATACTTGGGGGGTGCGTTTTTTCCCCTTTATAACCTTCAGTGATCAAGGTGATTATTAGAGATGTCCTTGCATGCATTGCTTCACTGAATGGGATTGGCAATTTTGATCAGGACCCAAGTTTTGTGGCAGAATGCAGACGCACCTTTAAAGTTACACTGGCATACCAATGGATAAAATGTCTGCAATGTGGAAATATTTTAAATTAGAAAGTGAAAGCAGTCCAACAGCGACATGTAACATCTGCAATACGACCATTTCGTGATGGCAGAACAAAAAAGCTGCACTTAATACTATACATTTGGTATGGCACATAAAAAACAAAAACACTCTAAGAATACAATGGGTTCACTCGAGAGTACAGGCAAAGACATCAGAGCAACAAACGCTTGCAGACACCTTCAAAAGGAAAGAGAAAGACAGCGACATGGCCAAAAATATTACAGAGAAGATAACTGAATTAATCTCTCTGGATAACCAGCTCATCTCCGTGGTAGAGGATCAGGGTTTTCTTCGCCATCTGGAGTTTTTGAATCCCCGGTGTGCCCTACCACCTCGGCATTACAATACACTTACTCCACTTTCGAGTTACAACGTGCCGGTATGTGCAGTAGTTTCCTGGGTCTCATACAGCAGAGCATGTAAACCAGGCAATCGAGGAGATGCTGAACACGTGTGAAATAGACAAGCAACGCGTCCACGTCATTTTACGTGACAACGTAAGGAATATGTAAAAAGCAGTGGATGACATGGAAGTACCAGGTGTGGGCTGCGTCTCACACACTTCAGCTGGCTGTACACGAGGGTCTGCTGTCACAGTGCAGCGCCACAGACTCACCTGCTAATGCAAGGAAGATGATGGCCAATGTTGCAATAGCATGAATAAGAAAGAGCCATATGAAAAGTGTATACTTTGTTTCAACAAAATAAAAAAACCTATTAAGGAACAGCTTGGATGCAGGTACTTCTTTTCTTAATGCAGCTGTATTATCCAGGAAAATATTAGTTAAGGTTAAATATTGGATCGGGACTTGGTATTGGCAGATACTAAATGTTAAAAGACTCTGATCGGGATCGAGGTAAAAAAAAAAAAAAAAACGGGATCGGGACATCCCTAGTAATTACAGCACATACATCTACCATTACATAAACCCTTTATAGAGAGCAGAACCCTTCTAATTAATTTTCTTTTCCACATGAAAACTGAACATAAAGGAACAAAAAAGAAAATATATTTATATATATTTATTTTTTCACCCTTGGTGAGAAACTGATGTTCTTTCGATCTCTAACAATGTTTGTTATAGAACTAACCACTTGTCCAGGGTGCAGACACTTCATGTACATAATAAACTAATCTATAACATTACGTTTATACGTTGAAATTAAACGTTTATTTTCAGATTTGATTTCTTCTACGCCTCATATCATGGTATGGAGAACAACACTAACTGTGGTGTTTCAGTGTGTAAAGCAGTATATGTTCAAACAGCGATCTTTGTCCAGCTTTGTTGACCTTGTTTTTGTTTTAGCTCTGTCTAAATCTATCTATCTATCTATCTATCTATCTATCTATCTATCTATCTATCTATCTATCTATCTATCTTCCCAAAACAGGTTGCAACTTCGGAGCAAAAACTGTGGTCAATGCTTCCATTCCTCCAAATATTGTTATTACTATAATGATATACTGATTCTGGTTCCGATATGAAATCAGTGACAATTTGACCAATTGTCCAATAGCCCACAACACATACCTTTGGCCTGAAGAGCTCCATGACAGCAATCTTTCCATACATGCCCACTTCCTTGACGGGCCTCAGCCCCTCTGCTGTAACCACATAGATCTCCAACCGTGTGTTTTTAGCTATGAGGAGATTGAGGTCGTCCGCAGAGGTGAAGTGACCTGTAGACATATCGGCATTTATTAAATTGTAATTTCAATGTTGTGTAGGTGAAATGAATGAAAATGTCGACAAATATCAGCAATGCGGCTGTAGAGAAATGTTGACAACATCAAACATTCTACTGACTAAATTTCAAGTGAAGATGAGCCAAACTGTTTTTATTCAGGGGAAATGAATTGGTCTCAATTCAGATATACAAGATTACAGAACTGACACACAGAAGGCAATCACACAGAGTGTAATACAATAATATTATACAGAGGTTGAAAAGTAAAAAAGAAAAACACATTTAATTATTAATAAGGTCAAATTATCTTCCAAGTGATGAAAATTAAAAAAAATATATACATATCCTTTTGAGAGTGTGGCTCATATTTAGGACAGCATTTTTGCTTCTAGGTGTTTTTGACTTGGTAGGCAACTAATTATTGCATTAGTTAACAATTGAACTTTCTCTGTTAGTCTATGAACTGTAAAAATAAATATTAACAATAACAATACACTCCCATCACAGATTTCCTGAGCACAACCTGTGACTAAAATAAATATTTCTAGGTTTAAAATAAGTATCTTATTAAACTTAATTAATCTATAATATCTGAATAATATGAACATATACCTATAACTACATTAATAAAGAAACATTTCACATTTATACTAAGGAGTGCTGTCATAATTGCTAAAACCAAGGAGGAACAGGCATGACATTTTCCTTCATTCTTAATGGCGCTAAATTTGGTGAACACAATAAGATATCTAGGTCACATCATCAGGGATGTGAGCACCAGTGTTGCACAAGCTAAGATGCTGGAGCAGAAATGGCTATTAGAGTGAAGTGAAAACAAAACAGCTTCAGGTGGAATTTTGTGCTTTGGTTCCCCGGGTGGACAGGTTCATGTCTTAATATGTTTGAGAACACTCTTCATGCTGTGAAGAAGAAATTCTACGTGCTGTGACACAGGGTGCTCCACGCTGGAGACACTGGGTTTGTTCTCACCGTTATAGAACTATGAATACTATGACTATGTCTCTGTATTGTATTTATTATTCTTACTATGATACGGCCCTGTGTGCCTGTAATAAAGTCAACCATCAGTCATTATTGAACTGCTTGATTAATCACTTAGTAAGTATTTATCATGTGACAACTCTCTGTAAAAATTAGTAAATTCAAGTCTGTGTTTTTTGACTACTGTTCGGACAGAAAAGCTCATTTAAGACATAACTTTAAGCTAATGGACATTTACTTTCTGCAACATTGACGGTAAAATGACTCGGAAATACTTAAGTACTTGAGTTGTACGTAAGAACTGTGCTTGAGTAAATTGTACTTTATTATTACACTATGACAGTTTATTTCATCACCGGTTGTTCGTAGTTTTGAAATGAATATTGGCTTTCAGTCCGCTTGATTTCTCATCATCCTGATCGGCCTGATGGAGTCCCATCACTGCCCCTCTGGTATAAAGCGAGACGGAAGACAGACCGAAGATATGTGTAAGTTACATGTCAGACTCTGGCTTGATGTTACAGAGCAGTAAAATGCATCTGACTGTGGGTGAGACATTTTAATGTGCTGTGAGATGATTCAACAGCACAGCTTCAGTCTGGGCTCAGAGTCTGGACTTGTACTTTGAGGGCCACATTCACGTCAGATCAGACGACGACACGAGATGTAAGATCAGTTACACACGGGGGGATATTTGTCACTAACACAGATCGATAAACACGCTCTGCCTGCATGCTTCATACAGTTTACAACAGCTGTGTGTTGATGTGAGCATCTTGTTCAGCAAATCAAAACGTATTGTGAGGAGTGACGACCGAGCTGGGCTCGACAGCAGCTAACGTTCAATCCGACAGAGGACACAACGAAACGTTCGGCGGCTTGTTGTGGTTTGTGCGTCACAGCTGTCCGGACACGAACACGGACACGACGCGTGTGTGTGTCAGGGCTCACTTAAGGATAGGTCTACGTTTTCTGTAAACATTGGAGTTAGCACAACAACAGCTAGCAGTGCTACAGGCCCGTCTCAGCACTTTCCTGCAGCGCGGGAGCGCAGCTAGCACGCAGGTGGCCAATGTTTCATCAACAAACACACGGATTAGTTACCTGTGATGCAGGCGTTCACTGCCGTCGGCTTCTGGGCTGTTACCACGTAGTTGTACGACATTTTGGACAACAACAAAAGACAAACACCAGAGCAGTGTTTTAATCTCACAAAAGTGACAAAATCATTGATAATAAACTCCCGGAAGTGGTTAGCGGAGCCGTTTAGGCGTAGAGCGTAGCGAGTAACGGCCGCTGGTCCGGGTCAGAGCGCCCCTTGTTGGTCGGGAGGTTCGTCTCTGAGCTCACATCCTCCATGGTGGACACAACAGGGACACTTCTGAGTACATGCAGCTGTTACATGAGGGTGAGACAAGTTCTTCTTAGGAAGGAAGAGAACAACCATGACTGGAAATCAAATCAGTGTTATTTACACTGCGCAAAATCACAATCACATTGCCTCAGTGGGCTTTACAATCTGTACAGCGAACGACGTCCTTGGTCCTTAGACCCTCTCCCAGTACAGAACAGAAAAGCAAAATCACAATTTACAAATTTCATTGACAGAATCTGTACAAAGGAAATTATATAAAATATATGTAAAGAGTGTGGATCCAGGAGGACAGCTGAGTAGGTCGAGGCATCGCCAATCAGCTCCACCATGGTGACCTGGAGGAGGACAGGCAACACAACATAAGTACCAAAAAAAACAGAAAACATCACAGTGAAAACATTTACACAAGTACAGATATAGGAGATACTGAGAGGAAAGTAAGATAGCAAACTTACTTTGACTCCACTGCTATTCAATTGGAAATCATTGTACATTTAATTCTGAGGACATTAAAAACACATATAAGCTCTGACAGTTCTTTGAACAAAGACATCACCTATCACCCACCTACAGTGCTGTCCTGAGTTCTCTCCCCGGACAGCTTAACAACTCAGGGGTGGACTGGGACAAAAAAATCGGCCCTGGCATTTTTGGCTTAGACCAGCCCCTCATAATTAGCGGAGCACAAGCAGAGAAAAAAACATAACTTTTTGCCTTTAGGCTTATTAGAAATTTACAGTTTACTTTAGAAGTCTATCAAAAAACCATTGTGGAAAGCAAATAAGTAAATTTACTCAACACATAGTTCTAACTCCTTCTCTATTTCAAGCATAATGTATCATTAACATCCTAAATCTCAGAGGTTTAGTGTCTTTTGTTATGTCCACCACTTTTGTCTGCTCTGTGTAGTTCAATTGATTATTTTATCCTTTTTATTGAAATCGTCTCTAATATGTATTTTCTGTATTCCTCTGATATAGCAGCTCAATTCTAATTCTTCAGGTTAAAAGGTCCTCCCTCCTTTAAAAAGCTGAAACATTGTTATATCAGGCTAAAGACAGGGCTGCTTTATGAACTTATGCAAAGCAACTATAAAAGTATTTGACACCGTCTTACTCATCTTGTTCAATGTGGGCATACCTTTTGCTAATAATGTTTTTATACTTTCTTTACACTTACTTTAGTGCTTAAATTGCAAAGCTTTTACTTATCATTTAGCAGTTTTAAAATCTGTTTTTTAAAACATGTTTAACCACAGCATAGAGGATGGCTACAAATTCAAACTGCCATGCAGCCTTTCAACACACCTTTAAGACACACCTTTTTAGTATCATGTTGTCACTCCTCGCGCTCAACACTTTGAAACTAGCAGAAGTTACAGGAGACAGCACAGAGAGGGGGTGGGGCCGCTGTCGTACTATATCCTGATTGGTTCAGTTCACTGTCTATATTGAAGATGGACCAATGGGCCGCCCCCTCTAAATTGTGCACTTAGAGAAAAAGAGGAGGGCTAAGAGATTCCATTGGATTAGCACAATGTCCTTCTAGAAAATCAACCAAAGGGGCGGCGCGGTCGATAAAAATGATATATAATAAACTTTTTTGATTAAATTATGACAGGCCGGCCCAAAAATGTCCGTCGGCCCACCGGGCATTGCCCGGCGGTACGCCAGATGGCCAGTCCATGCCTGTTAACAACCATTCACACCTGGGCTCACCTAGCCCTAACAACCCACATGAGGGCCGGCTGGGCCGACAACAAACAAGTGGCCCTCAGGACTGAAAATCAGAGCTCAGCGTTTAAAAGCCTGCAGCTCCTCCAGTTAGTTAGACCTGAAGAAGCCTCTTGGGTGAGAGGTGAAATGTCTTCGGCTAACTGAAACAGGCCTGGATGACTGAGAACCTTCATCAACATTGTACATTTAACTCCAACATTTATGTGACAGCTTTGGTTATCCCCCAACTGCATCATTACAGTGATGCTTTTAAATGAATGCATCAAGTTCTTCTTGGGAAGGAAGTGGGGAAACATGACAGGAAAGAGGAAAGTAAGATATTTTACTATGACTGCTATCCAGTTGGAAAAATTGGACTTTTAACTCAAACATTTATTTGACAGCGTTAGTTACCCCCAACTGCAATATTATATTGATGCTTTCGTCAAGAATTGTAATACAATTATATAATTTGTATTGCCTGCCTAAATTTTTTACTATAAGTATATTTTAATAGTAATACTATGTTTAATTTCACTAAGGTAAAACTTACAAGTGGTGGTAAGAGAGTATTTTTTACACGTTTGTATTGTTACTATGAGGCTACTTAAGTAAAAGATATATCTGCCATCAATGGGAGGAAAAAAGCATCTTTTTGTGCAATGAACCAACTCTTTATTAACAAAGTTAAGGCAACTGGCTTAGTTGCAACCTTGAACATCAAATCATGAATTGAATAGCTGGGCTACAATATAAATAATATTAAAAGGATCATTCTGAATTAGGAAGAATATTCTGTTATTCACTTTAGCCTTGGTTGCTGAATAAAGATCTTAATCACCTCATGAATTTCTTGCAGGCTTCACTGCAATGTCCTTATTTGCTTGAGAGGGTAGTATTAGTATTTACGACTTATCTTAATATATGAGTAATAATAATTATGATGGCACTTATGCTGAAGTTTTTTTTTTCACTTTTATTCAAGTTTGACAAAAGTTTAGCTTTGTGTTTAGCTTAAATGTACAGTACGAGAACATCTCAGCTGACTAAGAAAATCACAGAATAGTGTTTCTATTCTGGTGGTGCAGTGGTGGACTGTCACCCCTGCTGCTCCAGTATTACAAGTACAGAGCTCAATGTCTAATATTCCCAGATACAGTAGTAGAGAAGTGATGCTACGCATTTGGTGTAAAAAAGAGTGAAATCAGTAAGACATTATAAGCATAAATCACAATATCTTCCTGCTGTAGTGAAAAGCATAGAGCATGTGTGATTTATTAAACATTATATTTGGGTTTCATTTTATGCTTAATGTGTCCATTATAGCAGGGGGACGCTTCCTGACAGCTGTACATGTAACTGTCAGTTCTATATGAAAGGAAGCACACACATCTGTCAAATATATGAACAAAGCTGGCTGAAAATGACCTGTAGTGATTAAATTAATGATTAGTATGAATTTGACAGATGTGTGAGATTCCTTTCGGGTTAAAAAGAGGGGATACAGAATGTGACAGTCACATTTTCAGCTGTCAGGAAGTGTTCCCTTGTCATAATGTGACAAAGATAAAACCTAAAAAAAAAAACAGTCAGGCACATAGGTTCTAGGGGACAAAACGAAAAAAAGTTTGACTATAAATATGATCAATATGTCAAGACATCCCATTTTAAAAATCAAACGACACATATATGAAGTTGTCGCTGATGCCCAGGGTATGAGCTGCCAGCAGTGTTTCACTCTGCAGTGTCCGTGAAGAAACTCATCATAGACATATCGACATGTAATACGTCTATGTGGATCATGGCTTGGAGATTTGGATAAAATAAAGGTGAGCTTTCTGCGCATGTCACCAACATGTGTAGCAGCGTTGCTATGGAAACGGCACTCCGCATATTCACAGAAAAAGCGACAACTGCTTGCGACGGCAGCTAACGTCAACAAAAGTGGTCACTCTGCGTTATTTATACAATGGATACGCCTGAAAACACCCCAGGAACCAAGATGGCTATAAAAATAAGCCGTGGAAATAACCTGGTAAGATCACTCAACGTGTGTTAGTCACTGCAGGAGTGATGGACGGTAGAAATAACGTTTCAAACTTCACTTTAAGATCAACCAACGGTTAGCTAACGGTCAAAGCAACAGAAGTGTTCCTAAAGGGTGTATTACCTTTCCTTTTTCTTTTCTTTTTTGCCAGATCATGTAAACAATAAGAGACACAAGGCTTTCGCTAACTGTTAACTGTTAACTACAGTTTGAAGCAACAGGCTTGAAAAGCAAACCAACAGTCTTGTTAGCAGTGTGGACAATGACTGTTATTGTGCTAACGTCACAGATACTGGATTTGAAATAAATGTCCTCTTTATTACTTGGATTACGTATAATATTTTTAGTGAATTGAATCAGGCTTACAGTGTGTTAACTGATGTGAACATTTGTTTGTGTTGATATGTTTCATAATGTTTTTAAAGAGGTAGTAGTATCATCATTTAGGGTTTGCCTCTGTTATTGGCTAATTAGATCTTGGCTAAGTAGCTGATTGGTTGTTTTGAGTCAGATTTGGTACAAAGTAGAGTCTTCAAGAGAGAGAGTGGCGACAACGGAAGTTCAAAACGCTGGCGGATCACGTGGTCCATGTAGCCTCCAAAAGCTCCCGGAAGTGCTTAGCGGGCAATAGAAAACACTAGGAAAACCACAAGAATCGGTAAATAATGGTCAATAAATGCTTTGCTTTGCAACTTTTATAAGCTTGTGTTAATTGATTCGAACTCAATTATGTTTACTAAGCCTGTAAAGCAATACATTCGTAATATTTTGTTTTTTATTTACTATATGACTTGAGTGAGGCAGAGACAGTCTAACAGACAAGTCTAGATTCGGCAGCATTATGATAATAACTGTGTTCTAGTCGGAAATCCATGGCAAATGAATTAAATTTTGATTTGAATTCATTGCAAATAAATGGAATTCTATCACTATTTGTTAACTATTCTTATCAATATATATGCTCTTGTGTTAATTGCTTTGAACTCTGTTAACTTTACTAAACGTGTACAGTCGTTGATAGCAATAAAATCGTAATTTTTTCTTATTTTTAAAAAAAACTTTCAGACTTGAATGAGGCAGACTAACAGGTGACTAACAATGATTTGCCAATTGACTGCAGAATAAGTCTGGACTCACAACAACATCATGATGATGATAACTGTGTTCTAATAGGAAATCCATGGCAAATAAATTCTGATTTGAATTCATTGCAAATAAATGGAATTCTATCATTATTTGTTAACTATTCTTACTTATCCCAAACTTTTTCATTGATGCATAATAAATCACAGTCTTGTTTTTCCCAATGCACTTACCACAATGACTTTCTTAAAAACAGCATCTAAAAAAGTCAAACAGATCAGCACGTCAAGCTGTTTGTGTCCTTTCTGGTATGTTGTCCTTGAATACAGTCTTCACCGTGGTATACTGTGCTGCATGGGGATGCTCCAATCGCTCGAAGAAATTAATGTAGCATGGGTGGCTAAAGTCAGAAGTAGCAATTTAACCACCTTCAAAGATTTAAACAACAAAAAAATATGTGGGCTAATCATATTCAAACAATGCATTTGCAATTCTGCACACTTTCAAATACCACACCACTGGGAAGTTTCAGATTTTTTTAATTAAAAAACACAGAACACAGAACAGGAAAAACAATGCAAAAACTATTAGATGGGAAGGGCAAAGACTGGTTTCTCCCTCATGGAGCTTCCAAAAGCTGAGGGTGTGTTGGAGAAGGAAGCTCTGGCACCCTCCAGCAGGTTTCCATCATGCTGTGGAGTAAAAGAAAAGATCATCAGGAGATTTTTTTAGGTTGAAGTTGTGGATTGAAAAAAAAAAAATGACAGGAAAAAACAACACCTAGGAAGCAAGAGTCAAACCAAGAAGTTGAAAAAGAACAGTGGCCTAGGTTCAACATCAAGCAACCCCAGAACAGCTGACAGTGTTTCAGGATAAAGCCAGCATCACTAACCCTCCACCTACCTGTATCCGGCAAACATCACTTTTCCACCAACTACCAAATCCAGCTATCAGGTGTCTGCTGTGCTGGGTGCATTATATTCATCAGTGTTCATGATACTTTGCCATTAAAATACTTGAAGGCAAAATACAAGCAACAATTGTTGAGCTAATGCAGTCCAGCACAGCACCACCAACCACTCTGACCTCAACAAATAACATAAAGTAGAATGAACACCTTTCTGGTAATGTCAACAAAAACTGAACATAAGCAGAATTTATGGCACAGCTGCTGTACTGCACCGCATGATGTTGCACTGCATGATGTTGCACAGGTGTATCAAATAATATGACTTATAGCCATGGTTATGTGTAGTATTATTCCAGTATTAGTCCACTTAGTACTCCTGGCCTGCAGCATCACTTACGCTCCACAGCAAAGTGCTCCTACTGTAGGTTCCCAAAGATACACAAGATGATATCACCTGTTTGGGACATGTATTTAGTATGACTGCTTGTAAAGCATCACATTCATTATGTTTTCAGTCTCCCTATTGTCTACTCAGCACTCCTGGGCTGCAGCATGCAAAAAGTTGTGAAGTGGCATCACTGCGCCTATATTCGAATATCAAATAAAAACTGACAGCCCTAATATAGTAGGCTATTGTATAAGTGTATGGGCTGCAATATTTCACAAAATAGCTCTCTTAAGCTAGAAACATACTGACGATGGTATTGAGTCATATCGCAATGCGGTGGTGAGAGACATTATGAGTTCAGTTCATAATTAATGTCCTCATATCATAAGCTTCACCCGTCATTCCGCAGCCTCAATGATATTAAATTGATGTTTAACTACAATCACACTCCCTACACATTAACCTCGCTGCTAGTATAAATTGACAGCGTTGGATTGAGTTGTATTTACAGAACCGAATTTACAATTTAGCCTGTTGCAATCGTTATCTAGTGTGTTAGCTTAAACTTTTATCTGTTCATATTCTCTGAATCTTCTAATCTAGACGGGGACAATCCGCCAACACACTTTATTACTCATGTCAGTTTAATTCCGATGCACTACTGATGTGAAAATGTCATTCTTTAAACATTTTACCTTGATCAAGTGTTGCTCCGACCATGTGCTCTATAAGAATTACATTGGGCGGAAGTTAGCGAAAGCTAAGCTAAGTTAGCGAAAGCTAACTTCCGGGTACTTTTGCGGGGCTCCATGCTCTGCCATTGCTGTGAAAAAACTGAACCATTGCAGTAAACGGAGGTGGCGCCACTCTCTCTCTGTAGGACTCTAGTACAAAGGGGCGGACTCGCACATCCTCTCTTTAGGCCTCACTACAGGGCAGGCTGCCATTTTCACTTTTCAAAGATGTCAAACCAGAGAGTTGATCAATGAGCCATGCCTGGTCAGCTACAGTTCCTATGAGGGCTAGGCAGCATACCAATAGCTGAAACTCATGGGAAATGCTTTTGACATCATGTCAATTATGTGTTGCTTAAAATCTATTTATTTAATTGTATTTACTGTAATGTAAGTCAAACTTTATCGTTTTGTTTAATGTGTTGTTGTGACACTGGGAAGGTTTGTGGATAACAGTGTCCACCTGGCACTACATATTCTATGTCATCTCTTCTCAGCAAGGGAAAAAGGCTGACAGCTGCCAGACTTTCCTGCGGGTTGAATTTGATGGAACGGTACTGGGAGAGTCGGACAAGAAGCAGGTGGACCCAGTGGAGAAGTGTGTTGACTTTGACTTTACCTGCAGCTTCCACTGCCCCAATGATGCTCAGGCTCTCACTGACATCAGCCATAATCCAATCATATGTAAGCTGAGTTTGAAAATGTTGCTCTGTCTCCTGTAATGTCTGTGGTTTTAGTTTCAGCCTGTGTTTTCATTCGGATTGTACACCAGCGTCTCCTTGATAGCATTTAGCTTGACTGGCTCTGTTCACGTGACACACAAACAGGCAATGGCTCTGTACAGACACCAGGCGAGCATTAACACATACTGATACTATAGATTTTATGATGCTAATATATTGTTATTTTCGCAGAGAAAATGTTTCATATTGGCAGCCAGCAACCCGTTCTAGCCAACAACTTGTAAGTTCAACTTCGGACAAGTTTGACAATTTCGGACAAAATGTTTTGACACTTGGCTCATTGATAGCAAACTGACAAAAACATAGCTTCAAGAAAATACTAATTCCACAACATTTCAGAAGAACTGGCTTTATTGTGACAATACCTCAGCTTCTAAATTCACCTAGTTTTACGACAGTTTTGTTGTTAGTTATGAGTTCGATGACAGCATAATCCGTAGTTTTATCAGCCATCCAAGACTTATAATGTGTAGATCCTCCTTGAAAAGAACTATTCCAGTCCACCAGATTCATTGCCAAAAGTTGAATAAATATTGTCTTCTGCAGCTGAAGTCAAAACAATTCTCAATAACAGTATCACAAAATTAGTGATAATTTGCTCACTGTTGAATGAATAAAAGCTTGAGTTTTTGAGTCTGTGCAGCCCTCTGTTTAATGTGAATGACTTTGTTGTGGTCAGTGACGGTGACAGAGCTCCTGCCTGAGGAGAAGAAAGTTGAGGCAAGGACAGCTGTGCTGGGCCAAGCTGTGGTGGACCTGCTGCCACTGCTACAAGGTTCCTGTTTGAAATGATGTGTTTTCGTATTGTTATATAACTTGTAATTGTAATTTTATCTAATCAAATGTTGGTTGCTTTATGTTTCCTCACAAGGCACGGCTTTAACCGTTGAAATTGTTTTCTCTTCTGTCTTCAGGTCAGCGTAGCTTCTTGTCCACTGTCCCACTGAATCCAGTGACGAGGTCCTCAGCTAAAGAGATCCAGAACTCCAGCAGCAAGGTTGGTCGGTTAATGTCTCGACAATAATGTCACTCAGTTATTTTAGGCCCGGGGTCATCGCTGCTTTGAATAACAGAGATTAGTGCAATATACATTTTGTAGCAGAAAGGTACACGTGATGGTGTGTTATCTATGTGTTGACAAAAGAGTGTCCATGCTTGAATCACAAATTGTAATTTAGATTGTTAACAGCTTTCTTACTGTTTTTACTTTGTACGAAGTAACATCGATATCACTTGTCAAGTAGATTTTAGTCATCTGTGCTTAATTTAAAGGTATTACATGTTCCTTGTTTTCCTTCCAATGTATTTGCCGACTTCTTGCCTTTCAGTGTTGTCCATTAAATTGAGTTGTGTATTCTGGTAGAAGGGTATAAACTGTACATGAAACCAAGGCTGGATTACCAACCAGGCTAAGTGGCCAACTGCCATATTCCATTTTAGTTGTTGAGGGCTAGAGATGTTTCACAGTTTGGGAGAATATGAAACCTCCAACATGTCACCAAGAGATATCTTTTACTATCATTCTCTATGTAAAAGCTTTCATGGCATTACCATGTCATGAGCCTATACAGGGCTTGCTTACAGTAGGCTGCTTGGCAGGGATCTCAACCATATCAAAAGTCTGCATATGATGGCTGCTTATAATGAAAAGTATTGTAAAATGGTTGTCACTCAGTTTTAATATTCACTCAGTATGTGTGGTTAATATTTATATTTCAGCTGCGTTTGGTAAAGGACTTCAATCCTCAGGTAGGAACATCTGGCACATTTTACTGCCTTTAACTTAATGGTAACATTTGCAGACAATATAATAACACAGTTAAATACATTTTTTAACGTGCCTCATGGTTTGACCTCCTTTAGCCGTCGACTCTGGAAGTGTGTGTCAGTGTGTCGGATCTAGTGCTGTCTGAGGCTGAACTCTCAGCCTCAAACCTGCTGACGGTAACCGTGGAGACAGCCTATTCTCTCCCTGAGTCCTGGATGCTGCCGTCGGGCCCTGCCCCCTTCGCATACACTGCTGCCCTGGAGGTCCCGCTTACTGCAGAGGTGAGTTTTGGGGCTTGAGCTTTTTTTTACTGAACAGAACAAATGACATTCATATAACATTTAATTTGACTGTTTAAGGCAAGTGTAGATCTTCAGGAAAAAGAGCACAATGATACCAGCGGAGACGGTTGTACTACTCTTCTGAATCCCAGGAAGATCAGGTGCTGCTGTTCTGTGAAGGACAGCTTAAAGCCGGAGGGCAGAGGGAGGAAAAGGACCGACAGAAGAAGAGACCACATCAGGCCTTGCTGGTCCCGGGGAACCACTTCCTGCCTGATGCCTTTTTCCAGGCAGAACCCATTTATGAAGAGGACGGCGAGCTGACTGGCTTAGAGGTAACAGCACATACAGCCTTGGTGCATTCATAGTTTTTTTATAATAAGGCACGCTACTGTCACCAATTGTCCAAATGGTATGAACGCCTTTCATTTGATGAATAAACTTTAAGATAATTACCATTTTCACACCAAACACATCTTAAAGGTGCCATGAGGCCTGCAGGAGTGTGAACAGTCACATATCATACTGTTTTCAGAACATCGTTATTCACCAGTGGTTTGAGCTAGACACATGCTGTTTTCTTTCCTGTTAAACTAAAGAGGCAGGAGAATCTAAAAGTTACAACATTGGTGATATAGAGTGTAAGAGTCACATTAATGAATTCAACTCCAGTGGGTGCCAACGCAGTGTCTGATTCAGATGCTTTGCTGTGAAAACGGGAGCCACACAGGATTCCTGAACTCAAAACAGAGAAGGAAATGTTGAGAGAAGTGTCTTGGAGTGACAGAAACTGCTACAAAGATATATACAAGTTTGAGATTCATACAGCTGAGATTTATTCGAGGCTTATTTGTGATTCTAGACAGGTACTGACACGATGCATTTCATGTTTGGCAGGAAAATTTCCTCACAAAAAAAGCCCCATGGACACTGGCCAAAACATGAGCATAACTCATAAACAGAAGACGACAGGAACCTTAAATCATTTCTAACACAATCCAAAGAAATGTGTAAAGATTTCTATGTTGGGTTTTTATTTCAATATTACGGTTTCCAGTGTGGTAAATAGAATAAGCAAATTCAAGGTCAGTGTTTTGTTTCATTTACAAGCTAATACCCCCATTTGAGTGTATAGAGATCTTTATTAAGTTGAGATTATGATGAAACTGAGATTGTGATGATTAAGGTGGACCTCAAATGGAAAATTCTGAATATAGGATAATCAAATTGACTAAGTAGCATATCTGATACTGTAGACTGAAAAAATCTGCATGGAGGCAGCGTCAGTTATACAGTCAGTTCCTGGGCTCAACGTCTAATGTTATCACAGGACCAGGAGTTTCGCAACGAGGCAGAGACCACAAAGAGCAGGGTGAGCTGGGACACAGAGATGCACTGCTTCCTGGATGCAGGAGGAACTACCAGGTCAGCTGCGCACACACCACAATCCCCCTCATAATGTCTGACCTTCAGGCTACCTTTTGGCAATGACTTTCAAGAGATTATTCTAGTAAGGGAAAGTCAGTCATCCATTTCCCGGAGCTATGTCTGAAGTTCTACCAAGGAACAGCATGTCAGGATTATGGCAGCCTGTACTTGAAAACTGGGTTGCCTGGTTCAATGCATTTCAGGCCAAATGGAAAGGATAAAGAGAAGGTGTTTGATCTTTTATTCTTTTTACCTCAGTGCCTGCACTGAACCTGGGACTCAACACATTTAGTACAGCAAAGTTGAATCCTTGTGAATAAAACTGGTCATTACAACAAGTAATTACTTGGGAAATATTGGTAAGCAAAACACAAAAAGAGTAAAATACAATATAAAATTAAAAAGAAGCATCAGAACACATGTGAGTCAATTGAAGCATTCAGTGTGATAACAACACTTGTAGAAAATAAAGAACTAAAGATACAGAAAATAAAGATGAAAATATATGTATCCATGTTGGCTGTGATTTCAGGCTGCGGCAGACGATCGCTGAGAGCAGACTCTGGCCAGTGGAGATTATGAGGTCGTCGGCTTCACTGGCAAAGGTAAAATCCAAGCCGGTGAGACGGATATGTATGGAAGGATATGTTGAAGCAGCAATCAATGACTGACTGGCAAGTTCATCCCGTCCCACTCTGTTTGCCCGTGTGTGTGTGTGTGTGTGTGTGTGTGTGTGTGTGTGTAGATAGCTGAAGAGAACCCAGAGATCCCTTTCCATGGTGTGGCATTTGTGGACGTGGGGCGGCTGCTGTATCCTGGAGTCAGCCACATCCGAGGAGCATACAGCATTCATCCCTTCTCTGAGGCTGAATTGCTGAAAAAGGTTCTAGGATGAACACAGTTGACTCATTTGCATTCACTTTTTTGATTTATTTATAGTTCTTGATGTGGATCTATATTTACTGGGTCAAGCATCATGAAACATTATCTACCAGGGTTAAGTTATACACAAATGGACTTCCATTCACTTTTCATTGGAGTGTTCCGTTAAAAAGCAGATGGAATACCATTAAGGATATACTTGTGTTTGCTTTCTGAACACGGTCTGAAAAAATGATCAAAACCAATTTCATCTCTGTGTGTCCAGTACAGAGATCATCGGTCTCAGGATACTAAACAGATCTGCCGTGTCATATGGGACAATATGATATGATACAACTTTATCAGCAGTTTATGCTGACATTCATTTTGCATCCTTTGTCTTCGCTATTTAAGAAGTTCACACACAGGTTTAACAAAATGTTACACATTTTACACATATTTCCGGATACACAAAGCACATCATGACCATATAATTTGTAATATCTTCAGATTAAGATTTTACTTGGCATCACAAAGATTTGGGTTTAGCATCAGGACAGACGGATGTATAAGAGATTCTTCAGCCTGTTGCGATTAAATGGAGGGACTCCAAATTGCTTGATAGAGGTCAGAAATTAGTAATCTGTGTTAAGAACTTGTGAAGGGTCAGAGCAGAGGAAGTAATGTTAGTGAGTCTGAGCATGCTTTTGTTGTGGGAGCCTTACAAGGAGGAGTGTGCCACAGGTAATTGATCATGTGTGATGCTTAAACAAAGACTTCACTCAATAGTCTACAACCACATTTTAAAAAATATGGGGCGCTGTGTAGAGTGTATGAAACTGATTTGAGACAGTCATGAGAATACGACACAAACATATGATTCTATAAAGGATATTACTACATGGGCTTGGGAACACTCTCTTTTTAGTAAACTCTGTGTACACAAACAATGTTTTTATGCTCGTGTTCATGTGTAGCGACCCTGGTGATACTACGAGCAAAGTTTCATGTTGTGTCGAGCCTTCTTAGTCTTTTAACAATAGCGATTTTGATGCTATCACTAATTTGCCCCAAGCACTCCCATTTAAAATGAGTTTAACCCAAAAACTAAAATACGGTAAATCTTAAAAGTACCTCTTTCGTCGTAATTAAACTTTTACACGAAGCTTTGACTCATATACATTCACAAAAAAAGCCTAGGTTGTATTTTGGCGAGAGTTTCACTTTAACACAGGTTGTTTGAATGAATTCTGTTTTGTTTTATTTATTTATTTTTGCTCGTTTTGGAATCAGGGTTTTCCTCAGTAATCCTAAAATGTATCCTACTGCATGTTCTGTTAAACATTTTGTTGAACTGAGTCTGTCAATGATCTTGTACTCTAAGGCCAAGCGGAGTGTCAGTGTGTTAAAGGAGCAGGCCAAGGTTGCAGCGGACCCGGGTAAACCTCGTGCTGTCTCAGCTGCAGGCTCTAACAAGGGTAAGGCAGGAAAGCACTTGGATGGAAACAACAAGGGAGCCAGGGATTCCAAGGAGGCAGCCAAAAAGGTCAGCAAGGTTCTGACAGGACAAGACAAGACATTAACTGTTAAATAAATCCTTAAAAAATACTTAAGCAAAGACAAAAACACCAGTTTTTAGTTTGTTTCACCAATCTGTAACCTTTAAAGTCTCAGCTTGTTTTTGTCAAGGTTAAATCCTGTTGTAACCTGCTTTTATTACGTCAGCAACCTCACAATCAGAGCAGGATAGCCGGCAGTGTGACTGACAACTTGACAGAACATGAGCTGCCACACGTCAATACTGAGAGAAATGTAAGCTTCCACTAAACTGAGCAAAATTCACACAGTATTAGTGCAGTCACACACTCAGTGGGCATTATTTACTGGAAACTGCTGTTGTAGTTATAGTTTTAACAGATGCAAGTACAGCAGTACAAACCTTAAAATCTCACTGCACAATCCTTACTACTGCTATGTACTATAAATCTATCCTTGCTGTATTTCTGAATATTTTGGAAAGTCTTCAGCATACTTATATCTCATTCCTGTGATCGACAGACATATGTGGAGGCCAGAACTTACATTATCATTGAGATAGCCTTGGAGAAACCGCTGGTACCCAAAACATCTCCAGAGGAGCTGGCCAGAAGGTAGTGTACATCAGTCCCCTAGATCATTGACTTTGGCCTGGTCCTCGTAGTTAGACTGTCTTGCTGAGCTATGAGAAATTGCACTCTGTTCTGTTATTTGCATTTTTGGTTAATGACTGATTGTGCAACACAAATGACTGGGAAATATACTTAGGTGTGCCTCTGTTTCCTGCAGGGTGAAGGAGTTGATCCCACCCAGACCTCCACTTCCAGCGGGTCCTGGCAGAGCAGAAAGAGTAAAATAATGACACAGTTATAAATGCGTACACACACACACACACACACACACACACACAAAAACACACACACAGATATTCAACCATACATTACAGAGTTGCTAACTCGCTGAATTCTTACCATGAATGTGTGCTTCTGCAGGCAGTGCTGGACTTCCACAGGCAGATAGGCAACATGGAGACCATGGTTTTTGAGCAGTATAATGAATTGTTTGGAACAAGATGGGAGGTTTCAGGAGACTGCAGCTGGAAGCAAAAGCAGGCTGAGCTAAGGGGAGCGCTTAATGTCTCTGGAAGATACTTCACTTATAAGGAACAATTGAAGGTCAGACCAAACGCACACATCTCTGGTGCATGGATAAAACTTGCAGGAGTTCTTTAGAGGCGATCAATAGCCCACTCGGTGTGTGTGTGTGTTTGTGTGTGTGTGTGCTTCTGGTTTGCAGCATGCAGTAGTTAGGATTGTTCGTGACAAGATGCAGCACACAGAGCCATTCACTAATCCTCAGGAGCTACAGGCTTTTATCAGCAAGCTTTATGTTTACCTGGTAGAGGAGATGCACGTAGCTCTCAATGAGGTAACACACACACACACACACACACACACATAATCACACACTCACACATGGTATTTATATACTACATATTTATGTTCATTTTAAATTCTCGTCCTCACCAGACTTTTTCAGATGACGTCAATAATGACTCCCTGACGGAGATCCAGCTGAGTGCCTCTCAGCTCAGACATTTTGCTAGAGAGGCTAATCTTACTGGGGATTATCAGCAGGCTGTTCAATATTACCAAGAGGTAAAAGAACTTGTCTTCCCTAACATTTCTGCTCTTCACTCAAAATAAACGAGGAAAAGAATTGTCTAACAGACTGGACTTATGTGTATAAATAAAACAGAGCACAGTTGACAGCCAGTCACAGGTGTCAATCTCTTTACTCCTTTCAGACTTCAAATCAAAATGCATTCCTATTTATTGATTTATTTATTGATTTGTTGCAACAAATGCTCCTTAATGAATGCACTGGCTTCTTTTTGTCTGTTATTCTTGGGGCATGTCAGTGTTTTCCTCTCGTGGTATAGTTACTCGAGTGGTCACTGAATTTTGTATTGTTTTCACCCGCAGCTGGTGGTGAGGCAGCCCAGTGAACCCTCCCACAAGTTTGAGTGGGGAAGCCACTATGTGCTGACCGGAGACTTCATGAGGGCTAAAGAATGTTTCCATGATGCTGTGTCCATCCAACAGGCACACCAACCCAGGTTATAAACATCCACTTACACTAAAAACAGAAACTTAGTGCAACTTTACTTCCTGTGATGTCCTGAGTTTTATGTATCCTCTTGCTTCTCTAGCCTGATGATGTGTGGGGTGTTGGCAATGATGTTTGAGCATTACAAGGAGGCCCAGACCTTCCTGGAGAGGGCCACCCAAATAGACCCACCGAGTGTGGTTGCCTGGACTCTGCTGGGTGAGGCTAAATCTGTCACTTTAGATTCATTAGTCTCGTTTCAGTGCAATGTTTTAGGTGTTTTAATGCTGTTTCAGGGGATTTTTGGAAGGCTAAATGAGAATTTTGAAGGAAAATAGCTGGTAATGAAAATCACATCACAAAGATGTTGAATCACTGACAAATATTAACAATTACCAACTTTGGTTGAATAACATATTTATATCAGCCCCTCACAAACTCTGACCCTGCTTGACTCTGATCAGGAAAGCAGGAGAGATCCAAGAAGGGAAATGTGCAGTTTCATTTTACATTTCTATGTCTGCTGTCTAGGTTTGCTCCATGAGAGCCAGAACGAATCCATCTTGGCTGAGAGGGCTTTTCTAGAAGCCCAAAGGCAGCTGAGGTCAAAAGAAGCAAAGGAGCAAACACAGAGGGAGGAGGTGAAGGACAGGGAGAAAGACAAGGAGGAGACAAATGAAAAGGAGCAGCAGGAGGAAGAGGAGAAAGCTACGCCTGCATGTCAGTCTCCCACTGTTGACCAAAGTAAGTTGCAGTGTTAGTAAAGGGAGCCGGAGTCAGATGGTGGACAACCAGGCACAGACATAAACGTCATCATTGGAGAAAAACAAAAAAAATGGGGCTTATTTACACACTATTATTATTATTATTATTATTATTATTATTATTATTATTTAAACACTAATCACTATGTATCTCAAGTAATTCTGGTTTCAGTTCTGCTTTGTTTTAAATGGATCTGTATGTGTGTAGACGTTTAAATCATAAGGAGAGAAAACCTAAAATGTAGATAAAAATGTTGATATCCAACAGTCTTCTCCCTACTTTCTGTCATATGTCCGTTGACTCTCTCTGTGGCACTGAATATATGGCTCCTGGAGACGCCCATGCTCCCTCACAGTGTAACTGTCATTTTCTCCTAGACCCAAAGTGTGCAGACCAGGATGCAGGGGCACAAGAAAAGCCTCCAGCACAGAGTGTCAGCTCTAGATCCGCTCCATCTAAATTCTCCTCCACCATTTACACAGAGACAGTTCAGTTTCTGCTGCAGAACAATGCCCTGCAGGTAAACACTGAGCTGGACTCATAGTGGTCAAATATAACTAGTCATCCACAAAGTGCAGTATATCTGTAGTGTCGTTGGTGACCCTCAGTTTAATGTGCTATGGGGATAAAGTGATTAACGACCATTATAGATGCTCCAACAGCTGGAAAATGACCCTCGGATGTGGTAACCAGATTTTGGAAAGTCAAAGCAGCTAAAAATAATTTGTACTGAAGATGTCAGACAGGTTGTGTACACAGCAAACACAGCACAACAGCTTTAATTTCTCTGAGTTATTTTAAAGTGAACAGTGCCACCCTCAGTGTGTATTTGTCATTATCAAAGTTTCAGCAAAGATTAGACGAAAACATATCCGTTGTGGTTGCAAACAGTTATCAGCAGTCACTGTTGTCCTGTTGTCAGATTGCGGAGCAGGCTCTGTCCCAGGAGCTGCTGTGGTCACTCGGTGGTCGCAGTGTATCTTATCGTCTTCATCTCGCCACGCTGCAGCTGCTCAGAGCCGACTATTGCAGTGCTGCTGCCAGCCTTAGGGAGGCGATGTTGGACAGTAACCAGGTACTCCCACCTCAGTCTCCAACCTGAGTAAAGACTGGCTGGAAAATATGAGATGTAGGCTCCGTGCCTCGGGACTGATCTGCTGTGTGAGGTGTTTAAGTCCACGTCCTGTAATTTGTATGATGTTCAAACTGCAGCAGGGATTCAAGTTTTCTTTTGGATTTATGAACTTCTCTCACCTCATTTTTATTTGTATGCAGCAAAATTATAATTGACTCACCTGATGACGTGACTGTGAATATATTACATATTTACTCAAATAATAAGTAATCAACTTTGACACTATCAACATATTTCGCTTCAGCAGAGTAGGTTAGTGTCTGCCTATATGGTGCTTCCTTTTTACGTGTTACGGATTTCAAGCCAAAATATGTCAAATCTGTGCTGGAGATGACTTACTTACTCAGTGTTCCTAGTCCCTGCAGTAACATTAATATTACAGTTTAACAGACAAATTAGTTCTACTGTATTGATATGTATGGGAGGATTCCCCTGTGTTGCCGTGCAATTATGTTTGAAATATTCCAACGGGAAGTCGAAGTTGGTTCAGTGTTGATTAACACAAACCTGGATAGTTTTTCAGTAATTCAGTTGTCATAGGATAATGTTATTGTCAATTGTCAATGTTACAAATTCCCTCCCAACAAAGGCTTTTTGTTCCACTGCTTAGTTCAAGGAATAGCTAAAAAAAAACCACAGTAACCTTGAGCCTCAGTGACTGCTGCTTTTAGTCAGACCAGAGCCATGAATCAGAGTTCTAACATGTTTAGTCCTACCTACGTTGTTAACATTGTGAGCAAAACATGATGCTTTAGTTGTTAGATTTGTTCATATTGGTCAAAAGTTCAAAATAAAATGTATTCAAACTACTGAAGTTTTGTGGAGTTCAGAGAAACTTTCCACACAAATTCTTGGTTGAATAAAATGTGTTTAAACCTTTAACACAGTCAGCAAATTGAAACCTGATCTTCTGAAAGGTCCACTGGTTAAATCAGAAATGTTCTTTATGAATTCGTCTCTTTTTTTCCTTTTCCTTTTTCTTTTGTTGGTTAATATTCATGTGATGTGACCACACAGCAGTAGCACAATTAGCACCATTAACCCTGATTAAACTGCATCTCTTCTGAACCCTGACCCAACCCTAACCCGTGAGCAGGATGCAGAAGTGTGGGCCCTGCTTGGTCACTGCCACTACCTGCAAGGGGCTATCAGTGATGCCCGGGAGAGTTATGAGAGGAGCCTGAACTCCCTGCCGCAGCTATCAGACTCTCACCTCGTCCTCCTTCGTCTGGGATCCATCTACCTCCAGCAGAGGAAGGTCAGACACTGAGACAGATGCTGTCAGATAAGACGGGCAGCTTATTACTCATGGGTGATGAGTCAGGGGATTTTACCTGGTGCATTTCCAGGAAAGACTTCACATTTCACCAGACATTCTTAAAACAGAGATGGAGCTCCAACACACCTTGGAAAAAACAATCATAGCAGGTTTTTCTAAAATAGTCATGAAGAACAGCGCGTTTTCTTGGACATGTTGAAGCACAGCATTAAATGTAAAACATCCTGTCTGAATCCTTGTCTACAGTGCAACTAAATCTGTTATTCTTGTGTTTTTAACCTTCAGTTTGAGAAAGCCAAAGTTGTCTACCTGCAGGCTTGTGAGCAGTCTCCGTCCTGCCTGACCTGGCTGGGCCTGGGTACCGCCTTTTACCGGGTAAAACAGTGCTGGAAACAATGGAAACCTTAAGAATATATATAAATCCTGTTTGCACGCTGGAGTTCCAAGTTCTAAGTACTTTTCTGATTTTAATGTGCAAAGAACACTGAACACAGCCCAGATTACTCTTGGACGTGCTGTATAGTTAAGTTGGCCAACAACTTTAATGTAAACAAGATGGAGGTCGGTTGGCTGAAAGCTGTATTTGGTTACATTTGTGCATTCTCTTTCATGTTTCTGCCTGTAAAGCTGGACGAACTGTCTTTAGCAGAGGAAGCGTTTACTGATGCCAACCATCTGAACAATCAGAATGCAGAGGTGTGGGCTTACTTGTCTCTGATCTGCCTCAGGGTGAGTGTTGATGATGATGCACTGAAAACACACACACACATACACACACACACACACACACACACACACACCTCTCTGCCTCTCTCCTGTCATATTTCAAGACAGGATATGACACAATGTGCAAACATGGCCTTGTCATATTCTTCAGTGTGGCTCGACCACTTCATTTGAGGAGGTAAATTTCATAAACCTCACCTTTGTGACCTGAATCCCTGTAAGAATGTAGGAACACAAAGTTAAAGCTGAAACAAGGAATTTTCATTTTTTGTTGATTCTGGCGGCTCTGTGGATAAAATCGAAACAAAGTTTCTAATACTGTAGCACCAGATTACAGAGCAGCTTTTACCCTCTGGGTGTGAGAAACTCAATTCACTGAGTTTTCATGATGGGACTTATTCAATCAGGATGAGTCCGAATGTGATACTGTAAGCGTAACTATAACTTTTCAGAAATCTTATTTTGAAGGAGTCGTAGGTCAAATAGAGGTATCTGTATTGAACTGGGATTTAACTGGATTTGAGCACAGATTCACTTTTTCACTGTCCGCTAGCGGATTTTATGGAAGCAGGTAGCAGGAACCTGAACTAAATATGCAATGAACCTTTGTTTTCAGTCTGGCAGACATGAGGAGGCAGAGCAGTTTTACAAATATGCGACAAGGGTGAGTTATCCTGATGTTTGTCATTGTCATCAAGGTTTTACAAAAGGGCTGCCTCTAGTTCTGATAATTGTTAACGCAACATTATGTAGAAAATGGCATTTTAGCAGCCCCACAGTTTCTGAGTGCAACACCACTTTTGTAGTGTATATAGACATCTATCAGACCTAATGTAGGCGCTTACTAAAAAAAGTCATTACATCATCACAATTTTATGTGTCTAAAACTTGATCGGCCCTCTCACTGAAGTCATGTAGAGAAGAAACAGGTGACGTGGCTGAGACACATTTCATCCTCTTACAAGACACTGTACCATCAAAATTATTTTACATATTGATACTTTAATGATGGTTTCAAATCTATGTTTATTTTTTTTAAGAGAACAAATTAATGTAAAACAATTCAATTAATTTCTATATAAACATAAAACAGTGCTTTATGATGGCGCTTCTCCATTAATTATTCATTTTGTTACAGTATACAGTACATTATTCATTTTCATGAAATTGTCATCCAGAAGCTGTTTGGGATATATTTTAGTTTTTACTTTTCTTTGTCTTATTTCACAGTTCAACCTGCAGAATGAGTCACTTCTCAAAGAGTTCAGTGAGCTGCAGGATCAGCTCCGCGTCGGTCATCTGGACTCGTGCTTTGGAACAAGCTCTGAAGCAGGGGTGTAAATACACAAACACAGTGTCTGAAGACTTTTTTTGAAAATACATTTTATTGTGTTTTGAGCGTGTATATGTGTTTACATTTATTGTGACACATGATGGATCAGATTTTACAGACAGTGAAATCAGTAACTGGCCAAGCTGTAGGACAGTTCAGTATGGACATTGCAAACAAAATCAAAGCAACACAAATAGGCTCACTTTATATAAAACTGCAATAGCAACTTTAAAAAAATTTTCAGCATGAAGAAAAGAAAGGACAAAGGGCATGTGGTGACAATCAACAGATGGTAAAGAATCGTTATCTCAGAAAAACAAGCCTGATGAGACGTTAAGAAACGCCTCACCAGAGTTTTGGCACAATCCTCGCTGCATCGGAAGGAAATGTTCAGTGAAATTTATGTTTTGGCCACAATTCCTGTTTCAATGAATGTATTTCTTATTTTAAATTTGGAAAATACACTTCCTAAAATGTAATTGGTATTGTCAATGAAACATACCTTTAGCATACCTTTTAAAATCACTTTTTCCCTCTGTATGGGTTTTCAAATGCACACTATTGTAACATATTTGCTTTCCATATGGGCATTTTCATTTGTGCCTTGTTTCTGGACATGGTTTATACAAGTTCTGGCCTCTGTGGGATCAGGTAGTCTGATGCAGGGGATCACTGTCGGACCTGAGCAAAGAGTTCTCGCAGCCACGGTGAGTCCTCATAGAGGCGAGGGTCACCCAGATACTCTGAGGTCCTCTTGTACAAGTAGTAGTACAACACAGAAGCTGTGAACAGGGAAATATATGAGGATTTTTTCAATATATAAAAATAGACAGAAATACATTTGTTTCTATCAGACAGGCTCAATGTGCTCTGAGTCACACTTTCACCGCCCCAGGTTTGAAAAAGCACGTTCTGATGAGATGTGGTCTGTTTTACTTTATCCAAGGTGCTGACATTCAGATGGATTCACTGTCTTGGACTCAATCCACCTATCACAGAAGTAGTCTAGTTTTCTACTGAATAAGCAGAATAATTAGGAAAATAAACTTGTGTAATGTGAGTGTTGCTCTTGTAATGTTTTTTTACTACTACATGGATGTTAGTAGCTATGAATCAGATAGTACAACTCAGCCCAGTAGAGTTAACAGTGCCTTAAGGTGGGTTCATAATGTAAGAGGTTTTGTGAAGCAGTGATGCAACACTGAATCACACACTGAGTAAGCGTCTGGATTGGTCTTGAGCAGCAGAGCAAACAGAGAGATAAATAAAACACGGCCACATTCTGTCCTCATACTTAATAAAGGATCACCTGCAGAGAACAACAAGTAGACGATAAATCCTTTTATCCACTTAGCAGCTTATACGTGTATGAAAATCACCCCCACATGGCAATGTGAGATCACTTCCTGGAGCCTGATGGTAGACAGGACAGACTGACACTGATGAGAAACTCTGAGCTCTCTGTCAGGGACCTTCTTCAGAGCATAACTAGAGCGATAATCACACTGAAAATTAATTTGTTCAGAGGTGACATAAAAACAGCTCTGCGCTCAATGGTGAGCAGGAACTATTTAGTCAGTCCTTTGAAGAAGAACAATGTTTAATCCTTGTTCTGACATGCAGCATTCACTCTTGTAAATATTAGTTTCAAGAGAATAATTCTCCATTGTCTATTTCTTCAGCAGAGATAAAACACCAAAGCTCTGCCGTATTCTAGCTCTTGTAAACTTAGAATGCCTCAAGGTCATTTAGATCTATAGTTGCAACTTAATTATCTTTTTCTTCTTCTTTTTTTTAAATACATTTTACATTCATGTTATTGAAGGAACACAAGACCCAAACGAAGCTATCGACACAGCAGTTATTTCATATGTAGCCTTCTGTGTAGAGCCGGACCCATACTTGATTTTTGGGGCCAATATTGATACCGATATTAGGAAGTAAAACATTTCCAGCAGTGACAAATCAACCATTATACACTCTTTTGCAATGATGCTTCCAATGTGGTTATCACTTTTGACAATGATATGTAACACAGGCAGGGCATTTTACAGATTAAAGGCGCTCTTTACAACAATTTGTAGCAATTTACATATTTTACTAACTTCTTAATTGGCCATATGTAAGCAGATTGTAGTGTGACGTCTCTCCCTGTTGCCTACACAAGCCTGTGAACGATTTGTTGAAGTTCCACATCTCAGTGCCTCCTCCACCTCACCAACAGGAGGGAACAGTAACTAATTGTGTAATGTAGCTAACGTAATGGTTTAGAAATGGAGTCCACAAAGGAAAGCAAGTGAGCGGCTTCCAGCACAACGCAGTCCCTTTAACAACAAACTTCACTCACATAACTGACATCAGTGAACTAAAACTGGGAATTTAAAGGTTTGAAATGACCCGAGCATAATAATCTTTTATTCTCTTTACACATCACTGCATATTGGACACCATATACACTAATACCTGATCCCAATATATCTGTCTGGCTCTATGTTTGTGGTTTGACATTTAAATAAATGCTTTTGGTTGGCATTAAAAACATTTTATTGACATTTCATGCTTACCTGTTCTTTGGAACACAAACAGCACCTGAAGGCCGTCCGTCCAAATAAATCTGTTGGTATTTAGCCAACGCAGATTCTGGAAAGATTAAACAGAAAAACAATCATGGTCATTTTCACCTCGCAGCTTTGAAACATGAGATTAAAAGAAGAAATGTATTGTTGTACTCCAGTCTGCCCACTAAAACTGTTGTTGTTCACACACTGATCTTCAGGCACGACTTTTATGAAATGTGTAGGATTTTGCTCCCAGTGTCTGTTTGGTTCTTATGGTAAATAAACATGTATGAAGACATTATTATATCTCTCTATTTGTGCACATAAAGCACGTACCATGAGCCAGGAGTGGAGTGTGATACTGAAGGTCAAATAGAGAGCAGAGAGCATTAGCAGAGATCTAAACCGCTCCAGCAATATGGCGACCAGGCCGACCTGGAACACGAAGGTGTTAAACAGCATCAACAGAATGATGATCAGGTTGAACAGGATGGCAATGTCCTGGATACTGTTGGAGAGACGCAGACAGAAAGAGAGAGGATGGAGAATATGTGACCAGCAGAAAGGAGGGAGACAGGAACAGAAGGATTACTGTCTTTGTACAGTGCTGTTTCAAATCATTCCAGCATCCCTAATGACTCACTACAGACAAGTGTACTATTCTCAGCTCAGAATTGTTTTCCCCCCTCGAGCTAAAGTTAATGCTTGGCAGTTGAATCAGTGAGGAACTCTTACTCACATGAAAAGCACCAGCTGGACGGCCGGTTCTGCCCTCAGCAGCTCGCTGAAGGAGTTAACGAACAGGTCGAAGGAGAGCAGGCTGAGCTGAATCAGTAACACCAGAGAGTAGTTGCTGGTTTGGAGCGTCTCTGGCCCGAAGGCTGGGCGCCCGGGCGGATACGATGGATCCAAGGCTGCGCTGCACCTGCCCACACACTACATAGAAACATCAATCCACACGCAGTGGTCCTGACTGGTTTGGGGCCTTGGTGAGGTGTTCAAATTGATCCACAATTCAGTCACAACATCAGGGCTCCATTTTCTCTGGTTAGAATGAGTCCTGTTTACTTTGGAAGAATTGAAGTCCTTTCAAAATGAGAGACAAATTCTGGTTTTGGGATGAGCTGTCTGGAAGTCGCAGAAGCCAGCATGTCACAATGGTTGATTTTTACAGCTCCAACATGAACAGATGTGGTGGCTTGGTACAGGCTGTGGTGAGGATTTTCTTGAATCTTGGTGCAACATCAGCACCAAAGTGGATCCGACAGAGACTGTTGAAGGAGAAGCACATTAGTACTCTGCTGAAAAACTGTTTTTACGACACAGTGAAGCTCTCGTACACTTGATTTAAGAGAGAGCTCGTCCCACTGTGTTGTTCTTATGAAACGTAACCAGGCGTGTTCTACAATCTGTCAAATTGAAATGCATTTAACTGTCCAATGTTGATACTTCTTTAAGAGGATATAGTTTTAACCTTTTTGACCTTATCAACACATGAGAGCTGCAGAGAAACTGCTGAAAGCATTAAATATTTGCATCTGCAGAAGCGGATGATTATAAAACCTTCACCTAGTGAATCACACTCTCACAGAGAAGGGAAGTGATTCTTCCAGCAGCAGCAGCTCATATAACATCGGCTGAAGTCTGAGTGAACATGAACAGCTCTCAGCATGTTGATGACTGAACATACTTCACACAGAGTCAGTACCAGCAGGCCTATAGCTTCCACACAGACCCTGAGGTCGTGACCTCTGTGTCACTCTTCGGTGAGTGTTTTAAGAACCAGGACAGAGTTTGCATTTTCTATACTGATCGTCTTTTACAGGTTGCATCCTTTATTTTTAGTCACGACTCATTAAATTCAACAAGCCCAATAAATTGATTGGGCTTCTTGGTTGACATGATTGGTGATTTCCCAGTCATAGCATTATTACTTGCATGTACATAATCATTTTTTTTTTATGTGTTGAGAAAATTATACTATTATATTTGGCTGAATAATCGAAGAACACACTGGACTGTCTAAAAATTAAAAAGGCCCAGTGCTGAAGATGATTTTTCTTTGCTCAGGAAAAGATTATAAAATGAAAAAACATGACGGGAAATAAAAAGTACAGGAGCAAAATTGTAGAATTCAAGGAATAAATAAAATGCTTTTCATAATCCAAATGATTAAAGACTCATGATTAAAGTCTCTGAAGTCCTGGTTCTGATTTCAGCCCTGAATACGAACAGAGGAGAGGCCAAAACCCCCAAACGACTGGGACGGACCTGTTTGATAATGTTCGGGCCCGTAGTTTATATCCATAGTTTGAGTTTTATTTGTCACATTTTGAGATATCCATCTTCACAAGATTTCTGCCTCTTCCTCACTGTCATCAATTTGCAGTTGAGCTACTTAAAAAGAAACACGACCAAGTGACTGAAATATTACTCTGAAAAGAGAAGTCCTGTTGAATTTCATGTTGGCACCTAAATTAGATTCCATTCACCTTTGTATAGGCATGGATTTCCCAGAACCTGGAAAAATTCAATCATATCTACCTGCATGGCTAGATATGAAAAGAAGCAAGCAAGAGAATGTGTTTTTTTGTATTTTGGGTGAAGAATATCTTAAACACACAATGTGATTTTTTTCTGCCACAATCAAAACAAAGACGTTAGCCGTGTGGCATCATGGGAGATGTGCTTAAGAATATCTTTCAGACTCAGAATCAGGTTTAAAGATGAGGTCATGTACCAGCCCAGTCGCGTTTTAACACTGTGCTTGTGCTCTGGTTGATTGAGGTTAGGGAAATATCATTTTTGGCTTAAAACACCTGCAGTGATCGTCACTAACAATGTGACACATTGGTACGGACGACTCTGTGGTGTGCAGAAACGTTACCTGCTGACATTGTTTCCTGGCGATCGGGTTGGATGTATTAAAGCTTTAAGTTCAGTCACATTTGCCAACTTCCTCTTTCACTTTAGAAGTAAGAATTTAAGAAAATGTGTGAGGACTCCAAACCCCAGTCACATGTTACACCTGAAACCCACGGAGGATAGATCGAAGTGAATGCCAAGCCTTTATTGCCGACTCTTTAGCTCCGTGGACTCTGGCTGTCGGCAATTCCAGATAAACAATGTCCAAGTATGTCAAAACCCATGCTCGGAATGAAAGTGAGTGTGGAGGTTTCCAATGTGTAGCAACTAGTTTTTTCGCAGCTGTTAGTCCTGGCAACAATGCTCTTCTCTTGTCCACTATCAAACCCAGCTCTGACAAATCATTCAAAATTCGTGTAGCAGGCAAGCAGGGCAACCTGATCTTAAACAACTTCGAAAGGTTAAAGGCAACCATCTTCAGAAATTCGGCTACTGGCGTACACTCCCAGAACATATGAAAAAAACTGCCAGTCACTTTGGAAGAACAAAAAGTACATATAGGATCATTAATAACCTTCATCAAATAAAGCTTCCTAGAAGTTAAATATACCCTATGTACAAAATTGTAATGTATTTGCTGATGATCAGGATTTCTAGATGCTAAGCTCACATTAACCCACACTTTATCCCAGTCAAATGCGGGCTTCAGATCTGGAACATCTCTCCTCCTCACTGTGTCTAACGCCAGGGGTCTGTAAGAGTGCTGCAGCAAGAGCCAATAGAGTCTCGAAACAAAACCACTTGTGCTTCTAGCAGAGTGGAATAATTTGTGAAGTGGGTGTGGTCTAAGAGGGCCCTGTAACGGAACAATATTGCCTTTTAAAGACGATCTCAGCTGCAAATAAAAGAAAAAGGAGGTACGTGGTGTACCATACTTAATACATATGTTCTGAAAAGTAAGTAAAGCCCCTCCCCATAAATGTCACCAAGTGTACAAATGTTTTTTTCTTTCCCAGTTAGGAAAAGAAATAGGACGACTGCCAATCATCAATTTCTCATTATTAAATACTGGAGAGTGTGGGCCCCATCCAGAAGAGCAACCAGCTAATTTCTCCACCCTCCTCCATATAAATAGCAAATACGAAATTACGGGACCAAACCTCAAGCGGCATTGGTGGGCTGAGTTATTAGAATGTAAAAAATTAGCAAAAGAATATGGGGCCAATATCCTCTCTTCCAGAGCTCGCCATGACACCTGTGCATCAGGTTGAAACCAAGTTAATAGAGGCCTCAGTGTGAGGGCCCACCTATAAAATTTAAAGTTCTGAAGAGACAGGCCACCGGCCTGCCTTTCTCGCTGCATTGTGGTGTGCTTAATACGAGGTTGTTTACCATGCCAAATAAGTGTTGTTATTGCTGATTGCAATTTGCTCCAATATTGAGGGGGCGGAGGAAGGGGGAGTATTGAGCTAACAAAATTGACTCTGGGCAGAATTTTCATTTTCATTATAGGGTGGCCAGTAAAGTTATAGTAAAGAGCTGAAACAACTGGGATGTCTTTGAGAAACGCAGGTCAAATGAAAAACACAAAGACTTTTAGCTGGTCTGCTTCATCCCCTTTTTAAAGAGTCATGACACTGCTCACAGCAGATGCTACACTTTAAAACTGTTCCAACTGCTGATTACTTAAAGGTGTAAAGGTAGCACAACAAGCAACATGCTAACGTTGTGACTTGATGAAAGCCACTAGGCCCAAACGTTAGCATATTGGTTGAGAATTACCAGAATAAATTAAGAATAATTTAGAAATTAGGATTGTCATCGTTGTCCTGAAGACCAAAAGCATTAACTTCATTCACACTGGAAACATTATTTTTAATTATTGTTGTCTGCACTGTGCATGTTGTGTCAGCTGTTATTAGTATTTAACCACATTCGTGGACGATAGAGATTATGTAGGTCAATATAAGTACACAATTCAACAAAATATATAGGAATTAAAACACATTTAAATGCAAAAACGTTACATACTTACATATATTTAGAACTTTATGTTTTTATAAAATATCTTTCATCGCAAGAAAATGTTACCTTAGATCAATAAAACCTGAGCGATTTTTGCAAATAAAAAAGCCCCGACACAGATCATGATCTAACTGAATGACGACTAACTGTACACCAGGACGTTTCCACAGTGACATACAGGTTACCGTTAAGTAGAAGAACAGCTTCTCGCTCCTGATGATGTTCCCTCAGGTTTCTTCTTATCTTTTCATTAAAACAAACTATTTCTCCACTCTCTCATTGAATATTGAGAAAACAGGGCCTCCTTTCACTTGTGTTGTGACATTTAAGTAAGAAGTGTAAATCTTTTCCTTGGCTCCTGTGACATCTTGTGAGCCAGGACAGACTCCTTCACACTGACACCAGGTGGATCCTCTTATGACCCTGTATATTTATAGCTTGGCACGGCCACGGCAGGTGTGAGGAAGATTAGGACTACTTCTAAACGGTGGAACGTCCACCAGAAGACTACTTCTTCTTGGAAGCTGTCCCATTGAGATTCTGGGTTAGCAGCCCTACTGTCTCCTGGGCTAAACACAAGTGAGACAACTGAAAATATTACTTAAAGTCTAACGGGAGGAACATCTTGTTAAAGGTTTTTCCAGGGCTGTGGATACACATCAGAGACAAAAAGCCACCGATCATCACCTTCTCTCCTTGTAAAATCTACTCCTAATTAATTAGTTTGTCAAATATTTAATTTTCCTCTGACAGGAATAAAGTGGTTAAATTTAAACAGCCTTTCTTGTTGTTGTCATTAATGTGACCAACGTGTACCTCTTAGTACTGCACCATTTAATCTTCTTAAGAAACTCCACAACAGCTTGTTGCTTCGCACAGAAATGATAAATCCTCTCTTGAACTATTTCAGAATATCAATCAACAACCGTGAAACTGCTGCCAAATAATCAAAAGTGTGTGTACCTGTGAATGAAGGTTGATTTCAGAGGATGAAGCAGTCCAGATGAAGCATGTGGCCACAAACAGCACTGTGTGCAGCACAGACTGACAGCTTGTGTCTAACAGGGGTAATCCCTCCATGTCTCTAAGAGACGGGCACCAGATTTGTGTCATACGTTTTTTCTCCTTGCGCCTTGATTAGTGCAACGGCTTCGTCTCTTATCTTAATCAAAACAACAACAGACTGTCAAAACTTGAGATACTTCATCATACATTTTGTTATCTTATTACATTTTATACTCAAAGAACAAGGTTGAGTCGATGCAATGGAAGAGATTGTTTATGATGCTCAGATGATTAGAAGTGAGTTCATAAAGCAGAACTTCCTCCTGATACCTTTTAGTTGTTTGTTGTTGTTTAGTTTTCTCTTTCAAAATGATAAATATATATAAACCAGAATATAATGTTCCAAAATCAATTTCTTTGTGTACGTTTTTCTTCATGGTGGACCATCAAATATTACAGATGACAACAGGTCGATGCCGTGGCTCGTCACAACACAATGATGAGGGTCATAAATGTGTCAGTCACATCTCCTTTCAAGACTATTATATGGGAATGCTTCAAGGACGGCTACCTGGAGACGAGCCAGAAGAAAACCACTGCCACCTAGTGGTGAATGTGCATTACTACACACACACACACACACACACACGCACGCACGCACGCACGCACGCACGCACGCACGCACGCACGCACGCACACACACACACACACACACACACACACACACACACACACACACACACACACACACACACACACACACACACACACACAAAACGCTGCATCATTTACCTGAAGGGGTCTGTAGACTTTGTTAAAAGACTGTTGCATTCTAGGGAGAATGAAGTCATGAGTGAGCCACAAGAGATCAGAAGTGGAGACGTGGTTCTGTAAACTGCTGTAGAATTGAGGAGAGAACCAGGAGAGTCACAGTGACTGTAAAGTCCAATAAGCATCGCTCTGCATTCATTAGTGCATTTTCTTCAGTAAAAGTACAAAAGTATTGGCATCAAAATGTACCAAAAGTATGAATTATGCAGAATGATGTATATTATAATACTGGAATAGAATCATTGATGAATTCATTTGTACATGACTTTTATGTTGTGTCTGAATTCCCTCTCGTCTAATCGTAACTTATAAAAATACATCTAAGTTTATTAGTTGAGCATATTGTATATCAACAATCTGTAAAAAAATAAATATATTGTGGTAGAGTAAATGGTAAAAGTCCAAAGTCTTAAAGTATGTGATAATCAATGAACATTAGTATCTAAATAGAGTATGTGAACTCTGATCGTCAGGTCTGATGTTCAGCATTTCTCTGATCATCAGTGAGTGTTTTTATCTGATTACCAATAAATCAATACTTTTAAAGTGGTGCCATGGTGGCTGTGATGCAGCTGCAAAGTAACTAATAACTAAAGTTATCAAGAAATGTATTGAGTAAAAAGTAAAACTCTTGTCTATAACATGTAGCAGAGTGGGAGTAGCAGGGAAAGAAAATACACAAGTAGGTTTCTTCAAAACTGTCAATAAACTGAGACACTGGGCAACTTGCACCAGACAAATGTAGTTACCAATACTAACTGAGGGTATTAAATACATGTAGTTGGGCAAAAAGTTCTCTTCTTGTTCCTCTCTTCATGTTCTTCTCTTCTTGCTCTTCTCTTCTTATTCTTCTCTTCGTGTTATTCTCTTCATGCTCCTCCCCTCTTCTCCCTAACTTCTTGTTCCTCTCTGTAGTAACCGCTTCATCACCTCTCATGGCCCCGGGACAGTGAAATCCACACAGGCGTGTCAGGTGTTCCGGGTCGGGGTGGAGTCAGCAGCGGCAGCAGCAGCAGCAGGAGCAGCTCCGGGTCCTGGTCGGGTCCAGCCTCACTCAGCACTTCGCTCCTCTGTCGAAGAGGCCTTTATCCACACAAACTGAATGAAAACAGACATCTGGGACTAATCTTCACACATCCCATCACTTTGTCTCGGCAGGAGATCAGAGAAAAATCAGGTAAGTGAAAACAAGGAGTGAGTCTGATCTGTGTTAGCTCGCTCTGTCGTGTCGCATTGGCCAGACTAGGCAGCGTTTATCGTCTTTTACGACACAACCGACACATTTCATAGCTGTCTATGAAAACCAAGATTCCAGACACGTATTTACCGTGTTTTTGTCGTCTTAGAAGTAGTTCGGCTTGATAAAGTAGGTCGTGTGCCCGTTAGCAGCAGCACGGTGGGCACACTTTAACTTTAGCGTTAGCTTAAACGACCGAAGAGATGCGCCGCAACGTTGCTTCAAAATCATCGAGGAAATTGACAAAACGTGATTTTTTTTTTTTTATCAACGTGGGAAGTGTTTTAAGTGAAACGTGATGGTGTTACACTATGTGGATGGTTATTGTGAACTTAAATCCTCCATGAAAACCACAAGAGGATGTTTATGTCCAGTGGTTTACAGTTGAGCTGTTGTTAAGACACAGCTGCGGTTCGTAATATAAGTGTAGTAACGTACTAGCTAGCTAATATCCTCACTTTATAACCACATCTTGTTTTTAAGCGTATTCTTTTCACACTCCAGTTGGTCAAACCACCTGGTGTCTATGACACTGGTGTTTAACCAGTCAGTTGAATAAGAGGCAGATCTCAGGTGAGATTAATGTGACTTCAGCCATGACTCACGTTATTCTGAAATTCAACCTGCTGAAGGACAGAAGGTTGTGTTCAGACTGGTGCACACTCAGATTCACACCAGATGACTTCATTTCCAAGTATGGACTATTACCTTCATTAAGTTCATCGAAAAGATTAAACACTTACAACAACAACAACAACGCACACAATAGAGCAGAACTATGGGGTAAATATCGGTGTGACTTTTGATTACTGACTGAATGTATTAGGAGGATCTGTGTGGCTAAACTATCTCAACTAAACAGTCTCAACTAAACTATCTCAACTAAACTATCTCAACTGGACAGTCTCAACTAAACTGTTTCAACTAAACTATCTTAACTAAACTATCTCAACTGAACAGTCTCAACTAAGCTATCTCAACTAAACTGTTTCAACTAAACTACCTTAACTAAACTACCTCAACTAAACAGTATCAACTAAACAGTCTCAACTAAACTGTTTCAACTAAACTACCTTAACTAAACTACCTCAACTAAACAGTCTCAACTAAACAGTCTCAACTAAACTATCTCCACTAAACTGTTTCAACTAAACTATCTTAACTAAACTACCTCAACTAAACTATCTCAACTAAACTATCTCAACTAAACTGTTTCAACTAAACTATCTTAACTAAACTATCTCAACTAAACTGTTTCAACTAAACTATCTTAACTAAACTGTCTCATCTAAACTGTCTCAACTAAGCTGTCTCAACTAAACTATCTCAACTAATTTATCTCAACTAATCTATTTCAACTAATCTATTTCAACTAATCTATCTCAACTTAACTATTTCAACTAAACTATTTCAACTAAACTATCTCAACCAAACAGAACCATGAAGTGAATCCTGATGAAACTGTGAACTTATGACATGCAGGATGTTACGACCCATACTCTATTATTAGGGCTGATGCCAATACTTTATCAATATATCGGCCAATGTACACAATTAAAACAAAAAAACAACAACAACAATGCACTGAAACAGTAAAATGTAAATATAAGAAATCACCCCCAGCATCTTTTTCTGCATTATAAAAGAAGAGAAAAGTTTCCATTTTGGTGCATATTGGACAACATTCATGCCTATGCTGATATATCTTTACGAGGTCAGTATCAACCAACACACGTCAGCTGGATTTTTACTTCTGTGTGTCAACGGAAAATCAGACAATCCAATTAGATGTAGTGTGAAGTCCAATTCAGTTTGAGTCTGGTGTAGACAGTTGAGTCTTGATATTGGATTTGAGAATGAAATGGGATTTGCTTTAGTCTAGATCTGATGATCTAATTAATTATCTAATTATTGATTACCATTATTGATTAATCTGTGGATGATTTTGCTGTATGTGAAGATGGTGAAAAATGTCCGTCACAGTTTCCCAGAGCCCAAGATCGCATCTTCAGATGTCTTGTGTTGTCTCACCAACAATACAAAACCCCTAAATGCTAGTTTTACACATAAAAAAAGATAAAGAAAATCAGCAAATAATAACATTGCAGAAACAAGAGCCAGAGAAATTTGAATGTTTCTCTTTGAAGATAGGTAAAATGGCTAATCAATTAATGACAAAAAACTCAATCACTGCAGCTGTAAACTGTTCGAGAGCGCGTGTTAAATCAAATTAAAATGTAATGTTTCTTTATACGCCGACACTTTTTGTTAAATCTAAGTTTTGGTATTGCACACTAGTTTATATTGGTCATATTATAGTTGCTAGTTGCTAGGTAATGACCTGCGAGGTCCCTATTGTTTTTCTCGTGATTATTGTTTTATTCCTTTGCAAATGGTTATTGCATTTTTCACTACCTGAACATACCCCAAAACTCACCAAACTTGGAATATAAGTCACACCTGGCGAAAAATTTCATAATCTATTGTTGTCCTGAATTTCCACTACTAGGGTGCTATTATTAAGGAAAGTGCGTTTTGGCTTATAACTTCCTAGGGCTACCCCCAAATAGTCGCCCAAGCACTGGTCGACCAAAAACTCATTAGCCGACCAAAATTTCATTGGTCGATTGGTCGCAGGAAAAAAAAAAAAAAAACATTTGGAGCCGCGTCTTGTCAAAATTAAGTCAAAATCTATGTGACTGGCGGCTAGCCTGTGTATAAAACGCTAGAGGGCTTTTAATTTGAAGGGCCAGATACAGGAAGTCGTGACACTCACTCGCTGTCAGTGTTTTTTTTTAACACGGCAGGTCCCTTCGACATTGTGGTTAAACAGTTAACAATTAATAGCCAACTGTGTCAGGAAAGACGTCTAAAATATGGAATCATTTTGAAAAGAAGAAGGATGACCCTAAGAAGATGACTTGCAAGAAAAACTTTGCCTATCACTCCTCCACGGCGAACATGATGTACCACCTTAAACATGTAAGTAGCCTAGCTACCTGCCCATGGCGGCCCGAACGTTTGAAAGCAGAGATAAATACATTTTATTATTGATATATGCGCTAGTATTAGACTATTCGTGTGTACTAGGGAAGCTAAATTATCCAGCTCACTGTGTTTTACTTATTTATATATATTACTTCTTACTTATTTATTACTTATATGCGTCGATTAGTCGACTAATCGCTCTAAATGACGACCACTGGTCGACCAAGAAAATCCTTGGTCGGGGGCAGCCCTGTAACTCCCATACTTTATTGCACTTTCAAAAACCTTATATCCACGCATTCAGTGAATTGTGCTGAATCTCCTGGTATAGGCCCCACCTGTCTTTTTTTTTTTGCAAATTCGCGAAATGTCGCAAACCTACTATTTCAAACTCCTCCCAGGCAATTTCACCGATTTGCACCAAACTTTGCACACAGCATCTCTGGACCCTCCTGACAAAAAGTTATTAAAAGAATTTTGATAGTCCAAAGAATACTCAAGTTATTAAATAACAACTTCAATGTCTCCACATTGGTGTGTCCAAATGACATGAAACTCAGGTAACTCCTTCCCCATGAGCCCCTGAGGCTCCAAGCAAAATTTTAGGCGATGACCACAAGGTGGCTCTGTTTAAATTATAGTATTTTATATCTCCACATCGGTTCATCGGATTAACACGAAACGTGGTATCGTTATTGTCAGTGTCCTCCTGCACAATCCCCTTGACGGTTTTACCAATCTGCCACTAGATGGCGCTCTGGTGGCAGTCTAATTTAATATTTGGCACTGTGCCCACACCATAACACTTACGCAATGAAATTCATAGGAGTGGTATAGACAGGCCCCTGTAACTCACACACCAAAAATGACCATCAGGTGGCGCTATTGTCAACACAAAAGCGTTTTTGGCCCATAACTCCCACATAATATGTCGCCCATCCTTAAACCTTATATCTACGTGTTCCCTGAATCCAGCTAATTTTTGTGGTGCAGGCCACGCCCACTTTTGCATTGAATTTCCATTCGCAAGATTACGACAAATGAAAAAAGTACTTTTTCGAACTCCTCCTAGGCAATTTTATCGATTTGCACAAAGCATCTCTGGACCCTCTTGACAAAAAGTTACCAAAAGAATTTTTTTCATAGTCCAAAAAACGCCCAAAATATAAAACAACTAATTCCTGCACATTGTGTTCAAGACAGACAGTCTTGCATATCTTGACCAAATACAGTCCGATCAAGGCAACACTTTTGTTAGTTGTGTTGCATGGCCCGATGAGGCTTTGTGCACAATTTGGTGCAAATCGGCCAATAGATGGCGCTTTTATGGCTAAATGACAAAAAAAAAAAAAAAACAGCTGAAATATCTTCACTTTTGAGTGGACAGGCTTTCTCCACCAGAGGGCAGTGCTGCCTTGCTAATGGATACAAACCTCTGTTTAAGTGTCTGTAGGCTCACACATTGGTAGTCTTCTCATTATTTGTCCTTAATGTAGATTGCAGGGGGTTCTTCTGACTTCAGCGTACATTATTTAATACCAGCAGGAGCAGGCCACCAAATTATAAACGAATGGCTTCCTCAGCGGAAGGTGTTGCGTGAACAAGCCCGACGGCAGCATACCCCAACGCGCGTTGACTGCGAGGGCCCATTCATCGCTGCATGCACCTTTAGTTATTATTATTAACAACATTTTCATCATTGATTCATCTGCTGATCATTTACTTCCTGAATTGATTAATTATTTGGTCCATTAAATGATGAGAATTGGTGAAACATGGTGATTGAGCTCCGATTCCCATTTATTAATGTCTTGTGTTGTCCTTGAGCCAAAAATAGTTACTTAGCAACAGTTGCCTGAAAACAACTCTGCCATTTCCACCAACCTACAACATCTGTGACACTTGAGTACATCTGTTTGTTAATGCAGATAATATAAACATTTCTAGACATGTTTTATTTCAACACTATAATCTCTGAGGGTAGACGAGACAGCCATTAGCTTACTAAACTGATTAGTGGTGAGTCCATCAGACAGGTGGCTCCTCTGCGCGTAGTTACCATCTTCTTTAATGTGTCCCGAGTGAAGATATCACGTACTGAAATACACTAAAGATAACACAACTGAATTCTTGTCCTCCAGGCAGAGGAGATATTTCCTATATAGTGTTTTTCCATTTCTTTAAAAGGAGGCTTACATAGAGTTCAAACATTTAACTTCCTGTCTTGACTCAGCTGTTTTCTCTCTGTCTCTAAAAAGCAGAGTCCATTAAGTCTTGTTTGAATTTAATTAACAAGATCACGCTAAGAGCGGCCACCATAGCAGATGGTCAACAGATAGAGCCCAGACAGTCACACTCCCTCAGTCATGCCGTGCTGCCCACATCTGAACTGACAGTAGCGTATGAGGGGGTGAGGGAGCAGACGGGAGGAGGGGAAGAGGAGTTGGATGAGGCAGTCAGAGGAGGGCGAGTCTGGGCTTGTCTGCAGAGAAGCAAACCAAGAAGATTGTGGGGGGAGAAAAAGAACCTAAAACTTGGAGAATAAAGATGACTTGGAGGCAGCGATAGCATGAGTTGTTATACGATGGGATCTGTAAATCTTGCAAACTTCAAACTCATGAGTTGTGTCAAACAGTTTAAACATTTTTAATACGGTGTCAATTACTGCGGTTTATATACAAAGATTGTTAGAAATGCTTCAGTCTGTTTTCAGTCCTGTTTAAAAATTCTGCCATGACATCTTCTTTAAGCTGTCTCTGTCGAGCTGATGTAATGAAACTCTACCTGCTGTAAGAAGAAGAGGATTTTTGTTTCTAGAAACGCTGGGTGTTGGTTCCAGGGACCAGGGGAGCGGGCGGCTGTAGTTTCCAGCCTTTGGCCGACTCGCAGCTCCTACTCAGTGCTTAGTCATGGATATCTCTGCATACACATGTAATAACTCAGCTCACTGATTCTGCCTACACAGCTGCTCTGATATTCACTCCCCCATGTTCTACATTAGCCCTGTAACATCTCATTTGTTAAAAGCTCCTCACAATAAAAGGAAGCTTGGTTTTTATTTCAGGCTGTAGCAGCTACTGGCCTACATAGTGTTTATTTAGTTTAAGTTTTATATGGCTGTAGAATCAGTTTAGAGTTGCAAAAATCAACAGAAGTTTAATCTATTTTGGTTTTTGATTCATTGTTCATTTATTTGTTATGAAAAAGTCTCAGTTTAATGACATATAATTATATAAATTATGCAGTCTGATTCCAACTTTTCTATGGAGGAGTGCTGGGGGTGAATGGACTCTGTAGTCTTGTGGAACGGTAAAAATGGTAAATTTGTCTCTTTCAGCCTGGAGCTGCAACATTTAGACCATTCATCGATTAGCAGATACTAACTATTTCCATTATCAGCTAATTGTAAAAATGTCAACAGTTGCTGGTTCTAGGATATTCAATGTGAGGATTTACTGCTTTTCCATTTACAATAGTAAATGAACAGTTTTGTAGTTTTCGACTGATGGTTGGACAACTTTTTGACATTTTATAGACAAAAAAGATTAATTCCCATTTGGTGTGAAAATAATCAGCAGATTTATCAAATTTTCCTTCACTTCTCTTTGTTAAATATGGACGTAAACTCGTGAAAAAGAGGCAGTGGTTTGCTCGAGGACAAACCTGAAGAAAAGAGTCAGCACATGAGAGGAAAAAATAATCTTAAGGCCCTGTGGAGCAGGAACAAAACATTAAAGGTGAAATATGGAATATGAGCTGATTGCCGCCATCTAGTGTCTCAAGATCGTAGTCGCGACAACAAAAAAGTAATTCCAGCGGTCGGGTTGCCAGGTTGAAAGCGAACCAGCAATACTGGACAGGGCAGGAGGATTGAGCCGCCTCCGTTTCCTCCGTTTACTGGCCGATGGGTCACGATCAGTATTCTCATATCTAGGATCAACGTGATATAATGAAAATAATTATAGCAGAGGAGTTTGACCGACAGGTAACGTTAGCTAAGTTAGCAAGCGAGTTAGCTTACTGATACAGGAGAAAGTTCGCCATTTCCGTGTGTGTTTTGATGCCGTGGAAATCCTTTACCTGAGTCCATCGAGCGTATGCTTCACCGATATTTACTCTGGTTTTTGCTCTTCTCCGGTCACTCAGCTACTGGGACAGATAATGCACCGTTCGCTGGGGCTCTGAAGAGCTTGCAGACTCCGCCATTTTACCCAGTGTCAGCCTAGCTGTGCCGAGCTTCGCCGAGCATTGCCGAGGTTGCGAAATTGGCAACCCGCAATGCCGGCCGCTATTTGGCTGGTACGATGTAAACAGGAAGTCATTGTCGAACCCGTCAAAATTTCTCAAATTATTTATTTCAGACTAAATATAATTTTAGCATATTGCATATTTAACCTTTAAATCAGGTTAAAAATTCTCAAGATTTTAGTTTTTGGTCACAAGTTGAGTCTTGAAGGAACTAAGAATAACCCTCTCCTACTGTTTGATATTGTTGTATTTGACCCTAAAATCTGCTGTCTTGTTCAGCATGGGGGCCTATGAAGAGAAGAAGGAAACATGTGGAACCATCTGCCTGAAATACCTCCTGTTTGCCTTCAACTTTCTCTTTTGGGTAAGTTTCCATTCTGGCATTGTTGAGCCTGCACTGAGGATTTAATTGCCTAAGTGGTTGTGTTGGTCTGAAGTGCTTCTCAAGTGCCTGCATGTTTTGGGCAGAGTTTTCTCCCTAGATGCAGGCGTGTCGTCCACCATTTATGATCTGGATATTTTATTTGGTTTGACCATCATTTTTATTGTTTATGTTAACATTTTATTCATCAAAGTAATTGCTGAGATCTTGGAACAAAGTGAAAAGAAGTCAAATGGGGCGAGAATCACAAGCAGTAAGACAGTCATACAGGTTAAACACAGCCTCAGGTCAGCCAAACTTCTTTATCTGGAAGCAAAAACAAGGAGAATGGTCACGATGTTCGTTGTAATCTGCATCACAGTTTACAGGTTCAACTCTGACCCTCTGTGTTTAGTCTCATTATGCACCCTGACATTTGGGTTGCACTTGTTAGAGTTTTACCTCCAGATGAAGAGATTTAGCAAATGAAATGATGGCTGAAACCTTAAAGTGAAACCCAAACTCTCCACTCGTATGATGTAGTGTGACAAATATTTATCTCTTCATCTCTTTATCAACAGCAAGTCCTTTTGCTTCCAGTGCAAACTGTTTACGTCTGTAATTATCTCTGTGCTTTTTGATCTGTGACTTTGCTAAATCACCTACTTTTCACAGTTTGCTTTATATATATTGTAAATATTTGAGAATTTAGGAAATCATGTAGCTAGTGTGGTTATCCTGTCAGCTATCTCAGCTGACTTCCTAAACAGCTCTGCATTTACACATAATACAGTAATGGAACCTCTCCCTTCTCTCTGATGTGTGATTTAAATCCCTTATTCAGCAATGAGGTCTGCGCTTTACTGCTCGCTTTCTCAACAGACCGTGAACAGTCAATGACTTTTTTTTTCGACAGCTCTTCCAACCATCAAGTGTAAAAAGAGCCGTAGTGAATAGAGGTAGACTGATTACCTTTGATTTAAAAATGTGCTACTGATGCAACGTCCTCCCAGCCACCACAATACCTAATTGTTAACATTGTGACAACTGATGACCTATAAACACAAAATAATTTAAATCTTCAAAGTAACCGGTAACCAAATGTATGAAATGAATGTAAAGGAGAGGAAGTATAAAGTAGCTACTAAAGGACATACTCAAGTGAAGTACCTCAGAATTATTGTGCGTAAGAACAGTACTTGAGTAAATTGTGCTGAAGTTAATTTTCATCACTTTGACACAAAGATTTTCATTTCTACAGTGAGTGAATATTGGTCTTAAACATCGATTTTATGTCTTTTTGGTAAAGTAAAAGCAGCTGGAGGGATTAACACAGAGGTCTTTCACATTCATCAGAGTGCTGAACAGCCCAAATTGTGATATTGATTAAATTAGAAGCAATTAAGAAAAGAAATCTGCCCCAGTTCCTGATAAGATAAAAAGACAAGAAGAAGATTCGTCAAATTGTTTTCTCTCACCACAAAAGGACGGTAATGCACATGTACACAATGTGTCCATACATTGTTGTGAATGATTAGCTTTTTAGATGGCACAAATAGGAAGAATAAGCTGACAAAAGTCTTTCAGAACCCTTCACCAAAGCCTTTTTATTCAGGCAGTAGATAAGCGCCTGCTGCTATTTCAGTTCACAGAGTCACAGCCAAGTTGCATACTTTTACACAGAAGATGCATACAAAGCCTAATTTCACACAACTTTGCAGGGTCGAGAATGTGATGTTCCAGGAGGAAACTCAAATAAATGAATTCATGATTTGGATGCGCTGTCTTGAATTAGAGTCAAACATCAGCGAGACTGCCTCAGCAAGGGTGTCTGTCTCATTCACAGTGTGAAATCACACTTACAGCTCTGCACATATGTGATAATCATCTGTCTGCCAAAGAATCAGATCTCTATGAAACTGGCAGACCAACAACACTGAGTCTTTTCAGTGCAGATGCCAGAGTTACAACCATATTGAGGTTTCAGGACCAAATCACATCTTTTGACCAAATTTAACTCAATATTTCCCAAATACTATAATGTAGCTACATGTATTACAGCTATTACAAGTACACAGTATTTCTGGACTCATTTTCAGACAACAGAATGAACACACTGCAACACTATAAAGTATTGTGCAACCCATTTACCTCGTGAGTAAATTATGGCTGCAAACATTTCATGCACCAGCAGCTACGACTGAGATAAGTTTGACTTTTGCATGGAAAATAAACTTGAATGGCCTTCAGTCCTCAAATACAAATCTTTGTTTGTGAACGTAACCAAACACTGTAACCCTGTAAATGCCAAGGACATAACTGTGAACAGCGCATTGACATTTAAACAAAGCATTTATTGTGGCTTTAATAATGAATATTATTGCAGCACCAATGAGGATTAAGATTGTAATAACATGCAGAAGAATGAGATACATATGCATCCATTTGTCAAAAAGACACTGAAAAACAATGTGATGTGTTAATGTGAAATTATTGTACCTCTTACTGCCACTTGAGGTCACCAAAGTTTGAAATTTCGCTGGTGCAGCTTGTGCAGAGAAGTATTCACTTGTGGCTCATCTAGTTTTAACAGCAGATAAAAAAGAAGAAAAGATCAAGGTAATTTAAAAACAGTTTATAATGACTTTTTGAATATATTGTTTGAGCATAAACATTGAGACATTTAAACATGGACTGTAATACTGTGGAAGTTAAAATATAAACAAAACTTACTGAAAAAAAGAACATGTCACAGTTGCAACAGGGACAAGACACATTTTGTAAGCTCATGTTTTACATCCACCAAATTGTGACTCTCTGTGTTGATAGGTGGGCAGTATCCTGGTTTCATCACTGTCACTGGTGTCACGTTATGCTACAACATGGATTTTGCAATACCATCATTACTTTCATAAGTTTTTTAGCATATTAAAGATATTGTGCTTCACTGTGGCTGGGAGAAAAAGCTGTGTAAGGGCTAAAGTTACATCCAGTAACTACTATTTTCCTCACTAACGCCGACTTTGATAACAGAAACACGTGGAAGGAAAACTAAGCACCCCGTTATTGTCTACCAACACAAACGTCCTCATCTACTCCCACCATCTGAGGAAGTGATAACCCAGTAGTTTGGATTGAAATTTCTCCACAACAACTGGAAAAGTTTTATATATATGTGCTAAATATTTTACTCAGGATTGGTTTCTCAACGAAAGCCAGCAGCATAAAATGTGCGATTTACCTTATACTCAGGCTTGAGGATGAATCGTTACAGAGTTAAAACTTGGAACCTGAAGGTTTTGCCATTTTCTGTCTGTTGTAGCAAGCTGGAGCAATGTTGGAGTGTTCATTATCAAGGGTCATTCAAGAGAAACTCCTGGATTCATTCTCTTTATCCGGGTCCCCACCAAAAGTTAATGAGGTCTATTCTGGGCCGAGACACATCTGCCATCCAAGTTTCCTAGAAATCTGTTCAGTAGTTTTTGTGTAATCCTGTTGACAAGCAACCAGCAGACATCTCTCCCCCTAACCTCTTGTATTACAGTATTTTCCACCAAAATCTGATTCCCCTCTTTTGTTAAAAATGGAATGTGTGACACACAACACAGTCACTCTGCTAGCACATCTGCACATCTAGTGCTTTAAACAGAAGCTAATGGCTGCTTCTGTTGATTAATAGTACAGCACTAGGGTTACTCTGCAACACAGGAATGGTAAAAGGTGTTGACTGAAATGTTTTGCTCATCACTGTAGTTGTGGGTCTCTCCAGCCTCACTGTCTCTGGGTGTGGTCCAGTGTGACTTAGTGTCTCGCTTCTGTGGCTGTCGTCCTCTCATACAAATTAAATCTTAATTAGGCAGGCTGTTAGATTGATGGCTTTGGCATGATGACAGATTTCTGTTGCAGTGCCGCACCATCTGCTGACTCGTCATTGTGATATCTTAATAATTTCATTTTCCTCAAATCCTCTTTAAATTTAGATAATGCTGAAGATGTCGGGGTAGTGAACGTTGTCTGCTGGATTGACGCACTCACTTTTATGCTTGTTTGTGATTACGGTTGTTGTATTCTGTGAGTTAAAGTATGCGTTAATGTTTTGAAATTCCTCAGACTTTAAACTGCATGTTTGCTCTGAGTGGTTAAAGTCAAAACCTCTTAAAAAATGACTATTTTCCTACTGATGAGAGTAAAATGGCACAACATTATGGTTATGACAAACAATCTTTATATGTCAATCAATCTGCTGCTACTTATTTTGTCCATTAATTGTTAAGTCTGATCATTTAAAAAAAAAAAAAGCTATTCAGTTTCTCAGACTCCTCTTCATGTCTTAAGTCTGCTTATTTCCAACCAACAGTCCAAACCCATATATATTAAATTTACTGGCATAAAGACAAAGAAAAGCAACAAATCCTCTCATTTGAGAAGCTGAAAACAGAATGTTGTGAATTTATGCCTGAAAAATAGCTGATACAATTATCAAAATAGTTGCAGATACATTTTCTGTGTTAATTAATCAATTCATCGTCTTATTCAATGATATTTTCATCAAGCCTGTCACAGTAGCAGTGATGGCCTATGATTACTGACCTCAACTGCTCTGGTCGGCTCATTCACAATTATCTTGCAGAATAAACTGCTTCAAGATAAGATTATCTTGTTTAGCAGCGGTGGATCGTTTATATTGTTCACATTCACCACTTGAAAGGCATTACTTTCAGGTATCTCCCCTGAAGGCGACTTAGGTGATCAATAATTTAAACCCCTTTTTGTCTCATCAGTGTTGTAGAGTGCTGCTGTTTAGCTGTTTAGGGGACCGGACTCTCAGAGATCGGACTCTTATCATGCGCTCTTCTCCCAGTTGGCAGGGGGCGTCGTGATGGCAGTAGGTGTTTGGACCTTGGTGGAGAAGAGTGACTACATCAGCCTTCTCTCCTCCAAGACCTACGCTGCCTCCGCCTACATACTGGTCCTGGCTGGAGCCATCGTCATGGTAACAGGCGTGCTGGGCTGCTGTGCCACCTTCAAGGAGCAGAGGAGGCTACTGCGAGTGGTAAGAAATCACGTCAGGACAGAGAGATAATAGACAGTAACCCTAATAGACAGTAAGAATGTGCTATGAATGCATCATCTTACAGATGTGATATGTGAAAAAACAACTCGGAAAGTAATCTGCCTGGTCAGTCATTTGGAAATAAACCCTCACACAGAAAAAAGATGAGATGAGATAAAAATGTAACAAGCCAAACTTGTGGTCAATGTTAATAATGAAAAATGAACACCAGTCTTTAGTTTTTCAGGATGTGGAGTTAACTTTATTGCCACCGTGAACTCAGACTTGTGGAGGAGCAAGATAGGGCGAGCATGAGAACATGAGCAGAAGTCTCCACACAATGTAAAACTTTACTGATCATGAACACTACAGTTGCTCTATAATTTCTGTTTTATTTGATTAAACTCCAGACTGGCATACAGGCTGTATATCTCTGGTATTAAACTGCGTCTTTAGTGTTCTGATCACAAGAGGACAGCTCTTAATATGCTAGTTCACACGTGGCATGAACATGTGACTCTTTGCCATTCTGTTGAATTGCAGAATGGCTCAAAAAATTAAGAATTTGTCATAGTCAGTGTTTTATAAAGTTTAGAAAGCTTGACCTAACTCAGAAACTCAAAAAATTGAATGATTTTATAAGGTAGTCTGGTGAATTTCTTCCCCTCTTCACCTTATTGCTGTGGTTGACTGTAGCTGATGTTGCTGCTTTTACTTAACATATATTGTTGTTCATGTTTGCTGAGAGAAGTTGTTGTTAGAACTATGAGATATACTAAGTTATCCTGTCCATTTGAATGAGTACAAAAAACATGACAGTGCACTATTTACAACGAGATCATTATGTAGACTGAACTCTCAGCACCTCAGACCTTGACTGACTTTATTGAAATCCATTGTAACAACCTTTGTTTGAAACTTCACATGGTGAGCACATTTTACAAGAGATGGAAGACGACATCCAAGACAGCAGACTCAAAAACCCATTATATAAATGAGACATAGCTAAAAACAAGATACGCCTTAGAGTTCCAAAGGTTTACAATGCCTGAATCAAATTACCTAAACACATTGAAATATACAAAATACCACAAAGAATTACAAAGAACACTATAAACCAGAGACAAAATGTACCTTAAAGTGACAAATGTTTACCATTCAAGAGCCAAACAACAGCAGGGAATATCCTTGTCTCCTTTGTCCACACCTGCCCAGATGCAAAACAGTGGAAAACAGTGGTTCTGTATCACACAGGCCTCTTATATTCTGTTTGAAGCAGACTTTTAGTCCCGTCTCCAGCCAGATGGCTTAAGAGCAGATTGTGGAAGAAACAAAATATTTTTTTGGGGTGATACTAAGCAGATGTGAAGCCAGATTCACAAATTCACATTCATTGTAGACATTAATCACAAACTCAGACAGACATTGCGTGACTAAAATAATTCTGAAAACCGTCTTGAATCATTCCAGCTTCTGCTTCTTATTTGGTGACTGAGGTCATCTGTGGCATGCAAGTTGAATTTGTTTTTCAACTTCAACTAGAATAAGCCAAAAAGTAAATCTCGACACCAAACAAGACCTTCAGAGCAAATGGTGCCACACACGTGTTCAGAAAACCCAGGCCATGATGCCGGCCTTGATTAGGGTCAGACAAAACAAAAGCTTGTGACCGTAGAAGCGTGTGTGCCCATATTTGATTTGCCTCAGTCTGTACACAGCAGCGGGTTTTGAAGCAGTGACACCTGCATGGCACAGCTTTAAATTCAAACACACAGGAGCACTGTACAATCCACACACTCCTGCGATCATCCGCAACTTTAAACACGGTACATTAATGCATGCACACCACTGTCGGCACAGCTCAAATGTTTGTTTCATATAAGCTTTGCAAGAACATGTATCATCTTTTGGTATTATCCACTTTTCATCTGTCCTTGAGGATTCAGGACAGCCAGATATTCTCTCCAGAGACAGGTAGATGTCAAAATCGGCAGTTCTCACCAGGTGCGTTTATTTGTCAGATTCATTAAGTAGAAAATAGGACAATGATAACATCTAAAACTAAGTTATGGCACATTTAATTGATTATGTTTTTACATAAAAAAACGCAGCCCAGCAATCATTGCTCATTTCATTACCAGCAACAACCAAAATGTGTCAACTTAAAAAGTTGTCATGTTTGCATAGGCCACCTGTACCAATAGCTGGATTTAATCTGTGAAAATGGAAACAATCAGAAAATATAGAAATACTCAGGACCGCAAATAACAATCACTTTCCTTATCGATATCTATAAAGTGTCCAGAAAAACTGTCAAAAATGCTCACCACAGTTTTGCAAAGTCCAAAGTCACTTCTTCAAATTGCTTTTTGCCCAACCAACAGTGCGAAACCCAAAGACTCCTCATTAAATGACAAAGAAAAGCAGCACACACAGTAGCATTGTCAGCGCATTTCTCTTCAGCACACTCGACTGCTGTCTAGAGGTGGAAACCTGCAGGCACCTCACGATTCGATTACTATTCAGATGGCTGCGATGAGATGATAAGAACGATTATCGATGCACCTTGATGCCCCTTCTCTGGGTGGAAATGTGTAATATGGTTTCTCATTTTTGCCGTGTTTCCAGGATATTTTAGTTTAGTTTGACACAACTTGCATGTTGTGTGGCTCTTGTCCAGGTCCCGTTTCCCTTCAACTTCACAGAAGCCAAAATGCTTCCATATTCTAGCTTTTAATGCAGGGTGCCGGTCTGATTTTGCGCTCATGTCTTCATTATGTGCACGCCATCAACTGGGCTGCACTTCTGCGCTCCGGCTTTTGCGTTCTGTTAACTTTAAGTTATCGATTACCATTTAGAAAAAACGATTGACATTTACTACTGTAACAGTGTTTTTACAGGACTCTCTAAAAACTCCATCAGACCTCTGCAGCTGACTCAGAACGCTGCTGCTCGAGTCCTAACAAGAAACAAATATTAGATCACGTCACTCTAGTTCTCAGATCTTTACACTGGCTTCCTGTCTGTCAAAGAATAGAGTTTAAAATCCTGCTGTTGGACTAGCACTGAATGGTTTCAGGCCAAAATACATTTCTGATCTGCTGCCACGTTCTGAACCATCCAGACCTCTAACGTCACCAGGTACAGATCTGCTTTAGTCCCTACAGTCAAAACTAAACACGGAGAAGCAGCGTTCACATGTAATGCGCCACATATCTGGAACAAATTACAGGTCTGCTCCAACTCTCACCTCTTTTAAATCAAGACTGAAGACCTCTCTGTTTGCCTCCGACTTTCACTGAAGCCATGTCAAGGCTTTGAACTGCACTGACTTTTATTGTCTATTCATGTCTCATTTAAACCTGTCTTTTTTCTGAACTTGTTTTAATGTTTCGTTCTGTTATGTCCTCAAACTGTTAAAGTGAGGTTATAATTTAGGACCCAAATGCAGACCATACACAGGAGGCAGGATAGGGGGGAACAAAAGGTGATCTTTAATTTACAAAAAAAACCTGAATATTACAAAAACACAAGGGGAGCTAGTCACAAAGGCTTAGTCAAAGGGCACAAAGCAAAGTCAGCAACAAAAGCAAAGTACAACTCCAAAAAAAAAAAAAAAAACAGAAGCCAAAATAATAAACATACCACACACACACAAGGAGAAACTGGAGGGTACAAAACGAACTGACAAGGAGTGCAGGGAGAACAAAGACTAAATACACAGACACTAACGAGGTGATCAGGAACAGGTGAGGAGGGAAGAGGACAGGTGAGGTAACAAGGGGAAGCACAGAGGGGAAAACAGAGGAGAACTTAAGAGGAGACACACACAAGGGTGTAATATCAAAACATACGACACAAGATACCGAATCATTACACCTACTTGTTGTCAGTGTAATTTAAATGCAATTTTTAATGTCTTTAAATTTAATTTTTATGCCCGTTAAGCACTTTGTGTCGTCTTGTGTCTGAATTGTGCCATAAAGATAAACTTGTCTTGCATAGCCGAGCCAGAACATGTTTGACATTTGTGCTTGAAACATGGCTGAAAACAATTAATCGTTTATCAAAATAGGTGGCCATTAATTGTCTTTCGATCAATTATTCAACTTATCGTTGTGGCTTTATACTCAGTCAAGTCGAATTGCTGTTTTATTCTTAAAATATAGATACGTTATCAGCAATTATTTTACAAATGACAATGTCAGTTTCATTTGACTTAAAACTAGATATTCTGCTTTCTGGATGATTGGGAATCTTCAAAGAGTAAAAATATAAATTGCTTTAGTTTCTGGTTGATAGAAATCATTTTTAAGGAACTGTCTGCTGCTTTTTCCAACATTGATTGCAGATTCCCGGAGCAGCCAATGAGTTCTTTTAGACTTAAAACATAATTGAAAAGTCTATAGAACTGTCTGCGATAAATGAAGTCCCCACTCCGTCCAGATTATTTGATTTATAACTCAGAGCTTTTGTATAAATGAAGGTGTGTGTGCTTCACCTCTTCTCCCGCATGTTGTGTAGTTCTCGAACGCTCAGTGCATCCTGAAGAGTCGAGATTAGGGCGATGAATCACAGGGAATAAACGAACTTGTGGGCAAGGAGAGATGCTATCGAGATTGTTAAAGAGGGCAAACATAAGGGCGGGGACGGTGGGGGGAGAGAGCTAAAGTAATTGTTTCCCTGTATGTGGCGAGCGCCTGGTACCTGCTGAGAGTACATGAGTGCTGAAGTGACAAATGTCCTGTAACCTAAAGGTCACAAGTTCTGAGAAGCTTCACAGAGAAGCTGATGCAGCCATAGCATCACCAGGTATACTGCAGCTGTGAGGCTACAGCTGATTAAAGGCAAGACCATATCAGAGTTTTTGTAATACTTTTAGTGATGAAGGTAGTATACAACGTGTGAGGGAGGTCAGTAAGACAAAGAGGGAAAGAGGAAAACTCTCCCACAGAAAGAGGAACGTGGTGTGTGGGTTACACACAGCTAAACTGTTCTGTAGTAGAGAAACGACAGAACAGTGAAATGACTCAGAGAGCAGAGGGAGAAACCTTCTCCTTCATAATGACAGAGCCAAATGGAAAGCAGTCCTCACTGAGCCTGGATCCACCAGTGGAGTGTGTCTCAGTGTCCTCGCTGCCTTTCTTCTAGATTACTTTCTTATCGACATTATCTCCTTCTGTCTCTCACTTTATCTGTTTGACTTTTCTGACTTCTTTATGTCGCTAATATTTCCCTTTGCCCCCCTGTCTGTCTCGCGCATTGAATTAAAAAGATTTCTTGGCAGTAAGTTACAGATTAGATTCATTATGATTACAACTTCTGAATTTATTAGGAGTGTGGCTGCTTATCGGCCTGTCACAGTAACTTACTGTGTTGGATGATGTGTTGTCCCATAAGATCATTTTATGCCACTGATGAAATGATACATACTATTCAAACTTAGTTAGCAATATTGGGATACAGATGCATATATTCATGTGCATGGACATGCAAAAATAAATCAAATGAAATGTGATGCATTATTTTGATGCATTTGAGTAGTGTAATATGTTAACATAATGCAGCCTTACAAAGAGCAATAGACTTTTATTTCTTAAGAATAATCATATTTTGGAATTTGAATGTGCAAAATGTATTAAAAAACATAAATGAAACTTCATATAAACTTTTAACAATATAATTTTAATAATGTTGATTCGGTAGCATCCAAAATATACAATCACCATCAATTCTCATATTGCAGTATAATGCTGCGACCCTGTATGTCAGAGGGGTGTAGTCATTCAGTCATAACAGGCAATATACTGACAGTCCAGTTTCTGCCACTTGTCGTTGGGTCGTGTCCATATATTGATTAGTTGATCAGATAAGATATGTGCGATTAGGTTATCATTGTCACAGGCCATGCTGCACATTAATTGATAGCTAATATTTTGTGAAAATATCTGTCATATTTCACAACCTCAGCTGAATCCTCAGCTGCTTGTTTTGTCCCATCAGCTGTCCAGAAACTGAAAGTATTAAGATTGCAATTAATTAAAAAGATATAAAAACAAAAACATTTGGGCTTTTAAATATTCTGTCCGTCATCTGACCTTTGCATCTGTATTTTAGGATCATATCTACAGTATGGATACCTTGTCAAACACAGGTTTTAGATAAATGAACAAAGAGGCAGAGGGCAGTACGCAGTGTAAGGCCAGAGTGAATAACCAACCAAGCTATTGAAACGTTTGATTTTTCAACTATAAGGACAAATGCTCAACAGGAGAATTCATTTCATGGTCTGTCTCTCAGCATTTTCTCTCTCCTTCACTTTGTATTTTCTCTTTCTTATCTCACTGTATTTGCTGCTCGACTCTATTTTGATTGGATTGTATTTGTATGAGGCAACAGACTGGCAGAGCTGTAAGCAGAAACAAAGGTTAAGGAGAGCTCTGCTTCATAGTTTCATTTGTGTCAGGCTGCTCGGCTTGCAGCCGGCCTGTTCTTCAACCTGATGAGTCTTTCATGACTTAGTTGTGATCATCACTCAAGCATTTATTTAGCTGCATGACAGACTTTCTCAGGACCATCTTTTAGGCTTCAAAAAGGGTAGAACCAGACAAAAAGTGGATACATCATTAATGTTCATTTCTATGGTGCTGAATAACAACATACATACAACATAGCCACGTCGTTTCAGTTTTGTGTGTCTGTGCAAAAAACTGCATCTTTGTTTTAAGGTGGTCGACGTTACATGTTTTACAGAGAATGTTCATGCTTTGAAACACAAGTTCTCCATGTATGTGTGCATGTTTGTGTGTTTTTTGAATGAATGGTACATCTTGACGAGTTGAGCTCACAGCCATGAATCACAGAGAAGGACTGAAGTTGTCAGGAGGGAGGGAGGATCACAGGAGTTTGCCAAAGATGGAGAACATAATATGGTGTGTGTGGGTGTGCGCATCTTGTTGCTCCATCTCAGAAGCATTAACATTTTTAGCTCGTTAAAACTTCCAACTCTCTGTCTTCATCCAAAATCTTTTATTTATGGATGAGAAATTGTCCAAAAACACCAGCTGACACCTCTCGCTTTGATTCTATAATGACTCTAACTGATCATCTTATTTTTCTCTTTTTTAAATATCACCCAATAGATTTGTTGGCATTGGTGTGTGAGCAGTGTTTCCAACTTGATTTGACATATTTTCAATTTATGAGACCACATGGAACATTCAAGAACCTGCTAGTAGTTCTTATGTGGGCCTGCCAGTAGCATTAATTATGCAAAAGGAGAATTTGCATATGTGTAGCTTTATTACAGAGCATTTGTTTTCAGCACCTGCTGGGGGATTTGATGAACAAATAATCAGTTAGTAGACAGATAGAAGGTATATAGCACGTTTATTGATAATTGTTTGTCTCCTTTTTGAGCCAAAAGCCAAACTTTATTGGTCCCAGCTTTTACAATGTGACAGTTTTCTGCCTCTATCCATTTTATACAAACACCCCTGGGCAAATCCAGATGATGATTACAAAGCACTTCAACAAATGTTCTCACCGAGTTCTGCTCTTTAAAAGTATTTTAACTCTGAATCTCAGCACCATTTTAAGTGAAGACAACCTCAATGAGTTTTGAAGTACCATGCTGCAGTGTTGTTCAGTATTTTTTTTAAGTTAGTTTGATAATCACCAGCAGCTGGACACAAGTTGATAACGTCTGCATAAACTTGAATTGAGTTGTTCCAACTTATTGGCTGTATGAGGCAAAATAGTGCAACATATCAAAAAGGTTCAAAAGCCAACACGTGTCCCAACGTATCACTGATTAAAGTCACCTTCAGTGTGACTCTGAACTCCTACCTGCTCAGTAATTGTAGAGGCAGCAGTCTACTTCTAATGAAGTCTGAAATAGAAACTCAGTCAGGCACAGAGCTGCATACTGATGTGTGTGTGTCCTCTCTGCAGCTATGTGTTGTTCCATTATGTAAACACTGGATATGGTGAGAGTGCATGAAGGTGAAGGAGGAAAGACGTCACAAAACCTCTGGAGACAAACTGCTGCTGTGACACAAAAGGCCAAAGAAGCTGTTCAAATATTTTCACACAACCTCAGAAAGATGAGTCTGACTTTACTCTGAGATATTTTGATGTTCAGCCAGGAAGTCTAAGAGCAACACACTGAGTCTGAAGCCACTGCAGAGGTTTTAAGAAAGGTTTTGTCAGGGGCGGAGTGGCAATCGGGACGATCGGGAGTATTCCTGGCTGGTAAATTCGCGCAAACTCGGGATGCACCGATTGTGAAATTCTGGGCCGATACCGATTTTTAACATAACAACTTGGCTGATGGCCGATGCCGATGTTCTTTCTTTTTGTTATTTATTCCTTTTTTTTGTGCCACAGAAACATACAAGTCTTTCAGCTCTTCATAACACTATCCTTGAATGAGCACAAATCCAATGAGACCAATTTATGAAACAAAAACAACCTTTAATGTCACTTCCTGGTTGACATTTAAGATAACCTTAGTTCACATGACAAGATTTTCGGATTTACAGACCTTGGCAAAGTGACGTCGACTCGGCGGCGTGTAGCGTGGCTCCATAAACTTTACTAGACTCTGAAACCCCACGTCCTCCACTACAGAGAAAGGCTGGTCATCTAAAGCAATGAACTCCATCACCTCGTTTGTTATTTGTTTTGCTTTGGCGCTGTTTGGCTTTCCTTAAATGCTGTGTCAATTGAAGTCTGAGGAGCCGTCCAGACGGGCAAAAACAGTCTTTTTTATCTCCGTCTTCCTCGTCATCGTTTTAAGAATATTTGCGTCCACACGGACCCACTGAAAATGAGTGAAAACGCTGTAGTTCATATTCCAGGCCTCTAGGTGGCGCTTGACATTCACAAAACACGGAGAAGAAGACACGGAGCATGCACAGTAAACTTGCGTGCTGTAAACAAACAGACAGTAGACGGAGAAACCGAACACAAGAAGAAGAAGAAGAAGAAAATGGCGAGTGCAAGGAAACCGGAATCATTTGTGTGGACCGTTAATGAGGTCGAACTGCTGCTGAGACTCACACTCAACTACAAGGCGGGTAAGTTGCGAGAAAGGCTCGATATCTTCTGCGGCACGAACACGAGCATGCGGTCCGCCATTGTTGTTGTTATGGGACGTTGCGAGATGCGGCGATGGCGTCATTGTTTTGGAAAGTATGCGGATTCGCTGTCCACATGAAAACGGGAGGGCTGCGTTTCCGGATTTCTCCAAAAAAAAAGAGGGAAAAAAGAGTTTCTCCATGAGCACAGCGTTCATGCCGCAAATCAAGATATAATCATTGGCCACGGCCATCGGCGAATGTCATTTTTATTTGCCGATGGCAGTTAACGAGGCAAACATCGGCCGCTACCGATGTTCAGCCGATGCATCGGTGCATCCCTAGCGCAAACCGTCAAAATTATTAATGTTGTTTAAATTCTCCGCAAAAATCTCTAAGATATACTATATTAGAATAAAGTAAAATTCCAACTAATATTTATACCACTTGGGATTTTGGTGCCCCATTCCACCCCTGGGTTTTCTACATATGAACCTGCTGAGAGTCATTTTGGCAGTAATTACACTGTGCTCTGAGGAGAATGGCAGCTGAGACGTAAAAGGAGTGTGTCTATGAGAGTGTATGAGTGTCTGTGAGATTGTCTGTGAGAGTGTGTGTGTGAGTGTGCCTGAGATCATGACGACTCTGGAGCCACTGCAGTCAGTGCAGCCCCATTCACACTGCCGTTTGCATGCGGGGATCCGCACCCTCCTCTGTGTGAAAGTTTCAGATGCGGAGAGGGGTGAAATTTCGCTCCGGCGCTTTTCGGCCTCTGGAGGTAATATCAGGGCCGCATTATTGGTAAACCGCCCCAGTGTGAACGAATTAGCCGGAGGCGCGGAGTGGGGCGTGCGGGTCTGACTAGTCTGATAACTGCACAGGTCCTTCACTCAACTAAATACAGAGAAATGTCCCACAAAGCAACGTTACAGGACCAAACAAAAGTAACGTAGTAACTGTAACTGTCTTTGGCAACTTGTATGAGGAAAACAAATACCACAGCTGTACGTGGAGAAGCGTCCGTCCTCCCGCCCGACCTACCAACTCTTCGTCACATTTCTGCCCGAAAAACAGCGTCTGTCTTCGGCAAAAAACTTTAACTCACCAAGTGTTTGTGATGAAAATAAATCACCGCGACCGTCAGCCCTCCCGACCGAGACTTCAGGGAACTTTCCCCCAGAAAACGGCCTCCGTCCCCGCGAGTGAGGGAGTCAGACAGCGTCCTGTTTACAGATGGTGATTATGTAATTATGTAATTTAGCGCGAAAAATGTAACTTTGTCACTTTCCAGGATGTTTGGTGGGTCAAGATCTCAATCACTACACATTATGACAGCATCCATATGATTATAAACTGTCCGCGGGTTTAGATTGACAGGGGGACACCAGGGAAACACCGACGTCATCAACATGACGTGTACCGTCACGCCTCTTTAGGAGCCGCAGCGTCGGCTTTCGGTGTGAATTACATGGCGGTACGGCGGAGATGCTTCGCTGTGTGAATCACCATCGGCGGAGAATTGGCGAACCACCGCTCTGGAGATAATGCGGAGACGCTGTGTAAAAAAGGCTAGTAAATTTAGCTGCCTCAGTCTCTACAGCTAACAACAGGTTCTCTGCCACACCCTGTACACATCACTGTAGGTGTGTGTGTGTGTGTGGTGTTTGTGTAAAAGAGAAAGCGTAGGCAAAGAAACAGATGATATCGGCCTATCACAGAAATATCAATATGCGAGGTGTTTCTCTTCAGAGAATGTAGTGGGAAAAAGCTGCTTGGGGTTATTTTAAATCATTACATTCCCAGTGAAGTTTAGTGTTTCATTGGACCGAAACAAAAAAATCTTCTTAAACTGTTAAATATCGGTATTGTCCCCAAAAATCAAGTCTCCATTGGACTCTATGCTGCACTTTCCCTCTGTTGCAAATAAGAAGCATATGTACAGTGTATCTGATATTAGTCAGAACTGGCAGGTGTTATCAGTCTGCTGATGTGTCAGTCAAGCTTCAGACCAGTATAATGTATGGAACTGTTCACATCGGGGCAGAACTTGAGCTGTCGTGCTTAATTATTGTTAATTCACTTTAGTAACTTAGTTTCAAAGTATTGAAATTAGACAAAACCAAATAAATGAAATCATGGGAAGAGTGTGAGATTTTGTAAGACTCCATGTTTCTATAAATTTGCAGTAGATTCATCTCATCACACAATTGCCATACAGTGTTTAGGATTCTTTCAACAAGCCTTTTTTTTTAATATGTTGTAATACTTTTCTCAGAGCCATCAACAGGACATCAAAATGCATCTTAAAGTCTGCTCAGCATTCAGGCTCGGAGCCACTCAGAGATCTAATCAGCCCAAGCTATCAAATCAAAGACCAAGTCCACTTTACGGGGCTGATTTGCGCTCTCTGATAGCGGCAGGCCAGAGGAATTTGGGTCAAGGTATTGGTCTGATTATATCTCTACTTGTATTTTATTCTGAAGAAACTTGGCATGAAAAGCAGACCTTCCCTCTTCCTCCCCGGGGCCTGTTCACAAATCAGATACTGACAATAAACTCAGCAAACCACACTTAAAGGCACAGAGTGTGAGATGTGCAACTGCCGGTCACCCGAAGTTTGACAGTTCAACGCTTTAATAAACCAACTCAAAGAAAAATTAGAAAGCTCAACAGAGTCTTGTCTCTTAAGTTTAACTCTTGAACTTTAAGTTTTGTTGCCTGTTCTAAGGCCTCTTTTATAGGTTCACACTGTTGTACATGCACTACTACTACCGGTTTGTTGAGGCTGTTCCTCGTAACCCTAACCCTGTTCAGTTGTATTTGATAGTATAAAGTGGAAAAAACATCAGATGGACACTGGGAGGCTGCTGGTTTGCAGTTTATTAGCAGTTTCTTTAGCAACAAATTAGAGGTTAAAGGTTAATTTACAGGTCATTTTACAACACCAAGGTTCCAGAACGAAATTTGCATTTCAGTCCTTTTATGTTACATAAGAAAAAACAAACTATTTTATATAGTGGCTTGCTGAAGATGAATCGAGGGATCCCTCAGCCTGAGGAACGAAGCTGCTCTGTAGTCTGGTGGTCGGGCAGTGGATACATTGTCCATGGCAGATTAAGAAGTGTTAAATCATCAACCTTCTCTTTTTCATAATTTTCTCAGAAATTGCACACTTTAAAACACCACTAACAATACTACTTTCTTTCCATTGTTGGGCCTGAAACGAATAGGTGAGATATAGATTAAGACATGTCACATAAAAACTTGGAAACATGGAAACTTGAAAGCAACACTATTTAACTCTTTAAAAACCTTGCCATAAAATAACAGCTTCCAATTAATGTTGATGGTACAGTGTCTTCTCTAGGGAGAATGCTGTCTCTGTCTCAGCCACTCTGCCTCCATCACTTGTTTCTACATACATGTTTACTTTACAAAATATTGTTATGATGTAATTAGACGTAATTGTATGTGAATATATGATAGTTTTGTGTGTAGTTAGCAGCTACATTACGTTTGACAAGTTGTTACAGACCTGGGATTTGTACAGTGGTGTCACACTCAGAAACTGTGAGGGGGCAAATTGTATAAAATGCCAATTGCTACATAATGTTGCTTTAACGGGTGAGGGTATGTCATTGTTGTGAACATAACTGATTTCTGCTGCCCCCAAGTAGCCACCTTTGTTTCACTGATGCAAGTGTTTTATACTAACAAAGAAATAATGCAGTACAGTGACTGCTATGAAACAAAGAGATGAACAAAATATTTGCAATGTTCAGCTATTTCACCACCATTTGTTTCAACTGTGAGTAAGGCCTTCATTTATGAGCTTTGCATCATGGACGAATAATAAACACCAAGGACAAGCAGGAAAAAAGCCTGTTTAAGTAAAAACATTTTGACTGTGACTTCAGTGTACTTTGAATGAACTACATATTCAACCTTGTATTGAATGGTTGTGCGAATCTGCAGTGGAAACCTCTCTGGCCTCTCTGCATTGTGTGTGTTAAAATGCTCCCACATCAGATTTTTGAAGTCACCTTTTGCTTCATCTCATCGCCGTCCACTGACCATATTTTCTCTTCCTCCTCCCCAGTACTTTGTCCTGCTGCTGTGTATCTTCCTGTTGGAGATCCTGGCTGGCGTCCTGGCTTATATCTACTACCAGCAGGTAATCCCCCTGCTGGGGCCAGTAAGATTATTTTTCAAATGTATTTTACAATGCACCCTGGGATTTTATATGTTTGGTTGTGTGCATGGATTGATACTGGAGGAGCTGACAGATATAGAAGGATACAATATGTACCTTCTGCTGCTAGAGGGCTCTATATCAAGACAAAAACAGTTGCCAAATGTTGTGTGGATCAAGTCAGTTCGGATTCTGCTCTGATCCGGAGACAGTTTCCGATGTGAGGAGAGCTCAGAGATTACTTTTGAACTTTTGGGATTAAAAAGTGGATTTATCTTCACTCCTGACTGCCACAGTGATCTGCAGAGGTGACCCACATTGTTAGGTGTTTATGTTCTGTAATGTTGACTGCTGACTGGAGCTGGAGGGGAAATGTAATTTAACTTATGACTGTCATACTACTGAGAGGAAAGGGGAAAAGATGAGAGAGAACCAGAGTGCATGGTGAGTGCTGACTCTGTTCATGCTGTCGCTGGCTAATGTCAGTTTGCAGCTAACATACAGTTAAGTAAACTGGCTGTTTAGGCCGAATTAACACTGTGTGAGTTACTCAAATACACAACACAAATGATCGCTTCGCTCGTAGTGAATACACCATTAAACTACCACAGCTGTTAAAATGTTCACAGATGAGGTAATGTTTTAAAGTTTTATTCATGTTTAGTCTCTCTTGTGGAGGGAGTGATGGATTTCTTTGGGTTTGAACATGGTTGGAAACATGATTCCCATCACATTGAAAGGTACGCGCTCTAGTTGTTTTCAGACATTTTAATGCAGAATTCTTACGTATATAATCTTTAAATTGTTTAAACCACATTGTTGTGTGGTGTTCCTCATTTTGTCTTTAAGTTTACATATTTTTGAGAAATCGTCAAAAGAAAGCTTGTGTAGACAGTCTACATCTCTATACATGAAATCATCATCTGATAAAAACCTATGTGTGAGGTGGATATGGTGTATATTTACAGGAATAACTTGTGCTGTAACGTTAACCTCATTAAAAATAAGCTTCTATTGAAATTTGAAGAGAAATGGTTTGAAAATGTCCTATTAAAACCAAAATTAAGGACATATATGCCGATTAATTCTAATTTTGGACCTGAATTATATGTTACATCACGTTTGCAGAGAAGTCAAAGATCTTTAGTTGTTTTAGTTGGAGAATAGAATATGTGAAATGTGTGAGCTAGATGAAGTAGAGAGTGAGTCTCATTTCCTCTTATATTGTACAAAGTATGACGATTTGAGAGAGGTATTATTTCATGAAATCTATGGACAAAACCCTAAAATATTTTGGTGCTATGATGAGCAGAAGCTGGAGTGGTTGTTTAATTTCAATGTGTTTAAAACTGCTAGCGTTATTTCTCAAGCCTGGAAAAGAAGACAGGTACATTTCTTTAATTAAGTTTTGATGTGCTGATGTTGTTGTGGTGATCCAGTTGTGCTCTGGATCTGGTTTGGTTCTTTCTTTATTTTTGGTGTCCTATAAGCCCATGCGGGCTGGGCATACATGTATGCATGACACAATAACAAAAGTAATTCATTCATTCATTCATTCATTCATTCACTAAAAAGATCAATCGAGTATGCTTGGCACATGTTCCAAGTCCATGTGCTGCACTGCCATTCTAACTACCACAAAACCACAATGATAAATGAGTTGGCTGTGAGGAAATCTAACAATACACAATAAAAATACAAATATGTGGCCATATTACTCGTGGTACATTTAGTCCAAATGGAATGAAAAATGCCTTTAGTAGTACACAGCAACAACAAGGCTAAAGCCCCGTGTCTTAATCCTTGGTTATCATTGTAAACTAGAATTCACTTGACAATAATAAACAAAGAAATGCTAAATGCCCTCAGAGAGTAAAAGACTGCTTAGCTCTGTGAAATGTGTACTACATGAGCACAGTTCTGCTTGCAAGCGATTATTTTCTTATGTGCAGGGGCACTCTCACGCTATTTTTAAAACACTAAGAAGGCTCAACACAACATGAAACTTTGCACGTAGTATCACCAGGGTCTCTACAAATCAATGCGAGCATTGAGAACATTGTTTGTGTACAGAGTTTACTAAAAAGAAGGTTTTTGAATGACTCACGTGACCTAACAGGCAGGAGGTCCACCATTACTCTCCTTCCTGTTAGGTCGCACTCGGGGATCGACACTTTTTGTCTGCCATGACGGCGGCGCGCCGGAGATGCTACCGCTAACGTGAGTTCTCCAAAAACTCTCTTTTTAGTAAACTCTGTGTACACAAACAATGTTCTCAATGCTCGTGTTCCTGTGTAGAGACCCTGGTGATACTACGACCAAAGTTTCATTTTGTGTCGAGCCTTCTTAGCGTTTTAAAAATAGCGATTTTGATGCTAGCATAAGAGTGCCCCTGCACTCCATTGAAACTTAGCTTGCCCGAAAACGAAACTACGTTAAATCTTAAAAGTGCCTCTTCCATTGTAATTATGCTTTTACACGAAGGTTTGTCTCATATACATTCACAAATAAAGCCTAAGTTGCTTTTTGCCGAGAGGTTCACTTTAACATGGCTGTCCACCAGCATCAGTCCCAGCCCCACTGGTGTTAAAGCCAGGTGGCTTGTAGCTCTGCAACAGGACTGTTCTCAGTCTCGAGGTGCTCTGATATCATTATAACTGCCTCATTCATAATACACAACTCTCCTGAACATGAGCAGTCACTGAGCTCCATGGCTTTCTCCTGCTTCCTAAAGCTCTGTCTCCTTCACTTGCTTTAAAACAAAGTTGCTCAAATTGTTATTACTCCTCATTTTTCTTGCAGGTAATTAGTTGTGAGAAATCTGCATTTACACCTCGTGAAACCTGCTTGTAGCTCACTCACAAACACATTTAATTCACTTTTGGCAAGAGGAGCAGCTGTTCAGTGACTCCACACAGTTTGCTGCTCTCCACCCAGAGCAGCAACAGGTTGGACCTGCAGATGGAAACACGTCAGCGTTGCCTCCCTCAAGCAAAGAAAGGATTTACTACCACTGCACTTTTCCCTGCCACCTCCAGGCAACGAATGCATCAACAATTTTGTAGCGGTTGTTTTTCATGTGTGAGGGTTTTTTTGTTCCATGCGTCAGATCAAATATAAAGTATCTCCGAATATATGGAACATAAATTAGTCACAGTAGCCTCCAGTGGATGTGGATGAACAGTCAGCAGGTGGCTATAAAATGTATATAACTTGATGATATGATGTATAAATGAATTTATTAAATATCAAATTCATAGAATCTATTCCCCTTTCTGAAGTTGCATAATGGCCTGAGATCAGTATCAAAGCAGCTATAGGGTACTTTTTATTTTTTGATACTCTGGTGGCCATCGTGGGCAAAAGTGGTCTGATCACCAGATATAGATAAATCTTGATCAGCCGAGCATTTGTTCTGTAAGCGAATGACAGAACAATGCAACATATTTTTAAAACCTCTTTTCAAGCACAGCTGTTTGTAGGGTGCATAGCGATGAGGTAATGAATCTATAACTGTAAAATGATGGTGGTGAAACAAAGCAAACATTCACCTGGGTTATAATGCTACAGCTAACAGACTGCTCGGTAATAGACATTTTGTAGGTAAAATTTAAGTTATAAGCATCCTTTGGTAATGTGCTGATATCACAGGAAATCTGATCCAGTGCCAACCAGTAAGAACAAGGCTGCGGTCAGACATTCATGACAGATGCTAAATGTGAGCGGAGCAGGATGCGAGTGAAACTCATGTCTTTGCAGTTGGTTTTGTTTTGGTTGCAGTTTCACCAGTCAAACTCCACGTGAAGCCGAGACTTGGATTTGCTTTGTAACTGGATGCCAATGTGTTTTTTTTCAGAGAATGGGACTGAATGTTGATTTAGCGCGTGTGACCGCTGTCTAAATATATAGAAAAAGCCAGTCTTGATGGTCTTGAAAGCTTATGTAGGTCCTATAGAGGCATGCAGCCATCATGTGAATCAGATGCTTGAACTCATGGTTGCTCTTATTTCTTATTTCTTTTAAATCTTGAATTGTTGTTTTCACCTCACTGACGCAGTGTTTCCCAAACTGTCAACAGGTAAAATAAAAAACGATCCACTCCGCTTCACATCCCACATATTTCCTCCTTTCTTCTTCCTCTTTGTTTTCACCTCCCGTCTCTGATCTCTCTCTGCCCTCCCTCCCTCCCTCCCTTCTTCTCTTCATCATTCATTCCCTTGATATCTCCTTCACGCTTTGATTTACAGTGGTTTCCCAGCTGGCTTGTTGCCATAGAAACTGAGTCCCCCAGACCTCGCGCTCCTCCAGTGAGCGTTTCTGTTACTGGTCTCGAGAACCAAAAAAAACCCAACAGCGACTTCCTGTGCCTGGGCCTGATTTCGTCTGCTCTTCTGTTGTTGGGGCTGCTGTCCATGACATGTATCATCAGGAGAGCATTTAAAGTTTCTGTGCTGTAAATCTAATCAGTTATAGAGAGTCAACAATTATAGTAACTCATTTATCACATGGTCATGCTCTGTGCTAGCCTGAGATTTTTCGCGTTGGTCTGCTAGTGCTTATATGCATGCCTGTGTGTCTGAACAGTTGAATGAGGAGCTGAAGCAGAACCTGCGGGAGACCATGACCCAGAAGTATCAACAGAACACCCAGGAGCAAATCACCAGGGCTGTAGACAAGCTGCAGCAGGAGGTAAGTGTCTACATTAGAGGATGGCTAGATGGAAGGATACAACTACCTGAACTTAACTTTTAACAGTGTATATACTGAAAAACTGGCTGTGTGGAGAGAACCAGAACTTCTAAGCAGAATTCACATGGACTCACATGTGGCCTGTTTATTGGACAGTGTTTGGTAACCAATCATCCCATCAGATTAGAGATTTCAGTGATGAGTGCGAGTCAAAATAAATCCGGTTCAAGTCTCCTCAGCTAAGGATGATGGACTTGTCTGAACTCTGTGCTGTGATTTACACTCTGTGCTTATACCAGTTGACAGCACATGAAGGAGCGGGTAAATCTGAGTTGCCGTTGAGACTTCAGTTCAGGCTCATTTTTTATGCTCAGGCGCCTCGGGCTGTCAGATGTCAGCATTTATTCTTTGTTCTTTCTTCTAAACTTTTTGTTTTGTATCATTTCCAATCATTAGTTTTGACTTGTTGGATTGTCACATTTTGGGGAAAAATACTGGCTTTATGCCGAGAGTTAGTTGAGAGGACTTGCACCACTCTCGCATCTGTCTTTTAAACATGAAGCTACAGCCATCAGCCAGTTATCTTAGCATAATAAAGACTGAAAATAAGGGGTAGCAGCTGGACTGACTCTGTCTAAAGGTAACAAAGTCTTTTAAAGCTCTCTGATTATCATGATATATTTCAGGCGCATTGTGTTTTTACAGGCGGTTGTCTGCTTGAATAACGGGGCTTGGAATAGTTACAAGGCAGCTAATGGAGACAGCAGGAAGTTTACTGTTACCACCCAAGAAATAGCCCAATTCTTTGTTACCTTTGGACTGAGACAAGCTAGCACTAGTCACATCCCTAGACTTTAGGCTAAGCTGACTATGCCACTACAGACAGAGCGAATCTGATAAAACAACATGTGAAACGCAAAATTTGTTAATTGTAAATACAATAGCATCATCGTATCCTGGTGTGAGCTTGAATTGTGATTATCATTATCCCAACCTCACTGACACATAACCATACTGATGTCAGAGTAGCATCAATCTTCTCATGTAACTATTGGTCAGAAAACAAATAATCCTTTATCCTAAAATATCAAACTATTCTTTAAGCAAAGAAAAGAAAAGGAGAGGCACACACCTGGTTGTATAAATAAGTAGGCAGGTTTTGTTACTTACTGTTCTGGGGGAAAAAAAATGAGTTTTTTGTGTGTCTCATGTCCCAGTGGTGAGGGGAAACACAAATGAACGGGGGGAACAGATTATATATCGTGGCGTCATCCACGTCTTTGCTTCCTTCATCAGATAGGTTCTTTATCTTTTACAGTGTAGTGTTTCCACAGTTGTTCCACCATTAGCTGGGGATAGCACCCAGGGAAAACAGTGCCTCTTCCTGTTGTGGTTACACAATGGTAAAATCCTTTGTGCCGTAATCCTGCCCTCTGTTTTGCAGCATGAGGAATTTTCAACTGCTAGTTCAGAAAAACTTCTGTTTCATATAAATTAAGGTTGTTATGATACTATGGTACAGCGCAGCACATGAGGCAACATTATGTTGTGCTCATGCAACATTAATGGGGAGTTGGGTTAAATTTGATTTTCAATAATAATGAATGATTATCAGGGATAATTATTAGTTATGATAAATGATAAGATCCAATTTACATTATATCACCCCGGGGCACCACCCTTGAAGAAGGGAAAAGAGCCAATTCACCAATTTAGTCTCATAAAAGGTACTGAACTGTTTGTAACTCTAATTAATACTTACTTAATAACTACAACCAACATGACTGCTGTAATGGACAGCATGAAGGTTCAACAGTCTTAATTCAACTCAAAGATGAAAACACACAATCTAACTAATATGTACTGTATAAAGGTGTTTGTGTGTTTGTGTGTGTGCGTTCGTGCGTGCATGCATCATTCAACCAATGTCAAATTAGCCGTCTAGGAAGCAAACTACCAATAACCCGACCTGAGATCACAATAACACCAAAACAGTGAACAAACACATAAATTGAACACATAGGCATTATACATCAATCAGAGTTTAAAGTCCTGTTCTTAGCCGTGCTATGCTATGCTAAGCCCAGTTCAGCATTACCAGTCTTTGAAGAAAAGGTGCTGGTGGTTGCAGAAGAAGGTTGGAACTCCGATGTTGAATGCTGTTCTTGCTGTGAAGGTCTGATGAAAGTCGGCAGCAGAGGAGAAAACTGGTCACTCCTTTCCTTTGCAAGGATAGCAGTTCGGTGCTAACTTACTTTGTGTCGCAGCTGCTGGTGCTAACTGATCTGGAGTACTGGCAGGACCTCGTGTTGCTGCAGCGAGGAGAGGTTCTTTGGGCCTGCTGCAAATGTAGCTTGCAGCTCTCAGCAGCTGTTAGACCAGAAGAATCCAGAAGAGGAGAACTTGAGAGCAGGCAGCCCTGTGGGGGGAGAGGTGGAGAAGAGGGAGAGGGAGCTGGAGTTTTAACTATCTGGTCAGAGGGGTGCTGTCATTCTGACCAATAGTGGCTCAAAGCTGAATTTGCACTTAGATGTGAAGACTGGAGAATTCTGGCAAACTGATTTCCATTTTGAAATCCACAATGAACGACTTCATCTGTGGGTCCCAACAATACAATATTGGAAATGCATCCAATACTCAGGCATGAAAATCACTCACCTTTCAACGAAATTCGCCGTTTTGAAACCATAATAGGTGACCTACGTGAATCGTGTAGATTCGATGATTTTTTTGTGTGTGTGTGTGGGAGTTATGGACGGGGGTATGGACGGGACATGGAGGTATACCAGAGATTATCAGTGAACTGCGAACGTGTGCGCGCCTGAAAGGAGCCTTGAATTCGATAAAAACAGCTTTTCTAAAATCTCTAAAACTCATTTTCAAGACCTGTTGATGATGCTGAGGTGAGGGGACTGACTGGAGGCTGAAGGTAAAGTATGTTGCATTCTCTGTCAAAAAGACAACAAATTCTTCTTCAAAATAAGAGCTTTACATTGCACCCCATTGGAGTTTAGAACTGGATTCTTAGCGGGGGGCTTTTAATTTGAAAGTAGCGACTGTTCGTAGCTTGCCGCTACACAACAAGCGGACACAACCAAAGAGCTACAGAGACCGAGGAGACACAAGCATCTCCCGGATCTCAGCTGCTTTCCAGTTGCTCATCTTGATGTCCGTGGATGAAGTGATGCACTGACTGCTGTGATGCTGTGACTGCTGTTTCCTGGTTCTAAAACTCCCCGGCTGTGGGTCGCACAACAGTGCACATCATCGACACCTCCGCCTATCTCACACAATTGCCGGCACATCGACGTCTCGGATTTACATGGCAATGGAGGTGAAAATAAGTGTACCCTCCGAGGCGGCAAATTGGCGGACCAGAACAGACCCCCAATTTACCGCCCTCTGTCTAAAAAATATTCACTGATCAGATACCACTTGATTTGTGTATTAGGAAGCAGGGCCCTGCTACATCCCAGCAGCATCCTGTGCATCTGTATGCAAACTTTATTTTATGGCAACAACTTAAACCACATCCATACAGGGTTAGTAGTATACAGCTGTTAAAATAACAAAAATACTGTATTACTAACACACATCAGTACTTGTATCAGCTAATATGCAACGTTGTGATACAGAGATGATATCTGAAGGAAAAAATGATAACGGAATATCTCTGAAACATATGATTCATATTAAACTTTATCATTCTGTACCTCTTTGCTAGCATCACACTTCCTCTCTTAAGACGTCTCTTCCTCTGTCTCCTGTCAGTTTAAGTGCTGCGGCAGCAACAGGTCATCCGACTGGGCTGAAAGCGTCTGGATTCGCTCCAGAGATGCAAACGGCCGAATGGTGCCTGACAGCTGCTGTAAGACTCCCACTGAGCTATGCGGCCGCAGGGACCACCCATCCAACATCTACAAGGTGGAGGTGAGACGATGAAGGGTGCTGGGGGGCGCCGGCGGGGTTGATTTTTCAGTACGTGTGGTTGCATCAGTATTTCTGTCATGTCTCGGTATGTCAGCACGGTCAGATTGTGTAGCAGAGAGAGAAGAGCCGTCATATCTGAACGGTATACGTAACATTTGTGTGCAGTGAGACTCCAGCAACACTCCCACATATACAAATGCAACATAAGGACACGCTTTGTTTTTCATTTAGGGCGGTTGCATCACCAAACTAGAGACATTCATCCTGGACCATCTGAAGATCATTGGAGCAGTGGGTGTTGGGATTGCTTGTGTACAGGTGAGCAAGCTGTTTAAACAATTTCAAACACATAAACAGATTAAATAAGCACCTATCCGTGGAGATTGCACTTTCGCTAAATCAAGTTTTCCGTCTTGTCTCTCCGATCCCCAGATCATAGGGATGGTGTTTACATGCTGCCTATATCGAAGTCTAAAGGCAGAGCCTTACTAAGAGAAGCAGAAGAAGAAAAGTGTGTGGGTGGAGCAGGTAACTTCATCAGCACACGCCATACTCAAACAGCCCATAGCTGCTTTTCTTTGCCTTGCACAGAGGGGAAGGAAACTTTGGCAAGGGATCAACATGCACATCTGAGAATCCTATTTTGGTAAACAAAGGGTGGGAAAACAGTACAAAGTATCTCGAAGTAATTAGGCAGTCAAATTCTAGTGTCAGCTCCATCTACAACATCGCAGTGCTGTGAGAGAAAAAACCCAGATTGTGTAAATAAGTGTGGGACCGCCTCCTCGGGACTAAAACATTGTCGTTTTCTTCCACCAGGATTCCCTCGATGTACGTTTATGTTCGTGGACCAGGTGCTGCTCTGGAGAGCAGTGTAAAGATCAGTGGAGTAAAACTGGCACTTTGCAGGAAATGTTAATCCTGGTCGCAGCAGCTGCCTCTGCCTCAGCAGCGTGGTTTACAAGCCTTCCTCTGGGGCCCTTCCACTGCAGCAGCATTTTGTTTCCACACTAACTAGCCAGTCATGCATTTTAAATATTTGTTCCATAGTGGCCTTTTTGGAATTGAACTCTTAGGTTAATATTTTGTAAATGGTTATTTTCTGTATCACTAGAGGGGCTTTCTTCTGAGCTGTGTGTGCCTAATGTGTCTTCATGGTGACATGCCAGTGTGTAAACCATGTTTAAAATCAACTCTGCCTCCTGAAACACATGCTGAGAAGCAGTACCAGTACTTAGTGCCATTTGACAAAGCAATGCCAGCATTTTAACCCTGTGTGACTCCTCTGAGGTCTAAAGGCTGATGATAATGAAGTGATTGGGTTCCAAGCAGTGCCACTTATTTTGCTCTGAAGAAAGTGCCTCATTTTTTTTTTTTTATACAAGGGATTTATCCACTGATGCCAAAGTTGTCCAGCGTAACTTTGTGTAAGGACCTACTGTATCTCCACCAGCCGTATTCACTTATCTACTGATGTTGCTCTTTTCAGATTGTTTTCAGAAATGAAGATTTTGTTTTTTACTTTTCTATATATTATTGTATTTAACAGACACATGTTAGAAAATGATATCCACTCTCTGTTAGCGTTAATCTTTTCCCTGTGTGCTTCAGAGAAGACACTGAATTAATCTGCTGTATTTCTGTTTTAGTGATAATCCACCAGTAATTTTAGTTCTAATAAACGATGATCAACACACGACACCTTGCTTCTGCTGGTTTTGCTTTCTCAGAGAAAATTGAAGGTGCAGTGTTTCCCACACATATAATTTACTTGGTATATTTGGTAACCCATTTTTAGGATTGTATGCTATATATGATGTTATCCATTCTAGAGAACATCGATTAACTAGTAGTCAATCTGCCTTTACTCTTCCCTTCCTGCCTCCTGTCAATCACACATACCCTGCAGAGATAGAGATGCTCTCTGTTATTACTTTCACATATTATATTACATATTGCCACCTCTCGTACTGAGGCTAGGCGTACTTATGCCATTGTAAAAACTTGCAAGTGCACCTTGTAGTTGTCATGATGTCTGGATTACGTTGGTTTTGATGGGCTACATAATTATGAACAAGCTTCCTACACATGCGGCATGAATATAGCCTGACCAATATGCCATTTTTGGGGCTGACGATATTAGGGAGTAAATCATTTTAATTTAAGCCGATATACACACATTTTTGCCGTGAACCCTCAAATGTGGTAAGCAAACATCTGTGAACTGAAAGGACACCGTGAGCTCAAATGTAGACTTCTTGGAAATGTAATAATTATAAATCACCCCAAGCATCGTTTTCTGCTCGTTTATATTCTTTGAAACCAAAAATGTTTTACGCCTACACTGATATATGTGATAGGCTGCTATTGGCAGATAATATCGGTCAACGGTATTGGTTGGGTTCTAGTTATGACAACGGAATTGTGCATGAGGAAATCCTAAATGTGAACTGTGTTCTGTTTGGACAACTTTATAAAAACCTGAGCTGGAGAGAAAGCAGATAACGATGCTGGCAGAGAGACAACAGAAAGGAGAGAGCGGCGTCCTTCACCTCCCAGTTATCAGGTCATGTCATCCCCAAAACTGCCAAAAAGCCATTCTTGTGTAAAGACAAAACCACGTGCCTGAAACCAGTGGCCCTTACACAATTGGCAGCAGCTTACAGGTGCATTAGCGTATTAACCCAAAGTCAATTCCCTAATGTTACTGTACTGTGGTGATGTAGATTTGGGACGTGAGCCACACTCCAGACAGCTGCTCCAGGAGTGTATTACCTATACAATGACAGCTATATGGCCTGTAATGGGAGTTATTCGGCTGTTCCGTGCGAGGCCAGCTCATCTTGACCCGTTGTATCATTGAGAGTGACTGTGCATCAGAATCATTACTGTGAACAGCAGTAGTTACAGTGTGCAGACACAGGGAGGCAGCACCCGCCAGGCTTCCAGCACCACACTGATGAAAACAGCTGGTGAGAGTGTGTGCATAACACCCGGAGGCTATTGAGGATTACCCCCTCCCCAAACACATTCACACACTCTCCTAATTCAGAATGGCAGAGGAGATTTAATATGGGTTCCTATAGTGTTCAAGAGGGGAACAAAGGGAAATGGAGGTTTTTGAACACACTCACGTGACTTGGATGTGGAACTTTGACCTGCTTGCATTCTGTTGGTGGGAAAACATAATTAATCTCTCCAGAAATGTGCTTCTGTGGAACAAGCCAAAAGAAAATCAAATGGCAACTGGTCGGCTCGCAGCTACAGACTACTAATTGGTTTCCATTGGGACTGCTATCAATGCGAATTAAGCCATTTCTCAGTCTGTGAGGCTGGCAGTGCAAAAACATTTCCCTTCTGTGTAGCGTGGTGAAATGATACAACAGAAATCCATGTGTCTTGTCATAATACTCATTGAAGTAGCTCTCACAGCACACCTTTGGAAAGCTGAGTCATCCCTGGCAAAATAAGCCTGTGTGTTTCGTTTTTTTCCCCACATATGGGGAGGAGGGGTGTTTAGTAGTTAACGTTTCCATTGGAGTGAAAGTAGTTCAGCACATGGTGATTTTAACAGGGCCCTTTTCCAAGGAGCAGACATCTGTGGAATGCAAGTCGTCTGCCCTGCTCTTGACACAGCGATTGCCTTTGCTTGTTGCCTGAGTTTGACTTTAAATAGATGATAGAAATTATGACAAGCCTTTGAACAACCAGTGTGTCCCACTCAACTGTGCCCTGCTGATGAAAACCATAATAAATCTGCCTCCTTCTTGCCAGCTTTGCAGGCCTCCCCTGCCTGCTCTGCTTGCTTACTGTGACAGCCCGCACACAGGCTAACACAAAGGGGTATGCTAATAATGCCAGTGCATGACATTTCCAAAATATCTCCTCCAATACTCTCTAAGCAGTTGTCCATTCGGTGCACATGTCAGCCGCTGCACCTCGGCCTGTTGGCCCATCCAGCAGAGAGGTATGCTATTTTCAGTCACGGGGGCGGCTCGTGCACCCTTCTCCTTCCACCTTCCTTTTTCCTGGGAGGTGATGGGATTTCTGCAGGATAAACAGACAACAGGGAGCTGAGCTATAGTTTGTCTGCAGCTGGTGACAGGAGGGGGAACATTCGTTCCCAGGGGTCACCCAAGGGCAGGGGAGCTCAAGGGTACAGAAACCTCTGAGAGTCTAATTTTAGGTAAAGTTTGCATGATTTTCAGCTTGAAGTTATTCGACTGGGGACGGATCGTTTACTGAGGTTAACCATTTTTTCTCGTTTCTGATTAGATTTCACAGCATTTATCATGAGCTGTCTTCTCTGGGGTCGAGTGGAGGTCAGGCACATATCAGTTGTGGTTAAGTTTAGCGTTACCTACAAGGAAATGAGTGTAAACCCCACCTTGTTCCCAACCTGTGGTTCAGGACCACCCAAAGAGGTCATAGGAGAAATTCCAGGGGTCATGATGATTAACGGCGAAGGACAGAAGAAACTAAAATGACACAACGATGTCCCGACAATGCCCAGTGATTTCATCAAGCCCAACCCAATCAAAGATAACATATTAAAAGCAGCTAGACTCAGATTAGTGTTTGGCTGAACTCTAGTCACGCCTGGTGTTTCTCAGGACCCAGAGAGTAGTGGTGTTATGATATCGGAATATTCATATTAAAAAATGAAATATTTGTAACATTTTAACAATACACATATGATACTATCGTGTGAATATTCCAGCGAAGATGTTTCACAAGTCACTGAGTGTGAGCAGTGCCGGCCCTGAGTAATTTGGTGCCCTAGGCAAGATCTTAGCTGGCGCCATCTTGCATCGCAGTCAATTTCACAATCAATTTTCATACACTCAGACAGAAACTGCATGTATGTATTCAAGATTTTATTTCTTTTAAGTCAAAAATATCACACCAAATAAAAACTGAAGGAAGAAACAAGTGATAAAATACAATATAAATCAGGCGTTGTGCAAACATATTATCTCTCAGTCTCAGAGTGCCATCTCTCACTTATCTATTGTCAGCCGCTTTGCAAAACGACCTCCGACTCCTTCCATGTTGCCATGTGGTATTGTGCTCCCGGCTGTCCTCATGAACCTTCAGCTAGTGGCTTGCATTTTTCCAGTCCTTTAGTCCTTCCTCATTAAGTCTGTATTCTTTTGGAGAAAACATTTAGCAGCAGAAGCAGTGCAAGCTATCATTTCTGTTTGAGTACATCAGCCAGCTTCTTTTGATTTTTTCAGCATTGACTGAGACTCTGTTACAAAAGTCATGTTGACACTCTCCCATCTTTGTCTTTGGGAAATGTGTAATGTGCTTTTATTATTTGAACTGGTCCTCTGTGCATGGGCGTAACCACGCATTCTTTGGGGGGGTCGTGTCCCCCCCAATATTGAGAAAATGGCAATCTGTCCCCCCAATATACAGTAAAAAATATGTTAATTATGCACTCCTTTATAAATCCTGTCAACAGATCTGCCTCGTTATTTCTTATTTATTTTTCAATTTATTTCCGTTTTTAAGGAAAACATAAGTGTGTGAACCCCCCCTCCTAACTGTAAACTTGGTTGCGCCCATCCTAAGGTATTAAACCATTTGCCCGCCCTCGCGGTGTAACAGCATACTGAAATGGAGCGCACCTCAGTACACTGAGTAGCTCCCCCATACATGAAAACTCATTGGTCAAGTTAGAGTGATTGACAGCCATCAAGCCATTCACAGCCATTTGACCAAACCCACTAGTCCCAGCCGCCTGGAACGTAAACAATTACATGCTAACACGGAGCTGCAGTCACTCGCTGCTGCAGACAGCAACAGAGTGGAGGTATGAAATGGTTGTTTAACTAGTTAATAATGTAGAATTTTGTCTGTAAATAACTCTGTCTTGCTTTGTGGCATGTTAGCTAATATTAAGCAAGCCAGTTGGCAAACAATTAGGCCAAGCCAGGTAAGCCAGGTAAAGTTAATGGTAACTGACAGATAGTTTTCTAGAAACATCCACTGATTTTGATATTATTCAACATGATCATTATTCTTTTTGTTAGGAATGCCAAAAAGAAAGAGGCAGCAGAAGATTGACTTCTTTTTCAAGTCAAGTTGTCATGTAAGTGGAGTTATTTGACAGGAGTACATTCATATTCTTGCATTAATGCCATGTAGGTGTTCATTTACGTAATTTAAAGCTATTAGTTGGAGCTTAAAACCTTCTTTTCAATGAAGAAAATCTCCTACATCAACTCATCCCTGTTACTGCTCTCATTTCTTACACGTACAGCTCCTCCAGGTAATGTCCAGATAAGTTCAGAATAGCAGTGCATGTGTGAAAGGGACTACACTACTGTACATTGTACACTGTTATTTATGCACTTACTATATAGCTAAAGCAAATAAACTAGTAACACAAGCAGAAAAATCAATGTATCAAATTAAAATGATCATCAAGGTCAGCCATTGTTCTTCTGGTAAAATAATGGTATCTGGTCACAATGTAGGCAGCACAGAGACACAGGGAGAGGGAGAGGCACGGTGAAAGCAGTGGCCAGGCAGGGACATGCTCTGGGGATGCAGATGATCAGGTGAGAAATTTGAATGAGAATTTAAACACTACGATAATATTAGTTTCAACCTAGTCCTACATGTCAGCAGTAAATAAAACTAGTAACATTGGGCCTGATACTGGCATATAGGTGAGATATAGAGCAAAACCTTTGAGTTAAAAACATTGATTTTCACTTAATGGGAATTTAAAGAGAAGTTTTATCTTGATTCTGTAGGAATCCATGCAATTTCACAGAATATTCCTTTACATGTGAATTCAAATGGTCAATGTTGTCCTCAAAACTTCTAAATGTGCGAATGTTTATATATAAAATATCATAGAATTGTGGGAAATGTACTTTAAAAAAAAAATTCAGCGAAAGGGCTCTCATTTGGACCCCCCCAATATCTGTGCCATGGTTACGCCCTTGCCTCTGTGAACTAACTCTCATCTTACTTTGTCAGTTAGAAGATATGTCCAGTCAGCATCTATTGGTGCAGTCTATAGTCCTGATGCTGTGTCACTCTGCTGTGCTGAGGTAGAGGGACAGGAGCACCTGATGCTGTGTCACTGGGGTGCTGGTGAAATAAAGTACATCTGGAGAGAGAAAAGAGATGTATATGTGACCACTGCATATTACATTTTAATAAAAAACAAACAAACAAACAGATGCTTGATGTGTGCTATACATAAGACTAATATAGGCTAATAATGAACATGTGATGAGATTCATTCAACTTTATTGTCATTGCAATGCAATTCAGTCTAACCGGAGTGCAAATGCAGTGTATATATACTGTATATATTTCGCCAATGAATGATATGGGAAAGCTAAGGTGTGGAATATTAACAGTAATACACTTTAACTGCACTTTAAAAGGTTAACTCTGATGTAAACATTAACAAACAAACTGTGACACAAAACAAAGGCTTACAACGACCCTATTACAAAGGGTGGAAATTTTAATTGGCATATAAGCAGGAAAACACAGCCAACAGGTTAAATAACACCTGAACAGGCCTAACGTTAACTTTCCAAACGTCCCTGATGAATTTAAGGTGGACTAACATTAACACACGTCGACTCAGCTATTTATTGATTATTAAACATGCTGCTAACGTCCCAAGTAAGCTAGCAAGCTAACACTCTGCTCCAACAAAGATGTTGTTAACGATCATTAAACTATTAATTTCCTTTCGTTTCATCACATTGACGTTACTGTACCTCTATCTTCTTCACATCTTCCTCTTCTTTCCTTCTTTTCCTTCACTGGGCGCCGGATGGTTTTAGTCTTTTGGACCTTGTAATTCCGCTACAGTATCACTACAGTATATCTCTCTCTTGGTCTTGGGGTCTCGGTCCGGTCAGATTCAGGCAGCTCGCCTCTCGACCCGCCTTCCTCACAGAGGACAGGTATTGACCCCGCCCCCTTCACAGAGGACAGGTACAAAGAGCCAGGAACCCAGAAAACCCTCCGTTATTTAATAGTCTTTGCCATGATGTTATGTTGCTGTGGGCTTATATAATATTTCGAAACATTAAATGCAGTCAACAACACGTCACATTATAAAAAAGGTAGTATGTCCCAAAATTCAATGAAATATTAAATGAAATATTTATCACAAACGCCCCCTTATTTCTACTAGTTCTACCAGCTAGAACGAGTCCTATATCACACACATAACCGACTAACGATGGCTGACACGGTCAGATTCAGCAGATAAAAGGCAAAATAAATAAAACCCCTTAGTAAAACATGTAAATCCCGCTTGTTAGTTACCAAACATCTTTAATATAAAAGTTGCTAGCGATTCATTCCGGACTATTACGCTACCTTCACAGCTGGCGAAGTCGCGCTAGCTAGCAGGCAATGCTTGAAAATTGGCTCTAACAACCAAGATAAAATATAGATAATTACGCTGTGCACGCACAAATGAAGACCAGTATAAGCACCACAAAGGGCCTCTGATACAATATAGACAGATGACAATTCAAAAGAGGTTGATATTTCAGCAATTTACCTCTGGAACTATTCGATGCGCCACAATGTAAGTGAATGAGGTCCAGCGCCCAAATGACAGTGTTTGGAACTAATCCGAGCTCCGTAACCCGAAAGTAGGCGGTACAAAGCACCCCCATTTTTTACAACGGAGGTCTTTGGGAGTGTCACCACTCTGTAAACTCTATCACTCTGCACAGAGTGTCACAACTCTTTCTCTCTATGGCACTGCTTTGGTGGTATCCTTATGGGGATGGATGACGTATTTCCGCTTTTACGTAGATCCCAGTGGAGAGCGTGCACTGTGATCGGTTTACTTCTTTGACAAACACAGCTTGTGTCCAATAGTATTTTAGAAAAATAAAAAAAAGAAAAAAAAAGAGCAGACCTGAAAGTAACGAGTACTTTTCAGCCTTCCTAGAAATTGGCTTGAGTAAAAGTAAAAATATTTGTCTTGGGAATGTATTCAAGTAAGAGTGATAAGTACCAAAGAAATCTAATACTCAAGTAGAGTACTAATCCTCTGGATATGTACTTAAGTACAGTACTCAAGTAAATTTACTCCGTTACTGTCCACCATTGTATATATATATATATTTTGATTTTTTTTTTTTATTATTATTTTTTCGGCGCCCCCCGCGGATGACGGCGCCCCTAGCATTTGCCTATACTGCCGCCCAGGGCCGGCTCTTAGTGTGAGTCTTCTCTGTGTGCATGATTCTGTTGTATTCTGATGTTGTTTTTCTTCAAGTTTCTATCGATAGATATCAGCATTATTTCGTTGTAGTAAATTTGTATGACCATGATAATCATGTAGTGAAAACCTGACATTGTAACAGCTCTACTTGAGCATGCAACGACAATGTGGAAAAATGTCCTGTCTTGCAATGTTAATGGTCCATGGAGAAAATCAACTCAAAAGGCCATATTTATAACATATAGTAACATTAATAAGGCCATTATACTAACAGAATAAACAAGCTGTCCTGGGAGTTTTATAAGGTCCCAAGAATACTCTATGAACCCAGAAAGGTGGCTACTGAGAAAGGTCCAGCTGATATAAATATCAATATAATACTGATTGAAAATAAACTGTGTTGTTTGTTCAGTCATGAAAATCAATCAATTAAGATTTTTCTCTTCTGATTTATATTTCTCCTTTAAACTGAGTGAGTACAAACCAGCCAACCACCAAACGGACACAAATGAAAACCAGAAAAATTCCCATAAATCAAACTGAGAAGGAAAAAACGAGTCTTCAGCAGGGGCGTCACTAGGTTTTAAGGACAGGGGAGGCTTAGCCCCCGAGAGATGCACAGGATGTGAGCGAACGTAGCACGCGAGCACAAAATTTCACAAACAGCTAGCAAAGACTGAGAAATTATTTATTATTTCAGTCTGTTTTTTTTATACAGTACAAGAACAAACACAGGTTTGCACACTAACAGTTTGTTTTGTGAGCCTCACAACACAATAATTGTTTGCTCCCAAATATTTTGAAGTCGCACAGATTACATTTTGGGCACATATGTGACTAAAATGGTTTTAATTTCAAGCCCTGAAAAATATTACTTAATTACTTGAATTAAAGTAATATTAAGATACTCTTGAAAATATTTGGGTCAGGCTAATGTGGCTGTTATATATATCTCTTGGCTTTCTCCACTTTCTAATTTCCTCAATAAAAGCTCAAGTTAAATAAGTCTTATATGGTGCACCTTGACTGAAATGTTTCATATTTCATATTCATATTGAGTTCCATAAAATTCCAAGACTGTCTACATCACAAATGACTCTATCCTGTACTTTAGACTCAAGTTTCCAGTAGAGGTCTCTCCCCTCTCACTCCCTGTGCTCCTCTGCCCTGACTCCTACAGGTCAAGATAGTATATGTTAAAAAGAGTGCACACTTAACTTTATGAACAACCGGGGCCTTCACAATGCAGTTCAGACTAACTAGCTAGCTAAGTAGCAGTGTTCTTTTAGAGCTGGAATGTAACTTTTGACCGTGAAACAACAAAAACGCGTGCAGAGATTGTCTATAGTGTGCAAGCTAGGTTTTTATTTGTCAAACAGGGAGCACATGGTTCATTAATCACATGGGACTTTCTGCTGTTAGCTAGGGGCTGGAGCTAACTAACTGTTACTACCAGCAGTGATGAATACTTACTTTCTTGAAAAACTTTCTTATATAAATTCTTCTTCGTTCACAATCTTCTCCTCATGCGGTTCTAGTTGCTCTGTGTGCTTCAAGGTACACACGCTGCAGGTACCGAGTGCAGGCAAGGGCGCAGGGAAAACGTGGACTGGATTTTCAGTGATGTGGGCGTTCTCTATATGAACAAGTGGAATGGATTGGATAACAACGCACTGAAGGGGCTCTCTCTACCTTACACTATGAAGTGAAGGGAAACTGATAGATTTATGGTCATATTTCAGTGAATAATGACAGGTTATATGATTTCTTATTTAAACTCATATTCTGGCCACTTTATATTGAATTTGTCGGCACTTTTTGAAATAAATAAATAAATAAATAAATAAATAAATAAGATAATAAAAATGAATAAAAACACCAAATTATTTAGGGGGGCTTAAGAATATTTTAGTAGGCCTAGTGACACCACTGGTCTTCAGCACAAAGGTTACAGTGAGTGGACGAATACGACCAATGAAGCAGGTCCAACAGACGACATCGCTTTGCTTTAAGTGATAACAAGCTAAAACAGGTAGGTGACTGTATGTCAGCATCGGTGTGTATACTTAAAGGTCCTCCATGGAGGTTTGGGTAAGAATCTTTCTGGCTCTCATGCTGTGAGTCCAGGTGAACACAGGAGATCCGAACATGATTCGCTCACATGTTGAGCTGTATGTACGCTCTGCATCCCCAACGTCTCCTGCAGGCAGAGACGTGTCAGGTCATTTCATTTTCATTCAAGGCCTCGGGTGTTTACATTGTGTGTGTGTGTGTGTGTGTGTGTGTGTGTGTGTGTGTGTGTGTGCGCACAAATCTAATCTGTGGATGGCAGCAACACTCTTGGCCAATCTGTCTCAATAAAAGGGGGAAAAATTCCTCCGTCTTGGTGGTCGAGGGCTGCCAAGTGAAATCGAAATTAATTGAAATAATCCAGCATGAAGCTACCAAGAAGACTTGTTTCACTGTCCTTGTGTTCTTGTGCACATGCAGAGGCCAAATATCAAATATATACACAGTCACGCCCTGAGTACAGTTATTAAAATCCACAACATGTGGATATGAATTAATTCAGTTTGATTAATATGGAGCAACTGCTCCAGCATCACCCACATGGTGATGGTGACTGTGGGTCAGCGATGAGCCTCATTTTGCAGCAGAAAAACCCACATGAAGTGTCAGTTTTTTTCTGCTCACTTGGTCAAAGTGTGAATTGACTTGCTGAACATGACTGATTATATTTGGCTATTTTTAAACAGTTATCAACAGTCCTATTAAGCGCTGACTTCACATTTTTTGCCGGTGTGTTCGAGGAAGGGTGCTGATTATGTAAGTCATTTACATTTCCTCCAATTTAAGAGTGACTGGCTCAGCGAAGTGGGAGACTTTGAGCCTCGGTTGCTTTCAAGCTCCGCTCAGACTAATACTGGAGCGCTGTGTGAAATAAAACCTCGCTGAGCTGCCTCTCAGCTTTTAGGAGACGTCACCGGTGTATCTGTTGAAATAAGAGAGCGACTGCGAGAATGCACATCAGGGTAAAGCTCCTGTGTGCTGACAAACAGCTCACATGTGGCTCTTATCCCTCCACATGCGGATCCAGAACCGTGCACCACATACGTCACTCCGTCTGTCACTCTCTTGCTCACTCGGGCTTTACTTCAGCCCTCACTCAATCCCTGAAGCGAAACGCCTCAACATCTGGCTCTCCATCCTTTTCCTCTTCTGGGTCACATCCCATTGGCAGAGGAGATTCTGAGTCCTTCGATGTTTAGACCCTCACCAAGGTGGTTTGACCAGCTGGGTTTTGACCCTCCAGGAGGTTTGAGTGTATCTGTTTGAAGGGGTGGGGGATGTGTGTCCTCGGGGGTGGCAGCTGTAAATGTGGAATCAAAGGGCGCAGTGGAGGCCATGGCCTTGGATGTGATACTACAACTGTCGTATGTGCCACCCCATATAAAATATGTAACAATAAAACTGTTTTTATTCTAAACATTTATTCTAGCAAGTGAAATAGAGTATTGATGCTCAAAGAAATGGAGTTAACATTTGCATGGACATTTTGGAGTAGGATAAAACAAGAAATCCGATTCACTTTAAGATATAATATGTAATAATTCTGTGGTCAAATGTCAGCAAAACAAGAAGACCTTTGTCATATGTTGTTCAGGCATGTACTAACAGAAATCCACTAGGTTAATCATGGTAACGGCTCGTTTCATTGATCACCTGTCACTATAACTTCTGAGATGGGCGAAAAATCTCGACTCATTCACAGTCCCTTGCCCATGAACATTTGTGCCTGAATCAGTAATCAGTTTTAATGGTGTGTTGACCCCCAGCGACGTCTGTTTATTTGCACCGAACAGCTAGAAGACTTTGTGTGTCTGTCTCTGACCTCAGTATTCACCAGAGACTCTGGGTCTCTCTCTTTGTTTCCCCTCTTGTCTCTGTGTAGTAATGTCCATGAAGTAAAGTTACTTTCCGCGGATCGCTGCAGCTTTTTTACTTAAGTAAAACTTTGCAAGTCAGGTTGACTAACAGGAATGAAGATAAATCCATTTTTTTTTTAAAGTAATTGAGCTCTCCTCTGGTTGGTGGATGACTCCAGAGCAGAGCAGTCTCCAATGTAACTCTGAGGTCTGGATCTGCTCGTGGTTCACATGTCCGGCTTTGTTTTGTTTTGTTGGAGTGACAGAAATACATGTTGTGAATTTAAATCAAATCATTTGAACAATTAATATCGCCACAACTTTTGAGTTTGACTAAATTAGGTGTAATGACTTAGAGATCAAAGCAGATCATGTTGCGAGAGATGCCAGGACACTGTTACCTTCAGTGTGCTGTTCTAACATATTCTATATCTACAGTTACAGGTTGTCTGACTCTATTACAGTGATGATGACAGGGCATTAGTTGGCACACTCTCTTTTTGTGAGTGTATTATAGTTATAAATATTTCAAATGCTGCAGGTGCACTTGATTTATCTAATTGATAGCATCTTGCAGTGTTGAGGGTCAGTGACTCTGAGCCGCACCTGATTGAAGCCTCCAGGGACATTAAATGGGCATTAATAGATTTTCTTTTAAAAAAGGAAGTGGGTAATAAAATGCTTATCGACATGCTTGGATTAGGTCACGAGGTGAGATGGGCGTGAGATTTATTTTTTAATATCTTTAACTTTCAATCAGAAAATGTGCACATACATGCAGGTAAAATCATTATTAAAGGAGGGACCACAGACCAAATGAACCGTACGTATATTTGTATATGTATATATACATATATATATATATATATATATATATATATATGTATATATATATGTATATATATATATATATATATATATATATATATATATATATATATATATATATATATATATGCAGATATGCAGTCCATCACAGTAGACATTTTCTTTGGACTTTTCTGACTGACTGAGCAGCAGTGACAGCAGAGTCCTCAGGGCGTCTGACGGTATCACAGTATTGGCACAATAATTAAGTCGATGGTCTGGGGTATTCTCACTGCTAAGAACCAGCTTCTTCTATTTTTCAGGAGGTAATTGCATTTGGGATTATGGAATTTTGCTCTTTACTTTATTGGGAGTGACTCTCTAGTCTAAGTATGTGTATGTGAACACACACACACACACACACACACACACACACACACACTCACACTCTGAGGATGAGTCTCTAATCCCTGCTCAGTCACTGATCAGTATACACTGAACTGTCACCACACTCTGTGATCACATACAGTATTAACTCTGTGTTACTGTGAAAAAAAGGTTATGGTACGGCAGTGTTGCAAAAAGTACTCAAAAGTCAGATTTGAGTAAAAGTAAAGGTACTATGTTAAAATATTTCTTTGGTAAGTCACACATACGAATTGTAATTGAGTGAAAGGCCTCCGTGGCAAAAGTAATTTTCTGGCAGTAAATGCAATAATGGAATGTAACTGAGTACATTCTCTCAAGTAACATTTTGAGGTACTTCTGTTTGTTTTCTGCCTCTTCATTTTTCCACTCTGCTACATTTATCTGGTAACTTTAGTTAGTTACTTTTAGGGCTGCACCCAATGAGTACTCTTGTTTTTTGGCTTAATCCAACTAATATTTTTTTATATATATAAATAAATAAATATATATATGTATATATATATATATATATATATATATATATATATATATATATATATATATATATATATATAAATATAAAGATTTTACCCAAAAAAACATTTAAAAATTGTCATTTATATTTCAATATTTAGTCATCAACAAACAAATATGACAAAGTGCACTGCAGGTCATTGTCTCCAACAAAAACTAGCCCAGGTAATCTGTGTAATCCTAATATATATATCATTTGGGTGAGGACAAAAGGTAACTAATATTAGTAGTAACTAGTAACCAGCATGTTTAACTTCTGTGCAGAGACATGACTTGAGATCACAAGCAGAGCAGGACGGGTCAGTAGCTGGCCACATTGTTTAGCATAGATAAATACGACTAAGGCGACACAACAGATGTTTCTCCTGTAGCGTTTTAATATCTTTACTTTCAGCAACTCAGGTATTCATTTTGGGTACCTTTTACAGCACTGAATAAATGTACCTAAAAATAAAAAAAATCTGTAAATTATACATGTACTGCATTCTACGGCTGTTGAACGTTGATCTAATTTTACCCATTTTACATTCTGCTGTGTAGTTTACAATGTATCATATTCTTCATGGTGTGGCTGCACTGTGAGAGACATCCACATATCTCTACAAAGTCAACCTCACATAAGTTCAGAAAAACCGTGATGATTCAGTTCCCAGCAGATCGGAAAGTTTTTAGATAGTTTATTAAGCTTAAAGTTTAAACAAATGTTCGCCATTCGGCCTTCATTATCCTGGGAGATTTGGTGCCTGGTGGCAGACAGAACTGCATTGTGAAACACCATCAAGGTTACAGGGAACCAGTCTAAACCCTGATGCTGTCATTATTCTATATCCAATGTAATGTATCAATGTTTACTTTATAATAAGTTGAATCAAAAACCTTGTTTATTGCAAGTTTAAGAAGGGTATTTTAATGTCACTTAATCCTTGCAGTTAGTTGGATGGACGTAAAATAAAAGTATTGAAAGTCAGACAATTTTGATATACATAGTTATCAATGGACAAGAAGGGAATACAAATTGCAATCTCAAAATGAATGAGCGAGTAAAAAATCATAATATTTGTCTGTGTGATGTAGTTTAGTAGAAGTATAAAGATGCATCAAATGGATATACTCGACAGAACAGGGCGATGCTCTGTATTGATTTTAGGGTTTCCTGTCACACAGCCAATATTTTGATAAAGAACTGGTTGTGTGCTTTAAGGACTATATATACATGAGTAATAGGAGTGTAAAGATTCACCGATACGAATCGGTAACCGTTTTTAACGTTAAAGATGCGACTGCATGGATACGCGGACCCCTGTATCAATATAAATTTACCATTAACCGATTGATGGCCCAATTCTACAGTTATGTATCAGCTGACGGAAGCTTTGCTGCTAATTCTGCAGAGTGTCTCTCAACTCTCGCAAAAGGTTTAAAGTCAATGCGAGATTCTCGTGAGAGTAACGTTAGCGTATCAGAGGGAAAAACCATAAGAACAACAACAACAATGTGTCCGACAACTCCGACACTGTTTACAATGCACCAGCTAACCTGAAATCTAAAGTTTGGAGGAGATTTGGATTGTATAAGAAGGAGGGACATTTAGACAAAAGTTTGGCCATATGTAAGGTCTGTAGAACAGCTATTAAGTACAGCAATAGCACGATAAATATGAAAACTCACCTGGTGAGACGGCATGGAGAAAATTACGCAGGTGACGAGGAGTCTGTGGATGCTAACGTTAGTAACGTTACAGAATAGAATAGAATAGAATGGAATTACTTTATTGATCCCAGACTGGGAAATTATTTAAGCTAGCACAAGCAAGAACACGCAAGGCAATGGCATGGCAATTAAAGACTTTTCAAGCCACAACTCGACAAGGTCCAAGGTAATCACGGCATCTAGTCTGTTTTATTGCGAAGGACTTACAACCTTACAGTGTGGTTGAGAGTGATGGCTTTTGAGACATGGTACGGTAAGCAATGCCACTTTTATAAAATTGCTTATTTTAATTTATAATGGAAAATGAATGTCTACATTAAACAAATGTTAAGAACTGTATCAGATTGCATCGTATCATATCGAATCGCATTGCACCAAATTGTTCCGTATTAAAAATGTATCGTCCCTGAATCATATCGTAGCCCATGTATCTAGATGCGTATTGAATCATCTTATGAGGGATGGTTTGGAGCTGAGGTATTTCATCCTGCTGCTGGTACTTATCAGGTGAATTGTTGATTGATTGTTGTTGGATCCTTGAAAAATAAAAATAGCCACATGTGGAGAGCGATCGATGTTTAAGACATCCATGAAGTCAGTGCTCATTAGTTACATTACATATACGTATAGTACCTTCCATCTGATAGATATAGAAGTATTGAAATAATAATTGGAGTTCACCACCAACACAAAGTATGGGAGAGAAGATGGAGTCACTTTGTCCTTTTTCCGTTAATAATGCGTTAACATAACGTCCTCTTAACGTCGTTAATTTTTTTAACACGCGATTAACGCTCAGTATAAAAATTTTTTTTAAAAATGCGCATTGTATGATTTACGGCCGTCGGTGGCACCTGTAGTCTTGATACAGAGGGTGGCAGAAGAATAAGAAAGGGAATCAGAAGAAGAAGAAGCAGGGTTGGCGGTTCGTTAAAAACACGGCGGACTGAAAAGCAGCACTCGCTGCAAACTCCTCATCTCTGCTGTCACTCACGGTGGCGGACATTTGTTTCTCCATCGCCCTGATCATTTTGCGGGACACTCTCTCGTGGCGTGCCCGTTTGCTGATAACTCAGCATGTTTATCTCAGGCTCCTCACTGGCCTTCTTCCTCCCTCCAGCAGGCAGCCTGGCCCTGCTGCTGTCCTCCTCGGACAGACGCTGAAGCTCCGTTTCTCTCACTCTCTTGGGGACGACAGAGAAACGTCTAGCGGCTGCTTCTCCCGAGTTTTCCTCTGAATATATCACGACAGAAAGTTTGAATTTCAAGTCGTACTTTTTATTGTTTTGCTGCACCGGAGCCATGGCGATCATCAGTGGGATACTGACTGACAGAAAGCAGCACACTGCGTGAAAAAGGCGAAGAAGAAAAACGTGCAGTGTCAGTGGACACCACTTGCAAGCGAAACAGACGGCAGATGCAGAGCCCGTCGCCCCCCCTCGCCAAAAGCAGACAACCCTGGATTTATTTTCCTGCATGATTTGAAGTGTTGAATAAACATTTTCATAATGCAAGCATATTTGACCTTTCTTATGTTGTTAAAAGTATTAAGAACATGAAAAAATACATTAAAGTAAATTTAGAACAGAAAAAAATGTGCCGAAAAAATGCGATTAATTTGCGATTAATCGCGAGTTAACTATGGACAAAATGCGATTAATCGCGATTAAAAAAATTAATCGTTTGACAGCCCTAATATATATATATATATATATATATATATATTATATATATATATATATATATATATATATATATATAAAAATATATATATGTATATATATGAATATATATATATATGAATAAATATGTATATATATATATATATATATTTATATATATATATATATATATATATAATGATTTGAACACAAAGTGGTGAAGGTGTTCACCTCACAGCTCAGGTAATGTGACACAGTCAGATTCATTTCATAAATGAAGTTTTGTGCCTGAACACGTTCAGTGAACGATCGTTCATGAACTTGTTCTTATTTTGGGCGAACGTGAACTGAACGTACTGTATTCTGCCTGATGAACGTTATTGTGAACGTGTTCATTCTGGCGTTTGTGAAAGACACTCTCTCACAGTTTAACTTCGTTCAAGACAGTGCCAGATTTCTATAGAGCCTTCCAGGAGAAAACCGGCTAAAATACATTGTGAACAGGCCTTAATATGTAGCGGAAAAACACCCAATCTGGCTGTTGTGTATAAAAAGGACGCTGGACGAGAGGTTTGTGCATGCAACTCGCTTTAGTTTCGATCAAAACGAAATGTAACTATTTCAGACAGAAACAGCTGCATACCAAACATGCAGTGAGGCATTACCAAACGAACACAGATTAATTCGTCCTGAACGGACATAACACTGGCAACATCAGCCACCACAGAGTCGCACCGCCACATGCGTCATCAACATGCTAAGCATGGAGGCAAAAAGAAATGAAGGCAGCAGCACTACCTCAGACTCTGCCTCCAACATTAATATGGCATCTATGATTGATGATGATATGCATGCTTACTTAAAACAATTTTATGAAAAGGTCAGTGATGATCCAAGTGGGAAAAATCTGACTGTTTGTGTAGACTTTGCCCACCGGCTTTCAAGAAGCAACTCCTTACATCAACAACGTCAACAGCAAACCTAAAATGGCACATTGAACTAAAGCACCCAGCTAGGCTTTCAAGGTATGTGCAAGTGAATAAAAAATCAAAAGACATGACCAAAACAGATCCTCTACCACCCAAATAACAGTAGCAGCTCCGCTGTCTTCATCTCCCAGCCGCAGCTGGACAACCTGGTTTTGCAGTATATTGTGGGAGACCTGCAGCATCGGTGTTAAAACTGATAGAATAATTGCTGTCTGTGGTTCTATATGGGCTTTGGCAATAATTTAGAAAAATAATAGCTTGCAGCAATATATGAAAAAAAAAAGAACTATCAACTAGTTCATTTTTGGAACTGTTAGCTTCGTTCAAAATTTTGAATTATGAACTATGAACTGAACTAGTTCATGTAGAAAGTGAACTTTCCCAACACTGAGTGTAAGACTGTAACTGAGAGTGTGGAGTCCTTGTATATTTCCTCACCTTGTTGTGCCTCCCGGAGACTTTCCTCCTCCATCAGACTCAGTCAGGGCACAATATGACAGTGCATAATATTTCTGCACTACTTGCTTTTTCATTCTTGTTGCTATTTTGTTTTCTATTCCATCCCTGCACGAGAAGCCAGGAGCTGTTGATGGGCTGCGCCCGCAATCTCTGTGTATGTGTCACTGACGGGGAGAGGGAGGGATGCTGAGGGTGTGTGTTGGAGCTGGGGGGTTGCGAGTTGCCGGGGCGTAAAAAGTCCACTACTATTTGTCACTGCCGGCTCTGCGCCTGGCTCTCAGGGGCGCCTGCCCGCAGGCTGCACCAAAGGCCTCTGGGAGCTCTGTGTTTCACTGCGTGCATCTGCCAGGCAGGAACATGAACGCCTGTTGCTCCCTCTGCATGGCAGTGTGTTTGTGTTTGTGGTGGAGAGCGAACAGAAGAGGAAGCTTCGCCACAACCATTTACCTGTGTCAACCCAGGTCACTTTTGATGGATTGCTATGAACTGCAAAGCAGTTGATGGGTTGATGTAACCAACAGGGGCAGCCAGGCTTGTGCTCTCACATGTAGAGACGCACCTGACTATTGTCTGTGTAAGTGATTAATGTGGCAACTGTTATTACTGAGGAAGTAAAAATTACAATATTGATATGATGACCAGTAAGTACATATTTTTTTTGTTATCAAAACACTTGAGAGACATTTTAAAGTTTAACAAGTAACTATTGTCTAAGTGACACCGGTGCACTGACACAGTAAACTCACTGGGTTGGCGTTTCATTTCATTATTTGACAACAAATCTATTGATAGACGAATTGCTGCAGCTCTATTAGCAAGCTAATCTGCGAGCTACTGCATGCTGACCACCATTAGTGATTACTTTGTGAGATTTCATTTTATTTTTTTAAATGGTAGAATAGACACATGTCAGGAGGGAATGATATTGTGATTTTGCTCTGCTCATGATCCTCATTTTCACTTTTGAGTTGTTAAATCAGAATTTATCAAAATTGAACAGAGGCTTCACTGTGTCTCTCTCTCTGCTGTCAAGGTTTCCTCTCTGTTCACTGTTTTTTCTTCTTCTCCTCTTCTTCTGAAGTACCGACGTAGACTCGTCTGTCCGTTGGTCAGAGAGGTCATAGCAGTCGTAAAGATGAATGAAAAAGAGGGAACAAGTAGTGTGTGTGTGAGGGAATTTGTAGATTTGCCTTCCGTACAGCAGGAGATGGGCATCATTATCTCCCATCCACACACACACACACACACACACACACACACACACACACACACCACACAGGGCCTAGGCCAGTGCTTCCTCTCCACATGATTCATCTCTCTTGACACTCAGGTCATCAGCTCGCCCTGGTAATGAATGAATGAATTCCTAGCATGCTGAAGTAAACGGCGATCACAAGATGGGCCCAGGATGTCTTAGTCAAGCTGTCTGTTGCATTAAGGTTATATAACTGAGGGAGTGGAAAAGGACATGTATGCGTGTGTGCATTTGTGTGTATGTGTGTATGCATTTGTGTGTATGTGTGTGCATTTGTGTGTATGTGCGTGCATTTGTGTGTGTGTGTGTGCATTTGTGTGCATGTGTGCGTACATTTGTGTTTGTGTGTGTGTGTGCATTTGTGCGCATGTGTGCGTACATTTGTGTATGTGTGCATTTGTGTATATGTGTGCGTACATTTCTGTATGTGTGTGTGCATTTGTGTGTATGTGTGCGTGCATTTGTGTGTATGTGTGCATGCATTTGTGTGTATGTATGTGTACGTGTGTGTGTGCATTTGTGTGTATGTGTGGGTGCAAGCTCAGTTCCTTTTATTCACAATTGCATTCTGACTTTGCTCTTTTGAGGATTATGGAGGTGGCAGATAGCTTCAAAGAGTCTCGTTTCCAAAGGTCATTATGTGTTATTCTCGCTCTCAGTTTTTTGATCTCGCAGAAAATAAAAGACCTTTTCAGAATCACTGAATCTTTATCAAACTTACAGGTTCGACTGAATGCTCTGCTTTTGTTTGTCAGCCACCTGAACCTCCCTCATCAAACTGTTGCTAACGTGGAGGGATGGAGAAAAGCTTGATCAGCTTCATCATGGCTGCACTTCACCTCATAGTTAGTAGTCTCATTATGGCTTAAATATTGATCGTGTATGTATCAATTAATTTTGCGATGTAAAAAAAATTGTGTAACATTTAATGACATCAGTATTTTATTAGTTATGGAAAGGAAAGGATGAAGTCAGGTGACCATCGTCATTATGTTAACATAGTCAGGGGACTTTCATTGTCATGGTCAACGACACCTTACCTTAGACGTCACCCATCCATTTTCTGAAACCGTTTTTCATTTTCAGGGTCACGGGGGGCTGGAGCCGATCCCAGCTGACACAGGGCCATGGCGGGTTTCACCCTGGATAAGTCCGAGTTCATCACAGGGCCCGTAGACGTCATGGTAACAATAATAAACAGTCGCAATCTGGTCGGGTTGAGGTAACAAAATTTCTTGGTTAAGTTGAGGAAAAGCTCATGGTTTGGTTTTCAAATAAAAATGTTAAGTTATGTTACGTCGTGGTTGCAAGATAAATGATTTAACACTAAATTTTGGTTTCACAACAGACATGAACAGTAGTCAGAGTCACGTGTTTGACCAATCCATTATCGTTTCTCTTTATACTCTATCACCTGACATTTCTTTCTTTGTGGCAATTACAGGAAAAAGGACACGCATTAATCTTAACATGAGCATTAATCTTAACATGCTGTTTGATGATATGCAGATAGCAAAGAGTCTTATTCACACACCACGGCTGGTTTTCAGTCATTTCTTTCGCCTTTTAAAGTATCTGTTCTTAATTTTTAGAGATAACAAATAGTATTTTTTTTTCTAGATTTTTATGTTTCTGTAAAGTTTTCTATATGTTTTATGTTATCTTTGTGATTGCCTCATATTGTTGAATTTGACGGATGTATTGATCAATTGTCTGGATTCTGGTACTGATCCACAACTGGGAACCATTTCTCCAACAAACAAAAAACAATTGAACTTAGAATGTCACTGAAAGGACAGATTTATTTCAGGGTAACAGCAAACTGGAGAATTGTTCAGCACTAGTGAAGACCTTGCCAATTTGTAGGTCAGCTTGGGGTTCCACAGCGCATCACACTGTGTTCACATCCAATTAAGTCGCTGCTAAAGTGCCTCAAACCTACAGCAACACGTCCTGTGTCTGATTTATCCCGACTGTAATGGAGTCATAGTGATTCTTTGTCCTTATCTGATAGGAAGATCTTGTGTCATGTGACTGTGTGCAGCCAGGGAGGCAGGACGTCGCTCGCATGCACGTGCTGTTTGTTTGCTCCCCCTGTCGCTTCACTGGCTGGGGGGGTTGAAGCTGCCAGCTCTGATGACATGTAGCGCCGGAGAGAGAGAAGTGTGTGTGTGTGTGTGTGTGTGTATGTGTGTGTGTGTGTGTTTGTGAGTGAGAGAGAGAGGGAGTGTTGTATATGTGGATCTATTGGTGGTGTTTGGAAGCTCTGTGGAAACATGATCACAGCTTCCCCAAATTAAATTTTATTTCATTCCTGGACTCCAAAACACTTTTGTGGCTTTGAACTGTGACTCCGTATAAACAACAGCAGCTGTATTACTGTTGCACAGTACAACAATGTGTAGTGATGCAGCTCAGAGAAAGTGGCACATGGTCGGTCCGTGTTGAATAGTCACTCTATCATTTCTTCTTCTCTTACTTTTGATGATGTACTACTGCTCCTACCACTTCTCTCTCACTGCCCTCTGAGTTGGCTCTGATGAAGGCAGTGTGCTGTGAGAACAGACTGACTGAAAGCTGGATGAAGTCTTCTTGATTAGGAGAAACATGTGAGCCAATAGCTGGATTCTTTTATCCCCTCTGCTCCACTTTTTAAAGAATCAGTTCACATTATTTCAAATCTGTCTTAAAACAATGGGCACATCACATGCATATATTAAGCTGTATTTCATGGCCACAGAAAACTCTTTCACATGAGCATGATAGGTTAATAATTTTTCAAGTATATTTAAATACACAAAGGAAAATACAGGCAGCTTTGAGTGTAACACTTCTGTTTGATTTAACAGGACTGGGCCTTTTTCACAGCTGACATTTTGACTCATCACAGCCGGACAAGCGCAGGTGTCAGAATCATTCTTCACATAGAGGTGTTGTTTTACCTTTGTGAAGAGCTTTGCCTGATGTAAAAAGTACAGAAGTAAAATACATTGTAAACTTATACTAGATTGTTTTACCAGCCGTGACAGTATCGGCTTGTAATGTTTTCACCTTGTGTGTGTGTTTGTGTTACATCACTGCAGAATCTGGACCTGCAGACACGTGTTGCAGCACGAACTCCCACAGAAGCAGTTCGGAGTACTGCCAGGTGTTTTGCCAATGCAGAGCGTCACAACTGTGCAAGATGCAGTCAGTAAACTTACTGGTGTGTAGTTGAGATAAAATGGGGACTGTGTTTGAAGATGGGTTTGTTCTGACCCATTATGTCATAATGTAGTGATGACTACTGAGTAGTTGTCAGGTCGTCAGTGTGTTGACAGGTGTTGCAGTGGATGTGATCCTATCACAAGATGGTCTCTACGTTTACTCTTATTGATACTGATGCTGATGTTATTATGATACTGGTCCACTTTTAAGAGAAATGTTCTGTGGAGAGGAAACGTGGAGAGAAGGGGCGAGTCACACAGCCTGTGATATCATTTAAATTGGTTGTTGGATCTTGTGTTTTCTGAATGCGGCCTCCTCCCCCAGATTGAGCAAGAAAAGGACCTTCTAGGATTGCACGTTGCAGTGAATGATTCAGACAACAGTGAAGTGGACTCACATGAAGACATGCAGTGTATGTGCACGGCGCCTCAGGGAAGCTTGCAACAGCATGTTTGTCATACATTCACTTCGACATTCATGGACGGCTCGTTATGATAATTCATTAGTCTGAAATGAGAATGTGCAGCTGAGATCCTGAGGCTGAGGCCTGGCCTGCCTTGTCTCAGCAGTTCAGTGTTGGTTTTTGTGATTCTGTGAAAAACGTTTTGCACTGACAACCAGTGGCTTTATCGCTATTTGAATGAATTCAATTGAACTGCTACTTTTGGGTGAAGTTAGAGCAGAAGTTGTGATTTGTTTTCTTCTTTGAATTGCTTTTGTTCTCTGGTTTCATGTGATTTCAACCTGAAAACATCAAATGAAAAGGAAAAAACATAATCAAAAGTATTATTTCCAGTAAGAATTCAATACAGGATGAGGGAAAGGACCACTTCACAATTCTAAGTTAAAAGAAGCTGCAGCTGAATTCACTTTGACATTTAGGCGAATCAAATTTCATGTTGTATTTGTGCTTCAGCCTTCAAACTCACTGAGGAGGACTGTTATCAGCCAAACACACACACATTCACAAACAGACAAGCCTATGATCCAGCAGCTGACGCACACAAACAATCACACATCCTTAACTCAGCAGTGAGGCAGGAGCCTCCCTGAAAGAGCAGTAGGTCATTTAATGACTGTAATTTGGAACAAGTGGATGGGAGCAGCCAACTAATGATATCAATTTAATTTTCTCCAAGCCTTGGTGCTCAGATGTAGGTCACATGGTGATTCATCGCAGAATCATCCTTGCAAAACCCCCAAAAAAAACAGACACATGGAGACGTTAAGTGTATGGGAGCTGCATAAGCCAGCGCAAGCCATCTCTGTCCCTCATTCTGTATCGCCCTCTGTCTCCCTCGGTCATTTTCATTCTGTTCGCAGCTCAACGCCCTCAACATTTGTCCACACGACTCAGCGCAGTCATCCTATCTGCCTTGACAAGGAGGGTCATGCCAGACGCTCATTTGGAAATGGGTTAGGGCCGCATCAGTGACTCAATTGAGATGCATCTGAGGATGTTAGTTTTGCTCTTGGTCGCTGCAATTGTGGGTGACATGGCTACAGCTTCGATCAGAATGGAGACTCTTCCCTGTTTGTTCAGATATGCTCATTAATGTCAACCCAACGTGACAGTGAGGACGACTTGCAGTGCTATTTTCTATACACTTTGTTCCCTGTTGTGCTGCGCTGTCAGACAACCATTTATATTGAAAGTAGTTGTGACAGCTGAACTTTTCCAAACAGTAACATTCCCTGAATGTTTTACACACACAGGTGGTGTATTGCGGCACAAGACTGAACGAGTGAGTGCGCTTTAAGATCTGCAAATCTTTAGCTGTGTTTTGCAGTCTGTAAAAGTGTAAAATCTCTTTTTATCTCACTGTCCGTGATACAGTATGTATAAACCCAGCCACAGTCCTAGTGGTCTGGACCAATTTGCTCCCAGGGCAGTTTTATCAGGTTGAGTGCCAAGCAGTGATGTAACTTGGATCTGACCTCACTAACACTTAGCGGCAGCGAGGGAAGCCTACACGTTCAGCCAGCGAGCTGGATGAGACCTGACATCATTGTATTAACCTGTCATGGCTAACTCTGAACATGTTCCAGCTTCAGCCAGTTCCCTCCATGAAAGACCTGAGTCAGGGCTGATGTACAGGACGTACAGGATCAAGAGCATGCGATGATGGAAGCAATTTACATATCATTTTAATAATTCATATATTCCATCATGATTACTTATTAGATAAAACAGTCAAACATTAGCTTCTTGACTATAAAGCTTCAATGTTCATTAAATCCCAGTACCATTTGTCACTTATTGAAGTACAATAAACTTGAGCTGTTTTTTTGGGAACTTAACATCAAATTTCTTTTCTTCAGCACAAAAATAATAATAATGATAAAAACCGACATTGTGAAATTTTGGTTTGTTTCAGTATATGTTGTGAAATGAACAAATAGCAATATTCACCAGATACCATGAACTGCTCTATTTGAAAACAGTTAATGAGTGTAGAATTTGTACAGTAGCATGTTTTTCAAACAACCAAAGACGGCCCGGCTTTCTTTTGTTGAGTTAACGTGACTGGTGGTTACGATGTGCATGAAAAGAATGTGTGTCACAAGAACAAACTTCCAGGATCCAAGACTCCTTCGACCTGACCCAGTCATGTGAGATCAGACATGATTCTTATGTCAATAGGCGAGTTCAAGATCACGCAGTGCTGCGCAGCAGCATGATGCATGCTGGTTAAAATGTGTCCACGGTGACCTGGATGGGAGTGGTTTCTGCTCTGCATCCGATGTCACATGACCTTAAGTTATCGCGGGAGCGAGGCGGCTGCAGAGCAGTAGCGCAGCTGTTCTCCAGGTACTGCGCGACCCTAGACCCACCTTCATGACGTCAGGACTTTGCCCTGATTGCCTCTCATCTACGCTGACGTATATGATGTGTGCTTCGATGAATTTCCATTACCATAAGCGCCTCTTTTCTACTCAAGTATCACATACTTTCAGATAAGTAGCAGCCGTGTGGCCGCAGCTATGGGATGGTCAACATGAATAAACCTATAAAATCCTTCATGTAATGCAACAACCCTGAAAGATGTCGTCAATAAACTGCTCAGTTCTGTCAGCTTAGGGTGATGATGGAGAAGAACTGCTGTGTCCAGTGTTATCTGTACTATCCACTCTTATTAACCCTTTCTGTTCCGTCACATTAACAATACAAAGAATGATCCTGAGCTGTTCTGCTGTGATGAGATGGCACAGCGGGACAAGGCATCTGATTCAGTCATTTGTTCTGATTATTGTATTTCATTCATTCAGTGAAATGTATTTCATTCATTGTGAATAATGTTGCTATAAGAAAATGCATCATCTTATGTGTCTATAGTTATGCTTATTTGTTAAATGTAGTCTGCAAATTCCACTCAACTGTGATAATCATGCACCAAAACACAGTTGTCTTCATAAAAATTAATTGTATTAATTGTATTGTTATTTTGCAAGACTTACTACCAGATAGACAAAGTTCTAATGTATTTAATGGTGACATTACAAGGAAAACAGAATATGAGCATTTACAGTAAGACAACATTTAGGCTATTCATCTACTCTGATAAACCAGTTGGACCATTAATGTGCCACTGTGTGAACGTTTGAAGTGAAGCAATTACAAAATATCCAAATTTGAAGTTGTTATTGTGACAAAGCTGTCACATTCTGTTGTCTCTAAATATGAAAAATATGAACTGTCCGTATATATATGTACATATATATATATATATATATATATATATATATATATATATATATATATATATATATATATATATATATATACTCTCTGCAAAAGACACGGCAGCAGTTCACTGCTCTATTCCCTCAGTTTACATGTTTTGATGGACTACTATTTTGAACATCTCTGATTGAATAATTTCCGAAGGGGACTAATATGAGAAAAGGCCAGCAAAGTAGTCCCATAGCATCAGGTAAGAAAACTGATTGCCGTCGTTGTTGATTTTCCTCAAACATCAATGGAATTTCAATTCCTCCACTTCTTCCCAGATGAAGAAGGCAAACACCGCAAGCTCAGCCGAGTCACGTCACGTCTACGGGAAGAGAGAGTGTCCGACTTCATAGCAGCGTTTGTAGCCCCGCCCCTGCTGTCGCCCGCAGATCTCGCTGCTGCAGTCAGTCAGCAGGAGTTCAACTTGAACGCGCCTATTGAGTTCACTGACAGTTGTGTGTTACGGCCTCGGCTGTACCCCTGTGTGTCAGTGTCTGTGTCTGTATCTGTGTGGTGGGCGTGGCATCATTCTCTCCCTACACACCTGCTCCATTCCGCTCACCTGCAACCCATCCAGCAATCAGCTCTGCAGTGTATCTACTCCGGTTCCTCACTCTATCCTCACCAGATTGTTGATCTCCCTCTGAGGTATTACTGACTCTGTCTCCTTGTGGTTTTTCTAGAGTTTTTTGCTCTTGGTGAATTTTGCCTTTGCTCATAGGATTCATTCTCAGTCGCCCTTGTCTGTCTGCCTGTCTGCCTGCCTGTCCGCCTGCCTGCCTGCCTGCCTGCCTGCCTGCCTGCCTGCCTGGACAAAGATCACTTTGGTCAAATACAGACAGATGTAGAGACTACTAGGTTGAACTTTTGTTTGATGTTTTGCAACAAGCCTTATAACAAAGGAGGAGAGACCTGAAGAGAAATGTCACAGTATGTTCAGAGGCTGAGAGAACCATCATGTACACAAGAGAGAGAAAAGCTCAATGTATTGTCCTTATTGAGCGAGTCAGTGATGACAGGAGGAAGGAGTAAACAGCAGTGTGTTCGTCTCAGGTGGAGGTCAGAGAGAGGGCATCGTTCCAGACACGAGCTTTCAGTCACTGTTTCACCACCAGACTTCATGTAGGAGCACATTTATATTGATATTGATTGTTGTTACTCTGCTGTGTAGTGCAGTAGGATATCTGTGCTGTGTACAGATTGCAGAGCAAAGTGGTTGACCTTGTGCATTTTAATGTAAAATTCCTTTAACAGGTCACCTGGGTGCTGTCCTGGTGGCTCAGATCTGCTTAGAGCCTTTCATGCTTGTTACTCACCATCTAGTTTGTTTCTGTGAACTATTAATTGAAGCGGAACTACTGAAGAAAATGTCTTTTAAAGAAGTGCCACTGGGCTTTTAAGAGAATGGTGGTCTCTGGGGAAGGATGTAGGAAAATCTGCTTGAAGAACTAATTTCTAGTGACTTTACTTTGTTATGTGTAACAGTGGCATGTCACACGAAGAAAAGAAGTGCAGCAGTGTGTTTCATTTTCAAAAGCAGGGCCTTGAAAGCAGTTTGAAACAATGGGCTGTGCCACCAAGAAAACCTTGAATGAAGCTGCCATGGTCGGTTCTAGCAGGGTAACAGGGATACAGAGGAAGGACAGAGGGAGATCTGGTGCAGTTCAGAGAGTTAATTCAAATGTACAAGAGCTTTTGGGATGGTGAGCAGGCAAGGGTCGAGACCAGAGAAGCAGTCTAGCACAAGAAAAGATATATGATATGGAGCAGGCTTAAACCCTAAGTCCAGTGAACAAGCAGAAGGTCAAACACTCAGGTCAGGAAGGCAGACACAGGTTCCAGATACAGGTCTCAGGGTGGCAACTTAATAATATGCAAGTATAGAGACTAGAGTGCCAAGACATGAAACACCTAGTAACACTACTAACAATCCTGGAAAGGACAAGGGAAGTATGCTGGTCTATATGTGGCCTTTCTCAGTGTGGACCCTCCTCAGCCTGACTGTCACGGCTGGTCTCTGTCCATAGTCACTATCAAGGGTAAGTTTTGCATTGATTTTAGATTCAGTCGAAGTCTCAAGATGACAATGTTGATTAGTTAAAGTTGCATTTTAGTCATTTTTATCCTAGTTTTGATTTTTGTTTAGTCACGAACCTTCCCGGTGGAAACAGGAGCTGTCGTATTGTCTGTGTCACATTATACAGTTTGATAGAGACGTTCGATACCATTTTTTCCTTCCCGATACCGATACCTGGGCTTTGGGTCTCTGCCTATGCTGAGTTTCGATCCGATACTAGTACATAAAAAAAAATTTCACATTGTTCTGATGTTGTTTTTTTGAAACTGTAGACCAGCATTCTTGCCTCTCTTCAAGATTAATATAAGATCCAATGAAAGATGACAGGTATCAAATGAAAGGCATGATATTATATTATATGAATTAAATGCAGTGTGAAATTGAACAACTTTAAACAGAAATGACTGTGGCTGTTAATCAGGATAGATTTAAAGAACCATAACAATGTCTTTGACTGTCTTAGCCTTTTTTCATCTCATAATTATAATTTTACATTACCGTTGCCTCTTCTCCAAAGCACACCAAAGTACTTCACATTTATTTCATGATGAGCTTTTCAAACCTTTGAGCTTTTCCATGGTTTCCATTTATTTCAGCAAAATACGAAGAACAACTTTTTTAAGTGAAACTTGCTTGGGGCAATCAGTCATAGTGAACATCACATCTGCTTTTAAAGCTCTGTTGTTAAAGTTAAATTCTTGCTGTTTGAAAAATAATTGCAGACATTTTAAAATCAGCGTGTAACTGCATCGTGATAGTGAAACTTTGGTAGCGATGGATGGATGGATGGATGGATGGATGGAGTCTACCTTCTTGATGAGTTTATTTAGTCTGTTTGCGTCCTTCGCTTTGTTGCCTGCACCCCAGGACACCACAGCCAAGAAGATGGTGCTGGAAACAACAGACTGAGAAAACATCTGGGGCATCTGGTTGCAGACATTGAAGGACCTGAGCCTCCTCAGGAAGTTAAGCCGGCTCAGGCCCTTCTTGTAGACTGCCTCCATGTTTGTAGACCACTCCAGTTTATTGTCCAGCACCACACCCAGGTATTTGTATTATTTCAATAAAGGCAGACTAAAGGCAGGCATTGTTGTGTAAAACAATGTTATTGACATACAAATGTTTAACATTAAGAATATGAATGTTATAATCATGCACACGTCTTTTTGATAGCTATCTTGCTCCATACAGTTGTGTGTACTGGATCTCTGGCTAGTTTGTCTGTTCAGTAGGGTTGCACCTCTCTGAGATTTGGCTGTACAAACCCCCAGAAAATATCAAGTTTTTGGGTATCACCTAAGCCTTAACTGACCACTGCCACCCCACTTTTCTGTCAATATTCTAAAACTGAATACCAGTTGAACCAAAAACTCTTTTTGCCTGCAGGAGTTACACATGAATCTGTTTGGCAGCCTAATTATGCTAATGAAGTTTGAGTTTCACTTTATTGATTGGAATGCATCTTTAAAAACGTCCTGATATTGAAAAGCAATAACTCTACTCTGGTCAGTCATCCATTTCCATAAAACCTTGTAATTGCTTTGGAATACTTGACTTTCCATCCTGAGGGGGAAGCTGATGTTTTTCTGTCAAAACGAGGCAGTGTGTGTTAAAACCAACAGCACAGTGTGTCTCATGTTTCAGATGACCTTTCAGCAGAGTTTAATCAAATCTCAAACACTGTTGTGTAACTCAAATCAGTTTTAAGATGAACTGTGTTTTGAGTAACTTCTGCCTCCTGTCACACCAGCATCCCCTCCTCCCTGTCTATTTTTGTGGGGTTGGAACATAGTGTCATACACAATATTACAGCTACATTACAGCCTGATTGACCGTTTTTATCCCGCTGTGATCAAATTAATCTGGATGGGTCTGAAACAATGAATGATGATATAACCATCTGGGCGCCGGCCACTCGTCGTTCCAAAAATCAATTGGTATTTGGCCAGAACAAACGCCTGCACAGAGAATCCAATGTGGTGTGACGGGACACTTGTGAGTTAGCAGGCGACTGAGGCAGTGCTGCAGAGAAAACTGTGCCAGTTTATGGACAGCTTTGTATTTTTAAACTAATAATAGTAAATGTTGTGGTAGTGCAGTTTTCATATGTATGGTGACATTATTCTGCTGTAGAAACAGGCTGTGATCACAATATTACCAGAAACCTTTGAAATGTATTTCTGCACTACAGTTGCTTACTTTGACATACAGTAAATCTTTAATCTCTATTAGCAACTCGACTTTGGTCCCCAGCTGGTTGCAAATTGTGTCTGTTTGCGATTTGGTGCCAAAATAGGTAGTGTACAGTGCATTCATTAAGGATAATCACTAAAGACAGCTGCCTCCTGCTCAGTGGTGTACTGGAAACAAAATGTTGCCCTGCTGGGAACAACCCTTCACACTCAAACAGGTGTTTTCAGTTACTCTGATCAGACCTTTGCTCGGGTTGATGTTGGGCTGAGCTATGATGAGTGTAACAGCTCTCTGTAAACCAAGGTTATAGCCAAAAGCAGAGAAAAGAGGCAGGTAAAGAAAAATGGTCAGCTTTACTCAGAAATCAGGGAAGGATCAATACCAGGAAGACCTGGAAGAGAAGGCAAGCTTATCCAGCTACAGCACAGAGAGAGAGACAGCAGTCTTGATGGCAGTATGCGTTGTTGAAATCGTTTTATGTCTGAAACAATGAAGACCAAGCCAGCTATCATAGCCATCGTAGATACTGAGCTCTGTGAGTGTCTGTGCTTTAAGTGATCCCTGCTCAAAGAGTGCAGCAGAGTAGGAATCAAACTGAAGAAAATGCAGTATGTTCTTGCCTGGTTGTCGCTCACATCGTGTCAGAGGGTAAAGTCAAATCTTTATCAATTCTCCCCAGGCGTACGATTGGGCAATACGATGACATTCTCCAGCCAGGTGGCCACTGTCAGTCCAACAGCCAGCAACTGATGATATATTAGTGCACGTGGGATTAGAAACAATGACTGGGTACCAAAACATTCAAAACAATTCATTGATGTGAACAGTGTGCAACAGTTCTTTCTTGCATTTGTCAGCCTTTGGTCATCTCCTACGCACCTGTCGATCCACAGCTGTGTAAAGCTGAACTCTATGAAACCTTTGGGATTAAAACGTGGACTCTGGACTTTCAAAGCTGTTTAAGCATCACTTAGACTTGATGCGACAATGTCCGCCTCTAAACTAGCCAAATAAAATAACCAAAAATAAATAATGAACCGACGAACTGGTGGAATACTACCACTGTTACCATTACCAAGCCCTCCCCTGCAGTGCTGCTGGAAGCTTAGTGAATCTGTATCTCAGCAGACCGTTGAGGCTGCAACACTGAATCCCATTCACATAAATAAGAGCCCATGAATAAAAAGCAGCCGGCTTTTGTGTTTGGCTGTATGAATGCCGACAGCTCACGGTTCTTATTCAGTTTGGTTCAGTAGAATATTTAGTCTGTTGGTGATTCAAGCTGTCCAGTACGAAGTGCAGCTAGGCACCATGTATTTGTGACATAGTGTATCATGTCCGAGCTGACTGTACTGATTTGGTTGGTCACAGCAGTGTTTCAGTTCAGTCAGTTCACTCTGAAGACTTGTTGTTAATGATTAGTTCATACATGGACTGGACTCCTAAGCTACCATCACATACAATTCCCTCTAGTACTGTTTGACTAGCTTACAGTTACAACATGGAGTGATACATCTGTGCATTAATTATCCTAGGGTGACCATATTCTGAATCCCCAAAAAGAGGACACTACTACGCGGCAAAATTTTGAGGGTTTTTTCGGGTCAGGTCGAGTGTTTTTTACGTGCTTCTAACTCAGTTAAACGCATATGCTGAATTCCCAAAAAGACACTTAACCAGGCCTCTTGGAGATACTGAAAAATACTCACACAAAGTTGCATTTATAAACAATATATTCATTTATCTAGGTCGTTAGAGCCTTTGTTTGCCACGGACACATACTTTGGTCATACAAACTCTGGTCTCTCTACTATTTTGTTGTATATATTATTATTGTTTATAGTATATTTTGCATATTTTGTTTTGTTGTATATATTATTATTGTTTATAGTATATTTTGCATATTTTGTTTTGTTGTATATATTATTAATGTTTATTGTTTATTGCACACTGTGCATTGTATATATACACTATGTATATATTGCCTTCTATTTATGTTATGTACAAAGTGTTTTATTTGCGGACCCACTACTGCTGTAACAAAATAATTTCCCAGTCTGGGATCATTAAAGTAATTCTATCCATCTATCATACGTCCCAGCTTTGCAGACAGTACACTCTGCTTCCCATTTTTCACGACCCTGGCGAAAACACGGGTACTTTTTCCGCATTTCGTCTGTAAAAGTGCATTTGCATTTCGGCATTTCTCCCTTTTCTTTCGCTCACTGGCAGACAGCGCATGCGTGCGTCGCGTCAGTGGCTTTGCTTGCAGAGCAGCAGAGAGCTCTGATGCGCTGCACTGTTTTATAATGAATGAATACACGTTCCGGGGTTCGGCGTGGAACTCCGCCTCTCAGAGTGTGTTTCCAAGTGAACCATTTAACGTGTATGTTAAATACAATGGTCTGTGATGCGAAGATAAAGTGCACGCTACACAAACTCAAAACCCCGGACATTTGAAGGATTTTATAAACTCCCCCCGGACAGGCCGGACAGCCCCCCAAAAGAGGACATGTCCGGGTAAAAGAGGACGTATGGTCACCCTAAATTATCCTCCACCCAGGCTTAACAGTAGCTACATCAGGAGTGTAGGTGTACTGTTGGTTTGACCCCGGGCTACCTGTCTATCACTGACTTGTGCTCAGTTGAACGCCTGTTTACAATTATGATTTTGGATCAAGGTTTTATTCTTTGGTAGTGACTCAGTGTTTGAGGGGAAAATTGGAGCATTTTGTAAAGCACTAACAAAACGTCAGCATTTTGATTTTTTTCCTACAGATCTAACGTATTTACCGTACTTTCCGGACTGTAAGCCGCTACTTTTTCCCCATGCTTTGAACCCTGCGGCCTATACAACGGTGCGGCTAATTTATGGATTTTTACAGCTAACGGCCACTAGGGGACCTCCTCAATCTATGGATTGTACAGGTTACGTCCCTCACCTTTAACGCCTGGTTTATTATTATGCTTCTGCGTCGCGGCGACAGCGTAGCTACGTCGTCGACCCAACACTGTCATTGAGCATTCGGAGTTCTGCGTCGAGGGAACGCGTTGTTCTGTCGGTGGACGTCATCAACGTCAGTGATTCAGGTTTGTTATGCTAACAACACATAGTCAGACAGGTGGCGGTGCTAACGGAGCTAACAGCTGTCTGTCAGTCTGACCGAGAAGTTTCTCACTTTACTTCGCTGTTAGTTGAATTAAATGACATTCATGTTGTCTTTAACTGTCCGTGCGAACCAGTCCGCAGCTTTGTGCGTCTGTTTGTGCGTCTCTGACTCTTGCGTGTTGACGTTTGCGTGGTCATAGGTTATGCAAATATGCAACTTGTTTGTTGAAATGTTAATAAAATGGAAGCTTCCCCAAACAGCAGTCTCTTTCCCGACAATCTCCTCTGTGCACGAGCCTTTACATATGGTAATTAAACGCTAAAACACCTGCGGCTTATAATCGGGTGCGGCTTGTATATGTACACATTTGTGTTTTTCCCTAAAATTGGCTGGTGCGGCTTATATTCAGGTGCGCCTTATAGTCCGGAAATTACGGTACTTGTTAAAGAAACACCATGTTTGAAAGAAAATGTCTAATTTAAGCATGAGCACGACATTTACAGCTGCTATTTCTGGACGGCATTGTGTTTAGTTTTTCTTTGCTCATGTGTTTTTGTGGGCGTTTGTTTATTTCATCTCCATAAAAGAACCAAAGAGCTTCACATGTATTGAAAATTATCACTTCTACAATGTGCTGGTTTAGACTGAAGGTTTTATGTTGATGTTAAAATCTGATCGATTTCATATATATGTATATATTTAACCTGTTGGTGTAGAACATAATCATTTAAATTATTATTGTTTTTTATTGTTGTTTATTACTTTTTTGTGTGTGTGTTTTTTTATCATGTCACTTTTATCACTAAAGTCTAATGTAATAATTAGGGCTGTCAAAGTTAACGCGTTAATAACTCGTTAACGCAACATCCTCTTAACGCCGTTATTTTTTTTAACGCGCGATTAACGCTCGGTATAAAAAAAAAGAAAAAAAGAAACGCGCATTGTATGATTTACGGCCGTCAGTGGCACCTGTAGTCTTGATCCAGACGGTGGCAGAAGAATAAGAAAGGGACTCAGAAGAAGAAGCAGGGTTGGCGGTTCGGGAAGAACACGGTGGCCTTTATGCTCCTGGCCCCGGTCAGCGCCGTGTCCTTGCCTTGAATTACAGCCACTCGAGTGCACAGTAGTCACTCACAGTAACTTATGTGAGTCCGCGGTTCGTGCAGGTGGAGTCTCATCATCACGATGATCTCCCGTGAAACAGCGGCAGCATCTCAAAACTGAATAACAACACTTACAGTACAGGTACGCGAGCGAGCTCAGCCAGTTTTGATATGATGCGTAACTGACTGATGTGGCATGATTTAGTTCGGTAAAGTTGGAAATATATTCACTGATTCGAACTTCCCGGATCAATAACTCATAAGCGAAAAATTGTTAAAACACAAACAACGACTCTGTACTACCGGAATAAGGAAGACAACGAGCTAAACCGTATTTTCGTCAAAACGAGCGTCTGGACATTAACTCTGGTCTCTGTGGTCAGCCGGCTGTGAGACGAGGGCGCAGGGACCGTCCACAAAGTGCAACACCGAAAAGAGAAACTACAAATAATATTCAATAACTTCACTATTATTCAGTGTAGTGTCACCAAAATCACTCCACACATCAGTGGTCTCCTGCTGGTCATTATAAAATTTTTTGTTTGGAAAAAATGTGCTTTGGCATAATTTGGGGGAATTTCTATTGGGAGAAATATTCAATAACTGAAGTACTTTTTCACTTATATGACAGGTACATAAGTGAACTTCTGGGAGGAGAGAAGTTTCTTTAAAGTATTAAGAGCATGAAAAAATACATAAAGATATATTTAGAACAGAAAAAAAATATGTTGACTATGGACAAAATGCGATAAATCGAGATTAAAAAAAAATAATCATTTGACAGCCCTAGTAATAATTCAACATGTTTCCACAGTGGTCAAAATCAATGTGATCATGGGTGCAGATCCCTGGGGGGACGTGGGGGACATGTCCCCCCCAATTTCTGAAAAACATGAATTGTACACCCCTAATAAAAATACTCTAAATTATTCAAAATTTAACAAATGTATTTTCAGACTTCACATTCGTCACATTTTAGATTAACATCTAAAAAGAAATGATTGAAATGGTAGAACAAATAATGTTTAACAAATATATTTCTGACTCCACATTCCATCTCTGGTCTCCTCCACTTCAATGCAAATTATTTAATCCAGGAGTTGTCCAGATACAGATGAGAAGATACAGATACAGGATCTCTTCTTCCAGGGAGTCCTGGAAAATGACAGATGAAAACAAACAAGGAATGATTGTATATAAATGTGTGTAAATAAAGGCAAAAGATAAGAACATGAGTAGACATTACATGCCCGAGACCCTTAAAATTATGATTTACCAATATAACAGTTAAAGTGAAACTGTCGCCAAACAGCAACCGAGGCTTTATTTGCGATTGAATATGAGTCAAACCTTCATGTAAAGGCATAATTCAGACTAGTGGTGAATCTAGGAGGCTGATTTGACCAATTTTAGCTTTTATGTTTAATCTTGAGGGTTCAGGACATCTATAGATAAACTACAGGTGCTCACACTGATTCATTTAACACTATGTTACTTAAATTTGTCTTTTTTTGTCTCAAAGCTTAGTTTGTTTGGAAAAAAAACACTGTGCTAACTTTGCAGATGCAGCTTCTGCCAGAGCCGTGGTGCATGTCTGTAAAAATAAACTCAGGGGAGGTGGAGGGTGGCTGGTAGGTGGTGAGCCTGCCAAATAAACCTGATGAATGAAAGAAGAAGTGTTGCTCAGTGTCCGTCAGGTGTTGGACTGAACTGCACATTGCTTGAAATCGTCGGAGTGAAATCATCCTGTGTTGAAGTGATGAGTCAGAAGCCCCAAACTGTAAACGCTGACTTTGAGATGCCGGCAGCCGTTCAGCCGGACAGCTGGAGCTGGAGGTGGCTGGGATGGGAATCGTCCATCGTCACTGTGCGACACTTGGGCGGACTCTGACAGATAAATGACCGGACGTGATTAACAGCTTGTCATGCTGATTCTGGGGCATGTGGGGCACCGTCGGCGCCTCCAGGATGACTCGCTGCACAGTTGGAGAATTTGGTGACATGTACAGTACTTGTTTGTGACACGAATAGGCTCCAGAGTATGATGTTTCATGATCATTCTGAATTGAGTCCCAGATGGAGACCAGTTGTTTTCATGCGCTGCTGGACAAGAATCTGTGCAGCTTCTGACCTATATGGCAAATCACATCCTTTTGAACCTGTTCTTTCTGAAGCAGATCATATTTCTCACTGTTCTTTGGATCAATATATGTTTTAAGGTAGTTATACTTTGTGTTTAGGACTTTGGATTCCATTACACATTCAGCTATACTTCAGGATTGAACATCATCATCAATCTTTCATTGATGTTAATGGACCGTGTGTGATGGAGCTGTCAGCTCTCTGGCTGCTTGTTCCATTTTTTTGTACCTCGCGCAGTAAGTGTTAAAATTATTGACTGCATCTCTAAATGTGCATCCAGATAAAATAAGACCAGACTCTGGTTCCAAACTGATTGTTTATATGAGCTATTTAGAGCATTGTTACTGTGTTTGGAGGCTTTGTGAGCACGAGGAGAAGGCGCAGCAGTGCGTTCACCTGTTTACAGATGTGCCAGCTGCACACGACTATAACTTAACATTATGTGTGAAACTGAAAATGATTTGACGAGTTTTCATCTCTCCCTCATCATTGTTGCCACCAGCTTTGGATTTAGCTTTAATGGTGTGTCACAGTAGATTTCTAAATCCACAAGTGAATCAAACCAGAAAAGCTGCATTTCACAGTGTGATTTAGGTGAAGCTGAGATTCATTTAGGAGTCTCATCCACTGTCTGATCATCTTGCATGTGTGTTGTTTGAACCCAGAATGAGCGTAAATCAGTTTTCTATTTGGTAAACGTTGGTATGAATGATGACATCCTCCCTGCATCACAGACACTAAGGATTGCACTTTTGTCCCCGGCTGTCTTTGGGACTTTCTCCCAGCAGGGTCTGTGACAGTTGTTATTTTAAGAGCTTTTGTTTTCTATGTCACGCACATAGAGATCCTAAAGCCAAAAGACAGGAAAAAAGTCAAAATAAAACAGAACACATGAATGCGGCTAGCCGCAGGTGATCCCAGATCATCCCGCTGTCACTAGTTCTCTGGTTTTTCCATTTGTTCAAAACAGCAAACGAATGCTGTTATTGTTGTTGTTGGGGGACGAAATAACAGGGACTTAGTCACGCTGCAGAAAAAAGTACCTAAGGGGAATCAACTTCATCCAACAGGCAGCTCAGCGTCAGTGTATTAAAAGATGAGGAGGATGAGTAAGTTTGATGGGCTTTCACAGTAAATTCCCATAGTTCTCTTACTTCAAAGATACCCTCAAACCTGTTTTGGGGAAAATATTTTTCTACTGCATAATTTCTTTTTAGATCAAACTCTCCTGTAAGCCTGTGCAGCTTTGTGGCAGAGAGCTGGCACTTCAATATGTTACAGAGGGCGTGAAGTGAAACAGATCATCTGGGTTCTGTTCTCTAAATACCACTGGCATGTGTGACTATGTTGATATCTAAAAATCCAGCCTCCAACAAAAATATTTATATTTTTCATATATTTTTTAGCAGCCTTTAACACACACCATTTCCGACAAGCCCAAGGCTACTCTTCTGTAGGCTTTACATCACAGCTTGACTCAGCAGGCGAGTCAAGCAGGAAATATGATATAATAATAATATTATTTTCTTGATTAATCGATTTGTTAATTGGTCTATAAAATGTGGGAATTGAGAAATGTGGATCATTCTTTCCCAGAGCTCAACATGTCCCATGGATATTCAGTTCAGATGAATGAAGAAACCACAAAACATTTACATTCAAAAAGATAAAATTGAACTTCTTAAGAAATTCCTCAAACTGATTCAAACATTATCAAAGTAGAACACAATTGACTTGATACTTGACAACTAAATTACACATCAGTGCATCTTTGCAGTTCTGGAGTCGCAGGGTGAAGAAGAGGAGTGGATTTTATGGATATGGACGGATTTAACACCAGATGATGAAGACATGATTATTATGAATAACACAATGACTTGTCTTATTTATCACGTTAAGTTCTGAAGCACAGAATCAGTGCTGTTGAAAAGGATTTGAAACAGGCTGAGAGTTTATTCTTGACCTCACGATTTACCAGAAGAGCTTTAAACTGCTTTTCATGATTTTAGTCATTTGAACTGAGCAAACTCCATCCGCTGATTACAACCATGAGATGCAGATGAACGCTCCATTAAAAAGAAGAAAGGCCTATTAGAATTGATTTTTAAATCTAATGTGATTATCTTATGTGACTTTTGCTCTCATCAATGTTGTGGTCATGATGAATCAATTATATTGTCTAGTCATTCCATTACTCTAAAGGTGAAAAAAAAAAATGAATAAAAGCATCATTTTAAAACCAAATCACCATTTTAGATTTTGCTCTTTCCATGTCCAAATTTTGAATGAAACATTTCCAAATGGTGGACATTTGCAGAGTTGTTTTGCTCTGAGGATTCTTGTCAGGCGTCCCGGTGCTGGACAGCGAGCCAGCCAGCATCCTGTTGAGCCGAAGAGGCAGGTCCATTCATCACTGGCTGCTGCAGTTGGCTCTGCAAATGATCCATTGGCAGCTGACAGATGTGGGTCAGTTTTATCGGCCAAAATGATCACCGCCTGTGCCACCATAAGCTTGATGTTGTTGGACTGAGTGAGAAGCTTCAAAGGTGATGAGGTGTTTGACACGTCATATCCTCACTGAGTAGGAAACACACAGGTGACTGTTTCATTTAGCTGCTTCAGTTTCAGTCACACTGTCGCGGAACAATCATTAATGTTAACGGTAAAACTTGTGCTTATTCTTAGTATGATAAAAAGTCAAGAATGAAAAGATTGTCAAATTATTCCAGTTATTTTTTTGGCAGTGTGTGTTGGGCTTTGTAATGAGGGGCGTCGTGACTCAGATGAAAAACAGGGAGTGGAAGTAAAGTTGAATCTCGTTCATGCACAACTAGAGCTGCTTCCAATGACTCTTTTCATCACCGATTCATTTGCAGATTATTTCAGAATTAATCAATCAATCAATTGTGAAGTCTATAGAATTTTAACATTTTCAAAATGTCCCAAAGCCCAAAGCGACGTCTTCCACTTGCATCTTTTGTCCAACCAACACTCTTCATTTACAATCTTAGATGACAGAGAAAAGCAGCAAATCTGCACATTTAAGAAGCTTGAACCAGCAAATGTTGACCAGCAAATCATTTTCTAATGATCGATTAATCAACTAGTTGCAGCTCTACACCAGCATCTACACGACATCGTTCTTGAATGGTAAAACAAGAAAAAAGCTGATATTCATGAAGAAAAGTCAAACCAAATTCAAGAAAACCTGATCAACTTGCTCTTGGGTTCACTGCCAGAATAGCACGAGTGCCTTGATTTTACTTTGGTCTTGTTATATTTCATTTACATGTCACATTTGCAAGAAAGTTGATTTCTGAGTCTCAACCCAACTTGTCAAACACTGATACTGAACAGCTGACCTAAATCCTCAAGTGTCAGTATTTGATAAGTCAGAATGAGACCAACAAAATCTTCTTTCTTACAAATTGGCCACTTACATTTTTATTTGAAATCCACTCCGACTGAAAAAGGCACATAGCAGCTTTCATGGTGCTGCCTGTACCTTTGTGTCATAAAGAGGATACTGGTGTTTGTTACATACATCAGTTTGAAAGCATATCTCTGTAATGTTACAGTCATTGTTGTGTTTGTCATTTTCTGATGAATGAAATGACAACAACTGGGTGTGGAAGAGCCAGGCAGCTGTGAGCCGACACAAACTCAAAGCCTATTAATGATGTTGAATTTCCCCATTGACAAGTTTTGGCTTTTGTTAACTGCAGCTAATTCATCTTTTGTGTTCGGACTAAAGACACACAAAGTACACAATGCACACAATGCAAGCTGGCAGATTATCCCTCATTTGAACAGGACAACAACAGTCATTTTACAAAAACCACTATGAAAAAAAAAGCATCAAACACCCCTGAATGCCACTGCAGGAGGATTTGATGGAAAAACATGCAGTTTTTGTCTGAACAAACAAGTTTTAAATAAAACCATTGAGGAGAGGAACAGAACAGAAAGAGACAGGTTGCACAAATCAACCAGCACTCTTTACAAAACCGATGAACCATTAAAACCACAGTGCCCTCTCTTCACCATGAGCCCGTCCTCAGTATACAAAGCTGTGTGAGGTGTACTGCAGCTCAGTCTGGACTGTTAACTGAGCAGCTTTGAGGTCGAATTTCTGAGTCTGCTTGCATTATGGGGAGTGGAAGAGGTTGTTCAGACACAGAAGAGTGTGTAGGATGACTTTGGTATGGAAACATAATGACACAACTTTGAAAAGCTTTTGTATTTGTTTGAAAGACTTGTTGCTGCAACAAAGATTTCTGAGATATGTGCCCTGAAAAAGCTGCCAGGGATTTGAATGTTTATGATATGAAATATAAGAAACATCCTCCAGTGTAATAATGTGAATCTCAGCAATTCCTCTAAATAAGCTGCTTTTTTCAAACAATGATTTGTCCTCCTGCTGCAAACTTGGGGACTGAAAGTCCTCGCTGCGTTTAAGTTTTCTGGTTTGAATGTGGCCTAGAAAAATGATCACAATGGTAATAATGTTGGTGAATACTGCACCAGTACAAAACTATTTTAACAACACATATTCTACCTGAGTTGTATCTGCTTTGTCGTGTTACTTGTTTTCATTTGGTGCTGGGTAAAGCTGGAGTAGCAGTAAGCGCTCATGTCAGTACAGTGTTCCTCTCTCTGTGCTCCTGTTGTTGTGTTTCTCTAAAATCATTTGTTACAGCTGTCGTTTACTATTTTAAATTCTTCACTGGACCACTAAGTGAAGGACACTAACCTGACCCTCATCATAGGAGTTTCCTTTCCCATTAAAATGTTCTGTATTCTCTCCTTAATGCTAATATGCAGCAACCTATTTAGAAATCTAGACAAATCAAAACCAGCAGATCCCATTAACACTGGTTAATGTTCATGCTGCATCATAAAACATTGTGAAGACGGTCATTTAGATATTTTCCCTATTTTTTGGAGCACACTGAAAAGCACCATGTGACGCTGACTTACTTAAACATCACATAATTTATGTTTTGAGATGATTCTGACCTGATGTAGGCTGTGATAAGAGAACAGAACAAAAAGAAGAACTCCAAGTTAATTATCACTTTCTTTTTTCAGTTGCAGTTTTTGGAAACCAGGGTAAGTGCAGTGACGGTAGTTATGCAATTCTTTTATCGCATAGAGTGCAGAAGTCTTTCCCTCATCTGCTCCTCGCAGTTTGTCATAGAACTAATGAAATATAATACTGAGAAAATCCATAATAATAAAGACTACACAGCCAACATTCGTGTTAAGCCCCCCACACACCGCCCAGACGTCCAACTGCCTTATCCGACCACTCTCCGACCACTCTGTTGCCTCTCGTCTGACCCGTTCGGCACAAAAGTTGCACTGAAACACACCACTTCGACGTGCTGCCTACTCCACAGCAGCGTGCACGTTCTGCGCTTGCGCGAGATGCAATAAGCGGGTGGCGCTTGTGTTGTGAGCTGTAAACGAGAGGCTTATGCACGCAACTCTCTTTACTTTCGATCAAAACGAAACTTAACTATTTCAGATAAAAACAGCTGCATACTAAACATGCAGCGAGGCATTACCAAACGAACACAAATTAATTCGTCCTGAACGGACATAATAACAGCCAGTCGCGTGCCAGTACTGCAATACATGAAAACGAGGAATGACGGAACGGAGTCCATAGAAAAACAAAGCGCACACAGTATTCCGCCCTCCCACACACCGCGCTGATTCACTAGCACACCGCCAATCAGAACAGCCAATCCAATGGCTCAGATGTCCGACAGCCCTCCTCCTCAGACTTCGCATGCTGAGTCGGAGCAGACAACGTCCGAATGGCTCCGAAAGCTTCCGACGCAGCTGAACACACCAAACAGAAATGTAACCGACCTCGTCCGAGTCTCTCCAAACGCTTCAGACGTCCAACGGTTGGGCCGGTGTGTTGCTGCCTTTAGTGGCATCGTCTTGTTGAACAGTCACCAGACCCGTAATTTAAACCTGGTAGAGCTGCTCCTGTATATCAGCAGCTCACAGAACTGATGAATGGCCCTTCCACACAGCTGCAGCTGCATATCTGACCAGTTTTATAGTGATTCTCACTTTTCTTAATACTTTTGATAACACTTCTGTGCCAAGTTGGTGGCCATGTTGATGTGACGTGTCGATCACTGAGCGGTTTAACACAAAACTAGATCATATTTTACTTCACCTACTCCACCTACGCCAAACTGAGACTTTCACGGTTTGCAAAATTATTTTTTGAATTGACAAACATCATATGTGGAGTTCATGGCAAAACTGAAATGTGATCAAAAATGATTTGTCTGTCTCCAATCACTATCATATGTATTTTATTTTAGAAAAGGTGTGACATTGGTACTCTATAAGCACCTGTGCTGTGACTGTTTACTGCACTCTGCTATGCAACACATTTTTTAAGCTATTGGTTACTATAAATGCCAATCAATATCCTTGAGTCCCTCACTGCAAAAAATGTGTTAATATGTGAAAGCAAATAACATTGTGCCTTCCGTTTCATGGGGACTTTAAAGCTTCATATTGAACTTACCTGAAGGTATTATTAGATTTTTAATCTGTGTCCACTGAAATGGGTCCTGTGTGTTGATATTGTTGGTTGGGGGGGAGACTAGGGATGGGTACCTTTCACATTTGAACCGATACGGTACTGATAGAATCGGTACCGGTATATATCGGTACCTGTTTTCGGTACTTTTTTGCGTATATGTGTGGTAATTAAAGTTATTTTGTATATAAAAAAAATAGTCAAAACTTCTGAATTTTGAATATTTATTTCTCAGTAACATTTGAACCGATACAGTACTGATACTCGATACCTGGGAATCGGTACTGGTATATATCGGTACCTGTTTTCGGTACTTTTTTGCGTATATGTGTGGTAATTAAAGTTATTTTGTATATAAAAAAAATAGTCAAAACTTCTGAATTTTGAATATTTATTTCTCAATAACATCAAGGAACCCCAACATAAAACTTAAGAGAACTTGAGAAAAATGTGTGTGGGGGAAAGTAAATAACCTAAAAGTAAATAGTAAAAATAAATTACTCTATAACATTTTTCATATTAGAAACTAAAACAAACCACCCATTCGAGAACCATACCACACATGTTTAACAGTTCTTTTTAAGGAACACGAGCATATCTACTTTACCTGGCAAGAGCCGAGCCTGTTCCATGCTGACTGTGTCCCCAGCTGTGGAGAATACTCTCTATTAATAATGTAATCAAGCTCTTCTGCGTCCACTGCCATTGCCGCGACTTCCACTCTAACTGACGCCCGTAAAGGTGCGTTTAGGTACCGAAATGTGGTACCGATTGACTTCACGTGAATCGATACTCGGTACTTTGGGGGGAATTCGGTCGGTACCAATAAAAGTACCGAATTCGGTACCCATCCCTAGGGGAGACGACTTCTAAATACAAGCAAGGGAGAAACAAAAGACAGTGTATGAGGTAATGAGCACATTTGACCCACAGAGAGAAACATATATTAGGCATGAGTAAATGAATAGGTTGTATATGTTTTCAATGCATTGCAGTATATCATACACATTCATATTCATTATAACATGAAATCAAGCATTGCTTACCCCCTCAGTTTAAATCGACCTACGTTTAAAATGCTTAATGTAATACAAACTATATATCATACGCACTTTAGTTTATGGATTATGATTCTGAGATGGTGCAGTGAACATGTTAAATTTAAGCGTGAGGAAGAACGCTGCAGGTGAGAGGACAACAAAAGGAAAGATCTGAAGCTTTAGACACATAGAGCGCCTTAAAGCAGAACCAGTCCAGAACTCATTAAATGGTCCATGCATGAAGCAGGAGAGGCATTAATTCCTCTGCAGAGCTGGTCAGTGGACCTGGACTAGCTCGGCATCCCTAAATCCTGCCAGTCTGTCTCTTCTGGTGATCAATAGCAGTGAACAGAAGGCAGCTGGAAGCTTGCTCCTCAAAACTTCTGTGGTGTGCCAACTCATTCTGGTTGGCATTCCTCGATTAGTCTTTAATGTCACTGGCCTTTGTTGAATCCTATTCATCATTGATAAAATAAACTGAGACACTGTTAGCCTGCACACTGAAAATGTCCTCACATGTTGGATTATTCAGAAGATTCTTATTTATGTTTAAAAGCAGGAATTTCTCAGTGACTTCAAGACAATAAAGGCGCCATTGGTCAGATTTAAAGCATTCGGCATCCGATGGATGATTCTGTAATGCATTATAGACTATACGGCACATTGTTACTGGTTGTTAGTTAAAGACGTCTGAATTTATTTGGGGTATAGACTGACACATAATAATTCATGGGGGTGACATGTGACTCCTCTCAGCTTTAGGAGTCTTCCCCCCATTTTTCTATTTATTTACCAGAAACATTGCCTGACTTATGCTAAGAGGACTTCTACTGTAACATGCAGTTATCAGTTAGCATGCTTACATTGTTTACACCCCATTTACACCTGGTATTCAAGAGAGATGAAAGATCAGATCTCTGTCTTCATCCCTGACCAAGATGACCAGGTTCTGTGAGTATCTGAATTACGGGAAACTTTATCAACCCTGTGAAACAATGTCTGGACAATGTACAATGTCTTGTGAATTCAGCATATATAATACTTTAATTTTTAGTTTCTTTGTAAAAAACATGTTGTGTGTAGTTGTCCTGGGTTGTTGCAGAAGCAGCATGTAGGTTTCTCTGTGACTGGATAAAATGTATGCCTTGTTAACAGCAAATCAGTTGCACAGGTGATTGCAACACACACCCTCACACACACAACTATTTCTTACTGTATGTCATTCATTTTACACTTGCATTGCTTTAATTACCCTCACAATCCTGTTGAAAAACGCACATTTTTGGCACATTTATGACACTTTTATGGCAAACAACTGACATTTAATTGGTAACTAGAGCTGTGTTTCCTGTAGTGGAAATTTGTGAGTTTTTTTTGAGAGGTGGAGAGTTGCTAATTGTGCGAGGAATTTTAGACTCAGCATGAAGAATCAGATCTCTTTAATACATGCTGCATGGAGAGCAGGTCCAGAACATTCTCTGTCATTCTCCAAATGTTACTGACTTAAGTACAACAGAGTTGGGTCACATACTTCTATGACACTTGGTAATTACTCCCTCCCAAAACAATGACCCCTGAGGTTTGGGTCGATCATGCCTTTCCCAAGGATACTGACCCTCTGATGTTTTATTAGGACAGTACATGTCATCTTATCTACCTTGCTGTAACCCCTCAGACAGAGAGAATTGCCCCTCATGTGACTCTCTGACACTTCCACCAAAAGGTGATCCTCCCCTCCTCCTCTCACACCCTGACCCCGTTCTTTACAGCACATTGATAACTGAATGGAAAACCATGTAATTTCTCACATTCCTCTAAGCTTTCTCATTTGCTCATTCTCTAAAATGGATCAGCAGCTGAAAACAAATATCTGTATCAATTCTGTGACCCAAGCACCATGAGAGCCAGACTTCCTCCAGATGTGGTCTGATCTGATCACATATCTCTCCCAACACAAGGACCTCTTGTATTAACATGCAACTTCCCTGATTCCACTGAAGTGTGTGGACAGACTGCATGGTAGTACCAGGTGTAAATGGCTCAACTCAGGGGCCTGAACCCTAAAGTATAGTTGCTGCTTGGGTGTTGAAGTATTGCTTTGACTAAAAGTTGAGCTAAATATGACAAAGTAGAGCTGTCAAGCTGAGTCTGAGATTGCCACCATGCAGATGATAAAGAGCTTGGTAAGCCCTTCTTTTACAGCCCCCTAATAACCAGTTACTTATCTGGTAAATTCATGGTAACACAAAAGTGTTACTAGGTAATTACCAATGGTAATAAGAAAGTAAATACAATGAAACTATGGCCAACAAACTGGGCATTTACCTGGTAACTATATGGTAAATTATAGTGTGTTATTGGGTAATTACTAAAAAGGTAAGTACAATAAAACTATGGCTAAAATGCTGGGTAATTACCTGGCAACTATATGGTAATTTATAGTAATTACTTCTGGTAATAAGCAGGTAACTACAGTCCTAGCTATTTACCCAGTAAATATATGGTAACAAAAATGTGTTACTAGGTATTGTATTTACCTTCTTATTACCGTTGGTAATTACCTAGTAACACTTTTGTTTTACCAGGAATTTGTTACCATGAATTTACTAGGTAATTAGGGGACTGTAAAAGAAAGGCTTACCAAAAGCTTATATTGGTAACACCATGGTCTTTCCTCTGGAGCCAAACTGTATATTGTTCAGTCCTTTCTCTGTAACGACAGCAGAGCAAAGCAATTTCTCCATTTTTGAACCATCACAACATATTATTCTCTGATGTGTAATGAGCATCACAGTGCTCATGAGGCTGCCAGTGTGGCTACAGACCTTTAGTCCTCTTTCTATGTAACAGACAATTATAATGGCCATTTCAGGTGCACTCACTTTCAGTTCCGGATAAGTGGTTTAGCTAACAGGAAACAAACTGTGCATTTGTTAAGAATTTACGTAATCTCTGACTGTTTTGTGCTGCTGTCATGCCTGAATCTGTTCTTGTAGTTGAGTGTTGAGAAATGGTATTATAACAGAGAGGAAAGATGATGCTCATTAAGACTGTAGTAGCTTCAGTAACTTAATTTAACCACATTTGAGCAGCTTTAATATTGAAGGACTATTGCCGGCAGTATATTATTTGCAGATATATTCAATATTAATGTTCTCTCTGATATACTGAAGAAAAAATAATCTACGTGGCATTACATTTCCCCTCGAAACATTGTGCTGATGCAGATTATCTGGACACAAACAGAGAGCTCAGGACAGGAGGATGCAGTGGTTTTCCTGGTCAGCGCTCTGTTCTTGACTCCACAGTCACCGGATCTTTAATGCTACTGAAAGTTTTGCCCTTGTGCACAGATTCATAAAAATAAGATGAGATGAGATGAAACTTTATTTATCCCTGTGGGGAAATTCCATCACTGCAGCAGCAAAGAAATGGGAAAACGAACACAAGAACACAACTGAAATATAAAAACGAGCAAATTAAATGACAGAAGAAAAAAATAACAACACATTTATTAAGATCATAAACATTTGTGGGTTTATGTAAACACATTTAAAAGATTTTAACAGTAGACTTTAAAATAACAAGTGTATGAAATGAAAGTTGAGTATAAATGCAGCATCATATAACGTTTGGTCACATTGTTAAATCAAACCCAGTGTTTTCTCGAACAACTTTTAATAGAGTTTTTGCAACAAATGCAGAAAGAAATAAAAATAATAAAAAGTAAATGTGAACACAGCAAGAATAGTTTATCATACAAACAACTGGAGAAAGCCTGCATTTGTTTATGTGCATGATTTAGATTAGGGATGCACCGATCCGATATTAAGATCGGATATCGGCTCCGATATTAACCAAACGGCTGGATCTGGGATCGGTAAAATGAAACAGATCCACCAGCCGATCCAATTATTTTTTTTCGCCGTCGCAGCACATCCTACGTCATTCGTCAGCATCAGTGTGTCGCATGCTGGAAGAGCGCAAGTTGTTGTTTGACCAACTCTTTATTAGTGTATTCTGAGGTTCAGCTGCTATGTTTTATTTTGTATTCCTGTTTGTAGGACATTACACTTACTCACGTCACATTTCTCCGCTGATTAGCTAGTAGCCCCGCCATCAGCTGTTAGCCTCACCGGTCAGCTGTTAGCCTAGCAACGCTAACTTTCAAACCGACGTACTCAATACTCTGTGGGCTGTCCATCATTGCTCCGTTGGTCCTCCCTCCACCACAACCTCAGGGTTATTCACCGCCGGGCTGCTTTGTCTCCTCCTCTGCTGCTGCGGTCTCCCCGGCTCGCAGCGATGTTGGATGGTCGCCCCCGCTGTGTGCACGGAGCCTCCAGACGCTAGTTTGTTTACAGACGGTGCTACTGACTTCAGTGCTAGTGTTCCCTCCGTGCTGACTGACAGGCGCTACATTCATTCTTTGATTTGTTTGTTCCACTTTGTTACGTGTGTCCTTGGGTACCCTGACAGGCGCTATGTAAATTAAATGTATTATTATTATTATTATTATTATTATTAATGTTACACATGTTTACAATGTTCGGTAACTGTTTGATTATTTTGTCTTAGTTAGGAAAGTCTGGTGCCTTTAGTCCCTTTTACATGGTGGAAGGTATACAGTTTATTATTAATTCAACAATGGTATCGGATCGGTATCAGGTATCGGCCAATACGCTCAGTCCAGGTATCGGTATCGGATTGGATCGGAAAAAACTGGATCGGTGCATCTCTGATTTAGATCCTCCAGCCAGCAGGGACTTGCTGTGTTGGTGCTGGCTGAGGCTAGATGGGAGGGTCATGTCCGCTGCAGGCGCACAGCGCACTGCAACTGTAGTGTTTCTTACACATCCTGAGCTCTAAGACAATTGTCAATAATAACAGGACAGGATGGGACAGGACCAGATACTCCCCTGTAGACAAGTGTAGGAATGCGACATTGCAAAGGTCCACATGACCAGGAGCCGTTAATTAGCTCTGAGGTGTGCATCAGAGATAAGCTACAGGAAGGGGCAAACACCAGAGGTTCGGAGCTGACTCAACGTATACATTGCCATGTAAGTATAGAGAGACCATCCTGTCCACTTTAGCTGACATCAGCAAAGTTAAGTAAAACACATAAGAGTTATTTCATAGAGAGTGTAAGGCAGACCCAGCCTTCTTTTCTCCCATTGGATGGATGAACCTTTAATCCACCAAAGTGACCAATTAGGAGAAGTAGGCGTGTATGGAAAATAGACTCTAAAAAGGCCCGCACACCAGAGAAAGGGTGGTGGTAATTGATAGATTTCCTAAGATCGAAGGCTCGATAGGATTTCTGATAGTGCAGAGGGCAAAGCATTGGGCAGAACATTGCCAGGATTTGAGAACACCAGGGAGCGGCCGCACTCTGGTGCGGATGCAGGCTTGAGACCTGTTTCAATAAAGATTGCTCTATCATTCCACCCCGCCTTGCCTCTGCAGAATTCATTTATCAACATACTACGCCTATGTTGATAGGACTACACCTTTGATGAAGACAGCCCAGAAACTACACAACACCCTGTCTCCCCTCCTCTCTGTGTCTCTCTCTCTGTTCCTGTCTCCCTCTGTCCTCGTCTCACCTCCTCTCGGTGTCTCTCTCTCTGTTAACACCACATTCTGCCTGAATAAGAGAATGAGGATGGTGAGTGTGTTATGTTGAAAGTGAATATTTCTTTACGTTGCAGCTTTACTTTGGCAGCGCTGTAATCATGTTCTCATTGAGCACAAAAACTCACTTGGTTAGGTTTTGAAAATGATCATGTTTTGACATAAAATATATTTTTTTGGTCTCCAAAATCACTGGCTACACACTTACAAATGTTGAAACACAGTCTTGAACTGTGGTCCCTGGCTTCCCTGGCGTCTGTAACTCCACCACCATCCCCTCCACCATATGAAAGTCACATCACAAGCATTTAGTGTAAATGTGATGTGACACGTACGTACAATTTTCAATATGGTATGTGGTACATTACAGAATACAGCCTAAAAATGTGCAATATGTTTTTCATGCCATATCGCCCAGCCCGAGCCCAGCACATTCTGATAACATTATTTGTTTAAAAAATATTATAAGATACAAGATGCACATGTTATAGCTTTGTCAGTGCTCTCTAGTTGACCAACTATGTAATAGTGACACTTTTTCTTAGTTACCTCAAACCTAGTTTGACATTTTGGCACAGAAATTATTTTCTCTTATCTGTTTTTTCTTGACTGTATATGCGTAGATACCGACACACCTGCATTAATCTTATGTTATGGCCAAGTTATGAGTCTGGTTCTGTTTGGGAGGGATGTTTTGTACTTGATCTATCATTGACCCAATCATAGTACAAAGATTACTTGATGTGCTGAGTAATTTGTTTTCTGCTTAGTTGTTGATGTGGAAGAAAAGGAGGAATCGTATCAAGGGACAAAGTTTAATGTTTGTATCAGGGTGATTTCATTTTGAAGACTGAACAACTACCGTGTTCTGTTTTTCTGTCTCCCAGAAAGCTCTCAGCACTCACACATTTCACTGTCAGCCTTTCGACTCTCTGCAGCACCTTCTGAATTAATAATCCAGTACACATTAGATCATTTAGAAACATTAACATTTCACTACCTCTAACTTTTTGGCCGAGATGTTTTTGACAGATATTTGCATGCAGCTGCAGGGGAAGAAATTACTGCCCATAGGTCTGAAAGAAATCTGAATCATTCCATCAAACAAAGTAGTTGTGTGAGGAATCAGATCTCAGTTCTTACATGAAAAGAGACAAAATACTTTTTTCATATTAAACTATATTATTTCTTCAAACAATTTTTTTTTATCCTGCAGGAATTAAACTGCATAACATTTTCAAAAATTCAGTAATAAGAAATAATGATTCAGTTCAATACATACAGAGACTTGAACTCCTGAAAGTAGTGATCATTTGAGACAAAGCCCTCTTGTTGCAGCAGTTATGATACTGTGTTTCTGAGAAATTATTTTCCATTAGTTTGTGTTGTACAGAAGCCCATAACGGCAAAACGCGCAATCATTAAGATCGTTTTCTTGCCATAACAGATTCAATTGTTCTGTTTTCTTGAGAAAATGTGCTTTGTTATCCTGAGATAAGGAGATACATTAACCTGTTTAAACAAGAAAACAATCCTAATAATTGCACGCTTTGCAGGTTGTTTTCTCTCAGAACTTACAGCTTCATGTTTAATAGATTAGCATTGCCACTGTATCTTGACAAGTGTAACAATGGGTCAACCTGGAAATTTTAGATCAGGGGCCACTCCTGACTGATCGAAGCATCATACTGTACTTCAGTCTTACTCATTTATTCATCAATGTGGGCAGTTTACTTGTACTATGCCAACGAGAGGTTGTAGCCAACTGGACAGAAACAGAAACACTTTGAGTAAATCACTGCATGTTTCATTCTGCCCGGTCTGTAATGGACACATTTTAGCTGCTTACCCTGTTATTATATCCATAATACATACAAACACTCTTAAATGTCTGTGTGGAAACAAGTGCTTTATTATAATATTATTGTTACAACCATCCCTACTGTAGCCATAATGTAAATACCGTTAAATCAAAGCAATAGAAAAACATTCAAATGGCAACAGTACATGAAAAACTGAGTGTACACTGTGTCATCTTCTCAAGATGAATTATCTCGATATCTCTGGAAATATAATGATTCGTTTTTTCTTTGGCATGATGTAACATTCAAAATCAACTTCTCCGGAAAAGGGAGGAAATAAAACATTTGATCCATGACCATTCAGGGCCTCTGTAATTATGGCTGATGGCTCGAAATACTATAAAATCCACGAACCTCTGCAAATGTTGCTACAGAGAAGAAGCCAGTCAGAGGCAAGAATCAGAAATGAACTAAATTCATAACACAAATTCATCCAAAAGTGACTCAGTGATCATGCTCAGGGTTTCTTACCAAAATGTAACACAAAGTCATGTTTCCCTCCTCTCCTTGTTTCCATGTACACAGTATTGTAGCCTTGACTTTTTATGAAAGAACCAGGTAGATATTCTAACACAGTTGCACATCTTTTGTGCTGAAAAATTAATTCCTCTCCAAGCTGTGGAAGTACTCCAACTGCTGGTCACCTACCATCGTCTGCAGAAAATTAAAGAGACTTTTGATTTAGGAACCTTGAAAGCCCAAAATAAACCGGTCTCAGTGGAGGAAATGGCACTCTTCGCCTCCATCTGGTCTGTTATTTTTGTATATCAAGAAACCTTGCCATGAATTATCACTTACTTAACCTAGCTAATCTCTTGAGCCTGATCTGTCTGTCAGATGTTTGTCAGAACAACACATCTCAGCCAACATTTAACTCGAGTAGCACTATACATTTGATTTTGGAAGAGGAAGAGGTGTGAAAGCTGCTCCGTCTTCAGGCTCGTACCCCAATTATTAAATGGATTGTTGAAAATGGTGTTATTGGAGCAGCTACTTGTCTTGTACCATGTAAACAACATTATCGATAAGAGTTGATTTAGGTGATTACCCCTGCTGGTAATTGGTGCTGTGGTTTGCATGTAAATATACTTACAAAACTAAGCTCCTCTGAAACTCAAACCACCTTCAGTGTTTCAGGTGATGGCTCATTGACATTTATATGGCAAGAAGAAGGGGATGATAGGGGAAGACTATGCCTGGACCGCAGTATGTGCAGACAGGACATTAACTAAAGTGTAAAGCTGGCAGCTAGTGTTCATTTAAATTCTCTGCGTCGTCTACATGCAGGGAGGAAACAGAGCAAAAGGCCACATCCTGTCGTGTGGAAACAGCATCTGTGAAAGACAGAGGTCAAGAGTCTTATGTACCCAAACATGTGGTGAAAAATAGCTGGGGGAGGAGATTTTAACATCACATATCATTAGACCTTGATTAGTTACGTGGGCTTTAGGGACTGGGCTCCATCTGCCTCAGTTTGACATACCTTGTCCTTCACATTTCATCGAGAACAAGGAAGTTTGAGTGGCTGCCTGTCGCTGCATTACTGCGAGGAATCAAGTATGTCTGTCACATCTGGGTCTGTGATTAATAATGCAATTTGCGTAAACGACTCAACATCGGCCCTGGGTTCTGTGTAGTTAGCTCCAGGTGCACCTGCTGTCTGTCATCGCTCATCCTCCTGATCTGTCCTGACGTCAGTTTAGCCACAGAGAGGGAAACAAACACACTGTTCTCTGTAGCTTCCTAGTTTTCTATCTAAAACAGTACCAAATAACAAATGGTGTCATGTCTGGGTCCATGTCATAGTTTTGTCCCTGTTCTTGCCTTGTGTTTCACCTCTCCTCTTGTTCCTCTCCCCTGCGTGTGTGGTTTCGTCCTCCTCCCTGATTGTCTGTCTCCGCCCTGATCACCTTCACCTTCACCTGTTGCTTGTGTGTGTGTGTGTGTGTGTGTGTGTGTGTGTGTGTGTGTGTGTGTGTGTGTGTGTGTGTGTGTGTGTGTGTGTGTGTGTGTGTGTGTGTGTGTGTGTGTGTGTGTGTGTGTGTGTGTGTGTGTGTGTGTGTGTGTGTGTGTGTGTGTGTGTGTGTGTCTGTGTGTATATTGTCCCTGTGTTTCCCCTGTCAGTTGCCAGCTCGTCTTCTTGTCCCCATGCAGAAACGTCCCAGCCTTTTGTTTTCCTTCGACCTCTCCTCTGCCTACTCCCTGCGGGATTTCTTTGCCTTTGCCGACTGATTACCTGTGTACCGACCTTCTGCATCTGCTTGATCCCTGTCTGATTTGTTTGCCACCGCTGCTGGACTTCCCGTGTACCAAACCTGCTTTCTAGTAAAGACTGTTTCCCTGTACTACTCTGTGTCATGTCGTGCTATTGGGTCCAAACTATTGTGGTTTTTCCGGTCGTGATAGTACGAACTGGCCATAACATGGACTCAGACAATATGCGCGCTGCGCTCCAAGCCCAGGGTGGCTGCATTCACAGCAACGAGGAGCGACTTACCTCGATCACTATGGAGATCCAGGGGATGGCCAGTGAGCCAGTGAGCAGCTCCGCTCCCTGCATGAGGTATGCCAGCAGTTGTCCGAATGTGTGGGGGACCTGTTCACGGCCATTTCGGTTCCAGCTGCCGCTCCGTTTCTCATCCCAACTCCCCCGTCTGACCCGCTACCTGTTCCGGTTCCCACACCAGATCCGACGCTCCACCTCTCCAATCCGACATGGTTTTCCGGGGATTCCAAGACCTGTCGTTCTTTCCTGGCGCAGCGTGGGCTACATTTTGAGATGCAAGCTGCCTCCTTCCCGACAGACCGTGCCAAGGTGGCGGTAGAGCCGAAGCGCCGGCTACGGCAGAGTGGGCGAGAAACTTGCCGGTATGTAACTCTTTGGACACTTTTATGGGCTCTCTTTCCAAGATCTTCGACCAAACCACTCCTGGTCGGGAGGAGCCAGAGCACTCATGGGGCTTCGGCAAGGCAAACGCAGAGTGGCAGACTAGGACAGTGAATTCCGCACCCTGGTGGTGGACAGTGGCTGGAACTCTTTTTCCTTATGTGATGCCTTTTTACACGGTTTAGCTGACCGCCTAAAGGACCAGTCAGCTCCTCTCGAACTCCCCAAGGACCTGGACTCATTAATCTCTCTCGCTGTCAAAATTGATAAATGGCTCTTTGAAAGAGAGAGGGAAAAGTTAAAATCAGTTGCTACCTCCAGCCAGAGGGAGTAGTCGGGTGCAGCCTCTTCTTCGTGGCATTCTCCTCCTTGTTTCAATCAGAGAGCCAGTTCTTCAGCGCCACCTGCAGTTCAGGAGGAGCCAGTGCAGCTAGGGAGAACGAGACTCAGCCCGGAGGAGGGATGTCGTCGAATGCAGGAGGGCCGCTGCATTTAATGTTCTCAAGTGGGGCACTTTATTGCTTCATGCCCAGTAAAAGGTCGGGCTCACCAGTGATAGAGAGAGCACTGGTGAGCTGTACTCTTTCCTCTACTAGTTACATTCGTCATCTGGTTCAAGCTAAGCTCTCTCCACTGGACTCAGGAGCTGATGAGAGTTTTATGGACTGGATATTGGCAGAAAAGCTTGGTTCGGGCCTGTTACCTCTGCCAAAGCCTCTGGAGGCCAGCTCACTGGATGGTCGACTGTTAGAAAAGGTAACACACCGAACACAACCGATCCAGCTCATCATGGCTAAAGATCACACTGAGTTTTTGAGCTTTCACCTGATCAACTCTCCTTCTCATCCTCTCCTGCTGGGCCTCCCCTGGCTCGCTAAGCACAACCCTCATGTCAACTGGTTGTCTGGGGATATTTTGGGCTGGAGTAAGGGTTGCCTGCTTCTCTTCAAGCCCTGTTCCTGAGCCTTTACCTCCCTCGCATAATCCAGCAGCACCTAACACACAGACTCTCTCTGGTGTTCCTGCCTGCGACCTGGATTTAAAGAAGGTCTTCAACAAAGCCCGAGCTACTTCATTACCTCCTCATCGGCCATATGACTGCTGTATTGATCCGCTCCCTGGTTGCTTTCAACACTCCCAGTGGACATTACGAGTACTTGGTAATGCCTTTTGGACTGACTAATGCTCCGGCTGTCTTCCAGGCATTAGTTAACGATGTTCTCTGTGATATGCTTGATACATTTGTATTTGTGTACTTGGATGATATCCTTATCTTCTCATCTGATGAGCAGACGCACATGTAACATGTGCGCCAGGTACTGTGGCGTCTCCTTGACAACCAGCTTTTTGTAAAAGCCGAGAAATGTGAATTTCATGTGTCTACTGTATCATTTTTGGGTTTTGTGGTGTCGGGGACAGCATTCAGATGGACCCGGCCAAGGTCAGTGCAGTGGTAGATTGGCCCACTCCCACTAGCCGTGAGCTAGTTCAACCATCCCCGGGGTTTGCTAACTTTTATAGACGATTCATTCGTACCTTTAGTACTATTGCTGCTCCTCTGCATGCTCTAACCTCTCCCCAGGTTCCGTTCCAGTGGAGCCCCCAGGCGGACGTCGCTTTTCGGGAGCTAAGAGAGAGCTTCACCTCAGCACCCATCCACACACTTCCAGACACCAGTCGCCAATTTGTGGTGGAAGTGGATGTTTCGGACCTGGGCATTGGGGCGGTCCTCTCTCAGTGGTCCCAGGCCGATAACAGGCTGCACCCCTGTGCCTTTCTGTCCTGAAGACTCTCACCCGCTTAACAGAACTATGATGTGGGCAATCGGGAGCTCTTGGCAGTCAAGGTGGCTCTGGAGGAATGGCGTCACTGGTTGGAGGGAGCTAAACACCCATTACTAGTTTGGACAGACCGCAAGAACTTGGAGTACATTCGGTCTGCTAAGCGTCTCAATCCCAGACAAGCCAGGTGGCCATTGTTTTTTAACCGATTTCACTTTTCACTGTCTTATCGACCTGATTCCAAGAATGTTAAGCCAGATGCCCTGTCCCGACTGTTCAACCCGGACTCCAGCCCAAAGACCCCCAGCTGTATCCTGCCCTCTTCCCGCACGGTGGGGGCTGTCACCTAGGGAATCGAAGAAAAGGTCAGACAAGCGAATAATGATACGGTTGTACCTGATGGTTGCCCCCAGAACCAGTTGTTTGTGCCTGCCTCTCTTCGTTCGCAGGTGATCCACTGGGTCCACACCTCTCTCCTGTCCTGTCACCAGGGGACCAAAAGAACTTGTTTTGCAATCAGACAACGATTCTGGTGACCCGCTATGGAGAAGGAGGTGGGTGAATACGTGGCCGCCTGTACAGTGTTCGCCAGAAACAAAGTATCCCGGCACCCCCCGGCAGGGCTCCTATGCCCCCTTCCGGTGCCTCATCGCCCCTGGTCTGACATTCTCCCTGGACTTTGTCACCGGTTTGCCTCCATCGGAAGGTAACGCAACCATCCCTACTGTTGTGGATAGATTTTCTAAGATGGTTCATTTTATTCCTCTGCCTAAGCTGCCCTTCGCCAAGGAAACGGCGGAGGTAATGTTGCGGCATGTTTTCAGGCTACATGGGTTCCCCAAGGATGTGGTGTCAGCCCGCTTTGTTGGTCCTTTTCCTATCTCCAAGATGGTTAATCCGGCAGCTGTGTGGCCCAAGCTCCCTAGGTCCCTGAGGGTTCACCCAATATTCCATGTTGCCCTGGTCAAACCAGTGAAGGAGAGCCCTCTGGTGTGATAATGATAATACAAAAACTTGTCCTTCACTCGTGGTTAGTGGTCGGGGTGAAGCCGTTTATTATCATATAATTGTGTTTGCTCTTTTTGAATCATAACGACGACAGAAACTACCCAAATGACCCTGATCAAAAGTTTACATACCCTGGTTCTTAATACCGTGTGTTGCCCCTTCAACACCAATAACGCAATTTTTCCTCCAGTATTTTCTGATAGCATGCTGCATTCATCTTGCCATCAATTCTGACCAGGTTCCCTGTGTCTTTGTAGCTCACATAGCCCCAAAACATCAGCGATCCACCTCCATGTTTCACAGTAGGAATACTGTTATTTTCATCTGACTCTTCTCCAAATGTAGCATTCATGGTTGTGGCCAAAAAAAAAACAATTTTGAGGCTTGTCTCTGTGCTGTCTGATGTATTGTAAGCAGGGTGTTTTGTGGCATTGGTGTAGTGATGGCTTTCTTCTGGTGACTCAACGATGCAACCCATTTTTCTTCAAGTGTCTTCTTATTGTGCATCTTGAAACAGCCACACCACTTTTTTAAGAGTGCTGTATGTCAGCTGTGAGTTCAACTACCTTCTCCTGCAGATCCTTTGATAATTCATTTCCTTCCCCATGGCCTGGAATCCAGCAATGACAGTGCAGCACTGGAGGAAACATGCAGGGGTCCATCAGGTGTCAACAGATCACAGGTGAGGATGGTTACCATTAGTAGCCATTTAAACCTTTGTGTGTCAACTTGTGTGTATGTTAGCAGGCCAAAACCTCCAGGGTATGTACACTTTTGATCAGGGTCATTTGGGTGGTTTCTGTCATCATTATGATCTAAAAAGAGGAAACACAATTGGTAATAAATGGCTTCACCCCGACTGCTAACCGTGAGGGAAAGAAACATTTCTGTATCATTCATATTCTCTGAAAAGTGGCCAAAAAAGTCACAAATTCTGCCAGACCTGTATGTTATGAAACAGAATCAGAAGTTTCCAGAGGCTGAGGAGAATTGAGAATCAAAAAGGTTAATAAGTTGCAGATGTTCACAATTTTATGAAAGCAAAAAACAACACGTTTTACATTTTTTCTTGATAAACTGACTAAAATGGCTGTTTGATTTTCCCAGTTCTCGTCTGCGTATTCAAAGTTCTGGTCAGTAACAAACTGAAAGCAGCACCATGTGAACAACAGACCATTTGAAACAAGGACGTCAGCTGAATCCTTCTCTCACTCTCCCCAGACTTCTTGTCTGCTTGTCATCAATACATGCAAAAAGGAATAAATGACACAAACTGCATTAATTCTTGTTCTGTACTGACAACAAAAAACACAAAATCAAATATGAAAAATCCACTAGTAGCAGGTGTCGATACGAACATCAGTTCATCAGTAAAGAACAGCCCACGTGGGTGTTACATGGGTTATGTTGTTACATGCTGCTCCTAAACACCAAGGAGCCCCTGAAGTCCTTTCTATAGCCGTGGTTGTGGGCTGCAAAATTAATCTGAATATTATCACATTTACAGTATGGCCAAGTGCAATGTGTAGGTCACAGGAGCTGCAACTTTCTGAAGCATGTGTGATTTATCACAACATACTGCAAAAAACACGTCATTCTAATATTTCTTTCAGTAAAAAATAAATGCAAAAATACCATTCCCACTAAAATAATGACTCATATAGCAATAGCAATACATCACAGAAGTGTACTGGCATCGTGACTCACCTGTGTTCACCTGCTGCTTCTGTTTTCCAGGTTTCCATGCTTTTAGTTGCCTGTGTCTTTTTTTGCTAAAATACAACAGTCAGTATAATCATACAATGAGTCAGCCTGTTTTTTTTTAGATAATATCTGTTACACTACCTACGAAAACAACACAGAATTTAAATAATTTCAGCTTTACAGTCATTGGCCTAATAGTTGTATGGCTTTCCTTTAACCCAACAGTGAAAGATTACTCCTTCTTTTCAGCCAGACATAAATCATTCTCACGGCTAGATTTTCTTTTCACTTCACCACAACTTTTTCAAAATATCAATGATGCTGCCTTGCTACCTATTGCTTTATCAGACCACAAAGGAGTATTTTGCTGTGCAACCTTGGGCTGCCCATCCAAACGCGTTGCTAGGTGGCGCTTTAATACCACATTGTTAAAAAATTATGATTATAAATCTCGGTTTCGTCCCAACTAAAGGAATTTTTGGACTTCAATTTAGAGTTTGTCGATGACCCCAGGATTTTATGGGATGCAGTCAAAGGGCTTATACAAAGCAACACCATCCTTTTCGCCTCAAATCTGCGCAGCGATAGATCAGCTAAATTACAAGCTCTGGAAGCTGACTTGGCTAGAATAGATTTGAACTTACAAAATCACTATTCCCAACAGGTTGAATTACAACGGGAAATCATTAAAAAAGAAATTAATAATATCTTAAAACAACAGTCAGAATTCCTGATACATAGGACTAGACAGCGTTACTATTTTCAGGGGTCGAGACCCAGCCATCTACTAGCCTCCAAAATAAGGACCAACAAGTACTTTGCTGATATTCCTTCCATCAGTTCTGCAAAAGGCCAAATTCTGACTGATCCTAAGCAGGTGAATGAGACCTTTCGCACATATTACTCTAATTTATACCAATCAGAGATACAGTTGGATAGAGATAAGTGTCAGAACTTCCTTGCTGACTCTATGCGACTTGACGCACCCTTATCGCTGGAAGAACTTAAGGCAGCAGCTCTTGACATGCAAAGAAACAAATCTCCAGGGTTTGATGGAATACCTCCAGAGGTATATGTGGAATTCTGGGACATGCTAGGCCCGCTACTTCTAGACATGATAATGACATCTATAGACAAAGGCAGTTTTTCAAGAGACGTCAATATAGCTCTAATATCCTTACTCATAAAGAAGACAAAGACCCTGTAGACTGCAGTAGTTATAGACCTCTCAGTTTATTAAATGCAGATCTTAAAATATATGCAAAGGTGCTGGCCAGACGCATTCAGAGTCACATGCCGACATTAGTCAGTTGTGATCAGACTGCATTTATAAAGTCTAGGCTAGCTGCAGACAATGTCGGACGACTTCTCCATATAGTCGATGCAGCAGTAGACAAAACAGCGGCAGCTGCAGTGTTATCCCTTGACGCTATTAAAGCCTGCAACAGGCTGGAGTGGCCCTTTTTTTGGGTGGTTTTAGAAAAAATGGGTTTCCTAAAAAACTTTATTCATATGATAAAGGTCCTGTATTCAAATCCCTCAGCTCTGGTACTCAACTCTCCTCTGCGCTGTTCCCTGTTACCAGATCATACCGACAGGGTTGTTCCCGGCACTTTTTGCACTTTCTCTTGAGCCACTTGCTCAGATGATTCGTCAGTCCCCCACTGTACATTCTATCTCAGTTCATGACACTCACCACTTGTCATTATATGCTGATGACGTGTTGGTCTTTATGGAGAAGCCACTAAAATCTATACCTAACTTACTGTCCATTTGTGAAGAATTTAGCTGTCTCTCAGGTTTTAAGATCAACTGGACCAAATCCGCTTTACTCCCCCTTAATGATTCGGCTAAAGGGTTGCAATTTCCAGCTGGCTCCCAGTTGTCCAGGATTTTAAGTACCTCGGAATACAAATCTAGGATAAATTGTATCAGTTCAATGATTCCCCTCTCTCCTCCTGTCTATTATTGGAACACAATACATTCTAGTGTGTCTCGATTCATTTGGAACAGAAAGCGACCGCGCCTCAAACTGTCCACCACACAAAGAGTAGTGGCCAGTGGTGGCTTATCTGTACCAAACTTTAAGTTTTATTTCTGGTCATTCGTACTTAGGCCATTACTTGTGTGGCATGAATCTGATGCCTAAGTTTCCTGGCCTAAGCTAGAAGAAAACTGTGTGAGACCCTGGAACTTGCAGGAGGTTCTCTTTGCTAACATATCCTATAAACAATGCCGGATACGTTTTGGCCCAATAGTATCATAACTCATTCAGACATGGCATGCTTCTGAGCTTCAGTGTAAAATCTTCTGTAAGTGGCATACACTTACACCGATCTTTAACAACAATGGCCTATTAATTGGAGGGAGACCAATCTCGTGTTCAACCTGGAGTAACAGTAATATTCGCACTTTTGACAAGGTATATAGTGACACTGGGCTGTGTACTTTTCAAGACATTAGAGACAGGTATAATTTCCCTGCAAACTCATTCTTTTTCTATCTGCAACCAAAATCATCTTTACAGGCGCATGGCGCTCCGGGACACCAATCATTACCTATTCACCCACTGTGCAAACTACTTGCCTCTCAAATTAAAAAGAGAGGTATAGTATCCACTCTTTATCATTTCTTCCTGGAGGCCTCCTATAATGAACTACCAGTTAACAGAAGGTATGATTGATCTAATTTGGACTCTGATTTTGATTGGTCACAGGTCTGGGCAAATTTTAGAGAGGCTTCCCGCAATCCCAACTACCAGCAGATCCACTTTAACTATGTACACAGAACATATTTGACCCCTCACAAACTCCATTGTATGAAGTTGATAACTGATCCCTTGTGTAGCCTATGTTCCATGAAGGCCTCTGGCACTTTTTTGCATATGATGTGGAATTGTCCTCGAGTCTCACAGTTCTGGTCCATGGTGGCAGCCAAGCTTTCTGATTTGGTATCAGTGACCATGCCAGTGACTATACCTGTCCATTTGCTAATTGATCTGTCAGAGGTTAATATTACTAAACTTAAAAAGCACACTGTACTAGCTGGCCTGACAGCTGCCAAGAAGTTGATAGCCTTACGATAGAAACCTCCCCATTCTCTTACCATCAGACACTGGGCACTTACCTTCCTAGATGTAATTTATCTAGAACTGTCTACTGCTAGAATTAATGGCGCTAGTGAGGCTTCCATAAACAACTGGCGTGCAGCAGCTGATTCACTGAAAGAACTTATGAGATAAGCTCATCCCTTACTTAATGCTTTTTTGCATTGTGTGTGTGTAATTTTGGTTTGGTTTGGTTTGCTTGCACATTATTGAGGTGCAAGGTTATTACTATTATTATTTTACCATTGTTTAGCTGTTACAGTCAATTTTGTACTGTCTCTATGTCCATTAATGAGTCATCTTTTTTGGTTGTAACTTGTATTCTTGTTTGAATAAAAACATTTGATCACAAAAAAAGAATTTAAATCATTTCCCTGCTGAAGTTTTCTCTGCAGCTTTTCTCGCTCCACTTTGCGGCTGCACGGCCCTCTCGGTGTTGCATCATCGGGGGAGAAACTGTTCTATCCACCTAGTGCTCAACGAGCCTGCAACCATCACAGTGTCTGCTCATGTCGAACAAAATGGACAGTGGAGTATCTAAAGGCTTATCACTGGCATTGTATTACCCAGAATTCCTTTTGCTTGTGTTATGTTCATCTCTCTCTCTCGCTCCTGATCCACATTTGGCATGGTTGGGTGGTCATTTTGCCAGAGGAGAATTGGAAGAGATTGTGTGCAGCCCTTCAGTATGTTCTCCCTTCAAGTCTCTGGATGTTTCTGTGGAGCAGAGAAGCAGCTAAGCAACAGTCTAGAGACAGGTAATTGCTTCCTGGTGATGAGATGAATTGACATTCGCTTTTTTACTGTTTTACTGTTGATTTCCACATTTGCCCTCTCCACCAAATGCAGATGCCAAGTCAGGAGAGTGTGTGACTGAAATGCATCACCTGATTCTTGAATTTATTCAATATATGGGTCTGTGACTGTGGATGTCTACTACGCACTACTCAGATTGAAACAGAATTGCCCATCCAAAGTGACGGAGAGTGGTTTCTCCTCGGCTGACGCACTCTTTTGATGGGTATCTCTTACCATCGTGCCTCAGTGCATCTGAGTGTTTCTTGCCTCCAGACGCAGTGAAGAGAAAAGAACACATCCTGCAGAACTGACAGGCTCTTTTCTTTTTACTGTCAGAGCTATTTGTAAAACAGCCATTCTTTGGTGACGATTCTTTGAATATTAACAGAGTGCATTCATTTTGTTTCATTTTTTCTTTTTTTCCAGAAACCTCTGCCAGAAGCTTTTACTCTACATAGTGGAAGTTGAATGTGGGTACCACCAACATAGACTGACAGCTTCTCAGGGGTTTATGGATTTGGATATTCATGTGGAGGCTGCAGGTTGGGGAGGGAGGGGGGGGGGTTAACTTCAGACAAACATTTCTATAACATTACCTTCTCAGCCTGGCGTCCATCAGCTTAGTGATCCCCCCTTTTCCTTGTCAAACGCTGCTGTCACTGCTGTTGCATGTTGGCGGCTTTGCTGCAAATATTCATCAACAGCGGCTGAAGCTGAAATGAAATAAACGTCTTTTTTTGACTCATCAGTAAGATTCAAACTGAGTGTGAGTTACGTAAGCGCTGCTAAATTTATCAATGCTCATTTTATGCAAAGCCTGAGCTCCCAGGCGCAGACTGTGTGATGTTCAGAATGGGGAAGGCTTTTGTTTCCCTGTGAGCCATTTGATTTCTATTTTTGTGCCTGAAAAAACAAGATTTTAAAAAGGTCATGCTAGTTTTAGCGCTGTTTTCTTGAAAAGAACGGAGACGTGTGGCTTTTTTTTTCTTTTTTCCGCCCACAGACAATCCAAGACTTCTGACAGTTTACAGCTGTGGTTGTGCAGGAGATTCCAGTCAAAAAGTGAATGGCAGGCACGTCTGCTGCTTTCTTCACTTACTCTCACTCCTTTCTCTCTCTCTCTCTCTCTCTCTCTCTCTGTGTGTGTGTGTGTGTGTGTGTGTGTGTGTGTGTGTGTTTTTTTCTGGTGTGCACCTTGAAGGAAAAGCATCTCTCAGTCTCTCTGTTTGCCACATTCACAGTGAAGTCTGAGAGTTGTCAGTCTCTCATCAGATCTCGCACAGAGGATCTTTGTAGAGAAACAGAAACTGATTTTTGATACAGTGTCTCTTCTTCCTCAAAGAAACACACACAAACACACACATTTGTCATACTACACTTCTGACGACCTCCGCTGACAACATTCACTTTTTAAACTGGGAAGTAAATCCCTGTCTTTTCCTAATTCCATATTAATCCCCATCCAAACCTGAACTTAATATTGTCAGTTGTCAGGTTATTTTCCATTTCCAGCCTGAAAATGTTTGACACTTGTTTGAGGATAGTTTTCACCCATCTGTCCATCATTTATATCCATTAATCCTGTTCAGGAACATCCCAGTGGACATACAGACAGACAATCATTTAATCTGCATGTCTTCTGACTGATCGAGGACACGTTAAGGAAATCCATACAAACAACCTGAGTTTTTGATCCCAGGACTTTTATTCCTGGCCTTGATTCAATTAACTTATTTTTCTATTAAATTTCCTCTAAGTGAAAATCCAACAGAAAAAAAGGTGGTGTTATTGCACTATTACTTCATAATAAAATAGCCTTTGGAGTGCATGTTTCTGTAATTTGATATAATTATTACATTCATACAGGAATCTTGCAGAAAAAGCAAGTATTATTTTTAAGGTATAGCACATCCTTTAAGGGCAAATGAGTAGTTTTATTTGTGGCATTAATGAAATATCCAATGATAGATTTAAAAAAATGACCTCCAGTTTCCAGTTTGTCATTTATATAGTGCAATGTGTGTGTGTGTGTGTGTGTGTGTGTGTGTGTGTGTGTGTGTGTGTGTGTGTGTATGGCGTCAAAATCGTTTGAAAACAACCAGAGAGGCACGCAGCAACGCACGCACGCACGCATGATTATTTTGTTATACGTGCGTGCGTTGTTACGTGCAGATTGTATTTCACGCGTAACAAAAAGCTGCGTACGTATGAAGCAGCGTGTGCACGTCTGTCTGTCACTGTTTTACAAATGTTGTTAGGCGTTCACACGTGCGTGCGGTCGCTGATTCTGATGCTTCGCAACCGGAAGTTGATCTGCAGCGCGCACACCAGTCCGCGTACACGCACGCCTCACGTAGTTGGCCTTTTCATTTTAATCAACCAGGGGAGGCAGCAGTGAGCCATACTTTGCCTGCCAGACATTCAGAAGAAGAAGAAGAAGAAGAAGAAGAAGAATTTTAGATCAGCTCGTTTCCAGCTTTATTGATTATCATTATTTTTATCATATATTATTAAGTGTTAAATTACTTTTAATTGTTAATTTTCGTGTTCTGATTTTACTCTATTAAAATCGTGTGTAAATACATGAAATAATTGCAGTTTACTGTGCGATGATATGAATATTGTTAAATGTATAGCTAATTAATTTTGTGAAATTGTAAGCTACATTTTGGTGTTATTTCGTTTATTTAAAAAAAATATCATGACAATGAATGCATTCATCACTCAATTTGGGTATTTAGCTACATGAAAGAATATAAGAATATAGAGTTAGTATTATCTAGCGGTCCAAATGACCGCTTACGGCCGTTCTAGTAGTGTTTGAGTTCCGGCCCTTCTGAAGTCCAACTGACACTTTGGTCCAATCAGAAACATATAATTTGATACATTGTGACCAAGTGTTAAAATCTCTCTAGGGCAAGAAACCAGGAATGAGCAGGGGAAAAAAAAAAGACGATTGAAGTTGGTTTTCAACAAAATGCAAATGCATCTTTCATATTTATGTACACGAACAGGTATCTTATAACAATCCAAAATTATAACACCTATAACAATCATGAACTTGTCATGCAAAAGCCTATATGTCTGTATCTCGCATTGGATCGATTGCACCATCTACTGGATGAAAATGGAACACAGAACAACTACGCCACACGTTCATGTGCGGACTTCTGCGCACGGTGCAGATCAACTTCCGGCCGCGAAGCATCAGAATCTGCGACCGCACGCACGTGTGAACGCCTAACAACGTTTGTCAAACAGTGACAGACAGACGTGCACACGCTGCTTCATACGTACGCAGCTTCTTGTTACGTGTGACAGAGTTTGCACACGTCATTTCCGCGTACGCGTAAGCGCTGACAAAAATGTCCAATCATCTTCATGCGAGCGTTAACACGTGCGTTTGCATAAAGACACATGAATGTTACGCGTAGTCACTACGCGTCGTGTGATTACCGGCGTGCAGCAGTCATCACGCGTGAACGTGCGCGTAAACGGGGGGCCATTATAAGTCAATGAGGAAACTACATTACACGTCAGGCGCGGCTTGCTGCACAGGCGTCAAAGCAGGCACGAGTCACACGCTCAGTTGATATGTGCGCACGCTTTTTGAAACGATTCTAACGCCATAGTGTGTGTGTGTGTGTGTGTGTGTTTTTCTGGTGTGTAACATTTAATCTGTTGATTAGTCTGTTGATGATTTTCCAGATGAATCAATTATTAGTTTGGTTTGTGAACATTTCAGTCAATGTACAACCCAAAGAGGAGGATGATGTCTTCTTCTCTTACAATTTAAAGATGTTCACTTTATTGTCCTGGAAAAAGAAACCAGAAGAAAATTCACATTTAATAAACTGGAATGAAGTTTGACTGACTTACCGATTAATAATTCATCAAAATAGTTTGTGATTCATTTAATAGTTGAAGTAATTGATTAATTAGTAACCACACTTGTTGGTTTTAGAAAGTAATTAAAATATTACAAATTACTGAATAACTTGTGCTTTTTAATGATTTTAGACCAGTGACAGGCAGGCGTCTTCATTAAAACCACAATGTGAGCTAAAAACTAGTATTCCTTCTCAATTACTAAAAGCCTTACAGGCTGGCCAAAACTGATGTAACCTGAGGGTCTACTCCAACTAATTAATGTATTCTGAATATTTTCTTGTACTTAATCAATAATGTAAATACTGCTGATATTTCCTCACATCCTTACATTTATCCTTACAGTGAAGTAAGAAACCCTGCAACAATATGCAGGATAAAGCTTTAGATGACATAAGGGATTACATCGACTGAAGGCAGTGAGAATACTCAGCCCCACCCAACGCTGTCTACAACCATGTTTATGTGGTTTTATTCCTCCGACTGTCAGAACAAGTTACACCTTTAAATCTGACCGTTCAGTGTCAGCCTTACTGTACATATTACTGTTGTTGACTTCTTTTTCTCTCACTTAATGCATGGCTGCATTGAAATCACAGAAATCATAAAAGGAAATGTCCTCTTCTCGCTCCCCTCAACAATTCAGTGACTCACCTCACATTTCTGAAGCTGACATCCACCCTGATTGCACCACAGCACAGTTTTGCATGAAACTGTCCCTGTTTCTCTTCGGCTCTGCCTATCTGTATGTTTCATATGATTCAGAGCATCACGGATCATTGAACATTTGCAACACAATCAGCGTTCCCACGTTCAAAATGGAGGAGGGGAGCTGTGCTTAGAGGAGCTGCTGGATCCTGATCAAGCCTCTGTGCTCGGGATATGTTTTTGCTACAGACCACACTGCCTGTTACCATGACAACAAACAGAAATTTCCCTTCATACACTTCACCCGAGTGCTTCTCAACACTGAAACCATCCTCCCCTCTCTTCCCTCCTGTATCACTCCCCTGTAGTTACAACCCTGCTCCTCTGCTCCCAGCATCCTCGGGAGTTTGGGGAATACACTTCAATTGATCGCTCTTGACGAGTGAAGTGAAACCAATCACATGACTAATTCAGATGTCAGTGAGATCACTGCCTTTCTTCTACCTCTTTCCAAGTCGTATAAATTAAGAGTGAGCTGCTCCGGCAGGTGACTGAATGGCACAGTTCGAACAGAATGAACTGGGCTGCTTGGCGGTGACCCAGCTGTGCGACCACTTTGGGCTATCATGCATCACCGTCTGAGGAAGCTGTGTAGGGGAGCACTCTGCATAGCCTGCAGTGAAGGGATGAGCGTGTTTGAAAAGGACACAGTCAATCACCTGTCTGGTCTTTTCCACCACACGAGCAGAGAAAACACCTTTTTTCTGGTATCCAAACTGAAATAGACTCACCTCCACCTTACCTTGGAGACAGCCTGCGATGATTGGCAGCGAGGATACACTTACACATCGTGGGAGGCCCCGACACCGAGGTGCCCGACCTGCTGGCTACAGATGGGGCCTGGCCTGTTTTGGACATTTTGACCCTTGACCTCTTTCCATTCTCACACCTTGAAGTGTCAGAGATGGATGAAGATCTGTCAGAGGCTCTATTCTGGGTCTGTGAGTGCAGCTCTGAGCATGTGAGATGTGACATTTTGACAAGAGATGGCACTTTATGTCTTTTAAAAATATTGCGTCCCAGAAGGTTAGAAAGTGGAAAGTAGAGCCTGGCCAATATATTGGTCGGCTGATATTGGCCTATCACAGATTTATTGATATCAGCATACTTGTTGCTTAGGATAATTTATAATTATCAAATCCCCAGTAAGTTTCAGTGCACTGGTTCTACTTTTTAAAGGTGCACTATATAGTTTTGGGGAAAAAAATTTAATCAGAAGAGAAAGATCTTCACTGACTGATTATTTATTCATAAACAAAAGAAATAAACAATTACCTCGTACTATTACCTCTGTGATATTTTGAAAATTCAAATTCTGAGTTTGAATTTCATCTCCAAAACTACATAATGCCCCTTTAAGGTTTTTCTTATGATTAATTTATGGTCAATGTTAGACAAGCATACAGATATGGAAAGTCTACTGTCCATATTTGTGGACAGATCTATATGAAAGCTTACAGATAAGGAGCAGTACCCTCGCTAGGCGTGGGCGGCAGTGAAGCAGCATAGCCAATAGTTCAAGCGTGAAGTGACCTTTATCACCTCAAGAGGACGAAGTTTTAAAAATACTTTTTGAAGAGATGGTAGGCAGTCATTTCAGCCAGGCACAGAGACTCACAGTTACTTCAGACCAGCTGAGATGTGATGGCACAGGATTCAAATGTGAGTTGGACAGTGGTGAAGGAAAAGTGGAGGTATATGTGAGACTGACTGTGCCCTAAGACGTGCCCTCTAGTGGTTGTATTGCTTAACATCAATGCCAACTTGGAGGACGCACATATGTGGCCAGTGACAATTATATTATTTGAAACAGACAGACTATTTTTGTACATAAAGAAACCAAAAATGAACCCTTAGACTGTAAAATATCCTACTGCCCTTACATATAGCAATTGATAACCACATTTCAGGGATCACTGGGAAAAATGTTTGTATATAAGCCAATATATCTATCAGAAATGTTTACTTTCCAACAGCTGTGTTGGTATCAGCCTATCAAAATGAGTTTGGCTCTATTTGAAAGTATTCAAACACCATGAGTGTTCTTATTAAATTATAAAACAATATCTGACAGTATCCTTTTCCTTGCTGTTTGTAAGGACGCTGTGAGAAGTGAAACACATTTGGATTGAATTCACACTCAGGACAGTCTTATCAGAGTAATAATACCTTATCCCGACAACACAAGCTGTGATTTCTTCTCACTTTGTATGTGGAAAAATTTGAAACTAACAAGCTGCTTAAGCCTCCCGACTTCAAACCAGCGGTGAGATGAATCCAATAAAAACTGCTGATGGTTTGATGGAACTTGGCTGAAGTGTGAGTGTGCTGCTGTATCTCTCTCTCTTTCTCCAGCCCTCTTTTCCACTCACTCTTTCTGAGAATTGATCTTATAAGTTAGTTTGTTTGCATTTAGTGAATTCATCTATTTTGTATTGTTCTAACTATCTATCCATCCATCTGTATGTCTCTTTAAATATCTATCTCTGTTTTCTGCGTAAATCTATCATCTCAGACATAGATGAATATGACAGCAATACTGAAAAATGCTGCATCAATCATTTACAACACATTTATCCAATGTCATTGACTGTCAAATGTTATAAATTGAGAGTGAAAGGAGTACGCCAGGGGAGTAAGTCCAAGGTCAGCGCCACTGGATCTAAGTGCAGAAGCTGGTAAATGTTCCCCTGAGGAGGTCACTGGCCTGAGTCATGCTGCATTTGTCTGGCAGAAGGTCTACTGACATTTTCTTGATGTAAAATAACCGTTTGTCTATAGCAGCAAACACAATTGTTGCTGACAACTTTTCCATCCGCAGCCCTGCGACAGGAGTGCTGTTTGTAAAGGAGTGGGCAGGTACCTTCTGGGACCTGGGGGATTGGGTTTCAGGGTTCAGCAGTGTGCAGTACGGCAGCGTTGGGTTTCCATGCAGAGGGGAAACTGTGAACGCCAAATTCACTGGCATGAATGTATGAGAGCAGCCTCGGACCATGTGCCGAGATATTGTTTCCTGTCAGGTGTTGTCTTACACCTCTGAGTGATGGGGTCTTATCCTAGAAGACAGCAGCAGCCGCTGTGACGAGTGTGAAGCTGAGACGGCGCTGTGGCAGCTCTCTGTCTCTTTGTGGAAGTTTATTATTTAACTAATGACATTATTCTTTCTGCTCAGCCCCAAATGCACTCAAAATATTTTAACTGTGACTCATCTTACACATAATTACATTCTTCTCACTGAGATGATTATTTTAGAGATGAATATTGAATTTTCTCAATACAACTCAAACCTTTTTATCCAAGAGCATTTCTGAGGGTCACTTCCTGACTTTGGAAAACTGTATGAGCCTTTAGATTCGTGGCTAATATACTGTTGAATCTGTGACAGCAAACTGTACTGTATGTGCTCACACTGTGGAGTTGAACGACAACAAAGCACTACTCATGTGTCAGGAGAGACTAAACTGAAACTTAATGGTGGCTGCTGGCCAGTAGGGCTCCAACTAATGTCAACTAATCTGTTAATGATTTTGCCCATTTGTCAATTACAGAAGTTATCTGGTTTATAAATTGTCAGAAAATGAATCAAAATTTCAATCAGTGTTTCCTAAATGTCTTGTTTTATTTTGAGCACAAAGAAGATGGAATCAGAGAATTGTTTTCTTATTGATTTTTTATCACTCAAAATGATGAACTGATTATCAAAATAAGTCTTGTTTAATTTAATAGTTGACATGAAATTGATTCATCAGTGAGTTTTCACAGCTTTACTGGATAAAAGAAAAACAGTGTTTGTGTTCTGATTAAAAGTGAAACCAGGACTCCAGGTTTGTTTAAGAGACTCCCTGAGCTAATTGTGCCTGCCCTGCTCAGATTATGAAAAAATAATTATTAAATAATTAGGGATCTTACAAATTAAAAGAGCATTTTTACCTCATACATATTAAACATTATAAAGCACCTGAAAAAAGTGGGAACATTGTAGAGCACAATGTATTTCACAGTAACAAAATTAAAAATGAACTGAGAATGCACATTGTTGCCTTACTGTTTACCTGCCGAACCTCAGAGCGCTTCAATATAAACCCGCACAAATGACCAACAATTTATGTTTTTTAGTCCAGATTAGAAATCATTATTTGGTCAAAGACTATATATATATATATATATATATATATATATATATATATATATATATATATATATATATATATATACACATATACATATACATATATATTAATACAAGATAAAGTGCCAAAAAGGAAAAAACAAACAAACAAACAGAAAAGAAAAGAAATTGAAGAATTATCTGAGTTCTGAGTCTGACTTATTTGTTCACATTCATAGTTTGTTCCATTTGTTTAAATTCAACCAGAGGAGCAAAGCAGGGCATGTGCTTAGTGCTCGTCAGTGTATGTGGTTGCTGTGTGCATGTGTGTGTGCATGTGCATCTGTGATTCTGTGGGATAGCCTTTGTGTATGTTGTCTTGTTTTGTGGAGACAGCTGTAAAGGCTGAGATCCTATATATATCTTCAACGCTGTTCCTCTCCTCGACCTGATCTCAGGATCGTACATCGACCTTTCAGGTATATGTAGCACTAGAAATAATAAATAGTGTTTACTATTTGTTGTTTTCCCTCACCCGTGAAGGTGAAGAGACCCCATCCTAACAGGACTTTTGTGTGTTTTGCAGTGAGGAGGGTCAAGCGCAACCTGGCTGCAATCTGCCCATCAGCAGCTTGATGGATGAACTGGTGTTTGTCCAACAGTCGAGTAATTGCACCACAACGGACCCATTTAAAATATTTAAACGGTGTCGAACATGAATGGCCTGGGCATCATGTTTCAAAAGCAACCACCGTAGAAGGCCACTGTGGCAGAAAACTTTGTGTGAGTGTGATACTCAGCCTCGCTGACAGAGCTGATTCTGTCTGAGGGACACGAGTGACATTTTTATCTGCGAAACCAGCACACGTCTGGAGTGGAGAACAACCTGCTTCACTCTGTCTTTCTGCGTTATTATCACACCAAGATCACAATCTGTAAGGGTCGGAGGGGGGGCGCAGGAAACCTAAGACTTTGTGCAATCACAGCTCATTATTCATATACAGTAGAATTTCCATCTCCATGTTTTCTTTTCTTTCTTTTTTCAAAGACTTTGGCTGCTGATAAGGCCAGTGACACACCCTGACCCGGAGGTTAAACAGCGATGTATCTTTTACTGAGGGTATGGAACTCCTGTGAATAGGCTCACAGCAACACAGTTGTATTGAACACATTTAGACTGACAAGGGAAATCAGTTTGGCTGCTCCCTAAATGATGACTATTGGAATCATCAGTCCAGAAGCTCCTGAATTGTCAGTCGAGTCACTGACACAGCTTTAATCACCTGCATCACTGTACAGAGAGCAGCGCAGGATAACAGCATGGAGGGATACAAACCTTTACAAACTTGAGTCTCAAAATGACCTCAATGACCAAACTGCAAACAGAAGAAGTGTGATGGAAAAGGAGCGCGGCTTTGGCTCTGTGTGCTGCTCTGATGGTCTCAGCCTTGTTGTTGCAGTGAAGACTTCAGTCACTGCTACAGGTGTGATTGACACTGCTGTCAGCAGCCAATCAGGAGAGGTATTCTGTGGTGTGATATCTTTCTATTATTAAACTTTGATCAGTACAAACGCTCTTTGAACTGTGCATACTTTGCACTTTACTGCTTTATTTTCGCTTCTGGTTAGACGCTAACTTCATTTTGTTGTCTCTGTACTTGGACTGTGTACAGTGACAATACAGTTTATTTCTCTGTATGTACATCTCAAGAAATCTAATCACAGATTATAAAAATGGCGTTAAAACACGAGTTCTCAGCCCAGTCGAAATAATTAAATGTCAGTGTTAAGAATACATTCAAATGTGTACTATTCATATGTATGTCAACATTTCTACAATATGTGTGATATCTTGTCCATATTCCATGTTTACGAGCTAACTTTCAAGTTGGGAGGTGGAAGGGATGTAGATGACCTGACGGCGAGCTACATTCATCAAAGAAAGCACATCTTAAACACTTATATTTTCTGACTTTTTATTTAATATATTATATTTTTCTTTAATCAACATTGCACATATTCCATTTTCAATCACATCTCATATTGCTGTCTACAAAATGTTATGAATGTAGAAAATCCAGAAGTTGGAAGGTTTACCAAAAAATAAAATAAAGAAGAAAGCAAAAAAAGGGAGAATTAAGGTCCTAAGTGAGAAGCTCCAAAGATACAGTGATAGAGAGACAAAGAGAGAGAGAGGGAGGGAGAGACAGAGAGACGGAGAGGGAGGGAGAGAGACAGAGTGAGCGAGACAGAGAGAGAGACAAAGAGAGAGAGAGAGAGAGAGAGAGAGAGGAGAGAGAGAGAGAGGAGCACCCTCAGGAAAACAAATACAAACATATTTTGGGTTAAGATGCATTTTTCTCAAAACAAAGCATCATGCAGAATAAAAGCAAGGCTGGCCAAAACTCACATGGTTATTTCTCAACACCTGAACTGTAGAAATATTTTACATGTTCGTAATCGTTACTGTCAGTTTCCCTTTGCTGATTGATGATTTCCATCCTTTGTTATGAGTGACAAGGCAGAAGCAGATGAACAGTTTGCACATATGTGAAGCAGTAACACTGAAACAAACGCACAGCCGCCATCGTCCTGTTACTGACGAGCTGTGCAGCCACATGTACAGCGTTTACCTTTGTGCAAGTGAGATGCTTGTGATAAACTGGATTATAACCTACATATAAATGTGACCGTGGCCTTGGCTGACCAAACTGCACCAGCTTGCATAGACACCTGATAATCATGGGTTCGAATCCCATCTTTCCAGCCTCCCTCACATCCTCTTTTGTTTGTTCTGTCTTTGTTTGTGCACTCTGTAGTTTTATTGAACACACAGTGGCCCTCCTTCATCGAGCGCTGCAGGAGTCACGTTGAGAAAACACAACAAAATGACCCAAAGACACTTCACACTTTCTCACCCAGTATCAGAAATTATCGAACCAAAGACTTCTTGTACAAAAAAATGCCCATTTACACACAGTCAGAATTATACATGCCTAATGATTCTTGGCCTGTACATTTGGAGGCTTGTTGAGGAAAATGTGCCATGCCCCGTATGTAGTCTGATAAACGTAACATGACAACAGATCTGCATGTGTTACCACAGTAAACAGCATCTAATCATCCATTAATGTTCTGTGCTTTCAAAACGAGCAAATCTGTCGTTAAGACCGTCAGCCGGCTGACACATTATATTTTTAATGAAAGAGTTCATGTACGGCAGCCACGGGAGCTCGACACACTGCAGCTCAAGAACACACATAGAGACAAAGGTGAAACAAACTTGCTGCAAATATAGAAAGCACAACCAAAACATGTCTATATTTAGTTGTGTTTTCTGTATTTGAGAGTATTTTCTTATGTTGGAGTGTGTTCAGCTCAGGGGGCACTGAACATGGAACGTTTTATCACTAGTAGCATTGCATTGTGATATCAAGAGCTCCGAGCATGAGGAGATTATATTATATCCATCGGGGCTGTGACTAATAGTTAGTTATCACTTTCTGATATTTCTTAACCAACAAATTGTTTTGTCAGTGAAATGTCATGAAGTAGTGGAACATTATGATGATATTTTCCTACAATCCAAGAAGATATTCAGATTAGGGCTGCAACTATCCATTATTTTCATCTGTTAGTCCTTTGGCCTGCACAATGCTGATCAGTGTTTCCCAGAGCTCAAGATGATGTCCTCAAATGTCTTGTTTTGTCCTCAACCCAAAAATGTTGATTTTACTGTCACAGAGGAGTAAAGTTACCAGAAATGTTTCACATTTAAGAAGCTGGAATCGGATTTTATTCCTTTAAAATCGATTCATTGTTGCAGCTTTAATTCAGATTGTCTCACAGTCAAAAACTCACAGATATTTAGTCTAATATCATTTAAAGCATCACATCTTTATGTTTGAGAAGCCAGAACCAGAAAATGTTTAGTATTTTTTGCTTGAATATGATTTAAATGATGATCAGAACTGCACTGCCTGTTTATTGTCCATCCAAAAATACAGTGATATTTGTTTGATTTCACTGACTGTAAAGCTCATACAGCTTATTGTCATTATTGTCATTGGAAAGCAGCAGCCTGAAGCAGGCAGAGGCTGTGTGACCACCTACACTACACTGTGGCAACATGGGTGGACATAACAATTGTCCTCTAATCATTAAGCACAACATATTCCATCTCCTCACTGCTCCAGTACAATATGAACCAGAAAGTGAATGGTGTTCCAAATAATAAAGTTACATTTGAGTGATATTTAATAATAAAGGCTGTTATCATTTAATCGATATCATAATCTCTGAAAGAATGAGTGATCTTGTCATAATTACCCAAATGACAACTTTAGGTCGTGACCATTAAGTATTTCTCAGATCAAGTGCTGTGTGGTAACCCTGTTAATAACCCTGTTAATAACCCATTAATCTGAGTGACAATGCTGCCTTTCAACAAATAGGAACTTTGCAAAGCGTTTTATGTGTCTCCCAACTACAGATGTGACCAGGAAAACACTGGAATCATTGTATTTGCACCAAAGAGCACTAATACTGTTCTGCAGGAGGCAGATGGTGCAAAACAACCCCAAATCCAGTCAGTCACACAATAGCATGAGTGCTAAATAAACACAGACTGCGTCACTGTTCAACAGCTTCAGAGTGCTCCTCATAAGCCACCTTGTTTATAAGAAGATTAAGACATAAAATGAGTTCCTGGTTTTATCTAATGCCATGGATTCAACAGTAAACACTCTTTTTATCCTCAGACTAATGCGTTTTATTGCCTTTCATTTGTGTGTGTGTCCATGGCACGAAACATCGAACTGAGCCGCTTGGAGACGTCTAAAGTGCTGCCAGGGTGCAATGTGCAGATATTGGTCTTAGCCAGGTCGTGTCTTTAAAGATGTCCCTTTCGGCTTTCGGAAACCAAAAACATTTAAAAGTGAGATTTTTAAACCAAATTCAAAGCATGAGCAATAAACTCAGATGTGCTAGTAGTTTCTGTATCAACATGTCTATTCTGGTCACTGTGGGCAGTTACTGGGCCACTTTCCATTAACACTGGCTACTTTATATTTGATTAAGCCAATAAAATAATAAGGATAAAATAACCATCATGGTAAATATCATGGTTTCACGGTTTGCAGCATTATATAATTAGTTGTAATGAAGGAATTCAAACGGTTGCTTTATTATAATTAAACAAAATATCAAGTTGTGACAGACACGACTATTGATAGATCAAATAACTTGAAATATAGATATTTTAATAACACTAATATGGTGGTACCTTGGATAAGCAAAATGTACACGATATGATAACTGCCAGCTTTTATACCATTGCATACCTTGAAATGCTTATGGCGCTCAGTCGGCTAATTAATACGTTTTTCATCTATGCCATTGATGGTTAATCCAGAAGGTGGCGGCAACAATGGCAGAAAATGTGAACTTTATCTGCTTTACTCTCTTTTACATCATATTAAACTGAATCTCTCTGTCTTGAACTGAAAAAACAACATATTTAAACTGTGAATGACATTTTTCGCTATTTTCAGACATTTTGTAGACCAATCGAAAAACTGATTGATCCAGAAAATAATATAATGAAAACAATCGTTAGGTGCAGCCCTGAAACAACTACAATGAAACTATTTTCCATTTTCTGTGATACGTGACTACTAAAAGCTTACACCTGATCTTCCAAGTGAATATTGTAATTTTTAATCACTTCCAAAAGATTTGGTTCAGATACCTTTTGTTATTGGAATCTTGTGTTAGGGAGTTTGCATAATTTTTCAAATAAATCAGGAGAGCGGAGGAACGTCCTGAGGCTTCTTCCCAGCACCTATTATATGGAAATTAACAATTATCTACAGGATCCAATTGGCCTGTTTTGTGTCAGCCAAATCTGGCAACACTGTAAGCTGTTTAAATTTAGCACATCATTGGTTGTTCTTCAGAAGAAATCCCCTGTTATTGATTCAGAGAGGCATTCATCTTAAAGTTAATCTTGCCTCCTTGCTCTGCTGAAAGCACCAGGGATCAGAGGAGTTTCACAGATGTTTAGGCTTCAGAAATACGTGAGCTCAGACAGAAAAGCAGTTCTCACACAGTGATAGCCCTTCCTAATGTGAAATCAATCCCTAGCCAGTTTTATCTTTCTAATGAGTTCAGTTCTATTAAATTTGATGGGTTGTTTTCTTAACTTCATAGCTGAAAATAAGTTAAACAGTGTTGGGTTAATCAAATCTTCTTTCTCCTCTGGCCAGTGACAGCGGCTTTAGCTGGTGTTTAGAAACATTATAAATGAAGCCCCGGTGGGTTCTCCAGATCGTAATTAAAAATGTCTCATGTGGACGTTGCTCTGTGTGTTATCTAACGTCCCCACACAGACTATTAACCTCCCTAACGGTTATCACAGAAGTTATTATTACTGCAGGTAATTTCAACATCCACAAGAATATCTAGCTGTACTAAGTCAAAGGAAATGTAGAGTAATTGTTTGTTCTGTAAGATACGTTTCTGCTCACCCCTTATCATGACCTGGATGACCTTTTCATAAATATTCATGTAGATATCTGGGGAATTTTCTATCTGCTTTAAAATCTGCCTTTATTATCTTCTTTCTTCACACATTATAGTCCGCTGCCCTTGTCTGGGTTACTACTGATTTCCTGATGACAGCACATTTAAGCACAGGGCGCTGTATCAGTGCAACTTGACATAATTACAGCCTCTAGCCACATAAATTGTGTTAATTCATAGATTGAGGAAATGGGTTAGAGACTGTCCTGTTTAACAGATTTCTCTGTCTCCTTTGGTGCTTGTTTGTTCTACTTGATTGGACGCGTGACCTCAAGGATCGATTGTCAGGCTGATCCTGTTCTTGTTCTCCCCTCTAACCTGTGGGCATACTACTCTTTGGCTTAGCGTTTTATGTGTTGCTTCGTGAGAATACCGAGCTGTCGCTGAACATATCACTTGGTGGATTAATTTATCTTTCACAAGAGTATCTGTAGTGTTGCAGCATAGCTTCTGGCCAATGTTAGCTTCTGTTATGATAGTTTCTACATCAGGCCAGAATTGAGGCCTCAGGTCAGAACAGCTTGTGCTTGAGGCCCATAATCTGACAAGATTAGTGTAATAGAATCACTTCAGAAAATATATTTCTACAGACAGGTGATATTTTCATTTAATTTACCTCTCAAAGGAATAGTTCTGACATGTTTGGGGAATGCTTCTGTTCTCTCTCAGATAGCACTCTAATGTCTGTACAATAACTATGTAGCCCCAGCCAACATTTGCTGATTTTAGCCCAGCATAAAGTCTAGAAAAAAGGAAACAGCTAGTTTAGCCATTTCTAAAGGAAACCTTTAAAGCCCACCAATTAATGGCAGAACGAGTAGGACTTTCCCCCCCCCCCAAAAAAAAACAATGTAGGCTCTCCTACAAAAACAATCCCGCAAATGACCAGCTATGTATGACTCTACAGGAAGCACTCATTGTCTCAGAGAGTACACTGGTTTTATAACACACAACTCTTTGCACTGCAGAAGTGAAGTATCTCTCTTTTAACTGCCTACTGAAAAAATACAGAACTTATTATGAATGTGTACAGCAATTACATACATTATTAAACATAACTTGCTCAGGTTGGCCGGAATTCAACCACATCATCATACAGAAATTGTAGTAGTCTTAAGGCCCATGTATCCGTGGTTTATACTGCTCTTATAGGCTTGACATGATAACAAGTCACAGCACATGCAACCAAAGCCTAAAGAGTCTAAAAACAAGTTGAGGTTTCACTGGGGGTTATGTGCTGATTGAATTAAATGTCTTTATGCTAAGCTAACTGGCTGCTGGCTGCAGCTTCACATTTATTATACCCACGTCGATCTTCACGTATAACTAGTATAACCTGTGACAAGCAAGCAAATAAGTAAACTTCCCCAAACTCAGCAATTGCAGTTTGCTTATTTATTCTCTTACAATGTAATGACTGATGACACAGAGAGACCAGCACTGTGTTTAAATTGAATCCTATTGTGTTGATTGATTTGTCTGTTGTGTGACAGCACTCATCTTCACATGAACTTGATTTTGACAGTTACAAAGTGATTACTGTCATTCATTTCTTTCACATTCAGTTTCTGTTTTCCATCTTCTCTTTTTCTGACATAACGTTGTAAAGAAACAACACATTTCATGCATGACAGTTTAACTTTGCTGCTCTATTCTGTTTGTCCTAATAAAACTGTTGGTTTGTATGACAAACTTAGTTTGTCCTTTGCAGTGAAACATCCTCCCGTAAGGATTTCCTAAGTAAACTATTGACATCTATTGTGTGGCTACAGGTTTTTCTGACACTAAGGAACATTCAGTAAACAGCTTTTCTGAGGGATTCTATTATTGAGGTAATAACAGATACAAATTTTTGGAAAAAGAGCACAAATGTGAACTTTGGATTTTCTTTAGAGGAAAAAGACGCTAAGTTCTAAAGTCAAGCTGTGCCATTATAGTTGACACAGTATGAAAAGGAGGCTTATCTGAAGGAAAATATCAGAAAATAAAAACACTGTCTTCATTAAAATAAGTGATATCTCTTACTACTACTTCTAAAAATTAAATAAATCTGGCATGTCAGTGGATATTTCTAATTGTTAATATTCACGGGCAACATCGCAGGTCTAAGAGAGGTAACACAATCCAACACTTCTCTGGCAAAGCTGTACCAGCAACATTTGCAACTGCATGTTTCTGAATGCCAAATCAATGAGTTGTAGGACTTTAAATGGGCTGTATGTATAAAAAAGAAGAGAAAAAGAAGAAGAACAAGAACAACAACAAAACTGCCAAAAACATGAAGGGTGTTGGAGCAGCATTCGCGACAATATGAGGAACATGATCATATCAGCTGAGACAAACCAAACGCAGATGATAATGGTCGATGGTCATAACAGTCAAAGAAAGTAAAAAGTCTCAAATTACTCTATCTGCAACACATCTTAGGACACACAAGTATAAATGTCTGCTATTTACATTTTTTTCCTATTCAGTGTGCATCTATATCACAACATTTTCCAGAAGTTCCACAACATACAATAAATTCAGGGTTTCACCTTTGGTTATGTAATTATCAAGGCTAGGTTTAAAAAAATATATAACACACGTCCATGTTACTTTTGCATACAGTTAAATTCAAAGTGAAAACATATCAACAAAGCAGCTGGTCAGCTCTAAATTTGCATCTGAGAAAAGAACCTAAGGTATTTCATCTTACATCGATGATTCTCGGTGCGGCGAGTTTCAGCCGCTGTTTTTCTGTGATAGAAAGTGAGTGTGGCAGATACTTATGGTGGTGTTTATGTGCCTGACATCTTTGCTTTAGTGTAAGTGGATCTTAATGTAAGAGGATATTCTTCTTGTTGCATTGAGCCAGTCAATATATGTCTCGTGTTCCTTCCCCGACCCTCAATACACTTTCTGAATGAGGATTTTCATGTGGTATGACGCAATGTGAATTTGTCGCCAGCATTGAGTGAGCAACTCAGGCCAGCCTTGTTTGGTTGACAATATGAAACAAGATAAAAATGGATTAAGTCGTACTGCTTACTGCACTTAAGCAGAGAGCAAACTCATACCATTTAGTAACCAATGACACCTACGAAGCCGACCCAACTAAAACATTATGTCGACGCTACAACCAAACATTATCTCTATCATATTAAAATATTCACATCTGTTCCTTACAAGACACTTTTTTCACATGTAAAGAAAACATCTTTGAACTTTTATAAGTCTCTTAGTTTCATCACTTCATACATCTGTATATGTGTAGTAATTAAGGCAATCATTTTGGGTCACGACTTACTCATCTGCCAACTCATCTGCCAAGTCTCAACCCTCCAGGGTTAGTTTACTTTTGTCGCGCAGTAGCTCTCTCATCCCCACTCGTCCAAATGCCGAGTCCTGTTCAGTTGTTGTTGCTTTTTCAAGTCTCCGCTCATGCTCAAGACGACCAGTCACAATGTTTTCTTGTCCTCTACAATTTTCCCGGAGATGTGGGGGGGGGATACTCCCTCTCTTTGTAACTGGCAGCGCTGCAACACACAGAGAGAGAAATAGGAAATGGGTGTAAATCTGTCATCATTCTTTAGAAAATGGCACCCTGAACGTGGAGCAATTTGCCCCACTGCCACACTGATTGCACATATTTTCCTTTCCCACCCGGAGGTTGGGCAAGATGCATCCCACTCAAGATAATCATCAGGGCCATTAAGCTGCCGTTCCCTCTGAGCACTTGGGGAAGGGATAGGTCTGAGGCCTGCTCTACACATTATAGTAGATTAATATGTACTTGTTCATACATATAAATATAAGTATTTGCTACTTAATGTACCTCTTCCCCTTTTGTTCACCCTTGAGTAACATAAAGGTTGTTGAATCACCTTACGTTGCCTGACATTTTCATATTCATTTGCTATGAGCTTGTTCATGTTCTTTCTTGCAGATATGTGCAGTTCATATTCAACATTCAGTATTTTTTAATGCCTGCACCGTTTCATTAAATGTGAATATCTCATCATATACTATACGTCGTAGCACTGAAAACAAATGTCATATCCACTTTGGTGTCTTTGGTAACTTTTTGGATCTCCAGTAGAACTGTAGAGCAGTCCAGGCCTTATAAAACCACAGAAAAAATGAGTTATGAAATACTGAGAGGATGGATGACAGAAGGAATGGCTTGTTAAGGAATTATGACTACTTTCAGCCAAGTTGCCAGAGATGATGGCAGTGACTGTTTCTGCAACTCACTGATTCGTTTACATCTGACGTGTCATCAACAACAAACCATATTGACATTTAAATAACGTTTATGATCCGACTTGCATATCTGGAGGTGAATGTGATATTGGTAGAGTTACAGGCAAAAAGACTATCAAGACACTGACCATAGTCTGAGACAATGTTACGTCATTTGTAAGCATGAGACCACTGGAGATTTTAAAGATGACCTAAAGACAGTTTTCAGCCTCGTCTGTGGCTACCTAAAACATATATTTTCGACAAGAAGTCAGGACTGTGTCAACCCTGTTGGGGTGACAAAACCAGGTTGGTTTTGTTTTACAAGATTTCCCTTACTGGTTTTGTGGCCACCAAGCAGGGATTTTAAGCCAACATGTGATCTCGTCCTAACCCTAACCAAGTGTTTTTTGTGCCAAAACCCAAAATGACCATAAGTACAACATTGTTACAACATAAAATTGAAAATTAAACTGACTCGTAAAGATGACAAAATAGAGAAACGTAAAGTTTCAACATATCCTTGGTTTGCAGAAATGTAGATTCTTAACCTTCACCCTGCTGACTGGGTGGACTGTGATGTGCGTTAGTATAGAATTTCCTCTAAAGATGACAAAAAACAAAACAAAACAACATCATCATTCAACATCTGTGTAGGATACAGTGACGGAACCCTGAAGCAGTAGTAATTATGACAGGAGCAAAGGAGGAAAGTCAGATGATGTTAACGAGTGACAAAGTCCACATCAGAGGGAGCTCAGGTCGGATTGGCAGTTCAACCAAACAGCAGACTTTAACTGTCTAAAGCCAATTTCTAACCAACTGTCAACTTTGGTTTCTTTTAAAGCATAGGCACAATCATCACTTAACCATAACCAAGCGTTGATTACACTAGGCATGACAACAAAGGTCCCTTTACCTTAAGAAAACAGTTATTTAACCCAGAATTGATCTCTCCAATCCCTGTTTTTGTGTCTAAATCTTAACATACCATAATCGGTCTTAACAATTCATAAAACTCATTTGTTTTTATGTGTAATCTTAGAGGGAGGAATTCACTTGTTAAAATATGGGCAAGTAGGTTCAATACTCAGTCATTTCAAAAATCATGAACACTGTTCATGTTAATAAAAAAAAAACAATAGTAAAAACAGTACAATTCAAAGTGATTTGAATTTTAAGTGAATTATTGACAGTTGAAGCCACTTTTACAAAGCTGAGTCATATTCAGATAAATATGTAAACACTGAGCCTCAAACACACTACAGGGGCACTGGTGCTAAATAAAGAAAAGCTGAACAGAAATGATTTAATTTGTCTACAGATTAATCTTAGAAAATCATGTCAGTCTATGGCAAGCACAGGAAAACTTCAGTGACCATCAACGTGACAAAACACGTAGCATGACAATGGCTGACAGTTGCACTCAGCCTAATCTGACCCTCCTCTGTAGCTGTGTTTGTAATGTTGTAAAGCTTACATTTAAATTCCTCCTTCATGAAGTGTTTATGTTGTTCTGGCTACCCCCTGCAGGGCCAAACATTTCGCAGAATAACTGTTCTGTGTCATAGCTATTTGTGCTTATTAAGATGCAGACTATTAGAGACAAGCATCCTCTTTTAATAGAGCAGCTGTTGTATAATTCTCCACCTCAATAATTTCAGGATTTCCACATAGTCTCCCTGGAGTTGACCACATTCTGTATGCAATCATAGCTGCAGCCGGCACAAGGCAATTACAGCAAACACACTGAGGGTTTTTATCTAATTCCCTTATTAAGACTCTCCAGCTGAACCTGTGCTTGTTTACATTTCAGGTTGTGCTTGTTTGCAGCACAACTTCAGCCACACGGGCAGAGATTCCTGGATCCACCCTCAAATACCCCCAACATGTAGTGATAAGAAAATAATATACTACTCAAAAGTCGGTAGCATCCCTGAATATACAGAGCATGGAGTGTTAGACTGAAGTGCAGCATTGAGGTGAATTGTAGTGAGATCAGAGGAGATCAAACAAACAAACAAATTTCCCCGTCTGCGGGACATCAAAGGATTTCTGATTCTGATTCTGATTCTGATCCTCGATATCATTCAACGTCTGTTACCTCACTCTTTTTTAACTCTGGGGCTAAAATGTCACTCTGAGAAACAAAATGAGGAGAGTTGTTTACAGTAGAGCACGGTGGTCTCTGTTTTCTCAGGTGTTGAAATAAAAGCAGCTCCTGTGTGTGTGTGTGTGTGTGTGTGTGTGTGTGTGTGTGTGTGTGTGTGTGTGTGTGTGTGTGTGTGTGTGTGTGCCTACAGCTGGAGGCAAACAGGGCCTTACAGGGTCCATGTACTACGACGCCACAATTCACACTGAATGAAATGTAAGTTGTTGGCTCTGTGGCCACATGAGGACAGGTGACCTGCTGTGATCTGAGCTTCAGTGATGTTAACACTGTGCAGTAAATTATAGTATAAAGACATAAAATTGTACCTTCCTGGGATTTTATGAGCGGATATCGTGGCAACAAATGAAGTTTAATTTCATTCTAATGGAAGGCTGTAATATAAGAGTGAGTCATTTGTTGTGTGAGGAGCTTTGATGCAGTGAGTTTATTGAAGGTGATTAAAGGAAACAGTCTCACAGCTCCAGCAAAATGCTAGCCAGATTGCAAAGTTGCACATTTTTATTGTTAATAAGCACAGAATTGATTGTCTTGTATGATAAAACCCCTTTCAGTAACAAAGAATATAAATGTAAATGTCCATTAGACAGGAAGCGTGATGATGAGCGGTTACTGTGACTGACTCTCAAACATTCAGTTTCTTAAACATGATCATATCTTGATCTGGTTTGATTCTAGTTTAATTCAAGCTGGCATCTGGGATGCACAGTATGTATTACTGGCCCAGTGTTGGGAAATGTATATTATCGGCTATTTATTGGTATCAGTGAAGAGTGAGTCAAGTCAAGAGAGGAGATATAGCCAATAATATGGAGCCAGTTTATTTTCATTGACTTAATAAGCGTAGTATCTACACACTCAGTAAGTGTTGGTATACTTTTTTAATAAATAAACATGGAGAAGAAGAAGAAGAATCCATCTTTGCTCACCACATCTGAACCTTAATTACCCTCAGATTAGCATAAACTTCAGGGTATGGACCTTTTTTCGAGTACAGAAATTTTAAATTATCGGTTATTTTATCATAATTGGTAGAAAACAATTCATATCGTGCATTCTTATCTGGCGTGTATTCATAAATGTGGCTGTTGTGACACTTTGCCCTTACTACTTGTGTTGTGGATATTCTTGGAAAGCAGACAATCACAAAGACTTTTGTAGCACCTCCTTCAGCTGATGACATTACACATAATTTTTACACAAATCACTTCAAACACTAGGTTTTGGAGTAAACATAGAAAGTAGAGATCTGAAATGACCCTTATGGCTAACTGCATAGTGACCTACAGTAGTGAGTGATAGTGAGTCAACACACAACACTCACAAATCTCAACAATGGATAGTGCTCATTGGATTAGCTGAAATGTTGATCCAGCTTCATATATAGAGACAATCTGTGATATCCAGCCCGATTTTTTATTAACCAATGTGTTTTTTTTCTACCAATACTTAGTATTAGAGATCAATAACTGATTGGAAACGATACACTTCTTTACTCCTGGAAAAACAGAAATCTTAATCTCAAAGTCAAGAATATCCAATAATAGAATAACCAACTACATTGAGAGCATAGAGTGGTGACCATTGACAGAGGCAGGATGCTGCATCAGAGCCAAATTACTGCTTTTTAAATGTTTTTAAAATTGTCCACAAAAAAACAAATTGATAATCGGAAAAATGCTGCTTATCGGTCCTGATATTTGGCCAGATCAATATTCATTGTCAGCGGGTGGAGAGGATGGTGGTGATGCTACAGCTGGATGGGATGGCGACCCAGCGAGACACTGCTGTTTGTGATGTTTCAACATGTGTTACCAGTAAACCACTGGTTAATCTTAACGAGCTGTCAGGATATTTCCAGCCATGTTACTGCCGACAAGACCAGATCATTTAGACGAGACATCGGGACGATTTGCAGCCGTTTCACCGGTGATGAACCTGATAAGCCACAGCATGATCTTTTCCTCAGCCTTACCAGGTGGTTTTAGTGCCTAAAACTAACCAGGTCATTAGTACAGTGTTGTCACTAAATACTATTGGAAATTGAATAAACAAAACGTAAAGTTGCAACATAAAGACGTGTGATGTTTAACATGTCTGTGGTTTAAAGAAATCTATGCGCTACCATTTGTTCTGGAGATTGGGTCGGCACATTATACCAAAAATCTGTAGTGTGAACAGCAACAGGAAAAATCTTCTGTCTAACAGAGTTATTCTATAATGTTGTTAATGTCACTTTTTGACGTAAGAGGCAAAAAACCTATATAGTTTAATCTTCAAGTCTCTGCAGGTTAATTTTTGATTATCATCTCCCCATATGTGTTCCAGGTCTGCAGGTTTCTCCCAAGACACACAGCAATCTAGTGCAATGAGAAGTCTGCTCCGGTCAGGGGACAGTTAGAAGGTCTGTAGAAGGTTTGCTCAGAGATCTTCTGACAGTCTATGCTTGACTTCCTAAACCCTGTGTCTGTTCTGAATAACTAAGGACTAAAATGAGTACTGTAGCTCAAATATTAGGAGCTGAAAGAGAGCACTAGTGAGGGTAGATACAAATAAAAAAGAAAGATACAAGAGAAAAAAATGTCATTCGTTGACTGAAACAGGTGAATCTAATGGAAAAATCCCTTGTTCCGTATCCGTCTATCTTTAATTCATGTACCCAGCCTGCAGCTGTGTGCACACCTGGATGCTTTCACTTCTGTGGCCCAGCAGGAGACACAGGATTGTTTTCAGTGCCACCTGCCGAACTCCATTCATGCCACAGCCTGTGGGTCGAGGCCACTGCCTCCTCAAGGCTACGCCGGGAGCACCAGGTTAAACCTGTTCAGATCTACAAAGCCACCTGCTGCCCAGAAGCTATCACCATTCACAATTTAAAATGCTGGGGGCTGTTTTTCTCTATGGCACTGGATTTAAAATCATTATGGTGTTTGCAGAAAGAGCCAGTTAAGGCTGAATGAGACAGAACCTGCAGGTTTGATATTATGTGGGGGACAGTTAAAGTCTCAAAGCAGCAAATGATATCAACATAACCACAGGAGGTTGATGGAGTTAATACATTCAAATGACTCAACAGTTATTTCACCTGATCTCTTAAACTCTCTCCAGTGTTTTAAAACAAACCGTTTATTTTGAGATTTATATCAAGACACCTTCCTCCTAGCTTATCCAACATATGTTGTCTCATCCAGACCTCTGAATCACCAGCCAATCAGAGTATCGTAGGGTGAGAATTAAACATCTTCCTATATTACTAACTTGCTGGCTTAGCTCTATAGAACCTTTTTCAGTTTTTTTTTTTAATTCAAGTCCTCAGCTACTTCAGTTGTTTAGCAGAATGCTGCAACACTGATTTGCTGTGAAGCTCCAGAAATGTTTTGTGGACAAATAAACTTCACCTGACTTTCCATAAGCATAAGGGTGAGCAGATAACAACTGAATTTCCATGTGTTGGTCCTTTAGTTGATATATCTCCAAGATCAACCTTAAAAAAAGGTTTATTTCCTACTAGCAACAGCTACTGCAGCGTCGGTGTCAACAAACAGTTGTAAAAGTGTATCAAGTGAAAGTGGCAGTTCAGTCTGATGTAGGATAGCTCCTCTGCAGTCGACAAGACAAGAGCAAAGGTATGACTGCAGAGATCCAGTGTCTGTGAAAACACACTCATTGTCTTTGGACTGACTTTTCATCACTTGTTCTGACATCGGAAGGTGACGATTACGATATAAATGCCAACGATGGAACATGTGTGATAAATGAATGGAGGTATGGCTGCTATAAATATCCACAGCTGCACATGATGTCTTTGAATAAGGACAGCTGTTCTTGGAGGACTGCAGTGTTGCAACACAGACAATAACCTGGTGCTACTTTTTGATGGGTGCAGGTCTGTAGACAGAGCATTTGTGCCTAAATCAGGGTTATGCATCGGTGCCATACTTTCACAATGACTGAGGTTTATTCAACAGAACCACGCCTACACGCCCAGCTTTGGATTTAGCTGTGCAGAGTTTCATCCCCCTTCCCCAGCGGAGCTCAAATGTTTTCCACATGGATGGGGCAGTAATGTCTGTGATTCAGACCGGAACAAACTCCTCAAGAGGGCAAATAGGTGAGAACAATGGCTGTAAACACTATTACTGCTGTGAATCAAGTTGGGAAATGAGACATAACAGCTTCTCATTAGTCGTTACCGTCGCCGGCACATCAACCCTGCAGCCTCTTGCAACCTCTGAGGTGGGAAATCGTTACTGCGGAGGACACATCTGTTTTTATACATGACAGGCCACATTAATCGAACATCATTTCTTTTTGGTGTGTGTAATGTTTAAACAACCTTTCTGTGACAGAATCAACAGATATTTTAGTACAATAAATATCACTGTTTTTTAATATATACTAGTGCAGTGCCCGTAAGAAAATATGTGCTCCTATAGAAAAGTGGGAGGTTCAGAAGCTTTTTCATTGATGGCCAAACGAGGCTGTGTTTGAAGGTGGAACGTCAGGGATATTTAGGTTTGCTGTGAAATCCGATATTCCAGGGTATAATTGGCCATTTTTGACTATTTTTGATTTTGCCATTATATTTCACCTTAAAAACTATTTACTTGGTGTCATTATTTTCAGCACAACCTCACATGTGTGACTGTACAGTTATTGTTTCATTTTGACCTACTGTATTAACACAATGGACCTAACATCACAAAAAAAAAGTAAAATCCGAGTAGAAAAAGTTAGATTTTTTTTACTGTGAAAACCAAAAATATGTTTAAAACCATTTTTATAACTTATAATGCAAAATATAAATTGTTGTTTGCTGAATATGTGCATACATTTTAAAAATTTACAGAGTTATGTGTAACTATTTACATTTAAATGCAGGCAATGCTCAGGTCTGCCTGAGCTCCTTCCAGCTGAATGAAGAGCTGCACTGCCTGCTCCACATTCAGCTTCTCCTGTTTTGACTCATTAAACGAAAAACCAACTCCAATACACACAAAACACACTACACCGAACACTACATAACACACTAACTATACACTCCAAACACGCTAAATGTCACAAATCTCTCAACTCTCAATATCGCTGCCTCTACACCGACCGCCGTTGCCTGTCACTCATCCGCTGACGTCCCTCCCACAACTTCCTGTTCCTCAACAATCAAACTTGCTGCTTGGAAAAAAAAAAAGCCCGTTTTTACCGTTTCTTCTGCACCAGACACAAAGCAAACGTGACGGCAATGTTCGCGAAAAAGCGTGGCGGACATTTTTTATCCTAAGTCCGGTTTTGGACATGCCGATGTGTCCGGTCCGTCGACTCGGGAGGTGGGCCGTGTGGATTGGCTAGCGGCTAGCAGTTAGCTACAAACGAACATCCACAGATTCCGATTCCACTTTGTTGTCCGCGCGTCTCCGCATCTCCTCGGACTCCACAGACTCGGTCCGGTCTCGTTTAGTCTCATTACTCCACAACAGTCAGTTTAGATGCACAGAACAGAATGGGACCGAACCGCCGGCTAACTCCCGGTCCAGCTCACGCCACCGCAGGTATAAATCCGCTTGTTTTTTAACGTATGTCGTAGGCTTGAGATCTGCAGTCATTGGCTCTGGTGCGCGCATGGCTACGGTTAGGGTTGCCAACTCCCTTAAAAAAAAATAAGGGACACCCCCCCCCCGACGGCTTGGTAACTTTTTCTTTAGCCTTTTTTGTGTGTGAAACGATTTCCAAATAATTTGATTTGAATGTGAATTTAGTTTGATGCCTGTTTTTGAGTGATACGAATACACAGAAAAAAATATTATTCAACAATTTATTTTTTGGGGCAAAATAAAAGATATTTTTAACAGAAATCTGTCCTGCTTAACTTGACAGAATAAAATAAATATTTATTAATTTAACAGAACTGTCCAGCTTAACTGAAAACAGTATAAAATAACAGAAAACAATAGAAAGTTGTTACTTTCTTACAGATATATAGTTCATGTGTAGTATATAAACTGCCTGTGCGGTATAAATTATGCATGTTACATCTATGGACTGTTTGAACTGACATGTGTAAGGTTGTATATATGTATGTATATAACATAGTGTGTATTCTTTATCTATTGTTCATCTATGTATTACTGTTATGTATTATTTATCTATTTTATGTATTCATCCATCAATTGCATGTGTTTATTACACTAAACATTTTTTTGGCCACAAAATACTGACATTTATTGGACTTAAAAAGCATTCTTATTTTTCTACATACCATATCTGCCTCTGGTGTTGCCTGGTGGACAACAAACCGGTCAAGGGTCCCCCTGTATGTCCCTCACGTGTTTAATGTGTCGACCCATAGAAGCATGTTGTGCCACGTCAAACAGTCCACCATGGGCTACAGAAAAAGTGCGCCAGCAGACATTATCTACACCTTTTCCAGCCACGTTTTCTTTTTCTCATTCGAGTCTGTATTTTTGCAGCCTTTTCTTTTTCAGTAACGTTACTGAGCATGGTGGAAGGCGTACCGTCTGCAGTGTCCTGTGGCTGTGAAACTGTGTCGTTGTGAGTCATGCTGGATTGTTTTGCCAGTTGCCTCAGTCTCTTGTCTTCCGGTATCTTCTTGCAAGCAACAGTACCTCGACCAATGAGAAGAGTTGGATTCTGCATTGTTATTCTCGTGTGTGAGTGTGCTGTCAGCTCATTGGTCACAGAGCAGGAGAGGGCTGGCAGTAAGATTACCGTATATTTTCATATAAAACGCCCTGTCATTCATTGATTCCATTGACATTTTAAAGACCATTTTGATTCTCACGGAAATACGGGACAAAGTACATCCCTTTTAAGCTCAATACGGGACGCGTAACTTTGTTTCTAAATACGGGACAATTCCGTTTTTCAAGGGACGGTTGGCAACCCTAGCTACGGTGTGCAGTGATTGGCTCTGGTGCGCACGTGACTTTGGTGGCTCCGGTGGACAATGCTTGCGGCATTGTAAAGCATTTATGAAATAATTTATTAACAGTATCATTGCAGTCCAAACAAATGTAACGTTGGACACCACTGGACCACGCAGCAGCCATGTTGAAACTCTCAGGTCAGTCTGATCCTGATCCACAGAGATATTTGAGGCACACACACACACACACACACACACACACAAACACACACAAACACAGACAGACAGAGATTCCTTGCTTTTATAGAGAGATTTATGTGCTTGACAGAGAGACTACCAACATTTTAGACATTAAAACTGCAACCATTCATCGATTAATCAATTGTTTGCCAACTATCAATTAATCAGTTTCAGTCATTTTTTAAGAAAACAAAAATCATCGCTTTCAATTCCAGCTTCTCAGATGTGGATACATTCTGGTTGCTTTCCCCCTCTTTGACAGTAAACTGAATATCTTTACATTTGAAGATGCCATCTTAGGCTTTTGGAAACTCAGAATGACATTTTTCAGCACTTTCTGACATTTTATACACCAATCAGCTGACAGATTAATGGAGAAATTAATCAACAGATTAATTAGCATTGAAAATGAAAATGTGTCTATGATTGTACATTGTCTAAAGTGTAAACACTCCATTTAATTTGATTCAAACTAAAACTGCATGATTATGACAGATTGCACTTAAGATCTCCCTGCCTGGAGAATATCCTCTGTGACACTCGGATGTTTTTTGCTAATACACTCGTCTAAATCTTCTTCTGATCTGTGTCACAAATGCTCCAAGCGATCATCATCTGTTCGAGCCATATTTAATCCTAATATATAATTAGAATGATGATATAAAGGTACTTAAACACGCTTATTTTATTTCTATTTGATGGTGACGTATGTAATGCGCCTCCCACGGACAAGTGGCTATTTAATTTCTTTGAATGAAGTTTTGAGAGAGTTAGGAGGCAGAGCGTTAAAGGTTTTCCGATCACACGCTACTAAGTTACTCATTTTAATTTGGTTTTGGAAGTTGAAAAGTCAACCGGAGATTTATGTTCAATAAACAACAGACTTGGATGAGCTTTGTCTCCGAGCGTGCTTGTTACGACGTGTGTCGGTACCTCTGCACCTTAACCTCAGCTGGCTAAAAGGAGATACACAAAGGATTAACCACTTCACTATCCGAAAACCTCACAACGGACTGACGAAAGGTTGGACAACCTCAAAAGAAGGAAGAAGGATGCTGCGTGGATGGAAGGATGCAGGCGAGTAAACAAAGGAATGAATGAACGTGCTTGCAAACTAGGGCTGCAGCTATCGAATATTTTTAGAATCGAGTATTCTACCGATTATCCCATCAATTATTTGAGTAATCTAATAAAAAATAATTTTGCATTATTAAACAATAATACCAAATAATGCGTAAGGAAAATGACAGGCCAGATAAATAGACCAAGCTATTGGCTTTTATTCCTGAAAAAATCTTCTTTTTTAAGTGTGAAATGATCCCAAACTTTTGACATTCTCTGACTTTTACCGACGGCTTCTTGGCTCTCTGCCATTGCGCTGACTCAATTCTGAACGTAGTGGGGTGTGTCCACAATAACAGTCCGTGTGGAAAAATGATCCCTGAGCTAAGCAGGCCACATAATGCGGGTGATAGGAATTAAACAAAGCCTTGAGGCAGAGATTTTGCCTCAATCGTTTTTTGTAATCGAATTATTCGAGTTACTCGAGTAATCGTTGCAGCCCTAGTGCAAACTAATGAATGAAACTGAAAATGGAAGCGCCACTACGCGCAACTGTACGCACGGTTAATAAGGGAGGATGTGTGATGAAGTAAAATAATGACTCAATCATATTAAAAGGAAATCAATAACACTAACGGAAACTCAAAACTCAAAATGAGCCGACAGCCTGAGACTCCTGCTGAGGCTGAGGATCTTTTAAATCACTTCTTGCATCACACAGAGGGAAACTTGGAGCATGCACAAGAAGGTTGAAAGAAATAAAAGCTTTGCTTGTGGAAGGTGGAAATGTGGATCATGTTAATGAATGTGTGGATATATTTAAACAAGCTGTTGGTGAATTTACCAAGGTTCATCAATCTGTGCAAAACCTTTTATCAGAGGATGAAAAATTGGATGATCATGTGGATTGGTATGAGCCCAGGATGATGAATCTCAATTACTTACTCAAGGAGGTTGAAGCGTGGAAAAAGGAACAATGTCTACAACAAAGAGTGGAACCACTGGACAGCATTTCTAATGTTTCAAAAAGGTCAAACTCATCATCAACATCATCCAAGGCCTCTTCTGCTGCTAAATTAGCATCGGCTGATAAGGCAGCTCTGGAGGCCCGATCTGCTGCTTTAAAGGACAGACATGCTTTATAACTGGAGGAAACCATCATAAAATCAAAGATGGAAAAGGTGGAACTGGAAGCACAAATAGCAGCAGCAGACGCAAAAATCAAAGCACTCCGAAGCCATGAGGAGGCAGAACCATATGCTGCTATGAATGAATACTACAAGGAAGGAAGCAAGCCGGTGGAGCCCACATTTACTGAGACAACTGCTTCGGAATGTATTCAAGTAGCTGCTGTACCTAAAACTCCACTTCAGAGAGCAGTTGGACACTTCCATAGTAGCTCTCAAAGGGCCACCAATGCATCTAGTCCACAACTTAAAATTCATGAAACAAACACCTCTTATGATAACCTCGGCACTCTGGTGTAAACACAAAAGGAAACTGCCGACCTTGTGATCATGCAACAAAATCTATCCTTGTTACCAAAAAGAGAAGTACCAGTGTATGATGTAAATCCCCTATCTTATCTATCCTTCATGCATGCATTTAAGTATTTGATAGAAGATAAGACTAGTAGCTGCCAGAATAGGCTCTACTTTCTTGAACAGTTCACATCAGGTCAGGCCAAAGATTTGCTTTGAAGCTGCTTTCACATGGATGCACGTAGAGGATATTCAGAAGCCATGCAACTGTTAAAAAAACTGGCAAAGGTGAAATCTGGAATGTCACTGTCAGTCAACGTCTGTCGCATTTCAGTGGAGATTTGCTTGTCCGACAATACAACCAGGACTTTCCCAAGAAAGAATACGAGGAGAAAATGGAGATGTCTCGTGAAGACAGGAGATTTATGGACCTGGAAACAAGTTCAATTGTTTTCAAAAATGGACACTACCGCCTACCTTTACCTTTTCGAGACAAAAATGTGGTTTTGCCTAACAACTATGAGGTGGCAGCTGAACGTATATTGAACCTTGCCAAGAAATTCAAGATGGATACTGCTTATGCTGCAGAATACAAAATCTTTATGGATGATGTGCTAGGCAAAGGTTATGCACAAAAAGTGTCTCAAGAGGGGCTCCAAAGGAATGATGGCCCTGTGTGGTATATAGCTCATCATGGTGTGTATCATAAACAAAAGAAGAAGTTGAGAGTTGTGTTTTTGACTGTTCTGCATCATACAGAGGCAAATCTTTCAATGGAGAACTACTTCAAGGTCCAGACTTGGCCAACTCACTTTTAGGTATCCTGCTCAGGTTCCGTCAGGAACAAATTGCAATAATGGCAGACATTGAAGCAATGTACTACCAAGTACGAGTACATGAAGAGCAACGGGACTTCCCTAGGTTCCTATGGTGGCCACAAGGGGATGTTACTAAGCCATTGGAAGTATATTAGATGAACGTTCATCTCTTTGGTGCAGTATCATCTCCTTGCATTGCTAACTTTGCCCTGCAGCAAACAGGAAAGGACAACTCGGACAGATTCAGCATGGATGTACTTGATACAATTAAGCGAAGCTTTTATCTGGATGATTGTCTCTAGTCAGTGCCTTCCATTAAGCAGGCAGTAAAGCTTAATAAGGACCTCAGGGAAGCATGCGCCCAAGGAGGCTTTACTCTCACCAAATGGGTAAGCAACAGCCTCGAAGTACTCACAACTGTTCCTGAAAGTCACAGAACCAAACTAGTGAAACAACTTGACCTGGACAGAAAGAAACCACCTCTTGAAAGAGTATTAGGCATCTAATGGAACATCCACAGAGATACCTTTACCTTCACGGTGGCTGTTAAAAGCAGAGCTCCCACAAGACGAGCAATCTTCTCCACACTAAGTTCCATCAATGATCCGCTGGGCTTCCTTTCTCCATTCATCCTTAAAGCCAAACAGATCTTACGGAAGCTTTGTATCCAAAAGTGTAGATGGGATGAAATTAGCCCAGAGGAAATATCAAAGCTCTGGCAAAGGTGGATCACAGAGCTAGATCAGCTAAGCAGGTTTGAGGTGAAAAGATGCAGGAAGCCTCCAAATTTTGGGGCTGTAAGGACTGCTTGGCTGCATCACTTCTGTGATGCGAGTGAGTCAGGATATGGAACTGTAAGCTATCTCAGGTTCACAAACTACGAGGGAGATGCTCATGTTACCTTTGTCCTGGGGAAATCCAGAGTAATTCCACTGAAACAAATCACCAATCCAAGGCTTGAGCTCGCAGCAGCAACTCTAGCTGTGAAAGTGGATAGGATGCTACAAAGTGAACTACAGATCAAACTGGAGAACTCTACCTTCTGGACGGACAGTACATTAGTACTGAAATACATTCACAATCAGACAAAACGATTCCATATAGGATTGCAGTGATCCACAACTTCTCTCAAGAAAATCAATGGAGGCATTTAGGTTCCAGCGACAATCCAACGGACGACGCCTTACGTGGATTGCATATAGAACCATTCTTGAACTCCATCAGATGGTTAAACAGCCCAGACTTCATGTCAAGAGAGGAAACTGAATGGCTTAGAGCACCAGAGGATCTTAGCCAATTCCCTTCGAATGATCTAGAGGTGAAAAAGACATCACTATAAACTGCTTGAAACTGGGCAATGCTGCAACTGGTAACCTAATCGACTACTATTCTTCATGGAAAAAATTACAGAGAGCTGTTGGATGGCTGCTGAAACTGAAGACACTCCTGCGGCTCAGATGTCAGAAGACAGCAGTTAAGACACGCTCCAAACTGCCATATAGACCACCAAGCCTGTCTGTAGAAGACCTGGAAAAGGCTGAAAAGTCAATCATTTGCTATGAACAACAATGCCACTTTGAATCAGAACTTGCTCTCCTGAAAAAAGACAAACCGCTTAAAATAGACAGTAACATAAGCAAACTGGATCCGATTGTCGATGAAGAAGGCATCCTTAGGATTGGAGGAGGGTTAAGTAAAGCAGCCATGCCAGTAAATCTAAAGAACCCAATTATCCTCCCCAAAGATTCTCATGTGTCTAAACTGATCCTGCATGATATCCATCAGCTGGTGGGACACTCGGGACGAAACCATATGCTCTCCAGACTCCGCCAGAAATTCTGGCTATCTTCGGCCAACTCCTCTGCCAGAAAAATCATTAAGTCTTGCGTTTTTTGCAGACGCAAGCAGGCAAGAGTTGGGGAGCAGAAAATGGCTGACCTACCACAAGACCGTGTAGCTCCAGATCTCCCTCCATTCTCTCATGTGGGTATTGATTACTTTGGACCCTTAGAAGTCAAAAGTGGCAAAGCACATGTGAAACAATGGGGAGTAATATTTACTTGCCTGGTGAGTCGAGCTGTTCACCTGGAAGTGGCAAGCACCTTGGATACAAACTCCTTCATCAACGCCATACGTCATTTTTTATGTTGAAGGGGGCTATACTGACTATCCGAACTGACTGTGGTACGAATTTTGTGGGCGCTCAAAGGGAATTGGAGGCTGCTTTGACTCAGCTAGATCATAAAAAGATTCATGATGCACTGCTGACCAACCACATAAAGTGGATATTTAATCCGCCACATGGAGCCCACTTTGGAGGAGTGTGGGAAAGATTGATCAGGCTTGTCAAAAAAGTGCTCTCTTCGATTTTGAAACAACAAACAATGGATGACGAAACACTACAGACAGCTCTATACGAGGTTGAATGCATTCTCAATGATAGACCAGTCACAACTGTTTAAATGGACCCCAATGATCTAGAGCCCCTAACATCAAACCACCTGTTGCAGTTGAACTCTAAACCCCTCTTGCCGCCTGGACTCTTTTGTAAAGATGACCACTACTCCAGGAAGAGATGGAAACAAGTGCAATACCTCGCAGACCTGTTCTGGCAAATGTGGATAAAGGAGTATCTGTCACTCATGCAGCAGAGGCAGAAGTGGGTCAACATGAGAAGGAGCTTGGAAGTCAATGATGTAGTAATCATAGTAGATGATACTGCACCCAGGAACTCATGGCCCTTAGGCAGGGTGGTAAAGACCTTGCCAGGAGCTAAAGGTCTTGTCCGGAGTGTTTTAGTTCAAACTAAGACAGGCATCCGGCAAAATTGAGCTTAAAGGACACTGTCAATGCCCCAGTCCCACTGCCCTGAACAATATGCACACAGTCAAATACATGCCCCCACATACACACCAACCCTTTCATACATCTGTACAGTGCCAGGACCACATTTGCACTCTTTGGCATTTTCTATCCAATGCACTGTATATGGCAGATATGTCACCATGGACACTTGTAAATGGACTTTGGGGGGGGGTTCATATTTGGCTTATGAAGAGAGGCGTTAGTGGAGCCTGTTTCATATGTCTACGCCTGCTCTCCACGGCCTCTCCATGGATAACATCGGAGAGCACTACAAGGATGCAGAGTTTACCTTACACACGGTTCTCCTATTTCCCTTTCACGGACTCCTCGGCGTGTGTGATTACTCCTTCGAGCCTGCGTTCATCCGCAAAAGGAGCGGCACTGAGTGCGCTGCATAAATGAAGGCCACGCGTGGCTCAGAAAGCATCTGCCGCAAGAGCTGGAAGATGAACGACTCAGCATGGTGGAGACACTGCGGGCGGCTATTTAATATATCAAACACCTGCGGAGCCTGCTAGAGTTGAACGCGTCTGGGATGGAGCTGTCAATTTCCACTGGATACGTGTCCGCTGCGTTACGGCTCCGATCCCATTTTGTTCCACCGTCTGCCATCCAGCAATCCCCACCAGTTGCGTTTTGAGTCCGCCATGGCGCAGTACGGTAGACAGCTGGTGTTGCGAGGCCGAGGAGTTCCCGCAATAATCACATGATCACTCGCGACCGCAGTTATATGTCTTTGTTATAAAAACAACAACACGAAGTGTTTCCGACCGAAGGATTAGCAGAAGAACTTGTGTTTGTCTCATTTTTGAGATTTGTGTGCTGGTGTCAACACGGAGTGTTTTATTTTGAAAAGTAACCGAAAATTGTATTGTTCTTTCCGTGTTTGACTTCCTGTCTGCTCGGTGCTAAGTGCGGCCGAATTGCTGCGTCGCGCTCCGTCATCCACTAGAAATAGAAGTCCTGCGTATCTGCTCCGGAGGGTTCCGGACTGCCGGAGCTGGGACGGAGCAGATACGCAGCGCACCAGACCTGGTGGGGATTAACACATAGACTAAAGTGAAACCTATCAGCTCCGCTGGCGTGGCGGAGACGGAACGCAGCAGACACGTATCCAGTGGGAATTGGCCGTCACTCGGAGACGCGCATAACTGCACCACTCCAGCAGAGGATAGATTAGCTGTTTGCTAACGCAGTGCTAACTTGAGCCAGTGTGCAGGCGAAGTAGAGCGCACAGAAGGAGAGAATGAGAGTAAGAGTGAGCGGTCTGCAGCGCAGCCAGCTAGAGTTTGTGAGAGTGCAGAGGTTATTATTGTACCTTAAAATGCATAAAAGCAAACATGCAAATACATTTATTGAGCACAGAATATATTTCTGTTTCCGCAAATGAAATTATGTTTTACAATTTATGTGCTAGCAAAATGTATTTTTCTGTGCTCAAAATCTCACATTGCTCCTTCACGGCATAAACATGAAACATGTCATGGAATGGGAGGGCAGAGAGTAGAAATACACATCAAACATGAATATTGCTTTTTGTTATTACTGTTGCACTTTGTGCCTGTGTTATTTTTATTGAATGATGATTTTTGAGACGTCATTGCACTGAAATAATTGTATATCACTCAGGAATGTGAATGTTTTGTCTCTGTGTTAAATTGGCTAGTTGAATGATGGGGATACAGTATCCTACTGGTGGAAGTGCGCGATTACAATCTGGCCCTCAGGTAGTGAGGATAACATTTTTGTGGCCCCGTCTATAATTAAAGTTGCCCATCCCTGCTGTAAATGTTTTGCTATGGCATCTACAATTAGGGGCTGGGTATGTTCAAGCCATATTTAATCTAATATATAACCTATATACGACCTAATATATAATTAAAAAATTATATTAAACTTGTTTTCAGTTAATTATGGTATCCTTATTTATAAATGAAATTATTATTATTAAGGAAATGATCTAGATCTGGAGCCAACCTTGTTTAAAAATGTATAAAGGTACTTAAAGACGCTTATTTTATTTATATTTGATGGTGCTGTATGTAATGCGCCTCCCATCAGGCATGGACTGGCCATCTGGCGTACCGGGCAATGCCCGGTGGGCTGAAGGACATTTTTGGGCCGGCCTGTCATAATTTAATAAAAAAAGTTTATTATAAATCATTTTTATCGACCGCGACGGCCCATTGGTTGATTTTCTAGAAGGACATTGGGCTAATCCAATGAAATCTCTCAGCCCTCCTCTTTTTTTCTAAGTGCACAATTTAGAGGGGGCGGCCCATTGGTCCATCTTCAATATAGACAGTGAACTGAACCAATCAGGATATAGTACGACAGCGGCCCCACCCCCTCTCTGCGCTGTCTCCTGTAGCTTTTGCTAGTTTCAAAGTGTTGAGCGCGAGGAGTGACAACATGGAACAATTAAAGGGAAAGAGAAGTTGCGTGCTAAGAGAAGAATCTCACTGTAGATGCTGCAAAATGTGCTAAAATCACAGACATGTTCGCTGGAGAAGCTGCTGTAGCCTCCACGTCCTCAGAGACAGCAGAGAGCCAGCAACAGCAGGTTGAAGGTGAAGAAAGCAGCAGCGGGCAGGAGAGGAGCAGCAGAGATGCTGCTGACTGACAGGGACAGTGTAGTACAGCCGGTGAGTAGGTAGTAACGTTAGGATAATACAGGGACTGTGAGGTCATGGAGGTAACGTTAGCTCTATTAGCCTACATGTAGAGTTATCAACGGGTCGGGCCGGCCCGACAAACCCGACCGGACCCGCGGGCTCAGGTCCGGTCAAGTTAACGTGGGGGGGCGACAGACAATTCATGCCGGTGTGTCGCGCTGTGTCGGGTTCGGGCTTAAAAATCCGCGGGCCGGGTCGGGTTGTAATTCAGGCCCGTTGAGAACTCTAATTACATGAGAATGATGAGCAATGTCGATTGATTAGTATCAATATTAATTGGTGTTGCATCCCAAAATCTGGCAGCCACGGCACCTTATTCTGATAAAATGGCAAACGGTCAAGGCTGAGAAGTGTTGGATGAGCAGCAAGTGTCCATTTTAGGCTCCATCATGGCATTTTAGATATTTAGGTTAAAGGTGTGTTGAAAGGCTGCATGGCAGTTTGAATTTGTAGCAACCCTCTATGCTGTGGTTAAACATGTTTTAAAAAACAGATTTTAAAACTGCTAAATGATAAGTAAAAGCTTTGCAATTTAAGCACTAAAGTAAGTGTAAAGAAAGTATAAAAACATTATTAGCAAAAGGTATGCCCACATTGAACAAGATGAGTAAGACGGTGTCAAATACTTTTATAGTTGCTTTGCATAAGTTCATAAAGCAGCCCTGTCTTTAGCCTGATATAACAATGTTTCAGCTTTTTAAAGGAGGGAGCACCTTTTACCCTGAAGAATTAGAATTGAGCTGCTATATCAGAGGAATACAGAAAATACATATTAGAGACGATTTCAATAAAAAGGATAAAATAATCAATTGAACTACACAGAGCAGACAAAAGTGGTGGACATAACAAAAGACACTAAACCTCTGAGATTTAGGATGTTAATGATACATTATGCTTGAAATAGAGAAGGAGTTAGAACTATGTGTTGAGTAAATTTACTTATTTGCTTTCCACAATGGTTTTTTGATAGACTTCTAAAGTAAACTGTAAATTTCTAATAAGCCTAAAGGCAAAAAGTTATGTTTTTTTCTCTGCTTGTGCTCCGCTAATTATGAGGGGCTGGTCTAAGCCAAAAATGCCAGGGCTGATTTTTTGTCCCAGTCCACCCCTGCCTCCCATGGACAGGTGGCTATTTAATTTCTTTGAATGAAGTTTTGAGAGGGTTAGGAGGCAGAGCGTTTAAGGTTTTCCGATCACATGCTACTAAGTTACTCGTTTTAATTTGGTTTTGAAAGTTGAAAAGTCAACCGGAGATTTATGTTCAATAAACGACAGGCTTGGATGAGCTTTGTCTCCGAGCGTGCTTATTACGACGTGTGTCGGTACCTCTGCACCTTAACCTCAGCTGGCTAAAAGGAGATACACAAAGGATCAGCCACTTCATTATCAAAGCACCAGAGTGTTTCACAGGCAGGTCACCTGTTACTGTTAAAGGAAGCCTCAGTGCAGTCCAAGAAAGGGAGACTCAACTTTGGCTGTCCTTTGCTGGAGATTGAGTTGTTGGAGAACAGGAGGTCAGATGGTGAACTACTATGACCCACAAAAGCTGTAGGTGCTGCTCTGTGGTGGACGAGCTGGACACAAATGTTTACAGGCCCCTCAAGAAATTTTAAAATCACAAGATGCACCTTTTATTTGAAGGACTAACAAATCTCTACACTACAATGAAATAAAATTAGACCCCATTTTGGAAGGTAATGATATGATCCAGATAATAATCAGTTTGTACAAGAGAACACAAATCTAAATCATATCTGCACAAAATAAAAAACTGATGACAAATAATAATTCAACTAAAACAGAAAAATGGGAATTTAGAGTTGGATACAAACGTTTGAGAATACATCATAAAATATTAGGGTTTTGGAATATACACAAATGTGCAAAAGGTACTAGGAGATGACCTCCCTGTGAGCTACATGGTACTCTGAGTAATTGTACATAAACTGAAGAAAATGCACAATCAAGGGACAGCATGCAAAATATTGTCACTAGCCACTGGGGTCAACCTGATCCCCAGTGCAAAGAGATACACATGAACATAACACATCGGCTCAGATGTAAGAAAAGTTAAAGAAATAAACATTATTCAGGACCTATTCTCACTATTCTTTAACATTGTAAGATATTAGACCACTGATCTTGATGTGAAAAAAATAAAATCTGGCATATTTAGGTGGCTGGTGTCTGTGAGCGCAATTCCATGCTGATCAAAATTAAAAAATCCAGATCTAGCCGATTTAAAAATGCTTTATTTGATATTGGATTAGGCTTGATTGGATTAAAGGGGACTGTTGGCAGAGGTATGCACTCTGAAAATGTAGTTCTAGTTTTGTTTGTTTACATGTCACACCTGTTGGTCCTATATGTTAACAAATAATGAAATATCAATATAAACTAAAGTAAAGAAAATAATAAATGCATGGTGATTATGTACCACATAAGGTGATTGCATTGCAATGTCCTCAGATGACTTTAATCACACAGTAATAACCAATGTGAACAAATGACTCACATCAACATCGGCTGATATCAAACCATTAATTAGGGGAGTTCTGTTCCAAACCTGGACAGAGAAATAAAATGATCCTACAGGGACTTACTTCAGGAGAGTGCACATGCACATGTAGCCTGGCTTCCTGCTTGCTGACACTAATCCAAAGGCAGCGGGGATTTTCTGCCTCTTGCTGCTTCTTGCCTCACACCCCTGCAGGGCTCTCAGATCCTCACTGGCTTTCCTATTTCCACAAATGCATACAAACACACGGACGAACAACGGACGGACTATAAATATTCAGGCCAGGATCAGTGGTACGTGCAGCACTATGTACACCGGGCGAAGTAACACACACTGTGCTCATTTCAACTCTGCCACCGAGCTCTCTGTCAGCACTCTTCTGTGGGAAAAAACTTGCACATCTGCTCATCTGATGCTGTTCATTTAGGCAGACTTGTCCATAAATGTGCTCCACGGAGCCCAAACTGAAGCGGTCCCATCGCTGTTTTTTTGTTGGCTCACACAGCAATCATTAGATGTGTTAGTTGCTGCATGACAAGCCAAGCTTCAGGTGTTGCGTGCTTGTTTGTGTTTGTGTCTGAGGGTGAGAGGTGCAGTTTGGAAAGCACATGTGCAACACAGCGAGTCACATTACACCATGACAGACTGTCATGGCGAATTAAAGGCATGACGCAAACAGAGGCAGTGGTCAGGAAACATCATTCATGCTATGACGCTCAGGTCCGCTCTAAAACAGACGTGTAGATGGCAGAACTGGCAGAATGAGACAAATCTACATTTTCACTTCCTTCTTTCCCTGAATGAAATATTTACCTAGCATCCACATGTACTGTCAGTTTGTGAGTTACATAACCAATGTATAGTACATGTAGTAAGAGACGAGACAGCAGAAGCAGCTGAAAACTGGGTTAGTGCCAATTACTTCAATGCCAGCAGCCAAGTAATCTATAAGTGTAGATGTTTTCCTTTTCAGTGACACTGGTAAAAAGAGACAGCAGCTCTTATCTAAACCTTTAGCCCGCAACTTACTGACAGAAAAAATGGTTTAAAGTCCAAAATGTCAAAGTTGGGCCTGTTTGCAGTCATGAAAACACATCTTGACTGTTGAGATTAATAGGCTGGAAGTGAAGAACAAGAAAATACAAATGCACTTGACATACCATGCTGGTCGCATTTTGTTTTTTGTAATATGAGAGATGTGTTGTTGAAAAGTATAACTCAATAACTGCATGCGCCAATCCCAATTAATATTCCATAGTATGTGCATTGTAATTTAGAGTATTCAAGGAAGCAGTGAATGTATTTTCAACCATGCTTCAGTCTCAGGGGGACACAAATACCTCAACAATTATTGTATGGATTGGAGAGTTGGGAAGTAATGAAGTACAAATACTTTGTCACTGTACTTTTTTTTTCAGGTATTGCAATTGTAATGAAACGTGTGTGTGTGTGTGTGTGTGTGTGTATGTATATATATATATATATATATATTCTTTTTTTATGTATATATGTGTATATATATGTATTATGTAAAAATGTTTATCATATAAAAGCGGATGTTGTTACAATAATGTTGAGGTAAGTTTTGGTCAGATTTAGTCTGAACCACAGGGTGAGAGTGGTCCAGGGCTGGACTGGGACAAAAAATCGGCCCTGGCATTTTTGGCTTCGACAGGCCCCTCATAATTAGTGGAGCACAACCGACTAGTAATTTATGTATGTGTTCCCCGAAGGAATGTATTTTACTGTTATCCCAAACCCAACTCTAATTATTGTGGTGAGGTGTGCATATGTTTACTCACTTGACTGGAAAAAAACGCTCACAAACCCTTTCAATCCTATGAACAACTATGTTTATACCCCTGCTGACTTTAGAAGTCTATCAAATAATCATTGTGGAAAGCAAATAAGTACATTTACTCAACACATAGTTCTACCTCCTTAGGTATATTCTATTTCAAGCATAATGCATCATCAGCATCCTAAATCTCAGAAGTTTAGCATCTATTGTTAACTCCACCATTTTTGTCTGCTCTGTTCAATTGATTCTTTTATCCTTTTTATTGAAATCATCTCTAATATGTATTTTCTGAATTTCCCTGATATAGCAGCTCAATTCCAATTCTTCAGGTTAAGAGGTGCTCCCTCCTTTAAAAAGCTATAATGTGCATTTGTATCAGGCTAAAAACAGACTGCTTTATGAACTCATGCAAAGCAACTATGTCTTATAAGCATTTGACTCTGTCTTACTCTTATTCAATGTGGGCATACCTTTTGCTAATAATACTTTTATACTTACTTATACTATAGGGTTGCTACAAATTCAAACTACTATGCAGCCTTTCAACACACCTTTAACCTCAATATCTAAAATGCTATGATGGAGCCTAAAATGGACACTTGCTGCTCATCCAACACTTCTCAGCCTTGACTGTTTGCTATTTTATCAGAATAAGGTGCCGTGGCTGCCAGATTTTGGGAAGTATGCAACACCAATTAATATTGATACTAATCAATCACCATTGTTCATCATTCTCATGTAATTTGAGTTCTCAACAGGCCTGAAAATTACAACCTGACCCGGTCCGCAGGTTTTTAAGCCCGAACCCGACGCAGCCCGACACACCAGCATGAATTGCCACCTCCCCGGGCCGCACGCAGTGGCGTCAGGTCTACCCCTAGACTTACTCTTCACCACACATGAACCCAACCCGTTGAGAACTCTACGTAATAGAGCCAATGTTACCTCCATCACCTCAAAGTACCTGTATTATCCTAACGTTACTACCTGCTTTTCTTTGATTGAAGTTATCTTTTTTGTGTTTGGGCCATATTATGGGTGGGACATTTGTGTCTTAATTATTCAATCCCAAAAAAGTTGCTTCAATCAAAAAAAATATTTTCAAAGAAAAAACTCAAATGGAAAAATAAAAATCATTTGAAGTGTTGTTTTTTATTGAAAATATTTTTTTTCGATTTGAAGTGATTTTTTTTTTTTGAATGAAGTGAAAAAAGTTTTGAAGTCTTTTTTTTTTGATTGAATCATTTTGACACAAACATCCCGCAGTGGGCGGGTGCTTCCCCATTGGTCAGACATGTTTGAGTGACAAGTGTCTACACCATCGACGTCTTTCTGACAAGCAAGTCATGGTCGCCAGCAAGCCAGGGAGCAGTGCTGGGCTGTGTCCGAAATCACCCACTCATTCCCTACTCCCTAGTCACTACATAGTGAATCCAACATAGTGCACTATATAGTGAGCTCAACGGCAGAAAGAAAAACGGACTTTCGGACACTACTCCGGCGCCATTAATGACGTCACTACTGTCGCGCAGTTGAAACGTGAATTGAAAATTCCATGCGTTCATCCGCAGCGCAATGCATGATGGTAAATATTGCTTGGTAAGTGACCATCGGCTGTACACTACTTTGCGCGATGCATTGTGGGATACTTTGAGTGCACTATATAGGGTATAATATTACCCACTAGACATTCGGACAGCACTACAAAATGGCGTAGTCACTATGTAGTGCACGATATAGTGAGAAGTGAGTGATTTCGGACACAGCCCTGGAGTTGTTAAGGAGATAAAACAGTATTAAAATGATTGGTGTCATGTTATTAGCCTACTCTGTTTGATGGGTGCAGGGTGCGCTAACGGCTAGCTGATAACATTAGCCGATGGCCCTGCACACTGAATGAATTGTTTATTTCACTTAAGTACAGAGGCTAGCTATGTGCTAGTGCTAATGTTATAATAAGTAACGTCATTAGTGGTCAAACAACAGTCCACAGGCCAACTGTTGCCCGCTGCGCTGCCTGTTTAGCAGCAACAGGTCATGCAGAGCCTGAGTCTAACTTCTCACACAGCCCACAGGATTACGTCTGTGACTGCGGTCAAGCCAGCCGTGGTTCGCGTTTGCTTGGTCAAATCAGCCGCACATTGTTTTCTAGTGCGCGAATCTACTAACATTTACGGTAATCCTAATGAAACCGCTCTGAAGAGCTTCTGGAAGTGACTGTGGGGCAGACTGCAGTCTCACATCAGACCATGAAACATACGGTACTTTTACAGTAATTATTCCCGGTAATAAACTGAAGGTATCACGATTACAAAGTAAAGGACGAAAGAAAAAAATTAGGATATTTCACCCAACTTTGACGTAGAATAAAAAGCTTATTTTCCATAAGTAGTCCAATATTCATACACTACTGAACTGAGTTCTTCCTAGACTATGTGCACGCATAATATGAAGTACCTTTACTGTGTACTTTTGAAGTAGTCCTGTGTCAAAATCATAAACAGAGGACAAGATTAATTACATAGTACTACACTTTCCCTGTCAGTCAGCCTGCATCTCTGGCTGCTCCTCTCCTGTCCGCTGCTGCTGTCTTCACCTTCGACCTGCTGTTGCTGGAGCATTGCTGTCACAGATCACGTGGAGGCTCCAGCAGCCCCTCCAGCGAACACGTCTGTGATCTTTGCACATTTTGCAACATCTACAGTGAGATTCTTCACTCTCTTAGCACGCAACTTCTCCTCACCCTATTTCTTTGTCTTTGGTTGCTCCATGTTGCCACTCCTCACGCTCAACACTGTGAAACTAGCAGGAGCTACAGGTGACAGCCAGGGAGGGGCTGCTTTTGTACTATATCCTGATTGGTTCAGTCCACTGTCTATATTGAAGATGGACCACTGGGCTGCCCCCTCTAAATTGTGCTCTTAGAAAAAAAATTTAAATAAAAAAAAAAAAGAGGAGGGCTGAGAGATTTCATTGGATGAGCCCAATGTCCTTCAAGAAAATCAACCAATGGGCCGTTGTGGTCGATAAAAATGATTTATAAATACTTTTTTGATTAAATCATGACAGCCCGGCCCAAAAACGTGTGTTGGCCCACAGGGCATTGCCCGGTACGCCAGATGGCCAGTCCATGCCTGGAGTGGTCGAAGCTGCATGTTTCAACCATTCATCTATAACCTTCAGCTAAGTGTTGAGACATCCCTGCTCGTTTGTTCACTTGTTTCACTCACTTTCAATCCCAACATATAGTGTTCAAGTGACTCAATATGTGAAAATATGTTTCAATGACATTATATTTGATTAAAATATATGTTTTATAAATAAATCAATGGCTGATCTACAATCTTCGTGCATAACTGCCATAGTTGATGTCAGTGCTATATGGGGTACTTGATACAGGTGCATTATTGTAATTGATCACACTTTGTCTGTTACTTATTTCATGTACAGATTTTAACTGTGGCCGTGCTACATTAAGCACAATTTCATAATTTGTGTGAACAAAAGCAGTGAGCCGTTTACCCAAAATGAAAACTGTCATTATCTGCTCATCCCCGTCAGTCACGTCGTACCACCTCCAAACCAGCCTCCTCCATCTCGTACCCCCGCAGGCATTTCTCACATGTGCACTTCAACAGTGACTTAATGAAACGCCTACAATCACTTATCAACAGCAGATGTCGATGCCTGCCAGTCGTGCTGCCAAGCATAAAAAATTACCACGTTGCTTCCCTTGATAACAGTTGCTGGAAATACATTACCCAAGTTACAAACTAAATTACAAACTAGCTTATTTTGCATGACTAAATCATTAGACTAGTGTTTGGAATATTCAATGTTAAGCGCTGAAAAATGGTGGGCCTTTAGATGGGTGCTAATCTCCTGCAGCAACTTTAAAATGGCTGTGGAGAATGGATTCAGAACACCATGTGGGAAAAAGACAATGGGGTTGTTCAAATATCTTTAACCATCATCTCTTCTTTTAAGGTCCCTTTTCATGTTGCAAGTGACAATTTTAAAAGAGAAGAACAACTAAGGACAAGCTAATTTCACTGCTTACAAAAAAGCAAATGTGTATTTATCTCATCTTTAACATGTGGATTTTTTTTTTTTTATTAATTTTACATGTGCAATGTGAGACATCATATGTAAAAGTAACCTCATTGCCTCATGTCATATCACACCTTTCAGTGATTTGATTTTCTAACATTTAAAGTGAAGAATTGGCCATAGGTGAACATGTAAATACTTACTGTGGTAAACTAAGGAAGACGCCAATGTTAAGAAAGATCCCAAACATTTAGCTAAGTCTACTTGTGATCTTACAGCAGAGGCAGCATATGTCTGTTTAATTTGAAGGTGAAGAGGTGAAACTAATATATATAGCCATAATGTCTAACATTTCTGGATTAAGATGTATCAAAATGACTAGACATTTCTTATATATTGTGTTGAGGTTGTACCAAACTATACTAAATGTTATCAACAATCTTCAAACCCAGAGAAATCCTTATTTTATTCCGTCACCATCATTTCTGTGGAAACATCAGATGATGATGATGATGATGATGAGAGTGGGGAAGGAAGTCAGCAAATGTGTCTCAACGCAATGTGAACAAAAGAGTTCTGCCTGAGTCACGCAGATAGACTTTCATCAGCAGTTGTGGTCAGTAACAATGAAGACAGTGACTCCTGTGATCCCACACTACTTCACAACATCAACAAACTGCATTCTGTGCATTTAATTAAAAAAAGATTACAGAAAACTCTGAATGACACAAACTAAGTGTTTTGAGTCTACATGGGTTTTTGTGTACATGGGTTCCTCTGAATGAATCATCTTCATTCAGAAGATTAATTAGACCCATGACTTCTTCCGAGTTCAATAGTCAATTCTTCATTTCTTATTCCAGGTCAGGATTTGATCGGCTCTAAATTAGTTTGTTGCTCTGACCAGATGGATAAACACTTGCTGCCCAGTTTGCTAAATTAAACCATGCTGGATTAAAATTAATCCAAACTTTGAACCAAGACTTAATTGTATTTTGAAAGCAGATGTGCCAGTACACCAGTAACAAGCAATTAGTTCTAAAACTGCTGCTGAACAGCGTGTCTATCCACAGACTGTGTGATCGGTGTGATTTATCAGGCATGGCCAACAGCCTGAAACTTTGTGCAGGGGAAAGATATCTATCTCATTACTCAGTGTGCAATGTTAAAATGTCTGATTGGAACATCAACATGAATGTCAGACAGGTTTAAACACTTCTAAGTGTTGATATTTTGTTTTAAATTAATTTTTGCTTCATATAACCTTTTACTGGTTAGCAAAGCCTCATTAAACAATGAGATTTTTCAGGGAATTTGTGTCATGATGTGATCTGTATTGTCTGTGGTGTCCCTTTAATCCGTTTCTTTTGCAGTGTGAGTGTGTGTGGCTGAGGCGTGGCTTTACCGACAGGCAGCACCAGGTGTACCTCATTACCCTCTTTTCCTGGCGGTATATGAACCCCGGCTTCCCTCCAATCCTCGCCAGAGTATTCAGTCTGCATACGCGGTATCGCTTCTGTCTCGGCCACACTTGAGTGTATCTTCTCTCGTGCCTATTTGCTTGAGCTAATGTTTTTTGTGTTTTTTGCCTGCCTCCAGATACCTCTGTGTTCTCCCCGGTGCCAGCCTGTCGGTCCACTGTCCACCTGCCTGCTTCCTCACCTGCCTCTTTGTTTGTTTCGGATCCCCTCCAGCACGTGAAGTGGCATCACGTGCTCGCCTTTTGTTATTCTTTGTGCCAATAAACTTTTTGTTCTCTTTTTGCAAACCCCGTGTTCGTGTATGCTTCTGGGTCCAGCACCGTATTCTTGTGAATCATAACAGAATACTCTGGCCCTAAGCATGGACCCAGCGGACACTGATACGATGCCTCAGATGGATGCTCTCTGCCATGCGGTCTCCAGTCAGGGGTCCTGCTAGGACAACACGCCACCGTTGTTCAAGGGATAATGGAGACCAGGGGCGCCGCCAGGAGGGGAAAGGTTAGGACGATTCCAAGGGCCCGGCACTGACAGGGGGCCCTTTGAGACATGGGCAACCTATACAAGGGCCCAACTAGATTTTTTTTTTCATGGGGCCCAAAATCTCTGGCGGCGCCCCTGATGGAGACGCTGCAGGGACTCACCACCGGCTTCACTCGCTTGGAGGAGCAGCTTCAACCTGCTCCGCCAGTGGTTCTTCCTCCCGCTCCCGCTCCTCCGACTCCTCTTCATCAACCCAGAGAGCCGTTTGTTCCAGCTCCGGAACGGTACGAGGGAAAGTTAGGGGAGTGTGGGTCATTTTTATTACAATGTTCATTAGTGTTTGAGCAACAGCCAGCTACGTATGCTAGCGACAGGGTGAAGATAGCCTATGTGCTAGGTCTGCTAACGGGAAGGGCAAGAGCTTGGGGAGCTGCCTTTTGGAATAACCCTGCTAACGTTTATGCCACGTATGACCAGCTTGTCACTGAACTCAAGACAGTGTTTGACTATCCTGTTAGCAGCAGTGACGTTAGCAGCCGCCTGCTTAGCCTCTGTCAGGGCTCGCTCAGTGCGGCAGAATATTCTGTGGAGTTTAGGACTCTGGCTATGGAGCTGGGCTGGGAAGATAAGGCTCTACAGGGAATTGTTCTTAAGGGGTTGAACGACTTGGTTAAGGATAGCCTAGTGGGAAGAGCTGAGGTGGATTCTCTTCAGGAGCTAATTTCTTTAGCCATTAGGATTGACAACCGGCTCAGAGAGAGACGCAGGGAGAGACCAAGGCTCCAACCACCACGACTCGTCCACCAGCAGCTCCGCCCTGAATCCCCGGGGCGTTCAGGGACCATTGGAAATCCGAGTCCACCTCAAGTCACCGCTTCACCAGACCAGGTGGAACCCATGCAGCTGGGCAGACAGCGGCTCTCTCCAGTGGAAAGGAACAGACGTTTTCGTGAGCAGCTATGCATCTACTGTGGAGAGGCTGGTCATCAACTCTCCACCTGCCAGCGACGGTTAAACGCCGAGGCTCATCAGTCTCAGACGGGGTTCTGGTGAGTCGAGCTATGATGCCTTCAATGCCCCAAAAACGTGTTAATATGGAGGCTAGTATTCTTAATTAATGGTAAGCCCTTTAATTTATTGGCCTTAGTTGACTCTGGTTCTGACTCTAACATCTTAGACCTTGAGTTGGTTAAACATGCTAAATTATCTGTGTCCCCGCTAACAACTCCATTGGCCGTAACCGCCTTGAACGGCGACGTTTTAGCCAACATTGACAGTCAGACAGAGGCCTTACCATTATTGGTGGCTGGGAACCACCGTGAACATGTGTCATTTCATGTAATGCCCTCTGCTAATGCTCCTCTTGTACTCGGCCTCCCTTGGTTACAGAAACATAACCCAGTGACAGATTGGGCAGCTGGAAAGATAACTAGTTGGAGTTCCTTTTGTCACTCTGTGTGTTTAACCTCCGCTCATCTGTGCAATAGCAGTGTGTCTAGCTCACGGAAGAACCTCCTGATCTTTCGTCTGTGCCTCCGGAATACCATGACCTGGCTGAGGTGTTCAGTAAGGAGAAAGCTCTCTCCCTGCCCCCACACCGGCCATACGATTGCTCCATTGACCTCCTGCCAGGCGCTCCACTACCATCCAGCTCCAGAGAAAGAGTCCATGGAGTAATACATCAATGTGTCTCTCAACTCAGGTATTATCCGCTCATCATCATCTCCCCTGGGGGCAGGGTTTTTCACTTAGACACTTAGACCATGCATAGACTTCCGAGGGTTAAATAACATAACCATTAAGAATAAGTAACCCTTACCACTCATTAACTCTGCTTTCGAACCCCTACATGGAGCCACCATCTTCACCAAGCTTGATCTGAGGAGCGCTTATCACCTCGTCCGGATAAAGGAGGGAGACGAGTGGAAGACCGCTTTCAACACTCCACTGGGACACTTTGAGTACCTGGTGATGCCGTTCGGACTCACCAACGCACCTGCCATATTTCAAACCCTGGTTAATGACGTCCTCAGCGACATGCTCAACAGGTCAGTGTTCGTTTACATTGGTGACATTTTGATTTTTTCCCGTAACCTGGATGAGCATGTCACTCATGTGCGTCAAGTCCTACAGAGACTCTTTGAAAATAAACTATTTGTGAAGGCGGAAAAGTGTGAGTTTCACTCTTCCTCTGTGACATTTCTTGGCTACATCCTGGAGAGTGGACAGGTGAGGACTGATCCCGCAAAGGTGCAGGCCGTGGTGGAGGGGGAGACACCAACCACAAGGAGGCAACTACAACGCTTCCTGGGCTTCGCTAATTTCTACAGGCGGCTTGTTCGCAACTACAGTCAGGTTGCTTCGCCATTAACTCGTCTCACCTCTCTTTCTGTGCCGTTTGTGTGGTCCCCAGATGCTCAAGCGGCTTTTCTGGAACTGAAGAAATGATTTTCCTCTGCACCCATCTTGATTCAACCAGACCCTGCCTTGCAGTTCATTGTTGAGGTGGACGCCTCAGATATAGGCGTTGGAGCAGTTCTGTCCCAGCGATCACCTAGGGATGATAAGGTTCACCCCTGTGCTTTTTTCTCCCGCAAGCTCTCTTCTGCAGAGCGAAGTTATGATGTGGGAAACCGCGAGCTGTTGGCAGTCAAGATGGCCCTCGAGGAATGGAGACACTGGCTTGAGGGAGCGGAGAAACCCTTTGTGGTATGGGCTGATCATAAAAACTTGTCTTACATTCAAACTGCTAAGAGGTTAAACTCGCGCCAAGCCCGTTGTGCATTATTTTTTGGTCGATTTAACTTCTCTCTTACCTTTCGCCCTGGCAGCAAGAATGTAAAGCCAGATGCTCTCTCTCGTATGTTTGTTGAAACCTGTGAGAGACCCTCTAGCCCAGACACCATCCTGCCTGCTACCTGCCTCGTTGGGGCCGCTACTTGGGAGATCGAGTCGGTGGTGAGATCTGCACAGGAGATTGACCCAGACCCTGGAGGGGGGCCCCCTAACTGTCTGTTTGTTCCCGACTCAGTTCGTTCGCAGGTGCTGCTGTGGGGACATACGTCCCGGTTTTCCTGTCACCCGGGGATTGCGCGAACAACTGAGCTTATTCAGCGTCACTTCTGGTGGCCCTCCATGATCAAGGACATCAGGGACTTTGTGTTGGCATGCACAGTCTGCGCTCGCAACAAGCCAACCCATCGTCCACCTGCTGGCCTCCTCCGTCCGCTTCCCGTGCCAAGTAGACCTTGGTCCCACATAGCTTCGGACTTTGTGACTGGTCTGCCAGTTTCTCAAGGTAACACCACCGTACTCACCATTGTGGACAGATTTTCCAAGTCTGCACATTTTGTCGCTCTACCTAAACTGCCCTCAGCCTCCGAAACAGCTGAGCTCCTCGTCTCTAATGTATTCCGGATTCATGGCATCCCCCTGGACATTGTTTCAGACCGAGGACCCCAGTTCACCTTGCAGGTATGGAGGGCATTCTGTCGGGCACTGGGGGCCACTGTAAGTTTATCTTCTGGTTATCATCCTCAGTCCAATGGTCAGACGGAGAGGGCCAGTCAGGAGTGCTCAGGACCCCACTGCTTGGAGCAGGAATTTCGCCTGGATTGAATACGCCCACAATTCCTTAACCAGCTCCGCTACAGGTATGTCCCCGTTTCAGTGCTGTCTGGGTTACTCGCCACCCCTTTTTCCCAGCCAGGGGGAGGAATTGGCTGTCCCCTCTGTCCAGGCCAATCTGAGGAGAATCAGGAAGGTTTGGAGGGAGGCCAGAGCTTCCCTTCTACGTTCTCGGGAGCAGAACCAGCGGATCGCCGACCGCCTGAGGGTTTCTGTGCCTGACTACATCTCGGGGCAAAGGGTATGGCTCAGTACAAGGGACATTCCACTCAACGTTCCTTCCAAGAAATTGGCCCCCCGTTTCATCGGCCCCTATGAGATCGAGACGTCATTAACCCCTCTGCAGTCCATTTGAGACTCCCCTCGGCTCTCAGGATTCATCCCACTTTCCACGTCTCCCAGTTGAAACCGGTGTCCAGTAGCGACTTGTGCCCTCCGGCCACCCCCCACGCCACCACTCCGGCTCATGGATGGCCATCCTGCCTACACAGTTCGGAGGCTTCTGGACGTGCGGCGCAGGGGCCGGGTATTCCAGTTCCTCGTGGACTGGGAGGGATACGGTCCTGAGGAGAGAAGTTGGATCTCCCGGTCCCTGATCCTGGTCTCCTCCAGGATTTCTACAGAGACCGCCTGGAGTCGGTCTTTGGGGGGGGGGCACTGTCATGATGTGATCTGTATTGTCTGTGGTGTCCCTTTAATCCGTTTCTTTTGCAGTGTGAGTGTGTGTGGCTGAGGCGTGGCTTTACCGACAGGCAGCACCAGGTGTATCTCATTACTCTCTTTTCCTGGCTGTGTATGAACCCCGGCTTCCCTCCAATCCTCGCCAGAGTATTCAGTCTGCATACGCGGTATCGCTTCTGTCTCGGCCACACTTGAGTGTATCTTCTCTTGTGCCTATTTGCTTGAGCTAACGTTTTTTGTGTTTTTTGCCTGCCTCCAGATACCTCTGTGTTCTCCCTGGTGCCAGCCTGTCGGTCCACCGTCCGCCTGCCTGCTTCTTCACCTGCCTCTTTGTTTGTTTTCGGATCCCCTCCAGCACGTGAAGTGGCTTTCACGTGCTCGCCTTTTGTTATTCTTTGTGCCAATAAACTTTTTGTTCTCTTTTTTGCAAACCCCGTGTTCGTGTCTGCTTCTGGGTCCAGCACCGTATTCTTGTGAATCATAACAATTTGGTTGGCATTACAACCGTCATCCTACCTGCAAACAATGCCAAATGTGTTTGCAGCTGTGGGAGTGGATCATGTTTGCCTACGTCTCATTGCTTCACAGTGACGAGAAAAAAATCTTCTGCATGTACAACTTTAGAAGTCTGAATCAAATGATCCACATATATTTCTATCCTTTTGAATACAGTTGGTTTATGTACATAACTTGCAGAGTTTTCTCCAGTAGTGGAATATTGAGTCGTATTGGCGTAATGATCATGTATTTTCTTTAGCCAACCCATAAGTTAGCATCCTCCTGGTTCCAACAATAAAAAGTCTGGGATTTTTGAATTGGATTTTGGATTATCACTGAAAATAAACTGTGGCAAACACAAATGAATGATACTGACACATTTTGTTCAGCATGATAATCTTCACGGATGAACACCACTTTTATGATTTTCAAAGCAAAAACTAAATCACTAGAAGTAAAAAGCTAATGTTAGGCTATAAACAGCCTGCATAACGGTCAGATGACTTAAACGTCACCAACACCAAGCGTCTTAATACACAATTACTATACACATTTTCTGTAAATTAATCAATCTTCAAGTTGTTAAGTTAAACTTAGAATAGTTTGTAAAGACAGACCAATGAGTTGATGAGTCTCCGAGTTCAGTGTGATGGCGTTTAATGCCGGGACAACTTCTGTAGTCTCATTTAGACACTTGTTAGCAACCACTAACTGTTTTAAAGACACATCAGCTCATTATAATTAAATTGTGGGACATTTAATGATGTATTTAATGTCATAGAAGAAAACCTGCAAATATCTTAAGTGTGTAGTAACCACAGACCTTATGTCAGGCATTTAACTGAAAACCCATTGACTTTGGGACGAGGGAACCAGAAGTGCCTGGACACGCTGTTCATCTTTTAAACAGGAAGTAAAAGTGCCATTCGTGTGTTACTTTGGATCCCACTGCTTTTCTTGTAAAACCCGACCTGCTCTTCCTCTGATTGACTTGCGTCTATCAATTTCGTACGATGAAAGCCTTGAGGGCTTCATGGACCTACACTGTAAACAGAACGGTTGCTTTGTTTATCTTAATTTGATTTCCAGTTTCTTGTTGTGTTTTCCTACTTGCCATTGTGATTTGTGCTTCAGTGCTCCAGATGGACTTCACCAGAGTGTCAGAGAAGATCTACTTTGCTGTTTCTACCTGGTGTTTCTCACTGATGATTACTTTAGAATGAATTGAGCACCAGTGCTGAGCTTTGCTTTAACACAATTCGATGATTCTGGCCTCGTTACTCTTTTGCAACACACCTCCCCAGTTGTCTTGGCATGAGCAGAGGTGAGGCTTTATGAGACCAGACATCACATTACTGCCCACTCATCATCTGCTCTTGCACAGTCATGCACAGACATTTTGAGAGTCACGCAGCAGCTCAATTAAACAAACACACACAGAAAAAAAGGAAAGGGACACTTCAGCCAAAAAAGGGCAAGAGGCCAGTGGCCTGAGCCAATACAGACGCTCAACTCTGAACATCACACTACAGTACATAACACATTCATCGACTTCCAGATAATTACCAGCCATTAGCAGACGAACAGTTAATTTGACAGCTGTTTTTATACTGCTGTAACTATAGTTGTTCAATACGTTCAAAAGCTCCAGGTAATTGAGTTCAAATGACCCATACATGAGTTAAAACAGCAAACTCTATTATCCAAAGTAAACTCAGCCTCTGAAGCTGCATTAGTACTGGTGCATAACCCAACCCACAGCATCTCCAGTCTGCCCTATTTACTCCTTTTCGCAAGAAAATCTTAATGAGCAATGTCACTCTGAAGACTTAACTTAATAGAGAGAAGTTGAGAGTTTCTCTGTCTGCCCCCTCATTTGCTTCAAATGGAAAATGTAAAAATATGCAACATGGAAATACAGTTTACGCACATGGTCTGACTTGTTAAAACATCTTGGAAACATGGCAACCACCATCTTTTTCTAGCAACAATCAAAGGCTTGACACAAGTCTTTCCCACCAGTGCTGGTTCTTTCCCAAATGGCCGACTTTTTAGTGTCTGCTCGCCAACTGGCTACTTTTGTGCCTTTTCTAAATGGGAAACTGTGGTCATGCATCAGACAGATCTAGAGAAAAAGGAATATTTCCTATTTCCTAATTTCCTAATCCTTCCAGTTTGAAGACATATGTGCACATATGACCCTCGTGCAGAACAGTGTGTGCAAAGCTAGAACTTCACATATATTTTAGTTAAGACAAATCTGTACAAATGCCCAACAAGAACATGAGTGACTCACACATTGGCCCTGTTCACCTGTCTGGATTGACTCATACCACCTCAACACTGCACTTGGCAATCTGATGAAGATGAAGAATGAAGCAATAATTCACAGCAGACCATAGCACAGTGATACTAAATCCGTGGTGAATAATGTGTTACAGTTGCAGTTTTAAGCTAAAATTAGCTCTGGTCACATCATTAACCTGGGGGAGGAGGATTTTATTCATCTGTGATTGCAGTCATAGCAGTCAGTTCTGTCCTTTTTTGGCTAATGACCCTTCAAATTAAGTGAAGTTGTGACCCCTTACACATGCATTAGCCTCGGAGTGGGCATGAGCTGTGAGTGGTTAAACCAAAGAGTCCTATTCTCTTTCCAAGTGACTCATCTGAAGATTTTTGCAGAGACCTTAAAGGATAAGTTCACCCATGAATGAAAATTCAGTCATTATATACTCAGCCCCATGCAGATGGAAAGTCATGTGAAGTTTTATAATCCAAGAAACATTTCTCGAGCCTCACAGCAAAACAGCGTTGCAGCATTCTTTTAAACACCTGAAGTAGACGGGGCCTTGTTTTAAACATAAAATGGCTCCACACACTTCATCCACTGCAACCAACATCTCCGAACGCCCCGAGATCCCAAAATGATCTGAAAAATGGGTATTTACACCCAAATCTTTACTGTAGCTTCTACTGTCAGTGTGCACAGTCTGCAATGGCTGTACCAGCTTGCACATGCATCAGGGGAGTAAATATTGACTTTTCAAATCAATTTGGGATCTCAGGAGTTCATGAGACTTGGAATACATTGGATGAGTTGTACAGTGTAATATCTGACAAAGTGACTTTTTCACTTAAAAAACAATCCAGCAAATACAGTAGGTGTATAATTATTAAGTTGTTAAAACTTTTTAGCTCATACAACTTCAATTTAATAGTCTACTTTACTCGGTTGCTTCACTTGACTTTTATAGTCCCCATCTACTGCAGTTGTTTATTGTCGATTTGCTGTGAAGCTCCAAAAATGTTTAGTGGACTACGAAACTTCACCTGACTTTCCATCAGGGTGAGGGGGACTAGATAACTCAATTGAATTATTAAGGTGAACTTTTGAAATTATCCAGTTTTACAGCCACTCCTTTCAAAATATAAACTTAAGGGAAAAAGTATTTTTAAGGCTGTAATTATGGGAGTTGGATTCTGAAGGCAGGAACACACTGGCCCAACCGTTGGACGTCTGAAGCGTTTGGGGAGACTCGGACAAGGTCGGGAACAAATATGTTTGGTGTGTTCAGCTGCGTCGGAAGCTTTCGGAGCCACGCGGATGTTGTCGGCTCCGATTCAACATGCGAAGTCTGAGGAGGAGGCAGGGCCGGTTCTAGGCAGGCATATATGAGGGGGCAGACAAAAATGTGAAGGGGGCATCATGTATAAACATCATGCTCCAGCATTTTTTTTTCTGTGCTTATAGTAACAGTGTTTCTTAATTGAATTGGGTTGTTAGCTATGTGTCCAACCCCAACCTGGAGAAGTGGATTGCACTTTGCCAGGCCTCTACCATCAGACCTGTCCAGCTTTCTCTTTGTGAGCTGCTGGAAGCTGGAGCAAAAAATAAGTGAGCTGGCTTTGTTAAAAAAAAACGCTGTGATTATATGAAACAAAACAGTGCAGAACTACAGCCTGGGGCGGGACTTTACGTAGGGGTCTGTCACACATTGGCAGGGGCGGGCTGGGGTTGAAATTCAGCCCGGGAGCTTGGTTTGGAGAGACCTTTTATCTGATTGCATGACGGATGCAAGTGGAACCGTAGTTTTAAAATGAATACTTTATTTGCATCTAATGAACTGCTATATCTGCATGAAAAGAACATCAGTAATAACGAATATTAGCCATAACTCACTAACTTTGAAAAGAAAACAGATGTCTAGTTCAGAAAGCCACTGACATAACTGCAGGAGAGGATGGGCTTCTTGTTTCTGTGTGACTGGAACTGAAACATCAACATGTGACATCTTAATATAATTCTATGCAAAGACTTATTGCCAACCCAGTCCTGCACACTGCCCCTTTAGCTGGCACTGTTTTTTTTTTTTTTGGTGGTTCCTGCTCCACTTTCCTCTTCCTCCTCCTCCTCTTCCTCCTTCTCCTCCTCCTCTTCCATCTCCTCCTTCTCCTGTCCCTCCTCATCTTTCTCTTCCTCCTCCTCACTCCCATGACTGGCATTATCCTGTCCCTCTGCATCAACTCCACGACTGACACTGGCCTTGTCAGCTAATATTCACAATAACAGCAACAATGATAAATGAGTTAGGATGTAAAAGACAGGATGTATAGCCTATATATTCAAATAATATCTTTTTAACTTTGAACACAGACTCTCTCCTGAAATATGTTTGCTTTTGCAATAAGGAAATGTGACCCTGCTGTGTCCGTGTCGTCCCTGTCCTGGCTGACTGTAGCCGCGCTGACCTTCACCCCTCCACCACTAAAAGCTCTCTTAATTTGGCGCATTTTACTGCATCCTCTATTAACCGTTTTTCTTTTTTGCCCTTAATGTTTCTGCTCCACCCAACTCTTTCTTCGGCTTCTTTCTTTTTAGCATGTTTGCTCATTTGAACTTATCCCGCTCCCCTTTTTTTCTTTAAACAGGAAAATAACGGTTTAATGACTGACTGAGCTGCTGAGCCAATCATATTTTAATAGAAACAAGGATCAGCTCAAGTTGGGATGGGCCGCTCGTATCCTCCCTTAATATGCTAAATATTAGATTTACCCAGTCTGTCGTTCCACCCTTTGCCACCTGCGGCTGTTTTATGGGGTAAAAGAAACATTCCGACCACCGGGCCGGCCGGTTCGGCCTAGAACAGACAGTCCATTCGGGAATACTCCTGAACCTCCCTATGGCCAGCCCGCACCTGGACACAGAATATTTGTCTTCAGTTTGTCTCATGCAGGGGATGTGGGCACTCATCTCTGTGCTTGTAACGGTGCTGCTTCTTCAACTCTTCCTGCTCCGTGGCCGAGGTGAAACCTGACACCGCACTGTCAGGCTACGTCTTGGCTCATTTGCATACTGCAACAGTGATTGGATATTTACTAAGAGTTTAGGGGAGGGGTGTGTGTGTGTGTGAGTGTGTGTGTGTGTGTGTGTGTGCGTGCTGCGCAGCCTGTGAATACACGCACAGCGGAGCGGAGGGACAGAGAGATGAGAGGGAAGCCGATACTGTATCGTGTGTCCCTTTTTCAGCGGATTTTTCTGCGACTGCAGATAATTTTGTCAACTTGTAATATATTAATTTTGTGACTATATTAAAGGGGCACTATGCAACAATATTAGCAAAAATTACCCTAACTATGCAGGCTGAAAGTCATTCTGAATGTTCTTTGACACTTTCTGGGTCGTTTGGTCATTGCTACGACTCCCCCTAGCGCTTCTGGGTGGAGAAACGGAACATGCAACTTGCTGCCACCGGTCCGAAGTCAATCCGGAAGTGAGCCGGTGGAAGTATCCCGCCGCCCCTCGAAAATGTAGTCAGATTGTAGTTTCGAAACTGCTTTACGGCAAACACACCCCCAAACATGGAACCGGGTAGATATAAACTGCCAGTTGCAAGGCAATTGTTGTATTCCTCATGTATCAGTCGACTATAAAGAGACCCAAGAAGCCACAGTCGGAGGAACAGAAGAAGAAGAAAAAGGAGCTTGACAAAAAAAAAGAGACCAGACACGAGTAAACATAGGACGAGCTTTTGAGGAGTCCAAAACAGGCGCCGACTTGGCCGTGTTGCTGTTGAAATTGTGAGTGGATGAACTTTGTCTTTGCAACGTGACTTGATAGTCTTTTGAACAACGTTATTGCTTGACTGTTTTACTGTGAGCCCTGCATGTGTTTAGCTTGGTTTCTTGATGGCTCGCTCGATAGTTAGCGGGTGTTTAGCGTAGCAGTCACTTGCTACCAAACACGTTTGTTTGCGTTCTGATTCCAGATTCTTGTTGGTTTTTATATATCTAGTTCGGTCTTTGAATGTCGCATGGTTTGTCGCCTGTATCTTGCGATATGTCCGGCTGAACACAGAGCACGAAGTGCATTAAGTGCCAGACGTGACTCGCTGTTTAGCCGGCCGGCTTCTTAGAAAACAGATGCACATGGTAACGTAGTAGCAGCTAGGTGGGCGGGGGAGGCTCGTCAACAAATCTTTTCGACAGTGTATCCGCGCCGAAGCTGTAGGGGGAGCCCTGCAGCGAAAAGCGTATGCACAAAACTGGTGCAAAGCTAGAAAACGGCGAAGGAATCTGGTCTGGAAACTGCTGCTGCATAGTCCGGCTTTAAAATGTGCTTTCTCAACTTCTAAAATTTTGATTTGAGGGGGCAAGACATTTATTTGGGGGCGCGCTGCCCCCTCTTGCCCCTGCGTAGAGCCGGCCCCGGGAGGAGGGGGCTGTCGTCCGTCTGAGCCATTGGATTCTCTGATTGGTTCTGTGCCAGCTGAATGGCCGTTCTGATTGGTGGTGTGCTAGCGAATCAGTGCGGTGTGTGGGAGGGGCGGAATACTGTGTGCGCTTTGTTTTTCAATGCAATCTGTTCCATCATTCCCCGTTTTCATGTTTTGTAGTACTGGCATGAGACTAGCTGTTATGTCCATTCAGGACAAATTAATTTGTGTTCATTTGGTAATGCCTCGCTGCATGTTTAGTATGCAGCTGTTTTTATCTGAAATGGTTAAGTTTCGTTTTGATCGAAAGTAAAGAGAATTGCTTACATAAGCCTCTCGTTTACAACTCACAACACTAGCGCCACCTGCTTATTGCATCTCGCGCAAGCGCAGAACATACACGCTACTGTGGAGTAGGCAGCATGTTGAAGCGGTGTGTTAAATACAACTTTTCTGCCGAATCAGACAAGAAGCAACAGTGCCAACGGAGTGGTTGGAGAGTGGTCGGATAAGGCAGTTGGACGTCTGGGCGGTGTGTGGGGGCCTTGAGGCTAGTGCTCTTCCTGGGGGTTTAGTTCAAACCATTACAGTGTATTTCAATTGGTCGCCTGTCGTTATAAGTTCCAGAAGAAAGTCAGAGAGTGTGGAAGGAAGGTGGTGAAGTTGATTTAACGTAAATAAAACTTTAAACATTTCTTTGTGGTGCACGAGTCAGAACCTTGTTTAACAGCGAAGACAGCAGCTCCCATGAGCTCACGCTACTTACAAAAACAACTGACTGATATTTTGGTGTGACATAACAGTTTCGTAGTTCACTGTGTTCATTGTGTTGAGTGTGTTGAGTGTGTTGCAATCAGTTGTTGGGTTCAGTTCACTGTAGTATTTCCTTCCTGACAATGATTTATTCACTTTCTTATCATCAGTGACACATTACTAGTACTAATACTGATGATATTGGGCTTGTATTTAATCTGTTCATTGCACTGAAAGCTTTTTCTCATCCATATTGGGTTACAGTAGTACTCTGCCTCTGCTCACAACAAGAGAAGAACTTATCACCATGACTAATACATGAACCATGCAGCTTTTGAGATGTTTTTTTTTCATTTTGACAGACTATTCAGTGTTAGTGTTGTTTTGTGTGAATCAGTTGACAATCTGAGATGCTGACTACCACTCCGTTATTGCTAAAAATTTCAGATAAGGATCCTCAACTGTGTCAGTGAGGACAGTCAATTATCTAGCAGCTCTCCCATCACATTTTTCAGTGTCAAACCTGTCTGGTTCTAGTTGGGCCTTCTTCACACGATCCTTACTTGGTTTAAGAGAACAATTTTTCTCACTTTTCGTGCAGAGAGCACATTCTGCATTTGCACTTAAGGCATTGTTCTTCTTTCGTTACATTGAGGGATATACAGCTCCTCACAAACTCCTCAGTCTCTTTGAACTGCTCTGCTGTAGATCTGCTTCTGCTCTCATTTCAAAAAGCCTCTTTGATTTCACCATTGAGGTTTATTTTCTTCACAACCCTTTCTACCTCTTTCTCTGCCGTACGCTATTTAATTGCCACTACTCCCTCAAGCGCTAACTGCCTGATACAGTACCTGCATCAACATTTAGCTGAACTTCTATAATCCAATAGCATGATTATAATCAGTTTTGCAATAACAGAAAGTCACTGCAGCTCTGTTCATGCTATTGTCGAGGCAAGCTAAAACCTAAAACACAAAAAGAAACAGATTTCTTCTTCTTTTTTCTTTTTGTTCTACTTGGTCAGGCTGGTGATAAGTGCTCATGTCCATGTGCCTTTGGAAGTCACTTGCCGGAGATCCAAACAGTTTCGCTCGTCAGACGTCTCTTGCACTTGATTTATCATCATCGATCTTTTCTGTGTTTGTTTAGCCAAAGTAACATTTACTAGCAACGCTATCAGAGACAAACAACAAAACTGTACACTGCTCCACACACAAGTGAGCCCACATGGAAAGAACCTATATGAGGATATATGCGCATATATGAAACCTATACGCAGCTTATATGTGCATATATTCAGCATATATGCGCATATATGATAATATATATGCCGCATATAGGCCGCATATAGGCCAAATTCAGGTGCATATATGTGCATATACAGGGCATATAGGTCTCCTATATCGCTTCTTTATATCCACATATAAGCCCTATATGTACATACAAGGTATGTGTCCGATATAGCTCATATACCCAGTGGCAGGTTCTGTTTGTCATACCTATTGTATAGCTCATATCTCATTTTTGCAACTGTCGTATGATGCCTAGCTCACATTTTTATTCTCAAGGTAATAACTATTACTAAATAATAAATATTTGTCCAAAGTCCCTAACGAGCAAATAACTTACAGGGTGTCCGTGCATCCTTAAAAAGTCTTAAATTCATGTATCTAAAATTAGGGCCTTAAAAAGTCTTAAATACGTCCATATTTTGCACATAGGTCTTAAATTACATTTAGTTAGGTCTTAAATATATATGTTCATTTACCGCTTCCGTCGTCGCCTTTTTTGTTTTTTGTTTTTTGTTTCTGGGAAATGTGTTGGTGTGATTCACAGTCAGCTCCATGTGTTGTACTTCTGTCTGAAGTATCCTGGAATGTAAGTGGCATCTTGTCAACAGCCCTGTCGGAATTTATCGCCGCACACTTTATCAGTTCCAGAAAGACTTCGACTGCAGAACCTGCTACAACTATGCGAAAGTGTAAATTTAACAAGTGTCGGCTTGAACATCCAGAATTCAGTTGGTTAAAAGCCGTAAAATAATGACCCTGAAGCTCAGTGTACACTGCCAGAAGACCCTCAACTTTGTCCCCAGTGAAGTGACGCTACCACACACTTCTGTAGTCCTTTGTCACCAGTTCCCGGTCCAAGTTGTGCAGTTCTGCTCAACCCGAATTCTGTGCTGCCTCTGCCGTCTCACAGTCAAGCGGCATTCAAACCTTCTTCGGCTCAACTCCTCCCACACGGAAAGAACCTACATAAACATAAAGGTTTTAATATAGGTTTTAATATAGGTTACAAATATATGCGACATACATAAAATTGTCCGGTTTCATATATTATATGTACCTATATGTACATATGGGTACATATATGTACATATATGTAGGGTCACATGCCCTTATGTCTCCATCACGAGTCTCTGCTTCCTATACCCGTCCTCTGACCTCTCACCTCTCAACCACAAAACAAGATTAACCTAAACAAAGCCTATCTGTTTGACTGACTATTCACTTCCTCTCCCCCTGAACTCCTTTTTCCTCAGGACAAACAGGTCAAGCACAAGTCTTCTTTTTCTACAGAGTGGGACGATGTGTGCTTTTTTGCTATAGGCATATCACGAGAAAACTTATTTTATTAAGTTATAATGACTAAGCACAATAGAGTCCTCTCTCTCCACATCAGATGACGGGAAGTGGGGGTAGATGTTGGTCATGGTAAAGATGACCCAGTCCCCCCTTTGGGGGCCGAACTGTTTTACGACCCCGTCTGTGACATCCCAACACCATTCTGTCTCTCTACTTATCTAAATCCCAATATGTTCTGAATAACTATTAAACTACAATCTCATTCTTAATGTTAGCAGATTCCCAAATAGCCTAAGAAGGTCATACAATAGATCTTTCCCATGTTATTGGTAAGCCCAGATGAAGTTTATTGCTTAATGAGTTTGAGGTCTGGGAGAAACCAGCCCCTCCCCTTGGTGACTTACAGATCCTTATTCTTCTTTGTGTAATACTTGTGTTATTTACCTGTTAAATGTCTGATATGTTTGTTAAGATAGAACTACAAGGAATATGTATAAGTCCTTGGTCCTACTGTGTATTGTATACTTTATTGTTTTATGTTGTATACTTTATTGTTTTATGCCTTAATCATGTTTTAATTCCTTTTGAATGATAATTGATTTGATCATAATCATGTTACATCTTTTCACGAAGACAAGAATTCGACTCTTAAGATGGTGAAGTTTTTGGGAAGGTTAAACATGATTTTGAAACATTAAAACAATAGTTTAGTTAGATTAAACTTCTGTGAGCCTAAACTCAGGACACAGAAGGAATGATTGTCAGCCAGCCCCCACCCCTGTTTTCAGTCTGCCTGCTGCAGGCCATAAAACAGACACAGGCTCTGCTCACACTTGCTCATCTTCACTTTTCCTTCTCCCTTCTCTGCTTCTCTCTCTTCTGTCTTCTTCTCCTTCGTCTCTTCACTTTTTTTATTTTTATTTTTAAAGTAATCTTTACTTTTATTTTTGCAACAAGCTCTAAGAAAGCGAATTGAATCACTACTTTAAGTGCTTTATTTTATCTAAGTTTTTAATAGAACAAAATTCTTTTCTTTTTGATTTTTGATTTTAATATACCGTTAAAGTATCACTGCCTGATCCAGAAGAAGTTGAATTAGTTTCAGAATCAGAGCTTAAGACCCGCCACTTGAAACAACAAAGAAAAAGTCTTTTTCAACACTGTGATCATCTGATGAAGAACGCTGCAGTCATCGTCTGCTTCAGAAGCCTGGCAAGGAGTCTCTAACAAAAGAGACTTTGAGGACTGACTCTGCCCCAGCGCTCCCAAGGCGGAAACCCCGCTGGGCCTTCAGGACCGAGAGTCCCTCCACAGAGTACCGGCCTTCCCTCTGGCTATTGGACCGACGCGCTGTGCCGTAGTCCAACCCAGAACTCTCAAGGAGACCAAGCTTCAGGACCTCCTGACTCCCAGATAAAACAGACTGAACGTCTTCATACAACTGGATCCACACACGTGAGAATGAGTGGTGTCTAAAGTTCTGACTTCTGTTTAGTTTATGACTTCTGCCTAAGTTCTGACTTCTATCCTATGAACTTAAGAGAATTGAGATTAGGGTCTCGTTAGTATTAAAACTTACTCCCGTAATATTTAATAGATATAAAACCCGACTCTTTAACTTTACCATTTGCCGACGGTCACATAACTTTATTACTTTCCTAATTACAATCTTTACATTTTCTGTTATCTGTTGTTCATCTAAAATTGTCAGTTTATTTATGTTACCCCTAATTATTTAGTCAATAAACATATAAAATCGTTTGTCTTTGTCTGAAACTTAATTTTAATGTGGAGAACTGATGGATACGTGCAAAGAATTCACTGCTTCAGAATAGGAGATCAAATATAAATTTGAAATTTAACAGAGTGATTAAATTGATTCCAACTGTCCAAGCCAAACTGGTATGGTTGGGTTCTGAATAACGTCCTTTGGGTTATTCAGATTAAGTCAACAACGAAGGTGGTGCCCCGTCTAAAACTGTTATTGATTGACAGTGATTAATTATCATATTATCAAGGTAGTGTCTCCTACCTTATATATCATGGTGCCGTCCGTGTGAGGCCCATATGATATATACTTTTCTTTTCCTGCATATATGTATATGTACATATGTACATATACAAATATGTACATATACATATATGTATATGTACATATGTACATATACATATATGTACATATACATATATGTACCTACACATACATATAACGATATAATATATGAAACCGGCCAATTGTATGTATGTCGCATATATTCGAAACCTATATTAACACCTATATGTTTATATAGGTTCTTTCCGTGTGGGAGGGGAAGAGTGAGTCTCTTGAATTGTCTCCTGCTCCTGTAGTGGACCAACCACTGCGGGATGATAGAGAACGTGTCACTAACCGTGAACTACTTGGGACATTTTCCCTGGGAATGTCACCACAGAATACCACCAATGCACGTACTTTCATCAGTGGGCCATGAGCTCAGTCATCATGATGTTCTCTCATTGAGTGATAGATAGTGACTTAAAGCTGTCATAGGCGTTACTTTCTGGCTCTATATTCCAACGGTAATCACTGTTAGAAAGTGTTTAGTGTTGTCAGTAACCCATGTCTCTCCTCCCCCCACCATGCAGTAAAAGAGAAAATAAGCTTGAGCAGTGGTCCACGAGTAAATCTGGTGAAATATCATGTTTTAAATTAAGTGTTTCACAAACTGTATACCAAACTGGGCGACTCTGAAGCCTCGTATTGAGTCGGGTGGAATTGTTTTGTTAATATATCAACTTGTACGCAAATGAAAACATTTTTGGCTTTTCTGCTGTGTTATCAGACTTTGTATGTCTTTGCAATGTAACTGAACATTGTGAGCATTTTGCGACAACATATGCGTATCCATTCATTTACGATTCATGTCAAAAATGAACAGCTGTTGTCCGTCATGTGAGACTGAAATTCTCCAGTTTGGAGCCAGACATTGCTAAACTTATGTTGCCATTCTTTCCATAAAGATGGCACCAGAGACAATGATGATTATTAATTATTGGTTAAGTGGTGCTTGGTCAAAACAAGTTTGAGAAACACTGGCTTATATTACCAAACATGCCAAGCAATGAAAAGCACTTGAAGAAAAGAAAGAGGCACAGAGAGCTGCCTCGGAAAAAAAAGCAGTCATGCAAGTGTAGTGATGATGATGAGTAGAGGAGGGAGGGGATCGCCAGGCATGGCGCTCACAGCATCTTTAACAGACATTCATTAAAATGAAAATCTTCCAGATGATTACTTCAACATCCTGGTTTCGGAATCTTGGAAATCAAACTTTCTTTTTCTCCAAATAGAGGGAAATATAGATTATGCGCTGTGGGTTGATACATCATGTACTCACCCCTCTATAGAGGAGTTTTTAATGTCAGTAGTGGAGTTCTTTATTTGCACGCCTTCACATGCATAAGAGATTTGCAAGAAACAATGCATAGAGAAAATCTAGCACTAGTTAGTATTTTTTTTATTTGTCAGTGATATCAGTCTCAGTGTTTCCTGTCTCTCTCCGACAGCCATGTCAGAGCTGTAGTAAGTTACTGATACAGGGCTGTACAGTGCGAGCATTTTACTCGCATATGCGCCTAAAAATAGATTTCAACCCTTTCAATCGCATTTTGCTCCTAAAATAAATCCATACAAAGTGGATCAAAGAAAATAAAATACAATTTTCGCCCATTCTGTATACAAATCGTCGTAGCCTACAAAGTCTTTATTCTTTCAGACGCCTCCAAAACACAGAACTCTCATGATGACACGTGATGACGTCTCAGACTCATAAGCTGCACCTGACGTAGCTCACGCAGCGTTAACAGTCGGATACTCGAGCGTAGCGGAGAAACTGAGTGACGGTGAAAAATGAAGAAAATCGAGTCGTATTTTTTTAAAAAACTAAGTGGAACCAAGGAGGGAGAGGACATTTGTGAGAGAAATGTGAGAGAAAATGTAGAATCTGGGATAACTGACAGTGTCGAGCCAGAGGCGATGGAAACAGTTAGCGTTAGCACTAGTGCTAGCGACAGTACTAGCAAAGTTTACAAGTTTAAATCAGATTGGATCAAACTCTTCCCTTGGCTAGAGTTTGAGAACAACCTCATGTTCTGTAAATATTGCAAAGGGCAGAAGCAGGCAGGTAATTCGGCGTTTGTGACTGGAAACCCCCATTTAAAAAAAGACAGCCTAACAAAACACAACCATTCCAAGCGGCACATCGCCTGCAGAGACAGTTACATGATGCGACAAAACAAACCAGCCTCGACGGTGACCGCAGCCCTGGATAGACAGGTGATGATTTCCGAGGTGGAGATGAGGAGGCAGCTCAAGATCAAGATGAACATCGCCTACTTCATCGCCAAGGAGGAAGAGCCATTTGTCAAGTTTGGGCCACTTATCACACTGCACAAGAAGAACGGCGTTGATATCAACCCAACCTACGACAACCATGTCAGGTAGTATTTTCCAGTAATAATAATAATAATAATAATAATAATAATAATAATAACAACAACAACAATAACAATAGTAATAATAATACCTTGCATTTATAAATAAATAATGTGATTCTGGCATGTGTATAAGTACCATTATGATAAGTAATCTAATTGCATGTGATGTGATGTCAGTCATAGGGCTGGGCGATATTGCCGAAAACTATATCACGCTATAAGTTTTATTTTTTTTAACTTATTGTAGTAACGTGCGTTTGTCCGGTATGGTTGCCCGGCCGCGCGTTCGCGTGCGCGGTCAGTGTGACTGTTTGTATAGCTTAGTACATGGGTGTACGGCATGTAGTATGCCAGGCTATGTATGTTATGTTAATATTTGTTGACCCCAGTCCCAGGGAGATAAGCAGTTGTTCTGCAACACTGCTTGTGGGGATCTTATAAAACTACAAACTATAAAACTATAAGCACTTTACAACATTGTTCTTTTTCATACAGGTGTGCGGAAATGATTGGACAAGTTGCCGATCTCTTGAAAGAGAGCCTAGCTGCTAAGCTGAGAACAGCAAAGCACCTTGCAGTTCTCATCGATGGAGGAACTGACATATCAAACACAGAGTGTGAGATTGTCTACGTGCGCCTGGTGGAGGGTGGGAAGCCAGTTACTCTCCTCGTTGGACAACAGACCCTTGAACACTCCCATGCCGTTGGTAGGTGGTCACTTTCTAGCAGCTAGATAGTAACCTTTATTTTTTTGTATAGTTTCATAAATGCATAATTGAGTCACTATCCTGATGGTTTTAAGGCTACAAAGGTCTTATTGTTTTTGTGTTGTCCTTCAAGGTGTTCTGGATGCAACCAAGGCTGCATTCAATGCAGTTTGCCCAGAGGACGATAGAGGGTCATGGATGAAGAAGCTGATCAGCTTCGGGGCAGATGGTGCCTCAGTGAATATGGGCCACCGTGGAGGAGTGATTGCTCTCCTGCAAAGAGAGGCAGGGGAGTATATTATCGCTATCCACTGCATGCCACACAGGTTTGTAACTGAAAAAATTGGTTATGTGGTAGCAGACATATATGCACATTTGTCACATGCGTGTGTGTGCACAAACACTAAATTATTTGTCAGTAAGATAAACAGGCACATGGACATACCAACTACTTGTGTAACAGAGAGGAGAAGAAGAAGAAGGTGGATAGTTTTTTTTTTTTACTATATTTTGGCTTTCACAGACTAGAGCTAGCAATCCTGACCCTCCAGAAGAAAGAACCAATGGTGTGCCAGGTGTACGATCTTCTTCATCTCGTGTGGAAGACCTACCACTTCAGTGGTAAGTCCAAGAGAGAGCTCCATCAACTAGGGCAAGAGCTTGGTGTGGATGTCTGCACACCGTCTTCTGTCAAAGGGACACGCTGGATCCCCCATGTCCACAGGGCACTCAAAGTGTTCCTGCTACAGGGAGCAGACAAGGACCTGGCCACAGACCATGGCCAGTACTCCACTGTTCTGCAGCACATGGAGCACCTGGCTGTTGCAGGTTCAGTGGAGGTTCAAGGAAGGGCAAAGAAGGTCAGTTTTACACAATACATAAAGCTAAAAAAAAATAGGTTTAAGTCAAAGTCAAATTTCAGACCTGAATGACTGGCAGGTGAGGAGGTTGCTAGGAATACAACACTTATTTTATATTGATCTACTCACTACTTCATAGGTAAAGAGAGGAATGGAGAGTGCACTTTTTTGTGTATTCTGCCATTTCCTGTCTGACATGTTCGAGGAGCTGTCTTCACTTAGCCTGACCCTGCAGAGAAATGACCTGATCCTCCCCCAAGCCATGTCAGAGCTGAGGAAGACTGTGACCAGACTAGAAGGACTTAACTCTAGGGCAAAGTCAGGAGGCATGCTGGAGAAGATCCAGACCATGCTTGCTCAGCATGGCGATGATGATGAGTGCAGATTCCAGGTGTGTTAGGATGAGTTTGTTAGGATCTAAAGGGAAACGAAATGCTTAGAGCAGGAGTGTGAGAATCAGTCACTATATGAGAATGAGTGTAGGTCTATTCGATTTAAAGATTTGTAGAAATGCAGTCTTAAAACATTTTTTGTGTGCGATTGTCTCTCTCTCTCTCTCTCTCTCTCTCTCTCTCTCTCTCTCAAAGGGAATACCACTGAAGGGGAATCTGACAGGTCTCACAGACCTCACCCATCCCCAGCTGAAGAAGCACATTGAGGCGGCCATCAACATCAGTGTGACTGAGCTAAAAGCCAGGTTCGGTGGGCTCCTGAATGATGAGGCTGAAGTCAAGACCCCGGTGCAGGCCTTCAGAGTCTTCAACCATGACACATGGCCAGATGACCAGGGCAGCCTTCTGATCTTTGGTGATGATGGTGTGGCAGACTTGACAAGGCATTTCAGAGAGCCTCTTGAGAGGTAAGAATGTATTTTGCACTGCTGTGCCATGTGATGCGAACAATGATGTTTGAGGATTTGCTCACTCCCTCTGTTAAATTTCTACAGATCAGGGTGTGACCTGGCGGCTGTTCAGGACGAGTGGCAGGGACTGAAGATCTTGGTCAGTCAAACTTTCAAGGACAAGTCCTACAGTGGCCTGTGGGAGACCATGCTGACCAAGGAGCCATACAGGGAGGATTACAAGGTAAGCAAACACTTCTGAGTGTTTGTATGCTGCCCTCCTATTATTGGTGGTTATAGATGAGATAAGTAAGGCCTATCTTGATCCCCCTAGAACATACTGGCGTTGGTGCAGCTGATGCTGGTGCTGCCCATTTCCGCTGCCCAGTGCGAGAGGGGCTTCTCTGCTCAGAACCGCATAAAAAGCTCCAAAAGAAGCAGCCTTGCGGTCTCCACCACTGAAGACCTCATGAGGATCACCCTGGAGGGGCCAAATCTTGAGGACTATGATCCAAGTCCTGCTGTAGACCGCTGGATAAACTCAGCCAAGCGTGCCAGGCGACTTGACTACAGAAAGATGTGGGACAGGGATGTTCTCTGTGTTTGAGGGTTGCAGTAGGCCTTATTATGGCACTATGTTTATATTTTTGAGTGCACATGTGTGTTAATAAATAAACTGTGTTGTTTGAGAAATTTCATAGTGCTCCTAAATTTTTTCTGTGCTCCTAAATTTTTTCATTTAGGAGCACCTGTGCTCCTAGTGAAAAAGCTAAGCGTACAGCCCTGTGATAATGCGAGCCGAACACTCATCACTGCGCCCACACATCGTCTTGAATCTGTTAGAGTAAATACAATTTGCTTGTCACAGAGGTGATCGTTGACCGTCGCCGTGTCTACGAAACAAGAAAACAATCACTTTTGGCATTATTCATCAGTGTCTCAGTTTTTAATATGGTAGGGGGTGATGGAGGAGCCAAGGTGAGGTGTTGGATGAGGAGGTGCAGGCAGCAGGTTGCACATCTCCAACAGCAACATTAAAACCTTACGGTGTCCTGCTGTTGTGCAGATAATGAAAACTCAGATTGTGGTTGATTATTGCATGATAGGAAGAACTACATTATACTACTACAACGTGATTTTGTGTGGCTGCACTGCAAACAGCTGCTCTTTAGTTATGTTTCTGACAACTAACTGTTCTGGGAACATTTGCTGCCTCCAGGATTTTGGGACCTGTAGTATGCAAGGGGGCTCAATGTAACACTTGGTAGCAATTAATTACATTTTTATTGAGCATCTGTGAGCAGATTGTAACATGGCATGCCAAATGAAACCTTCCTCATCTGTCTCAGTTGTCTATACAAGCCTATGGACAATTACTGCTGCTGGACTGTTTTTCCTGGGAAGGACTCGGGTCAGGTTTTCCACACCAGTCCAAAGGATGTGACTCTATGTTGTCACACCGTGGTGAGGGATGTCCTGTCTTGTGTTTTTTTTTGTCTTGTGTATTTCATGTTTTATTTTGAAAGGTAACTCTCCTCTCGTTTCAGGTCACTTGCCCTTCCTTTTGTGTCACCGGTCTGGCGTCTCCCCTAGTCCCTGATTGTTTCCACCTGTGCTCCCTTCCCTCATGTGTATATAGTCTTTGTCTTCCCCTGTCCTCGTTGCCTGAGTATTTTGTTCGTCCTGTCGAGTACTCCAGCCTTTGTTCACAGCCTGGCCTTGATCAAGTTAAGTATTGCCAAGTTTTATTTTCTGTTAATAGTATTCCTCTGTAGAAAATTTTGATTGAATAATTTTTTAGTCAGCCATTTGTTTGTTCAGTCAGTTAATTTCATGGCGTTTTTGCTTTTCCGCCTTTGGAGCATTTTTGTTTTTAATTTATTCAGCATAGTAAGTGTAGATAATTTTATAGCCTGTGTGCTTTTCCCTCTCTGAGTGATTTTTGTTTGCTAGTTTTCATAGAGCGTGTTTGACATAAGAATAGAGTAGTTATATTTCCTTTTCCTCCTGCGGGAGTGTTTTCTGTTCTGGTAGTGTTGCTTGTTGTATGTTTGTCCTTTGGACAAAAGATTTCCATTTGTCACTTTGTCTGCAGTAGATACTGTTCAGGAAATAAAACCTGCCTTTACCGTTGCCAACCTGCATCTGAGTCCTCTTTTTCTGCCAAAGTCTGACAGTATACTCTGGCCAGTGATGGACTCAGCAGAGGCAGAACGATTGTCGGAGATCCTGTGCACCCAGGAGGCACGTCTCATTCGTCAGGAGGAGTTTCTACTGCGGCGGGGTTGGTCATCTAGTCATCTCGTGTCCAGTCAAGAAATCACAGGCAGTGAGTCATGTCCAGGCTGCAAAGCCGGTACCTCGCATACTCACAAATGTCACTTTAAACACCGTTTGTGATCTGGATACGTTAATAGATTCAGGGGCTGACGAGAGTTTAATGGACTGGGGGTTAGCTGAAAGACTGGGAATAGAAACTGAACCACTAGCTAAACCCATCAGGGCCAGATCTCTCAATGGGAAAGAACTTTTTTCCATCACACACACCAGCAAACCAGTACAAATGCTCATTGGTCATCATCGCGAGAACATTCAATTCCATCTTTTTACATCCTCTTCTCACTCTCTGATCCTGGGACAACCATGGCTATTTTTGCATAATCCACGTATCGACTGGAAGACGGGGAAGATTAGGGAGTGGGGAGAAGACTGTGCCAAGAACTGTTTGATGTCAGTTAAACAGAAGGAACAAATCGCAGAAATTTACTTGTTTTCTACCAACCCTGCTACAGACCCCGAAATTCCTGACCTGACTTCTGTTCCCTCCTGCTATCACCACCTCAAAGAAGTGTTAAGCAAGACCAAAGCTTTGTCTCTTCCTCGTCATCGTCCTTGCGATTGTGCCATTGACCTAATTCCTGGATCCACTATTCCCAAAGGCCGCCTGTACTCCATCTCTAGACCGGAAAAGAAAGCCATGAACGAATACATCTCGGCGTCGTTGGAAGCAGGCCTGATCCATCCCTTGTCTTCACCTGCCGGAGCAGGATTCTTCTTCGTGGGAAAGAAGGATGGGTCTCTTAGACCCTGTATTGACTACAGCCCTCTGAACGACATCACCATAAAGAACCGGTATCCTCTCCCTCTTATGACATCAGTGTTCGATCAACTACAACAAGCCAAGCTGTTCACGAAGCTGGATCTCCGCAATGCCTACCACCTAATTCGTATTAAAGAGGGAGACGAGTGGAAGACGGGATTTAATACACCCAACGGTCACTACGAGTACCGAGTGATGCCATTTGGTCTCACCAACGCTCCTGCCGTATTTCAGGCGATGATAAATGATGTTTTGAGAGATTTTCTTGATCACTTTGTGTAAGTTTACTTGGACGACATTCTGATCTATTCTCCTGACCTTGCCACACACCAAGACCATGTTAACCAGGTTCTTAAGAGACTTTTAGATAACCATCTATACGTCAAAGCAGAAAAGAGTGGTTTCCATGCCAAATCTGTCTTGTTCCTGGGCTTCATTGTAGCCCCTGGAAAAGTGCAGATGGACCCGGATAAAGTTAGCGCTGTGGCAGAGTGGCCTACACCAGACAGCCGCAAAAAGGTTCAGCAATTCTTGGGATTTGCTAACTTTTATAGGCGGTTTGTCAGAGGCTTCAGCGCAATAGCTGCCCCTCTCCATGCTCTTACTTCCACTCAGGTGCTGTTCCGCTGGTCTCCAGAAGCTGAGAAGGCGTTCCAGACCCTCAAACATCGATTTACCACAGCTCCCATACTCACTGTGCCAGACCCACAGCACCAATTCGTGGTGGAGGTGGATGTGTCGAACGAGGGAGTGGGAGCGGTATTATCTCAGCGGTCGGAGAGAGACGGCAAGATGCATCCCTGTGCCTTCCTTTCAAGACGGTTGTCCAGAGCTGAACGGAATTATGATGTCCGCAACCGAGAATTACTGGCGGTCAAACTGGCTTTGGAGGAGTGGAGACATTGGTTGGAGGGGGCCGAACATCCATTCATTGTCTGGACAGATCACAAAAATCTAGAGTTTATCAGAAAGGCAAAGAGGCTTAACTCTCGCCAGGCCAGGTGGGCGATGTTCTTTAATCGCCTCTCCTTTACTCTCTCTTACAGGCCGGGGTCTCGAAACATCAAACCCGACATCTTGTCACGCCTATTCGATCCCGAGCCAGAGACCAAGCAACCAGAAACCATCCTTCCACTGAACTGTGTGGTCGGAGCGGTGACTTAGCCTATAGAAAATGAGGTAAAGCAAGCTAAAGGTGGAGCCCCATCACCAAAAGGTTGCCCTAATAACCGTCTATTTGTTCCCGCTGAGCTGCGTCCACAGGTGTCATTGGGCTCACACCTCGCTGCTTTCATGGCGCATGGGGCTTCTCCTGCCCCTTCCTATCCCCTCCAGACCGTGGTTGGACATTTCTATTGACTTCGTCACAGGGCTCCCGGTCTCTCACAAGGTAACACCACGGTTCTCACCGTGGTCAATCGTTTCTCCAAAATGGTCAAATTCATTGCTCTACCGAAACTACCATCCGCCACGGAAACGGCGGAGGTTATGATGAACATTGTGTTTAGAGTTCATGGATTTCCCAGAGACATTGTTTCTGACCAGGGGCCCCAGTTTGTGTCCCGGTTCTGGAGGGAGTTTTGCCGACTCATCGGAGCCAAAGCCAGCCTGACGTCAGGATACCACCCGGAAGCCAACAGCCAGACCGAACGCCTCAACCAGCAACTGGAAACCGGCCTCTGGTGCGTGGTTTACCAGAACCCCTCGACATGGAGCAAACACCTGGTCTGGGTAGAGTATGCACATAATTCTTTGCCTACATCAGCTACCGGTCTTTCTCCTTTTCATTGTGCCCTAGGTTATCAGCCTCCTCTGTTCCCAGACAATGGAATGGAAGTGTCGGTTCCTTCAGCCCATGCCATGGTTTGACGTCGCCGCCGCATCTGGGCAGCCGCCTGACAGGTACTGATACGACAAGGAGATCGAGTCAAAAAATCAGCAGATCGAAGGAGACGCCCTGCACCGAACTATCAGCCTGGTCAGAGAGTGTGGCTGTCCGCCAAGGATCTACATCTCAAGGTCGCATCCAAGAAATTAGCTCCACGGTTCGTAGGCCCTTTTCCTATAACTAGACTCGTGGGTCCTGCAGCTGTTCGACTTCTTTGTCCCGGTCCCTGTGAGTGCATCCGACGTTTCATGTAAGTCAGGTTAAACCAGCTAAAGAAAATACGATGGTTGCCCTTCCTTTTGTGTCACCGGTCTGGCGTCTCCCCTAATCCCTGATTGTTTCCACCTGTGCTCCCTTCCCTCATGTGTATATAGTCTTTGTATTCCCCTGTCCTCGTTGCCAGAGTATTTCGTTCGTCCTGCTGAGTACTTCAGCCTTTGTTCACAGCCTTGCCTTGATCAAGTTAAAGTCCGTGTAAAGCAAAATTAGCCATTTTCTTCTAAACACATTAAACAGATCATAAATGTGTTTACTTAAAACATGTAAAAGCCATTCGACCATTCAGAATTTCATTTTGGAGCTAGGCTCACAAACTGTTTTTCAACATTTCTGTGTTCAGGATTTAATGGGCGGGTCAGAAATCATGGCCGCGTTACGTAACGCCGCTGACCCTCTCCGTCCCACTGATGGCGGGTCCCACCGGCATAATGTGGCCACCGCAGCCGACCCTCTCCATCCCGCTGACGGCGGGTCCCACCGGCATAATGTGGCCGCCACAGCCGACCCTTTCCGTCCCGCTGACGGCGGGTCCCACTGGCATAATGTGGCCGCGCCGCCGCAGCCGACCCTCTCCGTCCCGCTGACGGCGGGTCCCACCGGCATAATGTGGCCGCGCCGCCCAGCCGACCCTCTCCGTCCTGCTGACGGCGGGTGCCACCGGCATAATGTGGCAGCCGCCGCCGACCCTCTCTGTCCCGCTGACGGCAGGTCCCACCGGCGGTATGTGGCAGTAGTATCAGGGCCGCATTATTGATGAGCCGTCCCAGTGTGAACGGATAATCCGGAGGTGTGGAGCGAGGGCGTGTCGATCTGACAGTCTGATAACTGCACAGGTCCTTCACTCACCTAAATACAGAGAAATGTCCCACAAAGCAACGTTACATGACCCAACAAAAGTAACGTAGTAACTGTAACTGTCTTTAGCAACTTATATGAGGAAAACAAATACCACAGCTGTATGTGGAGAAGCGCCTGTCCTCCTGTCCATCCTCCCGCCTGTCCTCCCGACTCCTCATCACATTTCTGCTCAGAAAGCAGCGTTTGTCACCGCCAAAGACTTTAACTCACCGAATGTTTGTGATGAAAATAAATCACCCGCGACTGCCAGCTCTCCTGACCGAGACTTCAGGGAACTTTCCCCCGGAAAACAGCCTCCATCCCTGCGAGTGACAGAGTCAGACAGCGTCCTGTTTACTGATGGGGATTATGAGTCAGGATCTCAATCACTACACATTATAACAGCATCCATATGATTATAAACTGTCTGCGGGTTTAGATAGACAAGGGGATTTAGACAACTTTTGCTTTGTCACTCTGTCTGCAGTAGATACTGTTCAGGAAATAAAACCTGTCTTTACTGTTGCCAACCTGCATCTGAGTCCTCTTTTTCTGCCAAAGTCTGACATATGTATGTTCTCACGTGTCTCTCAGCTCTACTCACAGCGAGCAACAGTAGCTATTGTCAGTTTAGAAATGGAGTCTGCTAGCATAAACTAACTACTGGCTTTCAGCACATGCAGAAGTTCCACAGTGCCCCTTAAAGATAGCGACAAAGGGCAGGTGTTCAGTTATTCAATAGCTGTATGCAACATTAAAGTTAGTGAAGCCACAAATCATCCCAACATAACAAGATGACAGCATTTCTTTCATCTTCATCTTGAATTTGGATCATAGTAAATATTTTGTTGTTTTAAAATGTTATCTTGGAACATAACAGCATCAGACTGCTCTGTTCTCTTTTTGGTCACACAATGCACTGTACACTAGATTTAGAAAGAAAAAAAGAACTTGATCATTTTCTTTTGGCATTAAAGCTGAAAAGGGGAAATGTTGTTTGGCATCTGGTCACGACAGCAGACTCAAACATTTGGACTTAACAGAGAGAAAAGGTGAATGAGGCGGGAGGAGAAGACGGGCTGTGCAAACAGCTGATGAGGAGAACTGAAAAAGGTATTTTTCTCCTTGCTCCAATATTGCTTGATTGGACACTTGAGGTTAATTGCAGTGGTATAAACGTACCCATGATTACTGGATTGATTATGGGCTGGCTTCCCGGACTGTCATTAAGCCTCCATTCTGCACTCAAAAGTGAATCCGACAGTAGAGGATTGTTTTGGAAGAGTTATTTCTGCATCTCAGTGTTTTCATGAAAAGGAGACCTATAGTGATGAATCCTGACTGATGCAAGCATGTTTTCATACCTCTCCGTCTTTTTCTTTCTGTCTGCTTTTATGATTTACTATGGTGCTGCTTATGAAATTCAAAGATAAAGTATTTGCTTGACTTTGACCTGTGGGGGAACATGAAATGTCGGTAAAAACTCTCCAATACTCTAAAAATGAAGTGCAGTTATGTGTATACAATCAGTGTTTCCTTTCCATTTCCTTCTGATATTGATTATCTTCAGGGCAAAAATAAAAAACACCCTCTCCCATTGTTTTCAATGCTTTGACAACAGTTTACAAGTCAGTCTACACGACTGTCCCATTGTCCATTGATCCAGCTAGAAACACAGCAATATGTTCAGCAGCACTCACAAACACGAGTCAAAGAGGCGCTGCACTGATTTTCCACACTGGCCAAAGTTAAAATAAATTGAACTGTTTGACATCAAATATGCCGGCCTTTCAGAACCCGTGTCCAATGAGATTCTGACGCTGAAAGAAGGAGGAAGGTATGATATCGGCAATTTTACTGTAGAGCTGAATAACACAAAAGTTAACTTTGTATTGGGGCTGTCAAACGATTAATTTTTTTAATCGTGATTTATCGCATTTTGTCCATAGTTAACTTGTGATTAATCGCAAATTAATCGCAATTTTTTGGCACATTTTTTTCTGTTCTAAATATATCTTAATCTATTTTTTTCATGTTCTTAATACTTTTAAGAAACTTCTCCCCCCCCAGTACCTGCCATGACGGCGACGCGCAGGAGATGCAGCAGCTAACGTGAGTAGTTAAAAAACCTTCTTTTTCATAAACTCTGTGTACACAAACAATGTTCTCAATGCTCGTGTTCATGAGTAGAGACCCTGGTGATGCTACGAGCAAAGTTTCCTGTTGTGTCGAGCCTTCTTAGTGTTCTAAAAATAGCGATTTTGATGCTAGCGTGTCATGCCCCTAACTCTCCAGTTCAAAATTAACGTGTCCAAAACCGAGACTACAGGTAAATCTTAAAAGTGCTTCTTTCGTCGTAATTATGCTTTTACACGAAGGTTTGACTCGTATTCCATCCCAAATAAAGCCTCGGTTGCTTTTTGGCGAGAGTTTCGCCAAAATATGACCTTTTCTAACCCAAGTGTTTTTTGTGAATGAACTTGAACCAGACCATAAGCACAATGTTCTCACAATTTAACAATTTTTAACTAATACATATCACCATGAAACTTACCCAGTTGATTACTTACATCAAGACAATCAGTTTTTGTATTATTGGAATTTTGGATATCTCTTTTTATCACTCCATAAATCAGAAAATACTGTCAACAGTCATAAAAAAAGGGAATAGGAATAAAATATGATATAAGTCTGGAAAGTGTGGTGTATATAAGTGCTACTAAAGTGGAGATTTTTGGCTCAGAGTATGAGAAAAAGCTCATTTTTAGAAAATGGCCTTTAAAGATATGTATTGCAGAAGAAATATATATGAATATGACAATATGACCACTTACGGCCAAAATAGGTCAAACATATCATATTTTCTTTGTCTTTTGTGTAATTTACATAAAAACTATTCTAAATTAAAATACAGACAGTTTTAGGAAAAGTCAGGTAACAGCAGTATTGCATTTTCATCAAAGGTATTACACATATAAATCTGAAAAGCCGCTGTTTGCGAGAAACTGAAAATGGCTATAATTTTGCTTCTAGCTAACTTCAAAAGGTGATCTAGGAGTCTACGTCCATGTTTGTAATATCCAGAAATCCCAAAGGGCCGAATGTTTCATAACCCCCCTACGATGGCCGGGAGGTGCAAACCAAAATTACAAAATGTGAAACACTTTTACGAAGCGTGAGACAAATTTACATTTAAACAAATATTACATTACCGAAACAAATGTACATTTCAGAAAACAAATTTACATTTCAGAAAACAAATTAACATGATACAAAACACTTTTACAAACACAGAGACAAATTTACAAGTGGTGAAACACTTTTACAAGACTCGAAACAAATTTACAAATAACATCAACTGGAAAGGGAATGTACCAACTCCGGAGTTGAACCGGAAGTGATAACCAGCAGCGGCCAATTCGAGTTGTTGTTGTTGTTCATGGTGAGTTCAAGATGGACAGCCATCGAGTGAGGTTTTGCCCGTTTTGTGGACAACATATGAGCCGTTTAACGCGGTTTTGTTCTTCATGTGGTCGGTCTTCAGAGTTTTTAAGAGGCATGAACCAGATCGATGGACCAGATATGCTGCAGCAGTGCATCAAATATTTTAATGAGGGACACTCGTACGCTGTAATCGTGGACATGATGTCATGTTTACACGGTGTTCACACAAGGAGTAGAGGAGTAATCCTCTCAGCGATATAACCCGGCTCCATTCAGTTTGCTTTTCAGAGACCTTAAGCTGAGGGGTGTACTGCGAAGCCAGTTTAGTGGGTCAGCGAGCTATGTTGAGTCTAAAGCCAGGCTTCCCTGTACTACAAAGGTGGCTCTCTTTTAACTCGGCTAGATCACTATGGTAACTTATGCTTAGCTCATAACTTGGTCCTGACCAGGTTATGTTCAGAGCTTCAGCTTAAAATCGGCTATAAAAGCGCTGCTGTTTCACTGTGTAACTCATTCGGAGATGGCATCACCATTCAGTGAGAACCCGCTGGACCTGTGAGCAAGAACAATTCTGGCAGCACTATGACGTGAGTGGCTTCTTCGAGATTGCGCTGATCCGCTGCCATTTCCTGATGAAATTCTCTATGAGCGATATGGATTTTCAGCCGAGGGAATACGGTACATTTGCATATTATGATCAATATTATATTATGCCCTTAGTGTTTTAATTTCTGAAATCTCAACATTGTGCAACTTTTACATATTAATTACCTTCATCCATTTAAAAAATAAATAAACTGAAGCAACAGCTATCTTTTTCATTTTTCAACGATGTCCATATTGTTTTCACATTTTACTGATCTCAGTTATAGAATGCGCGTGTGTGTTTTATTGAAAGCGAGGCTGAGTGTGTGTAGGCTATAAATGTTCTGTGTTTTTTTTTAATTTTTTATTACTGTGTCGGGATGAACAAGCAAATGTAGCTACTGTCCCTGTACAATGACAATAAAGACCTGTTTGACTGTGAAAATAGCTCAAGCCTGTAAGATTTGTGTTTGGGCGTACACTGCCCTACAGCAGGTGAAACATTGATCAGTTCATCAGTTTATTCATGGCCACATCAAAGAAATTATTAACTTTACTCATTATCTGTGACAAATAAATACTAGGTTGGCCTAATTAATATTTCATATTGCATTTTATTAAGATGTGGAAGCAGCAGTCGGACATGGCAGCAAGTGTGTGGATAATATACTGTATCCCATTTTATTTTAATATCATCACTATCTTAAGATTGCAGATTCTCATTAAAAGCAAGAACCACTTTGCGGATGGCGCAACACGCATTGTCCTTGCTCAGATTTTCTGCATCACCAGCTGAATGTAAGTAGGTTCCCGTAGCAAAAAAACGAAGGGCTACACAAACAGTTTGCCCGACAGTGAGCGCAAAGCTTCTTCAGTGGCATCCTGACACTCGGCTCAATAAGTGAGCAAATGTACCGTATTCCCTCGGCTGAAAATCTATATCGCTCATAGAGAATTTCATCAGGAAATGCCAGCGGATCAGCGCGATCTCGAAGAAGCCGCTCACGTCGTATTGCTGCCCGAATTGTTCTTGCTCCCAGGTCCACCGGGTTCTCAATGAATGGTGACGCCATCTCCGAATGAGTTACACAGTGAAACAGCGGCGCTTTTATAGCCGATTTTAAGCTGAAGCTCTGAACATAAACTGGTCGGGACCAGGTTATGAGCTAAGCATAAGTTACCATAGTGATCTAGCCTGGTTAAAAGAGAGACACCTTCATAGTACAGGGAAGCCTGGCTTTAGACTCAACATAACTCACTGACCCACTAAACTGGCTTCGCAGTACACCCCTCTGATGTGAACACCGTGTAAACATGACATCATGTCCACGATTACAGCGTACGAGTGTCCCTCATTAAAATATTTTATGCACTGCTGCAGCATATCTGGTCCGTCGATCTGGTCCATGCCTCTTAAAAACTCTAAAGACCGACCACATGAAAAACAAAACCGAGTTAAACGGCTCATATGTTGTCCACAAAACGGGCAAAACCTCACTCGATGGCTGTCCATCTTGAACTCACCATGAACAACAGCAACAACTTGAATAAGCCGCTGCCGGTTATCACTTCCGGTTCAACCCCGGAGTTGGTACATTCCCTTTCCGGTTGATGTTATTTGTAAATTTGTTTCGGGACTTGTAGAAGTGTTTCATCACTTGTAAATTTGTCTCTGTGTTTGTAAAAGTGTTTTGTATCATGTTAATTTGTTTTCTGAAATGTAAATGTGTTTTCTGAAATGTAAATTTGTTTCGGTAATGTAATTTTGCTTTATGACATGTAAAAATGTTTTCCAAAATGTAAATTTGTCTCACACTTCGTAAAAGTGTTTCACATTTTGTAATTTTGGTTTGCACCCCCCGGCCACCGTACCCCCCTCTTCCACCCTTCTCCCACCTGTGTCACCTGCTACTCTGCACTTGATTCCCTACGATGCTGTTGCAGTTTGAGAGTCACCTTAACCTGTCGCCTTCAGCACCATGGACAGCGACGCGGAGGAGCCGCGGAGAGGCCGCAGCTGAAGTGCGTCTGCGCTGAGGGCTTATTAGGGCCTGATGTGCATCACCTGAGAGACGCTATTGAGAAAAGGCCACTCGCCAAACAGAGCTCTTCTCCCCTACCCTTTCCCCTGATTTTAGAATTGTTAAAGTATAGGAAATAAAGTATATATATTTTTTTACTTGCAACTTCGACTCCTCCTGATATTCGCACCTAACATTTTGGTGCCGAAAACCCGGGAAGAAGAAACAAAAGAAAAAGGGAATGAATGAATGCTGAAGACGCGGATAACAGGACAAATCAACAATGTCGAACCTGCAAAGACAAAAGAAAGTAAGGGGAGCAGTACGGGCCGCTACGACACGACTCTTGGACAAGATTGATCGGGAGGTTGGAAAATAAGATCCCAGCACAGATGTGTTGGAAGAATACTTGGAACAGCTGATGGCGAGAGAAACAGCTTTATCGGAAAATGATCGCGACATTGAAGCGGAGACAGCAGTGGATGATTTGGAAGATGAGGTTAACTCAGCCTTTGAATACATGGATCGAATCACGTCAAGAAAGACCAGGATAAAACGCATCCTGAGAAATGTGGATGATAATGAGAGCGCAGCTTCAGTGACTTCCCAACACTCAAACAATGAGGTGAGAAGACAAGCAGTCAAGCTGCCAAAACTGGTCATTGAGAAGTTCTCCGGAGATGTCAGTCAGTGGCAAAGTTTTTGGAGCCAGTTTGAGACAGCTGTTGACAATAATGCAAGTCTGACTAAGTCTGATAAATTTACATATTTGAAATCGTTTTTATATGGCACAGCAGCTAATGTAGTTATGGGACTTTCTTTATCAGACGAAAATTATGATAATGCAAAGAAAATGCTTATCAGCCGATTTGGGCGTAAAGATCTCATCATAAATGCACATATGAATAAGCTGTTAAATCTGACACCAGTAAAAAGGGCCTGGGATGTCGCAGCTTTACGCAGGCTTTATGATGACATCGAGATTCAAGTGCGCAGTTTAGGCTCAATGGGAGTGGTCTCTGACACTTACGGCAACTTTCTCTGCCCTATTCTCATGAAAATGATACCAGAAGAAATGGCTTTACAGTTCACCCGTCAAAACGGTAGTGAACGAGATGATGCAAATGATGACAACACGTTCAGTGTCAAAAGCCTGATGACGTTTTTCCAAAAGGAGGTTGAAAGTCGTGAAAGAACAGCCAATCTCACCCAGAGTGTGCAACAACATGATAAAGAGAAACAATGGGAAAAGTCCTATGTGGAGAAAAGAATACCGGAAAAAAGGAAATCTTACACAGCCTCTACAGCCACGTTTCACGCTGTCAGCATTAGAGATGAGCCAAAGTGTATATTCTGTGGAGGAAATAATCATAGATCTAAGAAATGTACAGAACTGACTCTTGAACTGAGGAGAGAAAAATTAAGAAAAGAAGGCAAGTGTTTTGTGTGTTTAGGCAGCAGACACTTAGCGCGTAATTGTAAGACGCAGGGAATCACCTGTGAAGAATGTGGACGAAGACACCACAAAGTAGTCTGCCCTCAGTTAGCCAATCAACAAGAAAAACACACAGAAGAGAGACAGGAAAGCACTCAGCAAGCTGCCAGAAATCTCCCAGCAGACACAGTGATAGCAAGTGCAGCTCCCAGTAGTTCCATGAGTAGTACAGTTTTACTCCAAACAGCTACCGTTTGGATAGACGCCCCCACTCAAAGTCAAGTGGCTAGATGTCTTTTAGATGGAGGTAGCTCACGTAGTTTTATTCGAGAAGACATATCCAGAGCACTTAACCTGCCAGTAATAGGTAAAGAAACACTGAATGTTTTTGTATTTGGCTCCAAAACACCTCAAAGACTGACATGCAAGAAGGTGAAGGTGCGTTTAAGGAACATCAGAAATAATCAGAACATCGAACTTCAGCTCCTGGAGACGCCCAAAGTGAGCTCTTCAATTATGAAAATGGCAAGTGAAACGATAAGAAATGATTTGGAGTCAAAAGGAATGCCTATGGCGGATGTCCCCGTGAGAGGAATGGAGTCAGAAGAACTGGGAGTCCTAATTGGAGGAGACTAGTACTGGAGAATTGTCACTGGCAAAATGGAAAAGCTGGACGATGGACTAGGTGCGCTGGAAAGTGTGTTTGGATGGCTGGTGCAAGGAGAGGTCACCACAATGAATATTGTCACCGAAGCTGTGGACGTCGAACTGCTGCATGTCTGTGTTGAGCAAGATCAAGCACTCTCCAACCAGTTGCGCAGTTTTTGGGAACTGGAATCACTCGGAATAGGTAAGGAGGAATTACATTCCGAGACAGATGAAACAGTTCTGAAAAGATTTGAAGAAACTGTGAAGTTTGTGGACGGCAGATACGAAGTCCGACTACCCTGGAAAAATGAGCATGTAACTATGTCTTCAAATTATGTTACAGCAAAAAGCAGATTTGATAATCTAATGAGAAGGCTCAAATTTAATCCAACTCTTTTTGATAGATATGACGCAGTTATTCAAAACTATTTGAATGAAGATATAGTGGAAATGGTCAATGATAATGTGAAAAACGGCCCAGTGTACTATTTACCACATCATCCAGTCATAAAAGAAGATAGAGCTACGACGAAATTAATAATTGTATTCGATGCCTCCTCTCATGAGAAATTGTGCTGCTCATTAAACGAGTGTCTACTTATAGGTCCCAATTTAAATCCTGACCTTTTGAACATTTTGATTAAATTCAGACAGTATCCGGTAGCTGTAATGGCAGATATTAAGTCAGCCTTTCTGCAAATCTCCCTCGACAAAAGAGACAGAGACGCACTGCGCTTTCTCTGGACAGATGACAAGCCGATGTTGCAAAAGGAGATAAAGGTAAAAAACCTCAGGATGACAAGAGTCCCGTTTGGAGTGTCATCAAGTCCTTTTCTGTTGGCAGCTACTGTACGACACCATCTGAAACAGCATGAAGAAGAAAATCCCGAAGTTGTACGGGCAATAAGAGAATGTCTTTATGTGGATGATTTCATAAGTGGAGCCGACAACAGTGACGCAGCGGAAGAGCTGTGCGTAAAGGCCAGAGAAATAATGGCAAGTGCAGGAATGGATCTTTGTAAGTGGAAAACAAACAGCCCTGAACTTCAAAAAAAATGGTCGCAGGAACAACAAGAACAAGCGAAGGATTCCACTCCATTAAAGGTGCTGGGCCTCGTCTGGAAAAGTGAAACGGATGAATTCGTATTTGAAATGGCGGAGGTGATGAATTATGTCAATGATAAAAAACTCACAAAAAGAGCAGTACTCCAGACAGTGTCAAGAATATTCGATCTCATTGGCTTCCTGTCTCCATTTATTATAAGAGCTAAAATCATGTTTCAAGAGATGTGGGAAAGAGGCTTGGATTGGGATGAAGAGCTGCCGACAGATTTGGCAACATGCTGGAAGGAATGGTGCGAGGAACTGCAAGATGTGAGTAAAGTGTCAATTAACAGACGTTATGACAAACAGTTAAATCAGAATAAAGACTCCCAAGAAATGCGAGAGATTCACGTATTTTGTGACGCTAGTGAACGAGCCTACTGTGCTGCTGCGTATTTACGCACGACTGAGTCGGATGGAACGTGCACTGTACGTTTAATCTCTGCCAAAACTAAAGTGTCTCCACTGAAACGAGTAACTCTACCTCGACTGGAACTGCTGGGAGCCCTCATCGGCGCCAGACTTGGTAATTAATTGAGTAACATCTTGAGTCTGAACAATATTAAATGTCATTTCTGGACTGACTCGATGATCACCGTTCATTGGATTAAAAGCACAGCAAGACAATGGAAGCCGTTTGTGGCTAATAGAGTGGCGGAAATCCAGAGTCTTACGCTGCCGGAGAACTGGAGACACTGTAAGGGAAAAGAAAATCCTGCTGATAATGGAACTCGGGGACTCAAATCAGAGACACTTGTAGTTGACACACTGTGGTGGAACGGGCCGAGTTGGTTACGCACAGCCGACGTGACATCTGCGGAGGAAACAAACACGCCTCTACTGACTGGTGAGTGCATCGCTCAAAATCAGATAATTGAAGATGGAAAGGATGTTTGTTCTGTAACAGAGCCCATTCTAAAACTGGAAAATTACAGCAGTTTAAACAAGCTGCTTAGAGTAACTGCGTGGGCTAGGAGATTTGTGCACAATTTGCGCAACAAAGAAAAACAGCGAGGAGAGCTCTGCGCGCAGGAGATTGAAGCAGCAGAAAAATACTGGATCAAGCTAACACAGATGAAATGTTTTTCCAAGGAAATGAGACAATTGGAAACAAAGAGGGAATTGGACAGAACATCAAAGGTTCTCACCTTGAAACCCTTTTTGGATGAGGAAAATTTGATGCGAGTTGGAGGACGACTGCAAAAAAAAATAATTGCGCTTACGGCCAAAAACATCCATGGATTCTGCCATCAGAGGATAAATTTTCCGAGTTGTTGATAAAAGGGTCCCATGATGACGTCATGCACTCTGGTCTACAAGATACCTTGACACAAGTCAGAGAAAGGTATTGGCTTGTAAGAGGCAGACAGATCACGAAGAAAATTTTGGAAAAATGCCTGATATGTCGTAAAAGCAAGGTTAAGGCTGGCCAACAACCTTTTGCACCGTTACCACGTGATCGTATTACAGAAGCTCAGCCATTTGAAGTGGTGGGTGTAGATTTTGCTGGTCCCCTACTTGTTAAACCAGACAGACAGAAAACGTATGTCGCTCTGTTCACATGTGCAGTTACGCGAGCAGTCCATCTGGAACTCGTCTCCAACTTATCCACAGATGCGTTTTTGCTGTCTTTTCGCAGATTTATTGCAAGAAGAGGAATCTGCAGTACTATCTATTCTGACAATGCGAAAACTTTTAAGCGAGCAGAACAGGATTTAAAGGAATTGTGGAATGTGATGAAAGGAGAACATATGAAAAACTTTTTTTCTAGAAGAAAAATCACATGGAAATACATAGTAGAAAGAGCTGCATGGTGGGGCGGGATGTGAGAACGTCTTGTCCGCTCTGTCAAAACCTGCATCAGGAAAGTCCTTGGGAGGGCCTATCTGACGTATGAGGAGATGCAAACTTTGTTAACAGAAGTGGAAGCTGTGATTAATTCGAGGCCGCTTACTTATTTGCATACTGACTCTCAGGATCCATCACCCCTTACCCCAGCTCATTTCCTGATTGGACAAAGAATAACCACTTTACCCTCTCAGCTTGTTCAGGTCACAGATAACAGGAAGGTGGATGGAGAACAGCTGACGAAGCGCTGGAACTACCGCCACAAACTGGTGGGTGAGTTTTGGAACAGATGGAAAACGGAATATCTGATGGAGTTGCGTTCCACTCACTGTACCAGAAATGTGAAATCAACTTCATTCAAGGTTGGAGATTTTGTTCTTGTTCAAGATAAAAGGCTGCCGCGTCACATGTGGAGGATGGGTCGAGTGGAGGAAGTGTTTCAAGGCCGTGATGGGAAAGTAAGATCATGTTCTATTCGTTTACCTTTTAACATTATTCTAAGAAGACCTATTCAGCTGCTTTATCGTCTGGAAGTGGAGTGATGAACGTGTTAATCGTCCATCGGCCCGGAGTTTGTTGCAGTTTGAGAGTCACCTTAACCTGTCGCCTTCAGCACCATGGACAGCGACACGGAGGAGCCGCGGAGAGGCCGTAGCTGAAGTGCGTCTGCGCTGAGGGCTTATTAGGGCCTGATGTGCATCACCTGAGAGACGCTATTGAGAAAAGGCCACTCGCCAAACAGAGCTCTTCTCCCCTACCCTTTCCCCTGATTTTAGAATTGTTAAAGTATAGGAAATAAAGTATATATATTTTTTTACTTGCAACTTCGACTCCTCCTGATATTCGCACCTAACAGATGCCTCATGAATACCCGGAATGAGTGATAATACCTCCCAAAAAGGAAATTTCCATCTGTAGCTGAAGGCCGTAAAAAGTTAAAAACTAAAGGAGCAAAAAAAGAGTGCAGGATAAAGGTATGTAACTGTTATGAATCGCTATGTTAGCTAACTTAGTTGCTAACATAGCGATGTTAGCTAACATTAGCTAGGTGGCAACTAAGTTAGCTAACATAACAAGCTAGCTAATGTTAGCTAGCTAATGCGTTTTTCATTAGAACAAGCTTGTCTTTCTTACTTATTGCTAGTTGTTAGTCAACATGAATAGCTTCGGATTCCAGCTGCAAGCATCATTTACCCTCCTTGAAGGATAGTTTTTTTGCTTGTGCAATCTAATAGCACAGTAACACAACAGTAACAACATACAAGTAAAATAATGTCTCAAATAAGGCTTACTTCATTGCAAAGCAATCACTCAATGATTTAATGAACCAGTAATAATTAATTTGTGTGTGTGTGTGTGTGTATATGTGTGTAGGCTATATATATAATAAGAAACCTGTTATTGCAATTATTAATCTGCATCAAGGAACACTGGGAGTGGTGGGAAGAAGAGGAAGGCCATCGACTCAAATAACCCTGGTCGTAGGGTAATCAAATCACACGCTAAATGAATTGTGTTTAAAAGGGACTGCATATTATGTGGAGAAGAGTGCATGCCTAAGGATCCAAAGCACCCTCAGCGTTGGATCAAAGTGGTTCAGTGCAGGACAGTTGATAGGGGGAAAGGGAATATAACATTCAAGCAGATTCTGGAAGATATATGTGATGAGCGGCAAGATGCCTGGTCGACTGAGGTGTCTCTAACATTAACCAATGTACGAGGAGATTTGCATGCCAGCAATGCTCAGTATCACCAAAGCTGCTATAACAAGTTCCGCAAAATTCCACAAAACTCAGTCAATTCTGAGTCACGTAAGCCAGCAATCGAAGAGTCTCTTAGATTTGTAGTAGAAAAATGAAGGGAAACGTGCATGTGACGTGGACTGTATGCGAGTTGAAATGTACAGTACAAACTTAGGTGTATTGACTCAGAAGCAAATGTTTGCTAATTTACGTGAATATTTTGGTGAAGAAATTGTAGTTCTGAATGTGGAGGGTTGTGACACTGTGGTGGGTTTCAGGAAGTATGTTGCGAAAAAATTGAAAATGGTCAAAAGGTCAAAGATGGATGATGAAGATGAAGTTGAGAAGCTCATCAGGAGGATCAAGTCAGAAGTGGCCAGCATACCAAAGCCAAGAGATTACAATCTGAGCGATTTCTGCTTTACAAAGTTCGCACAGGACACGAGTGCTACCTTCCTCTGCTTTGTGTCTAAGCTTGGCGTAACTACAAAGGCTGCACTCACCCTGACGCAGTGCATCCAGCAGCACATCAGTGGCACACGCAATCAGACCACACTAGGACTGGCTGTGAAGCTCCACCACAAGCATGGTAGCTATGAGCTGATCAAGACCCTCAATGATCATGGCCTTGTAACCAACTATGATGAAGTTCTACGCTTCCACGAGTCTACAGCTGAATTTGTGTTGAAGAACGCTGTTGATTACCACAAAATCTTGGTCTGACTACTGAGTTGGGGCCAGTGGCGAGGCTAGCCCTTTTTTGGGTGGGCTCAGTGCCCCTGGCACTGCAAGTGGCTAATGTGTGGAGGGGAAGGGTCCGAAAGTTGTTCCGAGCACAGAAGGAGAAGGTTTCACTTTCAGCGAACAATGGCGAAACGAACTCCGTGATTCTACCAGATACGTGTCCGCTGCCCGGCGGCGCTGAGCTGGTTTTTCACTTTAGATAATGTCTTAACTTTCACCAGGTCCGCTGCGCTGCGTATCTGCTCCGGACGGCTCCAGCAGTCCAGAGCAGATACGGAGGACTTCGGCAGATGCCGGAGCAGGATGCAGCAATTCACCTGAATTTAGCACCGAGCAGACAGGAAGTCACGCACAGGAACATCCGGTTACTTTTCAAAATAAAACACTCCATGTTGACACCAGCACACACATCTCAAAAAAGAGACAAACACAAGCTTTTCTAGTAATCCTTCAGTCAGGAACACTTTGTGTTGCTGTTTTTATAACACATACCTATTACTGCGGCACTGTAAAACCGGATCGGAGCACTATATTATAGACAGACAGCTGTGGTCAATTGAGCCTTCTCAGTTTACATTAACTAATTTTTGGAGAAAAGTTGATCATTGTTCATCCATAATCATAAATGTTATACATCATAGGTTTAGGAAGATATTAGACTCTCATCCAGTGAAATGGCTGATTTAGTGGGGGGATTGTATGTCAGTGGAACTTGTACATAGATCATGGTTGGATATTGTTGGATGGTTGGATAATCAAATCAATTCTTGTTATACAGTATATGCTTTTATGAAAAATCTGTCAGCTGCTTCCTGAGGGCTGAGCCCCCCCAAAGGTCAGATCCTAGAATTGCCCCTGGTTAGGGCCCATATTAAGCTAGGCAGACAACTACGACCTCTACATCGCAAGTCCATATGGAACCAAGAGCACACATGCCATGGTGTTCGAGTTTACACGACATCCAGCTAGCATCATCAAGACCGGTAAAATTGGAGTGATGCAGCTGAAGATCCCACGGCTGAAGAAGTGTGAGGCCAGCTCATTTCAACTCACTCACCAGTCTCTACAACTGGAGCACTACACTGCTCCTCCCAACTTGAAACCACCAGCACTTCCGGTGAAGGTTCTTTCTCCAGAAAAACCAGGTTGCTGCCAGCTTGATACGCGCAAAGGAAAGAGATGCTGCGTGGCTATCCCAGCTCTTTCCTAACTCAAAACCAGTTGACTGGACGGGCTATAATGCATGTGTAGACAGAAAATCTCAGACCATCGACAAGCCTAAGACAATTGCAGTGTTTGGGCTCCTTATCGATTCTCCACCTTCACACCCGGAGACCATGCTCACAACCCTTATCTACCTTGAGAAGTCTCTGAAGAGCTTTGGCATGAAGTATGCATACACCACACTGGACCTGCAGCTCTATATCATTGCGTGCCTCATCCAGTGGAGTGACCCAGTGCAATGGAAGTCTGTCATCATCCATCCCGGCATGATGCACACTCTGATGTCATTCCTTGGCTGCATTGGAACGTTGATGAATGCTTCTGGCATGGAAGCACTGCTTGCAGCGCCATTTGGTGGCATTGCCAACGTTCTCAATGGAAAATCCTGGACAAATGCACTGCGCGCATATCGGATGCTTGTGGCTGTCCTCCTCCAAGATCTTCTGAAAGATGGACTGCAGACTGATACTGCTATCGCAGAATATCTGGACAAGGCACGTGGGCACCCTACTTGCAGGCTCTGGGTGGACAGCCTGATTTGTCTCACCTTCATTGCACTTTGTTTACTTCGGCCTTCTAGCCGGGGCTCACGTCTGCCGTCACTCTGACGGTGGGCCTGCTGTACCTGTTGACCAGTTTGGCGAGCAGACCTACATTAAACAAGAGAAAGGACAAGGTGGGTTGAAAGGCATCTCAACCAATGAAGAGCAAGTTGGAGTGTGGATCAATTCCCATCCCATTTGTTCCCATCTTTCCCAGACAATGGAAGAAATGTACACAAGTCAGGACACACCAGAGAATCCAGAGGATGAAGAAAATACGCATTTGGTTGGAAATGAGAAGCAGAGTAGATGGAAACATAAGGAGGAAGGTGAGAGAAGACGAGAGCTGGATCAAAGGGATCGCGAGAAAATCATGGAGGAGTTCCAGAAACACTCTCATCCCTTGAAAGAGAATCAGCAAATCCTGTACAACATTGTGAATGGACAGGTGACTCCAGACTCTGTTAATGTGCAGAATGCTCTTCAGATTGGTGAACAACAGAGCAAAGATTTTGCAGCCTCTCTTCCAGAAGGCTTCCATAGCACCATTCATAAGAGAGTCAAAACCATGGAGGTAATTAAGAAATCTATGATTGTTAAAGGCAAGCACATGGAGGCACTCTTCTCTCGACTCTTAGTTGTGGGGCAGCAGTGCGGCATAGAATTAAAAGATGTCTTTGATCATGAGCTCAGCCCTGTTCCAGTATCACTCATCAATGAATTTGGTTGCCTGAGGAAGGGTGACAAGTCTGTCCTTGTCAAGAAATTGGGAGTACCTGATGAAAATGCTCAACTTCCCAATGTTGTCCTTGTTGATGCAAGTCTGCTGCTATACCACATTGTCTGGCCTGCGACAGGTACAATCAGGGACATTGCCTCTAGCATCAGTGCACGCCTCGTCAATGCCTATACTGCAGCTGGAGTTGATGAGACCCTTGTCATCTTTGACCGTTACAATGATGAGCCTAGTGCCAAAGATCATGAGAGGAGAAGACGAGCAGGAGTTGGTGCAAATGAGTACAATGAACACACCCCTTCCTGGTCGAGAAGCTGTGATGAAGAGCACATCAAACAAGACACAGCTATCGCGTCTTCTGTGCACATATGACCTCACTGCTGATAAGATCCTTCTTGTGAACCACATGGACTGCATCGTCAAGCATGAGGAGGCTGATGTCACCCTCATCAGCTACATGCTGCAAGCATCTAGAGCAGAGGCCCCCACCATACATGTCCTAAGTGATGACACTGACATATTCGTCCTGTTAGTGTACTGGGCTTGGAAGGCCGACATTCAATCCGCAGTGCAGATGGAGAAGTGGGATGGCACCATCCTGGACATAAATGCCACCTTCAGGCGTTAGGTGACAAATGTCCAGGTCTCCTGGGGATGCATGCGCTGTCGGGATGTGACACTGTCTCCTGCCCCTGTGGAAAGGGCAAGGCATCTGCGCTTAAAGTACTCCAAGAAAGTACCATGCCTGGTCTCAATACAGTGCTTGGGGAACCTGATGCCACTCACACTGACCTAAAAGAAACCGAGTTTTTCCTCGCGCTGTATGGGCAGAAGAAGGCCAAGTCTATGAATAACGCTCGCTACCTGATCTACAGATGGAGGAAAAAGCCACCTGAACTTAAAAAGCTTCCTCCAACTGATGGCAACATGATGCTACACATACTGCGTGCTGATCTCCAGGTCACGTTGTGGAAGGCTGCAGATCAGAGGGAGCCACCTGCAGAGGCCAAGACATCACTAACGTTGGGTGGGAGGTTGCTAAAGGGGGTGTTGTCATGCACACTGTTTTCACCCAGGCAGTGGCTCCAGTTAATTTGCTTGACATCACCAGCTGCAGCTGCAGTGCATTGAAGGCCTGCAGCCAAAAAAACTGCAGCTGCCATGCTGCAAGTCTCAGTTGCACTGACTATTGCAAGTGTGAAGGAGGTGAGGTTCGCTTTTGCAACCCATTCACAATACATGAAGACAAAGACATAGAAGATTAGGAGGCTGAACGGAATGAGGAGAGAGATGATGAAGAGGGTGAAGGCCATTGAGTGTGAGGTTGTGGTTGTTGTTCTAAGTTATCTTTAAGTGAACTTATTGCTGTTTCCTGTATCCAGTGGTTTATAAGCAAAATATAGTTATTATTTTTGTTATAATCTACATGTTTTTATAGTTTGAATGAGCTGACTTGGGCCAATTTTTGACCTTCTGAATTTTCACAGTTTTTCATTAAAAATGGTGTTGGTATTAATGATTATGCTAATAAGGGCATGACAATGAGGCAAGAAATGTTTTCTTATATGTTATATGCACTATGCAGTACATTACTATTAAAAGAAACCTACTCTGGGAATTCTGTGATGATTTTTTATTTTCTTCTTTATTTTACCTGATAATTAGCTAATTATGCTAATTACAATTTTTGAGATTTTGGGTTATTTTGCATTCATAACATGTCTTCTTTCAGACTCGTGGAAAGAAAACATCCAAAATACACATTTAGGTGTTCATTTTACTTCACTTTGTCTATTTCCTTCTATAGATTTCTTATACAATACATATCTTTAAAGGCCGTTTTCTTAAACTCTGAGCCAAAAAGCTCCACTTCAGTAGCACTTATATACACCAAATGTTCCAGTTTTATTCCTATCTATATTCTGAAGGTTTTAACAGAGGGGTTTGTTCATATGTCATTCATAGACTGATTTATGTCATATTTTATTCCTAAAAACAGGGTGAAAATTGTTTTTTTATGGCTGTTGACAGTATTTTCTGATTTATGGAGTGATGAAAAGAGATATCCAAAATTCCCTCTGTAAAAACCTTTGGCTATTATATGTCAACAAAATGAAATAAGAATTTTGAACCTGGCTTTATCCACTGTTTAGATTTCTGTTCTGGAAATGTATGCAAATTAGCGCATATTTAATTAGATAATGCCTCATTTGCAAATTTAAGCATACAATTTAAGAAAACTCATAATACAAAAAATAATTGTCCTAATGTAAGTAATCAACTGGGGAAGTTTCATGGAAATATATTAGTTAACATTTTTTCCCTATTCTTCACCTGTGTCTCCCCTTAATTTGCTAGTTATGCTAATTACGCAAATTGCCCAATATGCAACTCTTAGCAACCAAGTTGAATTTAATCCACTAGGTCTATAGATTACATTTCAGTCATAAAAGTTTATAGGAAACACAATTTCTGGGTACAAGAAATTTCCAGTAGACTAATAAGGAAAGGGTTAGATAGTTACATATCTGATCGTGGAGGCTCTTTACTCTTTACTACATAAAGTAGAATAGCAGCAAAAAATACATGATGTGAGCAGGAACTCATGCTGTCCCGTGACCGAGCACTACAAAACAGTTTGTCTAACGTTTTAATTTGCACACTTTGACTACAAGATAATTATGTATTTTTTACATGACTGAACCAGCTGGTTCCTGCCTGGCTTCATAAATGTGATCTGTAACTTGATAACTTTTCAGATGCACACATCCAATTACACGAACACGCCGGGGACAGACTGAGTTCTTGTTATCTGCCTTCTGTTTACATGTAATCAAACCTCACTATGTGGAATTGAAGTGGATAGTTGGAGGCTTGTAGACGTCAGCTGTCAAACGTTACAAATGATCTGATGCTGTTTTCAACTCGACACCAAATGAACCTGTAACATCATTTGTATCAAATCCAATACAGAATAATAAGCTGTCGCTTAGTATTGTCGCAATGTTGTTGAGGAACAATGTGACATGATTCCAATTACAAGCTGCACAGAGAGTAATGGCTCAATCTGAAGCCTTATCAAAGTCTACAAATACATTGTACCCATTTACAATGAGATTGAAATCACCCTGCAAGAGCAAAACATTTTTTAAATGTGTTTTAAAATTATTTGTAAGATTCATAAAGACACGTCAAAGAGGTTGTGTCGCTTAGGAAAAGAGAGGCTTATTTTCTAGTCATAAATCATCATATAGTCATTGGTCCCTTATGGAAATGTCACATGTACTCATAATTCCACATGTTAATTGAATATTTTCATGTGTTGTTGGCTATTTTCACATGAAACATGGCACATCAAAAAGTTGCTACATTACATGTAAATCCCACATGTGGAAATAAATATCACATGTGAACTGGACATTGTCACAAGTTCACTCAAGATATTTAAAATTCTTGCACAAATGACATACAAATGTTTTCTTTGCCACATGTGGATTAAGTTGTTGACATGTGGACACATTAAATGAAATATATGACTGCAACAAGCAGACAGACGTGGTATTATGAAATGACAGGTGAATAGGGATTGGTATCGTTAAGATTTGAATGGTGCGACTACTTTTATTGATACATCTTATCGATCTGCTACTTGGTTCTGTTGATATATTCTAAGAGTCTCATTGTGATTAATATCTTTTTTTTGGTATTAATTATGAATTTATGAATGGCCCATATGAGCATGTATGCTCTTCTGATTAGACCCTGACAAAAAACAACGTTGTAGTTTGGTACTTTGACTAGGCTGGTAACTCAGCAATGAACTGACACTGCTGAAATGTTATTGGTAGCCTGTGATATCATCAGTCTTCACTTAGTGTCCAGGAGATGCTCTTAGTGCACTGATTGTAAGATTGTATAGCGTATAACCTGTATGTGTGTACTTTGACGAGGTGTGTGTAAAGACACACTCATGTTTCCACTCTTAATGCAGAAGACTTGTTCCACTTGTGGCATTGAGCATTGTCCACATAAACATTAGGTGAAGTGTAACTGAACTTTTAAGCGGTTGTGTTTCTCCGACATTGTCACTGAGAGCAGAGTCTGTGTGTGTGTGTGTGTGTGTGTGTGTGTGTGTGTGTGTGTGTGTGTGTGTGTGTGTCTGTGTGTGAGAGATGGGTGTGTGTCTCTGTGTGTGAGAGATGGGCAGAGAGAGCTGCCTCCACCCTTCACAAATACGACACACGGAGATCTCTTGTGGATTCAGAATGGTGAAAACGCATCATAGATGAATGTCTTTATTTCTCCAATATCGTGAGAGCTTATCAACATTACGTTCTTTAATAATTTAGACCCAGGGCCCATTTAGTGCTGGTTTCAGTAACCATCCTAAGGATTGAGGAAATAAAACTGGCAGAATTTAGGTCATTTAAAAGCCTAGAAAATTTGCCCACAGTATGTGTGCTGTATACATTACAAGACACAGTTAAACCTACAATAGAAGCAGAGAGAAAAGTCTGCATATAATACTGACGTATATGTTATTTGTTCTTTCTCACACTCTCCCTCTCCATGTGGCATCTACAGCTGAGTAGTTGCAGAAACTGTGTAGACCAAGACGACAGGACAAGCACCGCATTTAAATAGACACGGTGTAATATTCACAGTATAATGCATAATTCAGCCCCGCACTGTGGATTAAACCCTGCTCCCCAGCTGTTACAGAGAGCCACTTAAAAACAGCATGTAACACGACAGCCAGGACCCTAAACTGCTAGCGATACCACAACGCTCCTTTCTGCTGTTCTGTGCAGCTGATTTCTCTCCAGAATGTGCAGCAGACTGAGACACATAAGAAAAATCACTCTATATTATTATTATTTTTTTTTCAAGCCCTCCCGTATGCCAGTGCTCTGTTTGGAAAAACTCTGCACTCTGAAACACACACACACACACACACACACCTTCCAAACTGAGGATGAGACATGGGGACGAAAAAAAGAAAGCGCAAATGTTCACACACACGTTTTTTTTATAACACTCACACTTACCAAACTCAAACGCATGGCCACACAGGAGAGCACAAACACACACACAAACACACACTGTTGAGGATAGTGTTTTCCATAGACAAATAGCCTCTATCAGAGATTCCAGTCCTTGTTGCCATGACAATGATTACATTTAGCACAAACAGAGGTTTCTTTCTTATGATTTATGGTGCCCTCCACCCCATCCTCTGGGAGAGTGTGTTTTCAACATAATGCATGGGAATGCAACCCAGGAACAACATTACATGGAGCCAATTGATCAATTGTGACACACATGGAGAGCCTGTTGTGCATAGGAGACAACAATGGACCAAAAGGGAAAAAGAGAAACAAAAAGTACAAACGCTGCCAACATTGAGCAACTTCTCACACTGGCAGTGTCGTCTGAAGACATCATACCTGTCACTCACATCTGAAGAGTCATGAGAAGACGCTTCAATAATCCAAATCTGCAAAAATCTAATTAATTACTCAAAGCTGTAAACGATACAGAAAGCCAGTAATACAAATGGACAAAGGCGACAGACAGACAACAGCACATCAGATGGGCTCCTGAAAAAAACCTGGTTTGACGCGAAGTGACGTATCCAGCACTAGAGTTCTACAATCATTCATCATTGTAATTGTTTGCATTGATTCCATCTCAGGAATCTATTACTTAAACTGGACTTTATCCATAATCCCTAAAAACATATCCTGCATCAGTGACTTGTGCCTGATTTGGTTCTCGTCAGTTTGCAAATTGCTTGATTGTTGACTTATGTCAATCTAAATTGTGATCTTTTCCTGAACCTAACCCGGTTGTTGCCTAGCTAAACATACCAGAACAAAAAACTAAAAATTAATCTTCATAATACCTGAAAACAATGGATGTCAAACATGAATAAAAACCTCTGACTATATCAGGAAACAAACTCGGGTCAACAACATGAAATCACATACTAGATTCGTTCAGTCTTTAGTCTTTGTCTGTCTATAAATAATATCACCTGACTAGCAGAAATCTTCTCATCTAAGCACCCAATAAGTCTTACAAGTCAGATTATCACTTTCCAGGCACATAAATGTGAGGTCAAATATACATATTATAAAACAATGTCCACTCAGCAAGGTCATGGAGGATGCACAGCTACACCCTGCACAACCACGCCCATCCGGCTGAAGGTTTATCATCTCTCCAGCAATAAGCAACAAGATTACTAACGCTGCCCCTTGTAGTTTTTTTTTAAAAAATATGCTGCTTTCAATCAAAACACCAAAACAAAAGCTTAAAGTGAAACTCTCACCAAAAAGCAACCCAGGCTTTATTCGTGAATGTATATGAGTCAAACCTTCATGTAACAGCATCATTAGAAGAAGTAAAAGAGGCACTTTTAAGATTTACCCGGGTTTCGTTTTTGGGCAAGCTAATTTTCAATGGAGTGCAGGGGCATTTTTACACTAGCATCAAAGTAGCTATTTTTAAAACATTAAGAAGGCTTGACACAACATAAAACATTGCTCATAGTATCACCAGGGTCTCTACACATGAACATGAGCATTGAGAACATTGTTTGTGTACACAGAGTTTACCAAAAAGAGAGTTTTTGGACGACTCACGTTAGCTGCTGCATCTCCGGCGTGCCGCCATCATGGCAGACAAAAAGTGTTGATCCCCGAGTGCGACCAAACAGGTAGGAGGTCCACCATTACTCTCCTTCCTGTTAGGTCGCACTCGGGGATCGACACATTTCGTTTGCCATGACGGCGGCGCGCCGGAGATGCAGCAGCTAATGTGAGTGTCCCTGTGTAGAGACCCTGCCCTGACTGTGTTTTAATGGGACAGTGTTACTAACTGTATGTAGAATAACAGTTGCAGTAAATGTCTGTGTTCCAGGACTGGCGCTCAGTTTATGATGTTTTATAAAAAGACACTTTTTTATAATTATATATTTTAAACCAATCTGTAATTGGTTATAGTTGCCCATAAAAATTAGAGATGCACCGATCCAGTTTTTTCCGATCCAATCCGATAACGATACCTGGACTGAGTGCAGGGCTGTACGCTTAGCTTTTTCACTAGGAGCACAGGTGCTCCTAAATGAAAAAATTTAGGAGCACAGAAAAAATTTAGGAGCACTATGAAATTTCTCAAACAACACAGTTTATTTATTAACACACATGTGCACTCAAAAATATAAACGTAGTGCCATAATAAGGCCTACTGCAACCCTCAAACACAGAGAACATCCCTGTCCCACATCTTTCTGTAGTCAAGTCGCCTGGCACGCTTGGCTGAGTTTATCCAGCGGTCTACAGCAGGACTTGGATCATAGTCCTCAAGATTTGGCCCCTCCAGGGTGATCCTCATGAGGTCTTCAGTGGTGGAGACCGCAAGGCTGCTTCTTTTGGAGCTTTTTATGCGGTTCTGAGCAGAGAAGCCCCTCTCGCACTGGGCAGCGGTATTCCCTTTGAGAGAGAGAGAGAGAGAGAGAGAGAGAGACAATCGCACACAAAAAATGTTTTAAGACTGCATTTCTCCAAATCTTTAAATCGAATAGACCTACACTCATTCTCATATAGTGACTGATTCTCACACTCCTGCTCTAAACATTTCGTTTCCCTTTAGATCCTAACAAACTCATCCTAACACACCTGGAATCTGCACTCATCATCATCACCATGCTGAGCAAGCATGGTCTGGATCTTCTCCAGCATGCCTCCTGACTTTGCCCTAGACTTAAGTCCTTCTAGTCTGGTCACAGTCTTCCTCAGCTCTGACATGGCTTGGGGGAGGATCAGGTCATTTCTCTGCAGGGTCAGGCTAAGTGAAGGCAGCTCCTCGAACATGTCAGACAGGAAATGGCAGAATACACAAAAAAGTGCACTCTCCATTCCTCTCTTTACCTATGAAGTAGTGAGTTGATCAATATAAAATAAGTGTTGTATTCCTAGCAACCTCCTCACCTGCCAGTCATTCAGGTCTGAAATTTGACTTTGACTTAAACCTATTTTTTTTTAGCTTTATGTATTGTGTAAAACTGACCTTCTTTGCCCTTCCTTGAACCTCCACTGAACCTGCAACAGCCAGGTGCTCCATGTGCTGCAGAACAGTGGAGTACTGGCCATGGTCTGTGGCCAGGTCCTTGTCTGCTCCCTGTAGCAGGAACACTTTGAGTGCCCTGTGGACATGGGGGATCCAGCGTGTCCCTTTGACAGAAGACGGTGTGCAGACATCCACACCAAGCTCTTGCCCTAGTTGATGGAGCTCTCTCTTGGACTTTCCACTGAAGTGGTAGGTCTTCCACACGAGATGAAGAAGATCGTACACCTGGCACACCATTGGTTCTTTCTTCTGGAGGGTCAGGATTGCTAGCTCTAGTCTGTGAAAGCCAAAATATAGTAAAAAAAAAAAAACTATCCACCTTCTTCTTCTTCTCCTCTCTGTTACACAAGTAGTTGGTATGTCCATGTGCCTGTTTATCTTACTGACAAATAATTTAGTGTTTGTGCACACACACGCATGTGACAAATGTGCATATATGTCTGCTACCACATAACCAATTTTTTCAGTTACAAACCTGTGTGGCATGCAGTGGATAGCGATAATATACTCCCCTGCCTCTTTTTGCAGGAGAGCAATCACTCCTCCACGGTGGCCCATATTCACTGAGGCACCATCTGCCCCGAAGCTGATCAGCTTCTTAATCCATGACCCTCTATCGTCCTCTGGGCAAACTGCATTGAATGCAGCCTTGGTTGCATCCAGAACACCTTGAAGGACAACACAAAAACAATAAGACCTTTGTAGCCTTAAAACCATCAGGATAGTGACTCAATTATGCATTTATGAAACTATACAAAAAAATAAAGGTTACTATCTAGCTGCTAGAAAGTGACCACCTACCAACGGCATGGGAGTGTTCAAGGGTCTGTTGTCCAACGAGGAGAGTAACTGGCTTCCCACCCTCCACCAGGCGCACGTAGACAATCTCACACTCTGTGTTTGATATGTCAGTTCCTCCATCGATGAGAACTGCAAGGTGCTTTGCTGTTCTCAGCTTAGCAGCTAGGCTCTCTTTCAAGAGATCGGCAACTTGTCCAATCATTTCCGCACACCTGTATGAAAAAGAACAATGTTGTAAAGTGCTTATAGTTTTATAGTTTGTAGTTTTATAAGATCCCCACAAGCAGTGTTGCAGAACAACTGCTTATCTCCCTGGGACTGGGGTCAACAAATATTAACATAACATACATAGCCTGGCATACTACATGCCGTACACCCATGTACTAAGCTACACAAACAGTCACACTGACCGCGCAGGCGAACGCGCAGCCGGGCAACCATACCGGACAAACGCACGTTACTACAATAAGTTAAAAAAAATAAAACTTATAGCGTGATATAGTTTTCGGCAATATCGCCCAGCCCTATGACTGACATCACATCACATGCAATTACATTACTTATCATAATGGTACTTATACACATGCCAGAATCACATTATTTATTTATAAATGCAAGGTATTATTATTACTATTGTTATTGTTGTTGTTGTTATTATTATTATTATTATTATTATTATTATTATTATTATTATTACTGGAAAATACTACCTGACATGGTTGTCGTAGGTTGGGTTGATATCAACGCCGTTCTTCTTGTGCAGTGTGATAAGTGGCCCAAACTTGACAAATGGCTCTTCCTCCTTGGCGATGAAGTAGGCGATGTTCATCTTGATCTTGAGCTGCCTCCTCATCTCCACCTCGGAAATCATCACCTGTCTATCCAGGGCTGCGGTCACCGTCGAGGCTGGTTTGTTTTGTCGCATCATGTAACTGTCTCTGCAGGCGATGTGCCGCTTGGAGTGGTTGTGTTTTGTTAGGCTGTCTTTTTTTAAATGGGGGTTTCCAGTCACAAACGCCGAATTACCTGCCTGCTTCTGCCCTTTGCAATATTTACAGAACATGAGGTTGTTCTCAAACTCTAGCCAAGGGAAGAGTTTGATCCAATCTGATTTAAACTTGTAAACTTTGCTAGTACTGTCGCTAGCACTAGTGCTAACGCTAACTGTTTCCATCGCCTCTGGCTCGACACTGTCAGTTATCCCAGATTCTACATTTTCTCTCACATTTCTCTCACAAATGTCCTCTCCCTCCTTGGTTCCACTTAGTTTTTTAAAAAAATACGACTCGATTTTCTTCATTTTTCACCGTCACTCAGTTTCTCCGCTACGCTCGAGTATCCGACTGTTAACGCTGCGTGAGCTACGTCAGGTGCAGCTTATGAGTCTGAGACGTCATCACGTGTCATCATGAGAGTTCTGTGTTTTGGAGGCGTCTGAAAGAATAAAGACGTTGTAGGCTACGACGATTTGTATACAGAATGGGCGAAAAGTGTATTTTATTTTCTTTGATCCACTTTGTATGGATTTATTTTAGGAGCAAAATGCGATTGAAAGGGTTGAAATCCGTACTCGCATGTGTGCTCCCTTTTTATTTTTTCTATTCGCACAATCTATTTTTAGGCGCATATGCGAGTAAGATGCTCGCACTGTACAGCCCTGGAGTGTATCGGCCGATACCCGATACCGATCCGATACCGTTGTTGAATTAATAATAAACTGTATACCTTCCACCATGTGAAAGGGACTTAAGGCACCAGACTTTCCTAACTAAGACAAAATAATCAAAGTTACCGAACATTGTAAACATGTGTAACATTAATAATAATAATAATAATAATAATAATAATAATAATAATAATAATAATACATTTAATTTATATAGCGCCTGTCAGGGTACCCAAGGACACACGTAACAAAGTGGAACAAACAAATCAAAGAATGAATGGAGCGCCTGTCAGTAAGCACGGAGGGAACACTAGCCCCGAAGTCAGTAGCACCGTCTGTAAACAAAGTAGCGTCTGGAGGCTCCGTGCACACAGCGGGGGCGACCATCCAGCATTGCTGCGAGCCGGGGGGAAAAAAACAGCAGTGGAGGAGACAAAGCAGCCCGGCGGTGAATAACCCTGAGGTCGTGGTGGAGGGAGGACCAACGGAGCAACGATGGACAGCCCACATAGTATTGAGTATGTCGGTTTGAAAGTTAGCGTTGCTAGGCTAACAGCTGACCGGTGAGGCTAACAACTGATGGCGGGGCTACTAGCTAATCAGCGAGAAATGTGACGTGAGTAAGTGTAACGTCCTGCAAACAGGAATGCAAAATAAAACATAGCAGCTGAACCTGAGAATAAACTAATAAAGAGTTGGTCAAACAACAACTTGCGCTCTTCCAGCATGCGACACACTGACACTGACGAATGACGTAGGATGTGCTGCGACGGCGAAAAAAAAAAAAAAATTGGATCGGCCGGTGGATCTGTTTCATTTTACCGATCCCCGATCCAGCCGTTTTGTCAATATCGGAGCCGATATCCAATCTTAATATCGGATCGGTGCACCCCTAATAAAAATGATAACAGACATTATACCTGGTAAAACATGATATCATGTAGCAGGTGCATTTCTTAGTGATATGCTGTAGAACTAACATGGTGGTGTATCATTTATAGGAGCTTGTTTCACTTTCACCTTAGGACCCTCCCGGAGGAGCTAGAGAAAGTGTCTGGGGAGAGGGAAGTTTGGGTGTCCCTGCTCAGACAGCTGCCCCCGCGACCCGGCCCCAGATAAGCAGAAGAAAATGGATGGATGGATGTTTCACTTTCCAAACACTGAGTCCTAGTGTTACAGGATTGGAATGAAAATATCTTCCCTTTTAATGTTTTTGTGCATAATGTGTTTTATTTGTATTTTGTACACGATTGCGCTCAGTGCAGCACCCACCGATTGAGTTAACAAGCAGAAGCAAGGTGGAGTCTTTCAGAAACAAATCCTGTCCATGGCAAAGCAGGAAATGCTGCACCTATTTTTAACCACAAACATGCAGTTTTTCAGCTGGGACACATTGGAGGGCTCCAATTAGCTCACAGGAAACCCAGAGAGGAAACACTGAGATAACTAATAACATGTCTTTCCCCACATGCTGACATACTGCACGAGAGTGAAGAAAAAAGAAAGATTTCATTATGGGAGGAAGAATTCAATACAGATTATGAGATGGTTTCGTAATGAAAATAAACACTTCATATTTTTATATGCAACAACAGACATCATGTCTTATTGAGTGATGGAAGCAGTCACATGGGTTTATACGACAGCCAAGTCCTTTACTGGCCTTTTAAACAGTCTGACAGCTGACAACTCATTTATTTATCTTCAAGTCTTTTCTTGAAGACTTTTTCCTTCATTCATTGTGTCCCTCACTCATCCCTTTTTGACCCATTCATTCTTTTGTCTTTCTTTCTCATTTATACTTCCACTTTTCATTCATTTTTACATTCACTCTCGTTCATTCATTCATTCATTGCCTTTTCTCTTTCATTCAAAGAAAATATCTCTCTTGATCCATTCACATATTTATTCTTATTTCCCCATTGATTAATTCACTGGCTGATGTTTGAATACCAAGTAATTCATTGATTCACTAGTGATCTAGTCTTTATTCTCTTCCATACAGAAAAATTCATTCATTAATTCATACACTCATTGTTCAGCTCTCTTAATTATTTCATGCAGTCAATTAGTTATTAATTGATTCAAGTATTACGTCCTTACATACATAGACTGACTTACCATACCCTCATCCATTCCTTCACCCATGCACTCACTCGTTCGTTCGTTCGTTCGTTCGTTCGTTCGTTCGTTCGTTCGTTCGTTCGTTCGTTCGTTCGTTCGTTCGTTCGTTCATTCATTATTACCTTCCTTTTATACACTGATCTTTATCATCCATTCATTCATTTTTCAGCTACTTTAATGATTAACTCATCAGTTATTAATTTATATATTCTTAACACAAGTTTATATATCAATAGAAACATTTAGGCAGACAGGCAGGTTGACAATTCCTACTGATTGATTTAAAACTTCTCATTTACACTCACTCTGGACCCAATGTCTAGACCTAACTTCTGGACCTAACTTCTAGACCTAACTTCTGGACCTAACTCCTAGGCCTAACTTCTATACCTAACTTCTGGACCATACTAAATGTCACAATCATTAAAAGTGGGGTAAGATAGCCAAGTGTTTTAATTAACAAGAATCGTCTGAAGAAAAGATTAAAGTGAAGGCAGGATATTATTTGCACTGATGGCAGATTGAAGTAATCGTCAGTTTTAAAGTGAGGCTCATCTATGAGGGGCCGTTGGGGACATTATTCAGAATTACCTCTCACACACACGTGAAATGCTCTCACATACACTACTGAAAAATTATTCACTCACACACATTACTAAAACACTCTCACACATACAAGTGACATGCTCTTATATACACTACTGAAACGCTCTCATACATACAAGTGAGTGAAACGCTTTCACACACACTACTGAAACGCTCTCACACACTACTGAAATGCTCTTATACACACTACTGAGACACTCTCACACACTCTACTAAAACGCTCTCACACACACTATTGAAACGCTCTCATACACACTACTGAAACGCTCTCACACACACTACCTAAACGCTCTCACACACACTACTGAAACGCTCTCACACACACTACTGAAACGCTCTCACACGCACTACTGAAACGCTCTAATACGCACTACTGAGACGCTCTCACACACACTACTAAAACGCTCTCACACACACTATTGAAACGCTCTTATACACACTACTGAAACGCTCTCACACACGCTACTGAAACGCTCTCACACACACTACTGAAACGCTCTCACACACACTACTGAAACACTCTTATACACACTACTGAAACGCTCTCACACCCACTACTGAAACGCTCTCACACACACAACACTTTGCATAAATTACTAAAAAGCTTTACCACATACTAGTAAAATGTGCTCATACACACAGCTGAAATGCTCTGATATAGAGTTGTAAACTATAACAGATGACAGGAAGGCCTTCCTGTCATCTGACAGAAACAGGAAGACTCCACACAGGGAAATGCATGTGCTTTTGCTGAGTCTGAGTTGAGTTTGAGTTTATCCCTATATTTATATATACATATATATGTATATATATATATATATATATATATATATATATATATATATATATATATATATACAGTGGGCGATTTGAGGGGGGATGCCATCCCCAATGTTAGCAAAATTACCAAAAAGCATCCCCCTTGTTAACCTGCCATCACTCTCCATCCGCAAGCAGCAGATAACGTGTTACAAATCACAAGCGGTGGCGATCAGCTCCAACGCACAGTTAAGTCAAGCCAGGCGCAGCTGCTTTGTACAGAGCCCCCCTGGTGACATTGAATTAAAAAAAAAAATAATGCGTGGCCACGCATTACTATCTCGTGGCCACGCGTTATTATCTCGTGGCCACGCATTATTTATTTTTTTTAATTCAATGTCACCAGGGGGGCTCGTGGCCACGCGTTATTATCTCATCGCCACGAGATTATTTTTATTCAATGTCACCAGGGGGGCTCCGTAGCTTTGCAATCCGGCTGCCTGGTTTATTTTTGACGGAAGCTGCAACAAGCTGCGCAGAGCAGATCGCACCAACAGGAAGTCAGAGACGCAGGAAAGGCATAGAGCATCCGGTCAATTTTCAAAATAAAACACCCTGTGCAGACTCCCGATTGTATAAAAACGAAATAATGACCAGATCAACAAAAGTTTGCTATTAATGTGCTAAAACCAAAATTTTACTTTTTGTTAACATTTTAAGTGTGTCTGTTCAGAACATGGTGGCTTATGTTATGTTGCCAATTGTAATTGTTTTGCTGGTTTATAGTTATAGTGAGGTAGCTGTCACATTTCCTGACACCAGCTGTTTTATCCCCCATTGAAAGCCGGTAAATCGATAAAGCCAAATACCAATAAATCAGTCGGGCTCTGCTATTTTGCACAATGTTCACTGTGTGTCCGTCAAGGAATTTAGATGGTAAAAAAATTCCAAGGGGTCATGTGGGTCATGTAACTTAAAATAACCCTGCTTGTAGTGCATTGTGAGAAACATTAGTAAACCCTGCCTGAATAAACTCAGTCCACTGGATACAATTTATTTACTCATGACTTTAATACAGTTATAAAAAGACAGTTGTAGTGGGGAGAGAAGGAAGATAACTGGATAAAATAGAATTGTAGAATTAGAAATGTCATAGTTATTGTTACGGCGTCCTGCAACAATGTCCTTTGGGAGGTGTACATCATGTGTCGGGGCAGGGTTAGGGTGGTGCTCCCATTGGGCCATCCCCCTTGTTAAAAATTAACAAATCAACTACTGCATATATATATATATACAGGTATATATATATATATATATATATATATATATATATATTTCCACAATTTACATTTGATTTAAATTACAATAGTTCAGACTCAGAGGGAGACGAAGGGAAGGAGGGAGGCTAGGATACATCAGCGCAAACCAGGTGTGTTGATATGGGATCTAGGGATCTCAAACCTGACTCATTCATCCTTAAATGTGATGACAATGGAGCTAAATATTTCACCATGACGTTCAACGAAGAAACAAAAAATCATAAGGACCCACTCGAGAGAGACAGAGAAAACCGGAGGCGCGCTATGTATGAGGAGCAAGGAAATGCGCTCTGCCCAGTAACGTCGCTCGAAAATGCAAAGGCCCTGTATCTGCTGCCGAGGAGGGTAACAGTGGCAACAGACAGCTTCTGGTATATATATATATATATACATATATATATATATATATTTCAGTAGTATGTGTGATAGCGTTTCAGTAGTGTGTATAAGAGCATTTCAGTAGTGTGTGTGAGAGTGTTTCAGTAGTGTGTGTGAGCGCGTTTCAGTAGTGTGTGTGAGAGCGTTTCAGTAGTGTGTGTGAGCGTGTTTCAGTAGTGTGTGTGAGAGCGTTTCGCTCACTTATATGTATGAGAGCGTTTCAGTAGTGTATATAAGAGCATTTCACTTGTATGTATGAGAGCGTTTCAGTAGTGTATATAAGAGCATTTCACTTGTATGTGTGAGAGCGTTTTAGTAGTATGTGTGAGTGAATAATTTTTCAGTTGTTTATGTGAGAGCATTTCACGTGTGTGAGAGGTAATTCTGAATAATGTCCCTGATGGCCCCTCATACTCACCTGAGATTAAATGAAACCTAAGAGTATGCCACCAAATCTCTCACTCTGTTTTAATTCTGTTTCTTAAGCGTTGAGAAAAACAATCCACTCATCAGTGAGTTTCATTCAATCTCAGTCTGATGAATAATTTTGAGACATTCTCTGTTTTTCTGTACACAAGATCATGTGTGCAGAGGATCTCTGGCCCACACAGAAAGATACTGTGGCTTCAGGAAAAAACAACAAATCAAAACATTTGTTGGTAAAAATTAAACGGAATTTTCCATCAGTGCTGTGGCAGCAGCTGAAATCTGCCAACGGCAGAGTCTAACGTCTAATGAGGAGGCAGAAAACCATGGCTGTATAAAACCAGGAGTTGGCTGGAAGGAGAAAGGATTTACTGTTAGTGGCCTGAAAAGTAAAACAAAAATCCTAAAAGAGGACGTTGTGGTTTTTCTGCATAATCCAACAGACGTCAGTGAAAGCCTTCCAAAATAGCAGCGTGGACCTAACCCAAGGAAAATGAAACTGCTGAGTCCCTTGAACATAAAGATGTTTTTCAGCCTTGGAGGAACGAGTGAAGCCAACAACTGGTAGCAGTTGTCCGCTGGGAGAATCTTTTCCACATACGATTTTTAATAACACCTCAGAACATTTAGAAAATCAACCACCAAATATAAAAACATACCTTTTTACAAAAGCTGTCCTGTCTTGGCAGTGTGCCTTATCATTAACTGATGTCTGATCCATAAAAGATTAACCAGATATGATTTAAGCCACTGAAAACAGTTGTTAGTCCTTCTACTTCCTTTTCATAACATGAAAGACCACAACTATTCACTTAAAGCCTCAAGAGTGGGATTCTGTACCCACTCTCATACATTTAAAAATGACTTTATGCACGTATGCTAATGCAGTGCACACTAAACTTAACTCAAAGGTTATGAATTTACATATATCAGCTCAGAAACTAGAAATTAGCCACAGCTCTCAGCTCGAAGGAAGCCATCAAGAACACACTAATTGGAGCCAAACTGGAAAGGCTCAGAGAGAGACAAGGAGCAGAAAGGCCCGGTGACAAATTATCTGAATGAGAGGTAAAGGAGCATCAATAAATTAAAACCGACCTACTGCAGTAAATGAAATCAAAAGGAAAACAGGAAGTGTGGGAGGGTGTGTTGTGTGTGATCAAAGAGGGAAACAGGGAGGAGGGAGGCTGCAGTGTGCGCTGAGGGAAACAGTCGAGCAGCTCCAGTTTACATTCAACACATATTTCCAGAAGATCGAAGGCGAAGCTATTTGAGCATACATAGCAGCTAAAGTGACATTTTAGCTGGTATCAAGGCAGCTGTCGCTCGGGGGTCGAGCCAGCGTCTTGTTATCAGAAGGTTGCTGGTTGGATTCCCCTGGTCTGCATGTCAAAGCGTCCTTGGGCAAGATACTGAACCCAAACTGCTCCTGACGTGCTGGTCAGCACCTTGCATGGCAGCCACCGCCATCAGTGTGTGAATGTATGTATGAACTACGGTAAGTCACTTTGGACAAAGAGTCTGATAAATGTAAATGTATCAGAGACGTGCACAGATATTTTGAAAACCAGTGGGTCAGTTCAAGCGTGACTCCAACATGTCCACATGCTTCATGTATTTTCATATAGGATCAAACAGTGTCTTGAGCATGTATCTCCAGTCTACGGCACTTGCAGGATTTGACTACCTTATCTGGACATAAAACTGATCAGATGACATGTTTCAAATATAGAGTGGGACATTTCACTCATATTACTGGTTTGCACAATCAGCATTAATCTTGGCTATATTAGGCAGCATATTGTCAAGACAACATCCTTATCCGAAAACGCATTGGACTAGTATTACCAGTGGAACTGTAGTCGTTCCATGCAGATCTATTTAGCCAGACATAGAGGTCCTGTGATACAAATCCCATATCCCATACAAATCTGCATGTTGGTGATTTGGGGTTGTATTTTTTTGGAAAACCCCAATTTTCTGGTGTCAGACAACTAAACAATTATGAAATCTGATCGTGGCTCATAACACATTGAACAGCAGTCCACAGCTGTGCTATACTGATGTTTAAAAGGACCTACCAAGAGTTGTAGTATTCAGTTACAGCCACAGAACATCTGTTACTTGATCTAAAGAGCTGCAATTGTATATTTATGCTTGTAACGCAGGCCGAAAGTTTGTGTATGTGTTTTGTGTGTTGGTTGTTTTGTGTGCTCTAAGGCTTTTTCATGGGAGCTGGGCAGGTTTCTGTGGTCAGCTGGAGGTCCTGCACTTCACATACCTGCAGCTCACTCTGCTGCCCAGCTACCTGCTCCTCACTTCACAGCCGGATCTCTCTGGCTTCACACTCACCGCAGTCTTCACGTGAGCCTTAGTCTCCCTCCAGCGTCAGCCCTTACACTGAGGCCCAGCCTACCGCCAGCTATCCCACCACCCAAGCTTGTTTTCAGTCTATAATAAATATACTTGATTTCATTTCATTTTTATCTACTATGTTGGTGTCCACTTGTGGGTCCTGCTACAACCAAACTGCAACAAGTAAGTACAAGTAAAATACACACTGCTTATCCTGTGCTAATGTACCGCATGAAACACAGCCTGAGATGGTCACTTCTAAATCACAACACGGTCGAATAGGCTCTTGTCACCTCCAGGTTACATTCATAAAAAACTAATTTGCAGTAAAACTATAATGATCAATTTCATTAGTTAATTTGCTGATTGTTTTCTTGATTAAGTGGCTAATCATTTAGTCAATATAAAACATTAGAAATGTCCGTCACAGTATCCTAGAGCACAAGCCAGTTTCTTTAAATGCCTTGTTTTGTCTGTCCAACGGTCAAATAGAAAAATGTGTTTATTTCACTTAAAAAGCAGTGAATTCTCATATTTGAGAACCAAGATCTATAAAAAGTGTGTGGTTTTGCTTGAAAGCAAATTCATTTTCTTTCCTTCCTCCAATTGATTAATCGACAAAGTTGCTCTAATTTGCAGCAACATTATCTTTGAAAGGAACACACAGATTTCCCCCCAGATTACATTCTATTTCTTAACAGAATGAGAAAATATCATTAATTAGACAAGGTGTGATATTTGTTTCCCTATAATATCCGTCAACTTCAACGACAGCATTATTAAAGCAACAGTTTGACATCTTGGAAAATACACTTTCTTGTGAAGATTGAGACCACTGTCATATCTATTTGGTAAATATGAAGCCACAGCTATCAGCTAGTTCGCTTAGCTTAGCGTAAAGAGAGGAAACAAAGGGGAAACGGCTTGTGTGGCTCTGCACCTCTAAGGCTCACTAATTAGCACATTATATCTTGTTGTTTTTTGTTATGTGAAAAATCCCGAGGGTCAAGCCGACAATTTATAGTTACACTGGAGGTTCTGTGCCAGACTTTTTCATGGCTGGGACCAGCTAACTGGCCCTGATGTTAGCATTATATGTATCATACAGACATGAGACCAGAATCAATCTCCTCATCTAAAGCGTAAAAAAACGTGTTTCAGAATGTCAAGGTTTTCTTTAATTTTGTTATTGATGGTATGTTGTGGCACTCACACATTTGGTTAAAGCAAGAGAAAGATTTCAGTCTTGGATTAATGTTGAACAAGTAGCAAAGCGACTTGAAGCATGGGACAAAAGGTGTTTAACTGAAATCACAGTCTGTCTTAGACTGAAAACCAAAGTGCTTTTGTTGCCTTAATCCAACCACTCCCGGGACTCAAACCCTCGACTCAGGAGTCACTGCGCTGCACTTTGTGCTCTTAACATGCGCCTCAACATCCCCTTCACGTTTTCTGTGCAGTACAAACATCATTGAACATAACCCCAGCAACAATTACGTTTCACATCAAATTATTTAGAAAGCAAATTAGTACTGTACAGCATCATTTCTTGGTGATGGGGTTGAAAAATTAGACTTGCTGGATATGAAGTGTGTAAGAAATGGTTGGTAGATATTCCAGTGGTGATGATTCACCCGCTGGCCAGCTGCTGCTTTGAATTAATTTCTATAAAATGCTCTCCCTTCCCCTCATCTCTCTATGTCTGCTGACAGTGCCCTGCAGAGAGAGGTGTCAGAGACAGTGCACAACACCCACTATGATGTTTATCTTATAAAGCTGCTTTAACCTCAGCTAACCAGTGAACACTTACATTTAAGGTGCTAAACAAGATATCTAACACAACATAACGTGAGAAACAGCATAAACACTGAAAATGTCCCCACGTACACATTGCAAATGCTCATTCAAGGCTAACAGCTAAAACACACAAGCCACAAAACCAACACATAGTATGCGTGCTGTTTCAGGCAAACCAGTAACTGCTGAGTAAATCACCCACAAAAGCCATCCAACCGTTCATCATCTGCACCCAAAACAAGGACCTTCTTGCTGTGAGATGATAGTGCTCACCTACATGACTGCATTGTGTGCATTCACACACAAAGAAGAGGATGAACGGCGAAAGGAAAAAGTTCTTCAGAAATGAATTAGGAATTAGGGTGTCATGGTTTTGGTTTTGGTATTATTTTTATTTTGGTAAATTCATCGTCATCTGTCATGTTTTACTTTCCACTTCCTTTCTTTGTGCCCCCCCCCCCCCCAAAAAAAAAAAAATATAGCATACAATCAGAGATATAAGTTTAGTTTTAAGTGGGCTTTGTTTTGAGTGAGTTCACCATTTTGTACTTCTGTTTGATGGTATAGTGAGATTTATTATACCCTATATGGTCAATTTAAATTAACCTGGTTAACAATGCATTGTGAGAAGTAGTGCGCAACCTATGGTCACTAACCAACCATCTTAAACCATCATGCACTGCGCTGGAGAAACTTCTTTTTCATTTGAATGATGAGCTTGTCTGTTCCCTGGTCCAGTCTTCTCCTCATTTTTTTACCTGTGTTTACTGCCTGTGTCCTCATGTTATCCTGGTTTGTACTTTAAACTTGTGTAATTTTAACGCCCCGATCACTCTTGTTTTGTTGCCTTATTATTGTTGTTGGCTTATTTACCTGTCTTTTGTTACCTGTACTTTGGATGTTGGATTTATAGACTATAGACTTAGACTATAGTTTTGAACCAATAACATGCCTTTATCAACCAGGCACGGTCATGTTAGACCTTAAGAACAAACTCTGGAGCCTTTCGGCAGCAGGTCTAACAGGACCATGCCATATTTATAAGGGAATTTTTTTAGTTCATAAGAAGTGCCTTGGCGTTTTCTTGTGATTTTAAATTGAGAATTTTTCTTAGAATTTACTCCACCTTTACTACAATTCAAATTGTGTTTAGAGGGAATTATTGTCACAGGACATTATGACCAAAGACATTTAAATACATTGAAATATGTTGGACTATGTTGATAAGAAAGGTGTTGTGACAAGACAAAGATTAATCACAATGTGATGAATGAACGGAGGACACATGAAGATTCTGTCACCTCATCAAGTGTGTACAAGCAGCCGTTTGCAGTCTGACAGCCAGTCATAAAATTCCTTTTGGTCTTCATCCCCTTTTTCATCATAATTGGACACACAAACATCATTATTTCACCACTCTTTCAATATGAAACAAGCACACAGTGAGCTATATTGTTTACGCCAATCTGCACTCATCAGTCTCACCCCCAGCCTCTTACTCCCACTGAAACTCTCCTCCGAGTATCTTTACATACCAATGAATTGGCGCTACATCGTTACGGTCCACAGTCACTCTTGTGCACAATTACAAATACACGTATAGAAGTGTGTGCTGACCAGGAGATTGACTCATCTTCATGTAAGCGAGTCGAGCCCCAGCATCCTGATTGGTTGCGTACAGCATTCACATGCGAGCACACGCAAACACACACACACACACACACACACACACACACACACACACACACACACACACACACACACACAAATGCATATACCCGCACACACAGTGAGATACACTCCAGGCCATTTAGAGCATTAGTCACTCCACATAAAAGCATCTAGTCACTCCAAAGCAGGAGAGCAGAGAGAACGAGTGGGAGACAAGGTCTGTAGAGGTCTGGTCATGGCAGCCATTTTCCAACACGTACAATCGCTGCTTGGGCAGGACAAAAGCCGAGAGAGTTTACATAAGAGTGATCGATACAGGAGGAGACGCCCCCTGATCCAGGCTCATCTAGGACTCGTGCTATCCATGTCCACGCTAGCCTCAACTGACCATGGGGTGAAACTTGACATCATCTGACTGTAATAGATGTTGACTCCACACGTGGCACTTACATAACTGAATATTACCTATAAATATTCTTAAATTAAAGGCGTTTATTCAACTGGACAGCACTTAATGATCTGAATTTAAGTAATTAATTTCTCTCTGTTGAAGAGCACTTCAAATGAGCTATATACGGTGCGCCTGCAATGCCAGTTAGATAATGGTGATATGCTTCTTACTGACAGCGCTATCAAACTGGGTAAGATCGTAATCCTTGGAATGTTTTGTCAAGCTGCTCGTATCTGACAGACCAAGAGAAAAATGGAAGAAAATCACACAGAATTTGGAGAAAAGGGTGGAGGAAGAAGAGGGATAGTTCCAAGTGTAGATTTCCAGCTGCAGTCACAGTTACAAGTCAAGCTAGTGTGAGTGAAGCTGACTCCACACGCACTGACTGGTCCTCAGTGGAGAATTTGTTTGAGCAGTGAGAAAGGTGGAGTAGAAAAGTTTTCTCAGCATTTATCGCAATACGTCCTCATACCCGAACAACACGACAGATCACTTGGCACTGGCTTTGGAAACACCATCTGCGTTCACCAGAAGGAAGGATTTAGGTTCAAAGCATTAGCTATGTTGGTTTAGTTATGTTATGTACTGTACATGACATTATTTATGTCCATTTTATAAGAAAAACTAAGTCAAGTTTTGGTTTTATTTGGGACACTAACAGTCGTATCCTGGGTTAAAGTCTCGACTTCCTCCGTTTCTCCTGTGGTAAGTATTACGCCCACTAGAGGTGACCATCTGTCAATAAATGGAAACAGGTGTAGTAATCGACCTTACAGCCAATCTTTAGGGGGGCATAGGCCAAATGATTAACTGGCTGTTAAACATTAAGCACTGTACGTCACTATCTGCTGTACCTTTTAGATGAACTAACTTTCTCCAGCATAAATGGATTTTTGGTCATTAATAGCTGACTCCAACACAAGAGGGCAGATACACAATTCTGTTATGATACAAGGCTGGTGTAGCTAAAGTGTTTGCAAGCAGTTGCATATTTACATATCCAGTAGACAAGGAGCAACATTACATCCCATAGTCATGTATCTGTCCATTCCGAAACGCTGCGATCGAAACCAAGACCGATCTCGAGTACTACAACACTAATGCAGACAATGGCAGCAGGTTAGTGTGACACCATCCCTGTGTCGTCATGTCTGGTCTGTCCTACAAAGTCCTTGGTGCAAAGAAAAAGGAGAATGTGTCCGTTGTCTAATCTAATCAAGAGAACATTTGGGTATTTTTAGACTGTTTTAACAGACCGCTGTCTGCATGGAATTGCAGTTCTAACCACCACTGATCCAATGAAAACAAAGAGTCAAATCAGATGAATCAATAATGAATCCGCTAATTTCACATTCCTGTTGCTGAGTCTTGAAGTGTATGTACTACTCCTCGCTCACAATGTCCCGCTCACAACACTATCTGATTGGTAACACATCACAATTAATAACCTATAAATACAGAATAATCGGAATCTGCAAATTAACTAGTAACTAAATGCACTGAACAAACGTTGCATCACTGGTTGTTCCAAATTTCGGCCCCAGATATCTGATTTCAGTCTCTTTGATTTTCTACTACTTGGTATCGGTCTACCCCTAGTTTTTACACCTAAAAGCCAAATTAAGAAAGTAACTAACAAAAATATAAGACATAAAGTACTAAAAAGTTATCTCAGCTCTGATAAGACGAACTGCTACGACTCTAACAGGCCTCATGTAACACAACATCAGCAGGAACAGGACATGACCACATCTTTCCAAACAGCCAGAGTTTGTGTGTCTACATTTTCAGGCATAAACCCAATATCTGCCTTACATGCTTAGATATTTTTCTAAATAAGAGCGACATATGCAGATCAAGCAAGCCTAAAACGCAGCACTGAATGGCCTTGTGTAGCAGCATTGTTGATGCAGAGACTCTCAGCCACAGAGATTTCAGTTTGCCTTTTGTTTCTTCTGTATGTGTTTTATCTTGTCACAAGCAGCTGCTTGTTGCTGCACTGTATGGTCAAGGCTTCAGCTGATGGTTTAAAGGTGATTTATTACGAATTTCATCATCTAAAGAATGGAGTGCCCTGGTAGCTCACCTGATAGAGTGCCATGCTGTAAACTAAAGATTGAGTCAGGACTGCAGTGACCAACCGGTGCCCTCTGCTGCATGGCCTTCTCCTCCCTTTCCTGTCTCTCTTCGGCTCTTACCCAAATAAACAAAAGCGAAATTGTCATCTTAAGACAATTTGGACAACTTGATTCTGTTTTACAAACCTACTTGACATAATTCTGAGACTTCATGGTGACATATTGTTCCCATAAACATCATCTGCTTTTCTCCTCACTCTCTGCAGCGACCAGTTAAAGCCTGACAGTTCTGAGTCCTGTGTGTTCCTGGAACATAATGCTAGTCGCACTGTCCCCTTTTTTAGTGGGCTGTGCTCGCCAGCCCACTATTGATATTCACCGCGCGTCTTCTTATTATTTTTCATCCTCCTTCCTTTTTTCTGTCGCTAACTTGTCCCACACCGTTGGTCGCACACAAACAAATTATACATCAAAACGTGCGGCTCGATCTGACTCGGTATGCTATTATTTTTATCACCAGAATATACATTTTTCGCGTCGTAAGACGCGAAAAACTGCGAAAAATTTCCCATAAGGAATGAATGGGACGAGGTCAAAAAAGTCGCAAATCTGCAATGTTTTTCAAACATCTCCTGCTCTGGCATACGTTCACCTAGAAACACCATTCAAACTTTAAAATGTAGACACAGGTCTTGTCTATTTGAGTTGTATTTGAACTTTTTTCCTACAATGTATAGTTTTTAAACTCTGACCCCTTAATGACGGTGAGTGATTTTGGAAGAATTCAGGGTTTTCAATGAGTGTGTATGGCGGAATGTTCGTGCAGCAGAGTGAGAGAGCCAACTGACACAGTGGCAGAAACTCAAAATTTTCCTCTGCTATTTTCTGTTTACATCATGATCCCGGCCACAAATGTCACTCAAAAACAGTGATATTTTCCAAAGTTGTAGCCACACGTGTCTTCTTTCTCTCAATGTGTCTACTTTATCGGTAGGATTTACGGTTTTTGAATTAACTGTCTCTAACCGACAAGAGTAGCTCTCAACAGTCCCATTCACTCCAATGTAAATCGGGGCGAGGATTTTCCAAACTGCACCTTTTTTAAACTCGCTCGTATTTCCACATTCCTGAAGCTAGGAACACGAAACTTCATGATTGTCTTCTTTAAGGCCTTTCTGGCTCGATCGTGAAAAAAAATTGCCGATATCATGTATGATTTTGACTAAATAGCACTAGTTTGACGTCCTAGATTTGAGGCAGAAATCAGTCTCAAATCAGCCTGGGACAGCCGTTGCTACGGGCCCTCACCAACCGTCACCTAGCAACCGAGATCAGCTGGGCCAACAGAGAGAGTGACAGACAGACAGACATATATGCACACACACACACACACACATGCACACACACACACACGCTCACATGCAGACACAAATACACACACACACACACACACACATCAGCATGTGCCTGGAAAAGCATTGGAGTGTGTACTTGATAGCAGGCATGGACTGGCCATCTGGCGTACCGGGCAATGCCCGGTGGGCCGACGGACATTTTTGGGCCGGCCTGTCATAATTTAATCAAAAAAGTTTATTATAAATCATTTTTATCGACCGCGACGGCCCATTGGTTGATTTTCTAGAAGGACATTGGGCTAATCCAATGAAATCTCTCAGCCCTCCTCTTTTTTTCTAAGTGCACAATTTAGAGGGGGCGGCCCATTGGTCCATCTTCAATATAGACAGTGAACTGAACCAATCAGGATATAGTACGACAGCGGCCCCACCCCCTCTCTGCGCTGTCTCCTGTAGCTTTTGCTAGTTTCAAAGTGTTGAGCGCGAGGAGTGACAACATGGAACAATTCATGAGAAAGAGAAGTTGCGTGCTAAGAGAAGAATCTCACTGTAGATGCTGCAAAATGTGCTAAAATCCCAGACATGTTCGCTGGAGAAGCTGCTGTAGCCTCCACGTCCTCAGAGACAGCAGAGAGCCAGCAACAGCAGGTTGAAGGTGAAGAAAGCAGCAGCGGGCAGGAGAGGAGCAGCAGAGATGCTGCTGACTGACAGGGACAGTGTAGTACAGCCGGTGAGTAGGTACGTTAGTAACGTTAGGATAATACAGGGACTGTGAGGTCATGGAGGTAACGTTAGCTCTATTAGCCTACATGTAGAGTTATCAACGGGTCGGGCCGGCCCGACAAACCCGACTGGATGCGCGGGCTCAGGTCCGGTCAAGTTAACGTGGGGGGGCGGCAGACAATTCATGCCGGTGTGTCGCGCTGTGTCGGGTTCGGGCTTAAAAATCCGCGGGCCAGGTCGGGTTGTAATTCAGGCCCGTTGAGAACTCTAATTACATGAGAATGATGGGCAATGTCGATTGATTAGTATCAATATTGATTGGTGTTGCATCCCAAAATCTGGCAGCCACGGCACCTTATTCTGATAAAATAGCAAACGGTCAAGGCTGAGAAGTGTTGGATGAGCAGCAAGTGTCCATTTTAGGCTCCATCATGGCATTTTAGATATTTAGGTTAAAGGTGTGTTGAAAGGCTGCATGGCAGTTTGAATTTGTAGCAACCCTCTATGCTGTAGTTAAACATGTTTTAAAAAACAGATTTTAAAACTGCTAAATGATAAGTAAAAGCTTTGCAATTTAAGCACTAAGGTAAGTGTAAAGAAAGTATAAAAAATATTAGCAAAAGGTATGCCCACATTGAACAAGATGAGTAAGACGGTGTTACTTTTATAGTTGCTTTGCATAAGTTCATAAAGCAGCCCTGTCTTTAGCCTGATATAACAATGTTTCAGCTTTTTAAAGGAGGGAGCACCTTTTAACCTGAAGAATTAGAATTGAGCTGCTATATCAGAGGAATACAGAAAATACATATTAGAGACGATTTCAATAAAAAGGATAAAATAATCAATTGAACTACACAGAGCAGACAAAAGTGGTGGACATAACAAAAGACACTAAACCTCTGAGATTTAGGATGTTAATGATACATTATGCTTGAAATAGAGAAGGAGTTAGAACTATGTGTTGAGTAAATTTACTTATTTTATTTATCCACAATGTTTTTTTGATAGACTTCTAAAGTAAACTGTAAATTTCTAATAAGCCTAAAGGCAAAAAGTTATGTTTTTTTCTCTGCTTGTGCTCCGCTAATTATGAGGGGCTGGTCTAAGCCAAAAATGCCAGGGCCGATTTTTTGTCCCAGTCCACCCCTGCTTGATAGCCGCCCGTGCTCTTCAGGAGCCATCTATTTCAAAATGTAATGTAAAGATTTAAATCTCTAAAGATGTCTGTGGCAGTTTTTGCTTTTTCTTGGTTGAGTTGCATGGTCTGAGTGTGTGTCCTGGACAAGAATGGATAGATACCAGGCATACAAACAAATACAATTTACACAGCAGCTTCTCTGACTGTGGCATTTGTTGTAGAGGGTGACACAGAAGAGTGACAACATTCTCATCCTGTCACTGTGTTGAGCACGTCATGCACAGGTTGATAGCTGCAACCAACCAGCAATCACAGAAGACAACGAATAATAGTAAAGAAAACTAGACAATTCCCCGCCGGGGAATCGCGAGAGTGGGCTGTGCGCTTTGCCCCGTGACGAACAAAAACTACAAAAGCTAAAGCAAAAGTTGAATCCCACGTTGATAAATTGGACTTTTATCTACATTTTAAAGTTTGAATGGTGCATCTCGGTCAAAGTATGCCAGAGATGTCAATGTTTGAACTCTTCCTTTCGATCTTTTCACCTTGTCTCATTCACTTTGTGTGTGTGTGTGTGTGTGTGCATGTGAGTGTGTGTGTGTGTGTGTGTGTGTCTCTCTGTCTCTCTGTGTCTGTGTGTCTGCGACTTTTTGATCTCGTCCCATTCATTCCTTATGGGAAAGTTTATGCAGGTTTTCGCGACTTACTTCGTGAAAACATGAACGTTCTAGAAAACTGATTAATAATCTGTGTGTGTCCGTCTGTGTGTGTGTGTGTGTGTGTGTGTGTGTGTGTGTGTGTGTGTATTTGTGTGTCTGCGACTTTTTTGACCTCGTCCCATTCATTCCTTATGGGAAAGCTTATGCAGGTTTTCGCGAAAACATGAACGTTCTGGAAAACTGATTAATAATCTGTGTGTGTCCGTGTGTGTGTGTGTGTGTGTGTGTGTGTGTGTGTGTGTGTGTGTATTTGTGTGTGTGTGTGTGTGTGTGTGTGTGTGTGTGTGTGTGTGTGTGTGTGTGTGTGTGTGTGTGTGTCCCACAGCGGGATCAGCATCTGCGGCTCCTCAAAAGTTTAGAGGACCAGCGGGGTGCCCGTCCTCTGCTCACCAGCTCATCTTCACAGGGAGCAGCAGAGAAAACTTTCTTATGGTTGAGCAGCTGCTCTATTTAATCAAATCTCAAGCTTGTTCATGAAAAGCTGCAGCACTATGGGGTTTTAGGTAGCACTCTGGAAAATAAGGGGGGAAAAAAGCCTAAAGTTGATATGACAAATCTTTGAAATGCTTACCTTTCCCAATGCCATAACAAATCTGTAATCCTCTGTTGGCCCAGATTGAGTGTGACAGCAAACTTAATCAACTTTTTGACCACACAAACCGCCGTGTACACTACAGGTAAACTGTACATAAAAGCAGTATATGTTACTATGCTGTAAATATTGATCTAATTTTATACTTGCCACATTTTTTGAACCTATAAAAAAATCTGCTGCATGAAACAACTGCTGTTTTTTAATAACTGTAAGGAAATAGCAGCAGGTTCTTCTAGGGGTGGAGAAACCCAACACGGAGGCACATGTGTGATTAGTAATGCAATCTATACGTCTAGAATGAGGTAACACATAAAGCCTGGGATACAGTCAGATTAATGCAGTCAATTAGAAAGCGAGGATACAGCGGAGGGTGCAAAGAATCAGGTTGCTATCCTTCAATAGAGGCACATTATGTAACAGCTGCATGGAAACAATGAGCTGGTTTAAACTTACACTAGGGCTGTAATCCTAAAGGTGCTCCATTAACTGCTCTCGTCAGATTGGGCTGTGAACATTTTGCTTACGTGGAAACTGGGAGGTGACAAACAGTCTTTGTCAACTGCATGATCGCCTGGAGCAAGTGAGATGTTACCGTGGAGCAGTGAGTTGGTCAGTAAAAGAGCACAATGTTAAACTGACTGTTTGTAATCTATTTAAACAGATATCAGCTCATGAATTCAGGATCTGTCAACAAGGGGAAATGAACTGGTCCTGTAAGAGGTATTTGTAGTGTGAGTAGTATTGACCAATCACGCTTGATAGGGCTTTGGTTGTCAGTCCACATGGACAGCAAAAGAGGCTAAGCACATTGAATTTGAAAAGCACTTCTTGACCCAGTCAGCTGTAGTCTAACAGTGATTTAGCTTTTTGTTAGATTTTAGCGGATTCACAGTGAAAACTTTTGCACAACTGTGGATCAACAGGTGTGAAGGAGAAGACCAAGGGCCCTTTGGCACATTGTTCACCTCACTTGATATCAGGAATACATTTTTAATAATAATAACGTACATTAGTACAAAGACCCCCATCAACCAGGTGGTCTTTTTACTGATATTAGCTTTTGTGAATTTTTTTGGCATTCACTTCCTTGATCTCAGACAGAGGTAAACAAAACTAGGCCTTTTATATCTTTCTGGTCACTGGCGATTTTGTCTCTGGAAGATTTTACTAGCTGTAGCCACCTTATTAATAAGCTCAGCGTTAGCTGAAGCATGTGATAATTAGCAACATGACTTTGTGGAAAAGATTCAAGCTAAAGCCAGTGTGAATTTAACAGCTATTTTAGATTTTGTCTTAGTGTTTAGACGAAAATGCTCTTTAGTTCTAGTCACGTTTTAGACATTTTTAGTTTAGGCAACTCAAGGTCAAAATAGTTTCTCTCTTTGAACATCCGATCGCCCTCAAACATTTCATCAAAGAAAATGAATGATTATTTGTGTTGAAGGCATGGAAATAAAGGAACAGGTTTGTTCTTGTATTGCAGTGTAGAGTAAGTTATAATATTTTTCACACACTTATTTCACTTTAACTGTTAATTGTTAACTGAGAAACAGGTTTTCAGAAGAGAATTCAGCTAGTAAGTAGGGGTGGGGGAAAAAATCAATTCACATAAGAATCGTGATTCTAATCATCCACAATTCTGAATCAATTCATGAACTTCAAAAATCGATTTTTTATTAACGTTCCCCCGTCTCTCTGTGCGCCCCCACGGGCTTCCGTACACAGCGTTGCAGCAAGCTTGGGGAAAGAAAGACAAGGGATGTGTCTTCAAAATAAGAGCTTGACATTGCACCCCATTGGAGTTTAGAACTGGTTTCTTAGCGGGGGGCTTTTAATTTGAAAGTAGCGACCGTTCCTAGCTAGCCGCTACAACAACAAGCTAACAGCGAAGACAGCCTCAGAGACCGAGGAGACGCTAGCATCTCCTGGATCTCAGCAGCTGTCCAGTTGCTCATCTTGACGTCTGCGGATGAAGTGATGGACTGACTGCTGTGATCAGCTGTTTCCTGGTTTTAAAACTCCCCGGCTGTGGGTCTCACAACAGCGCAGGTCATCCACACCTCCGCCCATCTCACGCAATTTCCGGCATAACGACGTCTCGGATTTAGATCGGAATGGAGTTGGATAAAAGTGTACCCTCCGAGGTGGCAAATTGGCGGACCAGGACAGACCCCCAATTCACTGGCTTCTGTCTAAATCCGCGGACCGAGCCACAAAAAGGATTGTCAAATTGGCGGCTTGCTGCCCAGTATATAAGCGGCTATTAACTATGCAAACAAGGGCAGCCATGCACTGCAGGCACAATGTTAAACAGAAGTGCACAAAAAGAAGGTGCAGGTCATAACATCCACACACAGTGTAGCCAGCACCTTCCTACCAAGCAGAGAGACAGCAACTTTTTCAAAACCCATATTCATCTAGTCAAAACACACTCTTTAAGGGCTTGCTTTTTTCATTCTGCAGCAGATTGCGCTATTAAAGTTGTGCTGTTGCGCATTTCATGGAGGAAGTTCTCATTTCTAATATAGCATAATGTGACCATAGATAGATGTTACCTTTTGTCTTAAGTTTGCCTTTGTGTGATTAGATCATTGGAATCAGTTTATTTAAAAATCACATTATCTTATACAAACTGTATTGTTTTGATGCCATAATTTGCCTTAACACACTATGCATTGTATCAATTTTTGAATCGAGAATCAGTTAAATGGAGAATCGATTTGGAATCGAATCGTGAGACACCCAAAGATTCACATCCCTAGTAGTAAGCTAGTTAGCTGGACATGCTAACGATTGCAGCTTAGATCAGGACATATAAACACACTTTTCGATTGATTACTAACAATTTTGGGGTTTGGGGTTTTAGAAAGGCAAGAGATTCTTTACATCAAAAACTACCTGCAATGCCTAACAATGGCTGCTAAGCTATGATTGGAAAACATTTCTTTGGGGAGAGGCGTTTAGCGACTGTTTGTTTGATCCAGCAGAACCAGCACCAAAAAATGCTGCTCATGCTCCCTCACCTGGTCAAAAGCCTGTTATCTTTATCTCAGAGCTGTCTGTTTGGCTTGGACTGCAGCCAATCAATAATCAGAGTCAAACGGACCTCTTCAGTTTAAATTGGTGATCCTATTGCATTCTCTTTGAACCATTTGTTGACGATTTTACAGGACGGTAGTGCCAATCGGCCTATTGTTTCAAGAGGTGACAATTATCGTAAATACTACATGATGAAAACAGCTGGGATCGTCTGTTGTGTGTGTTGGCAACAAAGCTAGCAGACAGCCCTTTATCAGGTCTGATTAATGTACTGGCAGGACACTCAACTGCAGAGACATTGCAGCCACATGTACTTTCACTCCGTTTTTTTTTATTGTTTTCTCTTGATGTCGCTTTGGCTACTTCCAAGGAAAATATTTTTATCAGTGAGGCATGACTGCTCATCAATGATTATTTACAACAACTACTTACAACAATACATATAGGATTCCTTTCTCAAACATCAGGAGTTATTAAGTTGTTCATATCTTGGTCATTGTGCTTGATTAATGATTTTTCCACAAAGTCAGTGTATTTGGGAGAAAATGGCTTCTATATCAGTAGAAAAACTGTGAGAACAAGGAGAACTTTCCTGGAGACATTCTTAACATTTAAACCTTTCATGTGTTGTATTTTTAGGCAGTACTGTGCAGATAAAATGCTGAAATCTCCTACAAACAGCAGCCAAAATCGCCATTGTGTGTACCATTGTGCATTCTACAGAAAAAACATAGAAAACATCCAAAATGAATACACGCTGGTGTTCAGCTGTCTGCAGAAGCAGATTTAATTACAACACTCATTCATAGCAACAATAGTGTGTGGTGGAGGTCAGAATGGTGATATCACATCAAAACTACCCTGCAGACATTTGGGCCACATGGAGCAATGTTTCAATCCGTTTGTGCCTCGTGCACCACGATGCATGCGCAAGCATGCAAGTGACACAATACACATTCCTCGAGATGGTTTCACACTAATCCACTGACCAGCGTGTGGTGGCGATGTGGCAAGAAGAGCAGCAATGTACCAGCAAGATAGCAAACATGTAAACAACAGAGGTTTCAGTCAAACATCAAGTTTCACCTCTGGTAATACCGTTACCGTTACCGTTACTGTTACGTCCAGCACACAACTTGTGTTCATAATTGGACACTTCTGCATGCAAGTTTCACGCCTTACTATTGTGCCAAAAGTATTACATGAACACATAATTGAAACCTTCTTTGGTCTTGAAATGGCTGTGCAACACTATCGGACGTCAGGTAGGCAGTCACTTTATGAACAATCATTTAACAAGTGCGTGGAAACAAAATGCAACCAGTTCAACAAGATGCAAGACTAGCAAAACCAGCAATAAAAAATCAGTTCCACTCACCGAGCCTGTAAGCCAAGTGTATCGTTCCCAGTTGCTAGTCTGAAAATGACACGCATTGCCTGCTTTTGCAGGTTGATTGAGCTCGAGGTGTTCAGGCGTTGGGCGGCCTTTTTAAACAATGTCCATCTTTTCATTAAACGGTCGTCTTGAAAAGGGCACTGACAATAAATCCACGATAATATCATCTCCACCTGCTCTATCAACATCATCTCCACCTGCTGTATCAATATCATCTCCACCTGTTGCCATTTTCAACATCGGCTATCAATCACAACGCGCTAGTTAAGCGAGGTCTCGGGTGACTGAGCAAGCAGGCCTTCTAGAATACCCTGGAGCCGTTGAAAATCTTCAAGAATACACCAATTGACAACAAATCCAAATATGATTGGTTGATCAAATTGTCAATCTAAATGTACGCTCTCATTACGTTTAATGGTCAGGGCATTCTATAAAGGAAACAGAATACGCTGGATGGAGGATATTCTGCCCAGAGACACCGTAGAAAAATATCTGATTGGTTGAATTTTTTTCCAACACAAAACCACTCAAATGTGCAGTGTATGGACAGAAAACTACAGAAACAAGTCGGCGTAATTTTATTTTATTTATAAAAATAATAAGATACCTTCTTTTTTCATCTGACGATTTCAGGGCTTTCTCTGAATACCCTGAAGGCCTTGAAGATTTGCCACTGCCAAAAAGTAAGTCACCTGGAAAGTAACTAACTAAATAATGATTAAATTAAATAATCACATACATTAAGTTGCCAGTTTATTAACAACTCACAAAAAACTAACCTAACAATGCTGCTCTGATCAAAAGGTTTGAGAGTGTTGTATGTCATGAAAAGGTGAATGTTAAGTGTGACAGCACTGGATATTTACAACAAAATGCTGCGTTCATGGCAACACCTGGCCTTATTTGTGGCAACAGAGCCAGGTAAGCCTAAACATGATCTTTTTCTGACCCTTACCAAGTGTTTACTGTGCTTTTCTGTGCACATTGAAAGTTGAACAGTTTCAACATGTCCTATATAGTTGGGTTGATATAAGGTTGTCATATGTGGTAGTGCATCATTCCACTGCACTGTATATTCTCCTTGTCTTTGTTTGGGTGCTTCAGTCCAAATGCCTAAATCCCCCCAAGGAGTGAAAATGAGTGTCTGCATTTATGTTAACTCTGTCAATCGCTGGCAATCTGTCCAGAGTGTTCCCTGCCTCTCGCCTGGTGTAGGCTGGGATGGGCTCCAGCCCTCAGCCCCCTGTGACCTCAGCAGGTATTAGCGGCTGTAGAAGATGGATGGATGTCTTGGCTGCAGGTAGGAGTCATTTTCTGAGCATCTAAATGAGCTATTTGTCAGCAGGGTCAGCGGTGACTCTGACCTATGGTTGTCAGCACAATCTGGCTTCTGTTATGCAGAGCAGGTTGTTTCAATCTAGACGAGTCGACTGTCACATGAATAGTTGACTGCGGGGTATGAGGAGTCTAATTCAGTGAAACTCTTATTAATGTAGATGCCAGTTTGAAAGCCACAAAGGAAAACCTGAACGCTGCTTGATTACATTTAATCGACAAAGATCTGATTAACTCTCAGACATTTTAGCACTTATGTTTTTAAGCACTTGGGCCTTTTTCCAGCGTCAGCTTTTGACCATTATAGCTGTGTGAAAGGTTATGAGTGAAACTAAACAAAATGAAGTGTATGAGTATAGATTCAATTTTTTCTATATTTTGGTAATTTAGGGAAAGCTTTCCTCTTTGATTAGAGATTACATCATCTATCGAGAGCTACCCTGCAGGACTTCCTCCTTGTGGAAACACTCGAGAGAGGCTGCACACTAAACAGACACATTTTATGACAATAGTTTAGTGTTACAATTGTGGCTTTGTAATGGTCGAGCGCTACATTTTCAGAAAACCAACATTTGCCAATTCTCTATTCTCTTGATAGAATCTTTGTCTGAGTCTAAGACAGTAAAATTCAAGCTAGATGAATGTAGGACAATCAAACCACAAAGCAAACACAATGCATCCTGTGTAACCAACCTCTAATCTCTAATCTCTTTGCTATGTGTCTGATAAGTCGCAGTTTCCACTGCTGTAACCCTCCCCAGGGACGTGGACTCCTTGGAGGGAATCAAGTCAAACTTAAGTTCAGGAAACATTATTTTACCCCCCAACACAGTCCCTGTTCAATGGGGGGGTCGTAATATCCAAACAATATGATGTAAAATCGTATTACAAGCCAACAAGGCTGCCAAAGGGTCGACCACCGTTTGAGTCACACCACTGGATTTTTGTTTGTTGTTTTTTAAGGAGACCTGTGGACATTTCCAGCCATTTCTGTGGCAACCCAAACAGGTTATATTCAATAGGAAGGAATCTCCATCCATAATTCTGGTGACCGAAATAGGTATTTTACGCCAAACAGTGATTTCTTTCCATTCCCCAACCAGGTGTTTTTTGTGCATAACCCTTACTAGAGTGTAAGCACAGTGTTCTGACGAGAGAGAAATAGAAAATTCAACCTACACAAATGTAAAATTGCAACATAAAGAAACATTCAGTTTAAACTTATCTGTGGTTTTGCAGAAACTAGTGCACTGCCCGTAGGAAGTATGTATTCCTATAGAAAAGTGGGAGGTTAAGTAGCTTTTTCACGGATGGCCAAATGAGGCTGTGTTTGAAGGTGGGACGTCAGGGATAGAAGTGGCTGTTTTTGACTACTTTTGATTTTACTATTATATTTCACCGTAAAAACTATTTTCCTTGCCTCGTTTGGTGTCATTATTTTTAGCACAACCTCACATGTGTGACTGTACAGTTATTTTTTCATTTTTTTTTGTGATCAATTTTTTATTTCATTTTATTTCATTACATCTCCATTCGTACAGACCAATTACCCGCATCCTTGTCTTGGGGGTGACATTGATTATGGGCGGTTACAAGAAATAATAAATAAACAAAAACAAAATAAAACACACAGCGTCAGCAGTACATAGAGACATTCATTAGGTTCTTTGTCTGTTTATTTGTTTTCATTTATTTTCCCCCTTCCCCTTATGTTTTCATTTTGACATACTGTATTAACACAATGGACCTAAAATCAGAAAAAACATAAAATCTGAGTAGGAAAAAGTTAGATTTTTTACTGTGAAAACCACAAATATGTTTAACGGACCATTTTTATTACTTACAATGCAAATATAAATTGTTGTTTGCTAAATTTGTGCATACGTTTTTGAAATTTACAAAGTTATATGTAACTATTTACATTTAAATGCAGGCAATGCCTCAGGCTCAGGCACTGTCTGCTCCACATTCAGCAGTCTCCTCATTGTTTTGACTCACAACACAAAAAAACGACTACACTACACACTAAACACACTACACCAAACACTACATAACACACTAACTATAATGTTACATTCCAAACACGCTATGCATCACAAATCTCTCATCTCTCAAAACTCGCTGTCTCTAGCGCTGTCTCTATCACGTCACTGCTGTTGTCACTCTTCCGCCGGCGTCACTTCCACAACTTCCCCTGTTCCTCAGCAACCAAATAACGTGGTTTGTCATATAATTGTGGGATTGGTTGGTGTTGTGCCTTTTTCCACCAATAGGAACGTGTTTTATTGCTTGTAAACACTTGCTGCTTGTGGACACTTTAGTGACAAAAGCCCATTTTACCGTTTCTTCCTGCACCAAACACAAAGCAAACGTGACGGCAATGTTCGCGAAAAAACGTGACGGACATTATTTACCGTAAGTCCGGTTTTGGACGTGCCCGCGCGTCGACTCAGGAGGTGGGGGTGGAGGTGGGCTAGCAGCTTGCTACACACGAACATCCACAGATTCCGATTCCACTTTGTTCGCGTATCCGGATCTCCTCAGACCCGAACAGACTCGGTTCGCACTCGTTTGGTCTCATTAATCCACAACAGTCAGTTTAGATGCACAGAACGGGACCGAACTGCCAGCAAAATCCCGGTCCAGCTCGTACCGCTGCAGGTATAAATCCGCTTGTTTCTTAAGGTGTGTGTGGGGGTCGGCTCTGCAGTGATTGGCTCTGGTGCGCACGTGACTATGGCGGCTATGGTTAACAATGCTAGCGGAATTGGTAAAGCATTTCTGAAATAATTCATTAATTGTATCATTGTAGTCCAAACAAATGCAACGTTGCACACCCTTGAACCACGCAGCAGCCATGTTGAAATTCTCAGGTCAGTCTGATCCTGATCCGCAGAGATATTTGATGCACACACACACACACACACACACACACACACACACACACACACAGACAGAGATTCCTTGCTTTTATAGAGAGATGTACTTGAAATGTAATATTCTCAGGTGTTTAGATCTTGGTGGAACCGCAGACAACGGCAGGCTAAAGGAGACTTGTCAGCAGTACTTAAGACTAAAGGGTACTTCTGGGTACTTTGGGTGCAAACAGTCTGTGGTGTCAAAGCAACATTATGTAGAAATTGGCTTTAGTTCATTTTGGTGCACCCTGCAGTTTCTGAGTGCACCACCGCTGTCATAAATACAAATCCCAGGTCTGTGATGTACTGTAGGTGCTAAGTACCAACAAAACTAATTAAGTCATGACAATGTGATGTGTTGAAAATATGTATGTTGAAGTGAAAATGTAGAAGTTGAATTGATCAAACCCTCTCACTGAAGTGAAAGAGCAGAAACAAATGGTGGAGGGCTGATGGATGAGACAGAGACACCATTCACTGTATTACAAGAAAAAAAAGCTTCAAATTTAAATTTTAAGCTTTTAGTTTAAGGTTAAAAAAAGGTTACATAATGTTGCTTTTAAATATACATATTAAAGATATCCTTCATGCCTCTCGTGTCCTATGATTTTGTGGCATACCTCTTATAAAAGAAATATTTTCAGAGACTTCCTGGTTAAATAAAGTAATAATTATTTATTTTGACAGTGTATTAAGATTGCATAACTACGCAGTAGCCATCTCAGGGCCCTTCACTAGTTCAGGTACACCAAACTAATTACACAGATAACCTAGCAGTTTTCTGGCCCCTTAAAGTCTGCGGTTCAGTGTAGGTACGAATGTAACTCTGACCACTCAAGTTTATTCTAAAAGAAACCCTGAATCACTGTGATTCACTGCTATCTGTACAGTGCAGACATTAATCAATGAGGAGTCCATCCACAACATAGTATAGTACTGTAGCTGTGTCAATACCTGTTAGCTCTTAGATGCATTACTTTGTTTTTCAGTAAATCTGTTTGTTCCAATGATTAACCAGTTAATTATGGACCATAATGAGACAAAAGCACATCACTGCAAACTGTTTATTTTGTCTGACCAACAAGTCAAAAGTCCCGAATATCTTCAACGTACTTGTGTGAAGTAGAGTGAAGCAGCAAACTGTCACACAGGAGAACCAGCAGAAGTTCAGTGTCTTTAACAAGGTCATTCCTCAGAATATTACAATTTTTCTCAATTGTTTACACACAAAAACTGGTACTTGAGACACAATGACCACAACATGTAACTCATGCACCAACCCCCTGAACCAATTCTGCTAAACTACAAGCACAATTCCTGCTTTACACTCAAATTGCAGTTCTAAAACACACTTTTTTCAAAACACTACACACAATTCTCTGCATTTGGCACAATTTTCATGAAGAAAATCTCTTGTTTTCACAAGGAACACACTGTCATTTAAAATTCTAAAGTTAATTGCCCTTCTATGCACACTGACTCATCACATGGGCAAACACCTGTCACACAGTTTTACAATTAGCTGTCAGAGCTTTAGCAAAACAGAGGAGAGGATGCAGCATAGTGTCTTTTTTTTTTAACTCTAACTGTATACAGTAAATTCTTCTGTTGTTTTATATGTAGACCAGTGTATGTGCAACTTTGTGTTAGTTGGGATGTACACTGTACATTGTTTTTTGTGGGAAAAATAAAATATATTTGTTACCATGTAATTGTGTGTTCTGAGTATAAAAACAATATTCTCAAATATTTTACAACACACTTATGTACGTACTGTCTGTAGTAAGTGTAACACTGAACAAAAAAAGGCCTAAGTCATTATAATGAACAGAGGAGTGTTTTCCATTCATCATAGTGTTTTACATTGAGCACATCAGTGTTCAACTGGTTCTTATAAATGTCTATTCATATGATGGATTTAGTGTGTCATTTGAAAACAAAATACCATTTTGAAAAGAAATTAAATTGTTTTGAATGTCAAGTTTCATTTTGCTGGAGAATTGAGGGGTTTTGCCCATTGTGTGTGTGTTTTTTGATTTGTGTGTAGAGTTCTGAGAGTAAGAGGCATGCTTTCAGAAAATGTGTAAACAATCGAGAAAAACTGTAATTGATAATGAAAACTTTCTTGTGATCGAGTCGCCTAATTTACACCCTGTTCTTCCTGTTACTACATGACCTGCTCTGACATTATGTACTGCACACTCACTTTCTTTCCACCTCTCCTCTATGTCTTTTGACAGGCATGGAATACTTTGGGAAAAATAACCATAAATAACTCTCACTTTGTCACATGGCCGGCCATATGGTCTAAATCTGCACTACAAAGGCTCGCCGTGCACTTGACAACGGGACGCTATGAGCAGTCAAAACCATTCAGCTCGGCTCCGTGGCTCAGGATGATACAGGCTGTTTTAACAGTCGGCTCAGCAGCTACAGGCCTAAGAATCTGCCTGACCCACACACTTTGCTTGAAAAATGTTTTGGATTGTGCTTCTCGCCATAAGCCACATTATGTAAGTGTGAAGTGTGAGAGGTATCAAGAGGAGTTGGCCCAATGCCAGGATGGTGTGTGTGTGTGTGTGTGTGTGTGTGTGTGTGTGTGTGTGTGTGTGTGTGTGTGTGTGTGTGTGTGTGGATGTGTGTGGTTGTAGGTGCGGATCTAAAGCATGAATGCAAATGTTTACTGATCTGGACAAATGTTGGCTTATTAGTGAGTACACTCTGTAGTACATTCTGATATTCAAAAAACTGCTACTTAAGTCAAGTTACATTTTGGCAACAATCCTAATGTTTTTGTCAACTTTTGCCCAACAGATGACACAGTTTCTTAGGCCCAGAATTTCTGTGCATTGTGGAGAAATGTTGACACATTTCAATTTCATAACTTTTGTTCTTGTAGAAGTTTATGTTTTGAATATATGCTGTATTTTGCAATCCCATCTGCAAACTTTGCTCATCTTAAGGACTCCACCACACCTGTTTTCTGAACATCAAATTATTTTGCTTTCAATATTAATTACCTCTGCCGCAGAGGTTACGTTTTCACCCGTGTTGGTCAGCAGGATTACAGAAGGATTTACACAAAACCTGGACGGAAGCTGGGTATTGGCCTAGAATAGACCCCATTAACTTTCGGTGTGGATCTAGACAAAGGGACTGATCCAGGAATTCTGTCTTACTTTTTTAAGCATTGCAATTAGGGTTCACTAAAAGTCCATTGGCAGTGTTTGTGCACTTGAGGATTCAAGTTTCAACATCACACTTTGCATATTTACCCATGACTGAATCCAAACTAGTTGTGATGTCTCAAAATCTTGCTCGTATCTAAACGTCTTAAACTGAGATTAAAGGTGTGCAAAGAGAACTTTCATCAAGAAAACAGCCTTCTAGTGTCAAACTCTATTCACACATCAAACTATAGCAACAAAACTTCAAACACATATTTGAATCGAAGGAGCTTTAAGGTTTGCCTGTATGCCTGGAGCAGTGATGGGAATAAAGGTGTTAGAATAAACAGCGTTACTAACGGTGTTACTTTTTTTCAGTAACGGGTAATCTAACTAATTACTATTTCCAACGTTACAACGGCGTTACCGTTACTGAAAATTGAATGTGTTGCGTTACAAACTGAAGCTACTCATTGAAGCTGTTGTCATCCGACTCGGCTCTCAGCCACAGAAGCTGCAGCTTTGGTGAGGGAGGGAGGGGCGAGACAACCGCATAAGTGATGATGATTGGCTCTCTAAGGTAGAGTGAGAGTTTGTAAGCCAATCAGAGGCAGTGTTCAGTTTACACACAAACAACACGCACACACAGCAGCCTCTCACACACAAACTAGCAGAGGTAAGCTGCAGCAAGGCGAGTCCGGAAGGAAAGTTAACTTTTTCAAAGTGGAAGTACAGACACCACTTTAATTTCCAAGTCCGTTGTAAGCAACACTAATCTAATGAAGCATCTCTCAGCGGCACATGCTTCTACAACACTAGTGGCCAAACACACCGTTGTTGACACTGTTGATGATGATAGCAGGCCAGGTGTGGCTAACGTGAGCTCTGCTAACAAAGAAGGACACGGAGCCGTCCAAGCAGCTAAAGCTGGATTTTTCTGCTCCAGCTTCACAAAAATTTATGACACAGACTGAGCTGAATTCAATGATAGGCAGGTATGTTGTTGAGAACATGCTCCCACTATCAACAGTTAAAAAAAGGCTCCTTTAGAGCCCTCATTGACGATATACCGGGTAGAGCAGGTGCCGGTCCGCCATGCAAGAAAGACATTTTCTAAATACATAGATGCCTAGTACGCTATAATGAATGACGAGCTCAAAAGGGGGGATAATTAAAAGTAACGCAATAGTTACTTTTCTTGGTAACTAGTTATTTTTATAGTGGAGTAATTCCGTTACTAACTTAGTTACTTTTTGGGAGAAGTACCTAGTAACTATAACTAATTACTTTTTTAAAGTAACGTGCCCAACACCGGCCTGGAGACCACTTATGTTGATTTGGGCAGTAATAAAGTTTCAGTTTTCACATTTGAAATCATACAAGTTATGGTTTAGGTTTCATGCATCACAGTGTACTAATGCAACACCTGCTGTGGAAGGTGAGAATACTGTCAATAAGATGACTGGACAGCAGTGACAAAACAAGAAAACTAAAATCAGTTATCTTTTGATGTGAAAATAGTCAGGGCTGTCCAACAAAGCAGAAAGTAACATACTTTTAGAGTTATTTCATGAAATAAACTTCTGTTCTGAAGCTTCAGCTCAAGTACTGCATGTATAAGGTCTCTTCAGACACTAATGATGAGCCACACAATTCATTGTGGTAACCTTTGGCAAACGTTCTCAACAGCCTGACCTGATGTCCCCTTAGATTAGATTAATTAATTACAATTACTATGATGAGATGTCTGTGATATTGTTGTATAATAGACCTGAGTGTAGCATAAACGTTGTACAGGGCAGGAGAAACATGAACTGACTACCACGACTGGAATAAGTGCCAGCGTCCATCTCCAGTCTTTTACGCACTATTACGCACACGTAACCACCTGTCATTCATTGGTCTGAGGGACGACGAAGAGTTAGGAATATCAGGCTGGAATACCATTACACATGCTGTATATCTAAATATGGTTCATTGTAAGTGCTGCTTTATTGTCCCACTCATCATCACTGGATAATAATCACTGTCACAGAGGATCTGCACAGGCTACATACCTTGGAAGACATCCACATCCCAGATGGTCCTCTGAGCTCGGAGATAATCATAGTCCTCTTGAGAAAAAAAACAAAAATAATAATTTGTGCACGAAGTCCAGCGGACAGAAGATGAAGTTGCTCGCAAACTCCCATCCAAGGAGTTTCCACGACAAAGTCATTTTTGCTATAGCTTTCCATCTGCGTCCGTGTAAAGGGATATTGTCATTTTGAGGTGGTTTACATCAAACTGGGGAAACTGTTGTCACCAAGGCCCCCAGGCCTGTCCGTACAAAACCTGGTGGGGCGAGTCATTTCTCCAGCCATTTATAACTCCGATGGTTTCCTGTGCTTAGCTCTCACGGTGGCTCAACAACACAACGCTTGTTTTGGCCTGTTGTGGAAAAACATATTCATGTACATAATGTAGATGTAGATGTAGAAATAACTCTAGCCCTGGTTTATTTGATGACTGCTAAATTCTTACGTCTTATCTTTGAGCGTTTTGTTAATACTAAGTGTTGGAACACTAACAAACGTCTTTTATCTGTCTTCGGCCTTTCCTTTAATGGAGTCGAATTTTTATTGGCAGTGCATGAAAGATGTTATTAATATCCTTATTTCGCTCTCTTTGAGGAAGTAACTCAAACATTCTTCAGCTAAGTGGTCAGAGGATGACTAAATTATTGCCATTTGCATGGCCTACAGTTTCTGTCTCTAAAAGAAAAATCAGCCAAACCCAGCGCAAATTCTACATTTAGTGCAAACAAATGTTTTAAACTTTATTGCATAACAGCAAAACGACCATCCCTATACTTTCAGTTATTGACAGATGAAACTCATAAAGTGCGAATGCATAACCTGTCTTGTCTTCAATTTCGATTTGATCTCAGATTTGGAAGCCCGCACAGGTTAGATGATTAATTAATCAACCAATTAGACAAATACTGGTGGTAATTGTTCCTAAGTGGAGAAGATCTGGAGAAACTATTCTGAGATGGAGGGAATAAAATATTTCAACCTGCCAATTGATGACGTGTGTTTGTGTGCGTGCGTAAAACTTGTGTTAGCGGGGCCACCTGCTCTCGGGCACACTGAATCTTTATAGGGCGAATTCTTCCACAGAAAAAATGAAAATAAAAGGACACTACCTGTTATCACACGTCAGTCTGAATGGATTTTGAGTTAGTGCTGTTTTTCCTGCCTATGTCTGTGCCGTTTCCTTTACTGGGGCTCTTGTCCAGCCCGCACAGCGACTCCGTCACCCCCTCCTCCATCTCCATATACTCCGCTTTATCACCCAGCGAGGAGCCAGAAGGCGAGCCTTTGAATTTCCTTAGAAAGTCCGGGAAATACGGGCAGCCCGGGGGCATGCTCTCCACATCCGGTGTCTGGTCGTCATTGTCGGTCTCCCTGTGGTAAAAGTAGTTGAAGTTGGACACTATGACCGGCACCGGGAGCGCGATAGTTAACACGCCCGCGATCGCGCAGAGGGAGCCCACTATCTTCCCCCCGACGGTGATGGGCTTCATGTCACCATAGCCCACCGTGGTCATGGTCACCACGGCCCACCAGAAGGCGTCGGGGATGCTCGTGAACTGGGAGGTGGGCTCGTCCGCCTCGGCGAAGTACACCGCGCTGGAGAACAGGATGACGCCTATGACTAGGAAGAAAATGAGGAGGGCCAGTTCCCTCATGCTGGCGCGCAGGGTATGACCCAGGATTTGCAGCCCCTTGGAGTGCCGGGACAGCTTGAAGATGCGGAACACCCTGACGAGACGGATTATTCTCAGGATGGCAAAACTCATCGCTTGCTGCCCGTTGCCTTGGTGCTGCGCCAGGTCCGTGCCGAGAGTTATGAAATAAGGCAAAATGGATACAATGTCTATTGAGTTCATAATGTTTTTAAAGAAAGCCGGTTTGCTCGGACTCGCAAAGAAGCGGACTATAATCTCAAAGGAGAACCAGATGATGCAAACCGTCTCTACAATGAAAAACGGGTCGTTGAAAGGAGTAAATCCGTGGTCCGGCTGAGTGGAGTTGTGTCGTGGCTGCAGATACTCTTTTTCATCCCTGAACTCCGGCAGCGTCTCCAGGCAGAAAATGACAATAGAAATAACTATGACCAAGACGGACACCACTGCGATCCCCCTGGCAGGACTCGAGCTCTCCGGATACTCAAAAAGCAGCCAGATCTGGCGCTTGAACTCGTCCTCGGGCAGAGGCTTCTCCTCCTCTTTGACGAAACCCTCATCCTCCCGAAACTTAAGTATCGCCTCTTCCCCGAGTTCATAAAACTTCACTTCCTCGGAGAAGATGTCAAACGGGACGTTGACGGGTCTTTTCAACCGCCCCCCTGACTGGTAATAGTACAGAATGGCGTCAAAACTCGGTCGGTTCCGGTCGAAAAAGTATTCGTTCCTCAGCGGGTCGAAGTACCTGATTCTCTTGTCGGGGTCTCCCAGGAGGGTGTCCGGGAACTGAGTGAGAGTCTTGAGCTGAGTTTCAAACTTCAGCCCCGACACGTTGATGACCACTCTCTCGCAGCAGCCGCACTCGCTGTAAACGTTTTCGTATCCGGACTGGGGGCGCCTGTCAGTGAGCGACACCGTCTCCTCCTCATCATCCATGTTACACAGAAAGCTCGACCTCTTGCTGCCCTGGTCCCCCCCTTCTCCCTCCTCCTCTTCCTCTGCTTCCTCGGCCTCTTCCTCCTCTATCATGATGTCCTCCTCGGATCCGAGCAGCGCCAGCTCCGAGTGGCGCAGGTCCCCGCCGAGTGTCGTCCGGCTGCGTCTCCACCGTCCGACGCCGCGCTGCTTTTTCCGCTCTCTGAGAACTCCCTGCTGCTGCTCGGGTTCCTGCTGGTGCTGTGGCGGCTGCGAGGAGGAGGTGGTGGAGGAGGAGGGGCGCGAGGCGGTGCCGCCGCTGCTGATGTTGGCGTTCGTGGAGGAGGCGGCGCGAGACTGATGCTGGCGGTTGTTAAGGAGATGAGTGCTGGAGGAGGAGGAGGAGGAGGAGGTGGTGGAGGTGGAGGTGGACCCCCCCACGCCGCCGCCGCCGCCTCCCTCCGCACCGGACCCACCTTCAGCAGCGGCCGCCGCAGCCGCCGCTCTCGACTGGGCAGCCTGGCGCTCCCGCTCGCGCTCCCTCTCCCGTGCGCGAGCTTGGGCATATCCGTAAGGCAGGTGACTATTGCACCCGCCGTCCGCACCCACCATGGCAAACTCCATTTTAAGTCAATGAGCGGTGCGGTCTGTGAGTGCTACAGAGACCGCCTCGGTGCGATGTGGATGCAGGCCAGAGGAGAAAAGTTGCAGCTCAGTGCGCTCAGAGAGAGAAAATGAGGCATCAACGGGTTTCGACCAGTTGTGGATGTGAGAATGTCAGAATAACAAACCCTCCTCAGTCAAGTCCATGTCGAGAGCGGTCCATGTGGCTTTTTACATGGTAGGAAATAATAAAAAGCCTGTCTTACCGCTCAGGCACAGGCCTCCAGGATTCTATGACATCATTACCATAACCAAAATATGTAAGGGCCGGTGGCACAGCCTGTTACGCAGAAGCTCTGTGTCAAAACTTGCAGCGCCCTTCTATTTGTTCAGCAATATCAATCACCAAGTCAACACGTGACACCACAGCAGGCTCTCCTGTGCCCATCAGGTTAATCTCTCCACGACCACGGCTTGTGCCCAAATGCGTCTTTTGATCCTCCGTGGTCACTACTGGTTGCCATTTTATGTGATGAGATAAAAAAACATTATTATTATAATAAAAAAAAAAAGCTGAATCTTTGCTGTTTTTATTCTGAAGCTCCGATGAACGTGAATGACTTTATTCCTCTGCCGCTCTCTGGAGCTGCAAGAGAAAGACAGGAGAGAAAACAGCGGTTGGTTCAGACGAGAGGAAAAAATATGTATCCATGTCCGTTGACTGCACAGTCCAGGATACTACGCATCTTTTGCAAGATAAGGGCAGTAAGACTTGATTTGCATATCATTGGTATTTTCATTATTATTATTATTATTATTATTATTATTATTATTATTATTATTATTCTTGTTGTTGTTGTTGGGTGAGCACAAAGGTGGGCTGTCGGAAATGAATGCATGGATATTTATGTTCAGAACAGACATTACGCACGAACCTGTGCTCGTGAATATAGCCCCCCTTCACCCTGACATTCATACTTACATGTGAAAAGGGGCCAAACGAAATCGCCTCAACCCCCATTACAAACAAATCTGCTGGAGGAGGAAGAGGAGGAGGCGGTGGTTGTGGTTGTGTTGGAGGAGGAGGAGGGAGGGTGCTTGAGGATGCAGTTCTTCGCTTTTGCCCAAATTCCCTCTTGATTTTCCGGGGGTAATATCACAAATCCCTCGTCGTATCCAAGCAGCGACCATATCATCCGCTGTGTGCAGCCGTGCTCTGACGCACTGAGGAGGACACTTTTTTGTCTGCGTCTCGACGTCTTGTCTCAATTCAACAGGATCTACTGGTACTTTAGCCCCCGTTTCTGCTGCATCGCTCCCGATACATGGGCAGCAATAGTCGTTGAGGTAAAAGGGAGAAAAAGAAGCAGGTGAGCAGGCAGCGAGTTGGCATCAATGACAGCTCCACACGGTCACGACGAGAGGATGCGAGGGTGGGTAAAAGTTTACCTTCACGCAGGAGAGGGGAAATAGCCCCATGGTAGAGTCTGAGCATCGCACATCTGTCTGTCTGCTGCTGTAGCCCTACCTATACTCCGGTATCCTTCCCATTGTGTGTGTGTGTGTGTGTGTGTGTGTGTGAGTGTGTGTGTGTGTGTGTGTTGATGGAGAGGCTCGGTGAGAAAGTCGTTCATGTACTGCAGCGCATGCAGGCGGTGCTCGGTCATCCCCCAGTGGATGCAGCCGGTCACTACGCACCGTGCTGCAGTCTCACACCCGAGCCTCCTCTGTCCTTCATCTTCACTGCTGGGTGGCAACCGGTGTCCTTACCCAAAAAATGTAATAAGTTACTCTGCAGTCATTCCTAAAGCAACGCCAGTGCCGACACTTCGCTGGTAGTGAAGTGTTACACGACAAGCACACTTCCAATTTAAGGTGAATCCATCCTCCCAACCCACCAAATTACTGTTCATTTTTAGTCCTTTTGTAGCTTTAAATGTTTTTTTTGGATGATGGTGCCTCCACTTTTCAGTAATGCCTTCCTGCTGAAAACCTTTCCTTGTGCGCACCATGTGATAAGATATAAAGATGTCACCTGAACCTGCACAAGGTCCCAAACAACAGTATACATTCAGAATGTTTGAGTGTAGAGCATTAGGACAACTTCATCTGAAAGATCACTTTTTCTCCCATGATTAAAAACCAGTTTAGAACCAGGCCTTTCTATTTATTATCGCATATTCAGCCCCGTTTGATTTTTATTTTTTTACATTTTATATTTGACTAGGTAATGCCATCCAGTTTAGGGGTGAATTAAACTATTTGTTCATTTCACAGTGTCTGCTAACAGTTCAGTCTGTAAAAAAACAGAGAGAAAACCACCAAACATATATTGAAGCTGCAGATGTTACATCAGCAGCTGCTCAGACAAATGAAGGGCGGTTACAGCCTCATACAAAAGGACTTTGGTGTCTATCATCCTCAGCAAAAAAAACACTGTACCATTCCATTACAGCATGTGAAAACATCACGTGAAAACATCTTCCAGTAGTGTGAGAACAATGGTGAGAAAATACAGGCTTGGGAGTCAGACTAGAAGATTGTGCTTGAAAGGATAAAAGAGAAGGAAGCGTTGCGTGAGAGGCGAGAAAATGAAGAACGCTCTCAAGTTTTTTCTCTTCTTTGAGACCTCGGGCTGAGGCCATTAGGACCAAACCACGGCTCCAAATGAATGAATGAATAACAACGTTACAAAATCACAATTAATAAAGCCAAAAGCAATACAAAGTAACTGACACCTTTCTTTGAAAAAAACATTCTGTTTACTTCTTGTGCACATGGTTCAGAGTAGTTAGAGCGTGTTTGTGTTTGTGAGTTCTAGCAGTAACACAATGTCTTAGTTTACGTTCATGTATTAAACTGTTCCTCTTAAGATGTCATGAAAACTTCCTGTTGGCAGCTCACAGCCTATACAGTTGCACATTATTGACATTTTAAATGAAACAATAAATGTGTTGACATTACGTCTTTATGGAGACCACATTTCATTGACTAGTGCAATATGACAATATGATAATATATGGAGAATCAGTATTTCTCTTTCTACCTACAACTGAACAAATCATCAAGATGACTGACTGTTCGATACCTTTGCAAGTTAAAATTTAATTCCAGAAGAACATTGACACTAATGAATGCCGAGTCAGCATTCACACTAATGAATGTCTCTATGGAATACAAATTCGGGTGGGGTCAAAGAATTGCTTTCATTAACATTGAATCAGTAACTCAAACTATTTCTAACTAGAAGAATACAAAATTATGTTTATATCACACAAGGACATCACGTCACAACCCAAAGGTCTGAAGTTTGATCCAGCAGATTGATTCTGATTCAGTTGGATTATATTGGCAGAAACTGAATATACAATACTCATAGTTATGTTTTCATTAGTGTTTAATCACCTAAGAATAAAAAACATTGTGATTTTATTACCTTTGAATGAGACTTTTATATCTACAGAGGCAGCAGTCCCGTGGATGTACACTGAGACGTAGACACAGTGTTGGAGGCTGAGCCCAGTCTCAGTGGCACATGACGCCAAAAAGCTTCACTTGGGTATGAGAGTACCCAGATCTTCTGTGATGGGTATACTTCAATTCAATTCAATACTTGAATCATGTGGCGCTTCTAGAAAGTGAATTGTGTCATTTTGTTCGGGTTGCGACGCTCAAATAAATTAGTTCACAGTTTTACAGATGCTTCTTTCACAATGTCAAGTTGCGGTATAATGACACAGTTTGGCTGCTATGAAAATGAATTTGGGCTTGTATTGGTGGGAATTCCGGCTCTTTTAGGAGAGCCGGTTCGTATGGCCTCAGCTCACTAAAAAGAGTTCTTTAGGGTCAGTTTTAAATGTTATGCTGTGACAATTCTGTGCTTAAGGTCTGTTCGCTTTAGTCACACAAACCACTAAGATAGAGTCAGGAAAAGACCATGTTTTGGCTTAAAATACCTGGTTTTGTTGGCAGAAGCAGGACTGGAAAATGTCCTGACATCTTGTTAAAACATCCAGTGGTTTCACACTTAAAAAATGTTTAAATGTCACCACCATTCCCCCACGTCCTGATGATATGTAGGACACATACAAATATGAAGGTATCGGTTGTTTCCAGAAACAAGAAAGGCCAACATCTTATTCTGGCAGCAGAATATTTGACTTCCTGAGTTCTTCAATTTACACGAGACAGACGTGAAGTAACTTGAGGTTCTGAGAGCAGAAGAGAATACAGTCATTCATTTAAAGAATGCAATACACCAATCAGTCTAACAAATGGCTGTGCTCAGGTATTAATTAGTCAAACAACACACTACTATTGAAAAATCAATTAAGAATGCGTTACTTTTCTGACTAATGACTAAGGCACTATATTTAAAATCATGGTGATTTTTCATTCATCAGCTTCTCTTTATATAAGTAGGTATATGTTAGGGGAGGACACAACGAGCAATAGGTGGATTAATTACAACATGTGATAAGGTCTGCAAATATCAGCCTTTTACCATAAATTCAATAGAAGCGTATATATATATATATATATATATATATATATATATATATATATATATATGTATATATATATATATATTCATATAGAGAGAGAGAGAGATAGATAGATAGATAGATAGATAGATAGATAGATAGATAGATAGATAGATAGATAGATAGATATTACACATGTCACATACAATACAATGGTCAGTTAAATAGATAAGCTAATACGACATCATCGTATATATTTCAGTTGGTCATTCTCTTAGAAGTCAAAAGTGCACATAGCCTTTGACAACTTTTAAACCCAGACATTTCAGTACCTGGCGAGGTAACTGTTGATTCACTGTTATTGATCACCCAATTGCCACCACAGATTTATTTGGATCATTTTGCACTCTGGGAAGGTGAAAGTCTTATTCATTGCACCTTTGAAGCCTTCCAGGTTTAATTTGATTTTGCAGATAACTGTTTTTTTCTGCAGGTACCATTGCAGGCCTGGTGCTGGGACACACAGCAATCAGCAGCTATAGCCCATTCCATTCAGTCCATTTGATTCAAACTATCCATTTGACTCAAAAACTCTAATTAGGACAAGAACAGCCTGTTATTCCAGACTAGAAAAGTGATGCAATATTCCTCTAAGGAATCATTCCAGGTAATTTTAAAATTTCTAGTTGTGATATTTCTGCAGGGATATTTTTAGTTGTGCAGTTTCCTTCTGAAATGAATCATCCAATCTTGTGCTTCCATCTCATAACAGGAAATCTGTAACAAAAGGAAAAATCGAATGCAAAGGTTTATCCTAGTGAAATAATCAGTCCTGCTGACAGTGCAAATATCACTTACAGATTCTTTAAAGAGCTCATCTTCACAGTCATCTCTCTCTTTGTAAACGTTTCAGAGTCTTACCAAAGACATTAGAGGAGCTCTTTCTAGTCTGCACAACATGTAGGCAACCTTCCACCCACCACACACGCAGCATCGCCTCTTGCACTTCATTGAGCATCCACCTCAGTCAGCACCAGGGGGAGTTGTGAGGTCAGTAATAAGAGGTGATAGAGTGTGAGAAAAGAAGGAGCCTATTACAAAGTAGTTTAGACGCACTTTGAACTGATGCCAGAGCTGCAATACAGCGGCGTTTGCTGACAAAATCTTTCTGAAAAAAAAGGGCATCATATATGTGTTTACAGTTCAACAATTTGTTAATTATTACAGGACATTTAACCCAGGATAATGTTAAACTGTTCAAAAAGTTAGGGAAGTCAGGGACTTTTGACACTAAAGCGTGAAAGTTAGTGAAGCAATGATCGCCTTTAAACCTTGTCAGACGATGGAAATTCATGTTTTGCATCAGTAAGCAGAGTTCATGTCAGGCATGGCAGTAAGATTAGTATCACAATATAATAAGCATTTGGTGAATGTGGAAATATAAAAGAATCAAACCTGAAGTGGAACTTATCAACCCATCAAAATATTGTCTTTCTCTTTGTGGTGATGTAAAGATCAGAGCCCCTGAGTTGTGAGAGTCGTGACATCAGCATTGTTTTAAAGCAATGGCGGATCGTGAAGCCTCTGGATTTCATCACTGGGCTTCCTCCCTCAGATTGAGACACTGCCATCCTAACCATTGTGGATCGTTTTTCTAAGATGGTCCACTGTATCCCCCTGGTTAAGCTCCCGTCCGCCTCTGAGACCCCGGATCTATTCGTCCTCCATGTTTTCCAGCTCCATGGGCTCCCAGCTGATATTGTCTCTGATCGCGGTCCCCAGTTGAATTTGGGACCACGTTTGGCTCCACCTCCAGACTAACATCAGGATACCATCCGCGGTGAAATGGTCAGACAGAGAGAGATAATCAAGCCCTGGAGACCGCCATTCACTGCATCGCCACCCAAAGTCCCACATCCTGGTCCTCCTTCCTCCTGTGGGTTGAGTATGCACATAATTCACTTACCAGTTCAGCCCCTGGAATGACCCCATTCATGGCCGTCTATGGATTTCAACCGCATCAACCGGAGGGTGAGATCTCTGTTCCCTCAGTCCACACTCATGCAAATCAGGAGATTTGGACGTTGGCCGATGAGTCCATCACCCAGTCCTCTAGGCGGAGCCAGCTGCTGGCAGATCGTCATCGGGTCCCCACTAGTAGCCAGTAGCACCAGGTCAAACCAGGTCAAAAGGTGTGGCTCTCTTCACGAGATCCCCCTCTTCAGGTGGAGTCCCACAAGCTGGCTCAGCGCTTCGTTGGCCTTTTTGAAGAGGATTGTATAATCAACCCCACTGCCATCTGCCTCAAGTTGCCCACATCCCTACCTGTGCACCCCATATTCCATGCCTCACAGCTCCAGCCTATGTTCTCCTGTGACCTGTGCTTTTTTAATAAATTAACCTCAGCTCTACTCCCTGCCTCTGTGACCGCTTCTGGGTTCACGCACCGTTAACCAAGCATAACAATTCCCCTGTTTTATACATCAAACAAAAAACTTAAATTTAAATTTAGATACCAGTTTCCCTTACCACAAATACATATTACCAAAACATTAAAAGACCTAAGTCAATAATAGGAGTCATTCAGGGGAATAAGTGTAGCGAGCCTGTCCTCCCCCAAAAAACGACCCCATAGGTCGTTTGTACAAGCAGCTCATTATGACCTACAGTTACGTTTTAAAATTAAGCGACCTCTAGTGGTTGTGTGGTCGTGGTCGTGTCTCGGGTGTGTCGTCATCATATGATCTTTGACCTTCCTTATCAATCAAAATGCCATAGGTCAAAAGAGGGAGACAGGCCGATTCATTTCACTGAACGTCGTATCCCTGGTAAGTCCGGCAAGTTTGTGTATTTTATTTCATTTTGTTATGTTTATTTTAAGTAATTGTGGTGATTGTCTGCATTTCATGTGTAACTAAGTAAGTTCAGTGTGTCGTTTTAGTTACAAATCAGTTGCCACTGCAGGCATTAACAAAAACAGTATGTTTTGCCGCGCACAACACAGGAGTTGCTCCCGTGCTAACTAACGGAACAAAACACTTTAAAACACCAAGCTCACACAATAACAATGACTTTGGTTTTTTTGTCGCACAATAACGCAAACAAACAAACCGATTGAGGCAGCAGTAGACCAGCAGCTCCTGTGTCCTGCGAAGTAAAATTACTGTTTTTGTCAATGGAGTCTGGTGGCGAGCACGACAGGAAGGCTGTTTCTGGTTAAACAAAAATTGTGTTTATCCATTTCTCCCTCTTTTTTTTATATGTATATATGTTTCTTTATTTGTCTTTAAGTAACATCTAACAATGGCATCGGAGTCATTCAGACAACTAATGAACCAGTGAATAACTGGAGGCGGGGAAAACCTTGGCAGATGAGTTGGCAACAAAAAAAAGTTAAATTTTTCATGCATTATTTCTCTATTATGGCACTTACCTAAATGTATAAGAAAACACTTCAGCACACACCTGAAAAGGATGTGTATGCCCCAGTAAAGGCAAATATATGATCTTAGTTTTTACTTTTAGCCTTCAATGAAAAGAAACAAGAAGGGAACTGAAGGCTCCAATGTTTCCTGGAGGAAGAGGGACCAGGATGGGAACCTACCTAACGCAGCACGTTAGGAAGAATCGATCTGGTCAGTAAAATACGATAGTTATACTGTTATTTACAAGTTTTAATGCTGTTGGTCAGCAGCAATGTTTTCTACATCATTATATTTTCTGTTTGCAGTTAAACCAGCCAGCACTATGGATCTCCTCTCCACTATGGAGATATATATATATATATATATATATATATATATATATATATATATATATATATATATATACACACACATACACACCCACCATGTCTGCATGGACCAGAAGACAGTTGATTTGTGGGAAAAAAAATTCAGGACTGCAATGCCAGAGCTCTTAAACTGCAAGTTGGCCACAGAGACTGTAACCCAGCATTGCTGTCAACAGTGCAAAACTGTTCATGCTGTGGTCCGGTGCCTAGACTGTGTTCCCTCAGGAACTCAGTTTCTCTGTTCATCATGTGACTCAATCATCCACAGAAAAAATGTCCTCTATGACATGTTTTCATTATGTGCACTACATGTACAGTGGCACAATATAAGTGTGGAGGAAGATGGAGGGAAGAGAGTCGAGTTGCCAGACTACCCCACCTGGTGAATTGCACCCCAGGAAATACGATCACCACTCTTACTAGAAGGTTACACACAGATTCATAACACCACTTGATTTAAAGAGGACATGAGAGACGGACTTCCAAGTACACAAGATTTATTGATTTAAAAAAATATATACTAGGTTTAAAAGAACACAAAGATGTCAAATACCCGACCTGAGCGTCAAAATAATAAAGCACTATTGCGGTAAAAAAAGGATAAACAAATGACAGGACCAGGGCTAAGGCTTAGCTTGGCAGACAGACTAAAAAAAAAACAACCAAAGGAGGGGACACAACTCAAAACCAAAGAAAACCCCTACAAACCACCACTTGCCACACCAAATTCAAGGGAGTGAGAGGGGAACCACCACCGGGGGAGTCTGCCACACACTACACCCGCTCCTGTCCTGCAAAAGAAAGAAAAAAAATGAAAATACCGCTTTTAGTGGGACACTCAGGCAAATGGATTATGCAGTTAAAACAAGAGGCATACAAAACCACACACACTCACACCAACAGACAAAGAAATGAACCTAATAATAGGCTACGAGCACAATGGAACTTCCGCGTCTTGAGTGTACGCTCGACTACTTCCGGTAGGTCGTGTTGCTGTGGAGATTTTCCGGAGACGCTAGTTTGAGTGACAGTTTGATGGACAAAGTTTCGATATGAGTGGATTTCGTGTAAAAGAGAGGCGGTTGGCGTATCAACGCGTGAAAAAGACCGCACTTCATTGTTGTGTACCCCTACCAATTCGTCGAGGTACAATAGTACTATAAGCTTCCATAGCTTTCCGGTGGATGTGTCTGTGAGAGCCGAATGGATGGTGAAGGTACGACGGGACGACTTCACACCAAGCAAGATGAGTCGTGTTTGCAGCAGACATTTCAAAAAGGAGGATTTTGTTAACAACCCGGGGAAATTGAGAAGGCTGAAGAAAGGGGCCGGCACCGAGGGCGAGCGTGTTTTTTTTTCTGTTGATGCTCAGTGAAAACAAATGGACAGCATGATGTCTCCAGTCTGCAGCCAGCCAATGGCAAATCTGGACGTAGTGGAGCATTGTGGTGAGCAACAGGGCGACTTCTTGCCTTGGGTTGCTGGTATGACAGGGGACTGCCTGCTTGTACCAAACCGAGTGCAGAGTCCACCAGTGGCACCTCACAGGTGATACCCATTGTACAAATAGTTGGTGCAGAAACAGCTGTGAACTCTTTGTAGATCTCTGACACTCTGAGAACAGACAGGTCCAGCAACTCTCCACTGATGGCTGTGGACCTATTTGAAACAAATTGAGAAACATCAGTAAGATACATCACTTCATAACTACAAGTAACAAAACTACAGTTTTTTTTATTTGAATGAGAAAAGTAGGCCTAACAAATGAATTAATAGGCTACTACCTACTAGCCGAATTCTCACCTTACTCCCTCGGCCATGGTCCTCTGCTTTGGTTTGGCAGACATCACAGTCATCTTCTCGACGGGACCTGGTTTAACGCCCTGTGAATATAGGCCATAATAGCAGTGATGAATGTATGTGATGTGTGTGTAGATGCAGTATTGAAATTGTAGTCACATTATTCCAAGACTTGCCAGGGTTCTTGGCTTGTGCCACTGTTGTTCACTCTCCGTACAGCTCAGCACTGGTGGAACTACTGGAATGTCAAGCTGAGAATAATGTGCAGACTGGAAAAGTAGAGCCACACAACGGTTACACAGCACTGATCCAGCTACACATGTACAGCTGTGATGGGCCAGCTCTACAGGGATTGAATCCTTCAGCCCAACCTGTAACAAGATGTTAAAAATGTTGAAACAATATTAAAAAAAGAGTAGCACAACTGATTTTTCATATATTTATATGGACCAATTACACAAGTAGGCTAAAGTGGGCTACCATTTCTTTCTGTACACTGTTAGTTAAAATAGTTTGTAAAAACACTGTTCTTAAAGGGATTAAAAATCAGTGGTGCAGTCCATTTGATTTTCAGGTACACTCAGTGTCCCCACTTAGAAAGTACCAAGATTGCAGTATACCAACCTAGACTCAGCAGGTTTACATAAACTTGTATACATATCTCATGTGTTTCACCTAGCTGGGATGTTCAGCATACCTGGAAAAGCAAACTATACCTGTACTACACCACTGGTTGCTGTAAGTGACAACATAGTAGTAACGTAGCACAAAGTGTACACTGGTCGCTTTTAATGTGAATGGGGAACATGGCCAAACACATGAACATGGTTAACCTAGAACAAGGAACCAAAATAACACGATTAACCCAGGAACATGGGTAACCATCTTAACGCTATCTTAACGCTACACTCATCCTACACTTAAACTGTGAGGAGGTTTGGATCTGTCCATTGACGGATGACATAACGCCCTCACACACACTACACCTGTCACTGGATCTTTCTTGGACACTGAGGGGAAGTACAAAAGCCAAATTAAAATACACACAACCAGTTCAACGTCACAACGTATTTAATAACACTAATAAAGTATGTCGTACACTGACACGATTTGATGTGGGTTAGAATTACTTAGCTGCTAGCCAGACCTCGTCTAACGGCTCAGCTAGCAGCTAACAACTGCGGTATCGCTACTCACCTTCAAAGTTATGGATGTAACTCGATATGTACAATTTAAATCCTTTTTCACGCTTGCAACCAGGTGCAGGTGAACAGTGGTCAACAATCCTGTGGATGTCGTTCACGTTAATCTTCGGGAGGCCTTGTAGACAACGGGTGAAATATGCCATCTTCCGCGGTCAAACTCGAAGTAACAACGGAGTAAACCGGAAATGATCGAGCGCACACTCAAGGCGGCGGAAGTAGAACTCCTTAGTTACGTGCACGTAGCCTATTAATTAAATAACAAAAACCAAATACAAATCTATCAGAAAACAAAACAACATGATAATAATGAACACAAGACACCAAAACTCAGCTGTGGGCATGGACCAGGTGTAATAATCCCTTCAGCTAAGGAAAACAAACTCGACAGCTGAGTAAACTAAATAAACAAACGAAAATATTAAACCCAAAAGAATAAACCAAATAAGCCAACAGAAAAAAAAAAAAAGTTAATCAAGTAATAAGAGTTGTGGTGGTATTGAGAATCCAAAGCTGCGTGGGCACACAGCGGGACTATGGTGCCCCCTTTAATTGAGATGTCGAACACGCAGCAGCAGAAGAAACGGTGGCGGAGACTCCAAGGCTGCATGTGCACACGGCGGGACTATGGTGCCCCCTTTAATCGAGACGTCGAACACGCAGCAGCAGAAGAAACGGCGGCGGAGACGAAACGACCGCACCAGGGCTGGGGGCCGTGGACAGCCGTCCTTTACGATGCCCAGCAGGCAGCCCACGTCAGGGCCGTGCAGCGCAGCCCCACACAGAGCGCAGGGGGAGAAGGAGAGATAAGCTGTGGCCTCAGCAGCTGAGCGAAGAGAGCTTAGCATCCGGCTCCAAAACACTGTCACCGTTTCGCGGTGAGGGCAGAGCCGACCCCGCAGTCCTCAACCTCCTCACGAAGACACCCAACAGTACGGCCAATACCACTGTAAAGTCACAAAAATCGACACAGCTGTAACCCCATGATGCGCTATGACCAAATCAGTAGAGTAGAAGGTATACTAGTACTCACGCCGACCGTACAAATCCAAGCTCGGTGCAAACCACCGTAGCACGCCAGAACAAGCCCTCTCCTGCTGAACGCCAGGCAATAGTGTGCGCACCCGTCAAAGTCCGACCAATTAACAGGTGGCACTACTGCGCAATCAGGCACAGGTGATGTTAACTGAGTAGAGGTGGAGCAACATTCAGCCTGCCACATAAGCTATGTCTGAAGCTTGCTTAACTGTTTAGAATATTTTTTATTTGACTATATGTCCTAAATGTCCAGACATTACCGGTATTAATTTCTGAAATGTTCTTTACTGCAGTGTGTCTTCTTCCATACTCTTCCAAATCTGCTCCTGTACCAAACCAAGACTTCACCATTATCCCAGGAAAGCAGACTGTCTTGGTGACTATCAACAGTATGTTATCACTTCCTTCTACTTTTGTATCCCACCAGAAGGTGACATAAGGTCAAGCATAATAATGGCTTATTATCCTTTTGTCCTGTGTTGTACAGATACTAATCAAATAGTAAATATATTTTTGTTTTCAGGTCCATACTACCTGTGCCTGCCTGCTGTGTTCTGTCCACTTTGTTCTTGCAAATGGACCCCAGGGGTTAGTGACTTGCTTGGATACAGATACTGGCCAGCAACCACCAGCTGCCAAATGCTGTTCAAGTTTGATGTGTTCACATCATTTAAGCAGATGAAGTTGGCCAGCCCAGCTATATCCCAACAAGCATTTCTCAAAATGCTTGAACATCGATCCCTTTGCACAGGACGAGTAAGAACTCTCTTTTCATTAGAAAAATATTTGAATTCCAAACTTTAAATTAATACCATCCTTGTTTCCAGACATGTAGTATTTGTGGCGATACCTTCCACAGAGTCTTTTGAGAGTTTGCCCTCTGCAATTTTAAGAAGGATTATCTGTGCCTGGTGGAGCTCTTTAAATGCCCAGCATGCACACCAGACATGCTGGCAATATCTGCAGATGGTAATAGAAAGCATTACCGTTTCAATGAGGGCCAGTGGAATCATTTAAAACATTGGTGACTTATAAACTAAACAATAAAACCTTTACGAATGTTTGATTATGCTGTAAAACAAATTCTTCTAATTTAACAGGACAGGCGAACCATCTCTTTTTGATGGACTGTTCATTGCACAAGATGCCAAAGTTTCTGCCTTTGTTGACCAAGTCAGATGATGAGTGTAAGGATTTATTCAACCCTCTAACCATTATTATTTTTAATTGTCCCAGGGCTACATGTAACAGATTGTATCTACTTTCAGAGGACTGGTCATGATGTCTGTGGGCCGGCAACATTTACAGCAGGCAGAGAAACATCACAGAAGTCCAGGGCCAAGGTGGATGAGGATGGCATGGAAATAGCTGTGTGCAGACATGGAATCTTGCTGCAAGGCTTAAATCACTACCGTGGTTAAATATATGCCTACCCCATGTTCCTGCAGAAGGAGCTGGCTCAAGCTGCTAATACAACATTCTTTTGTATGGACATTACTTGCAGGTAGTCATAACCATGGCCAAATCATAACTGAAGTTTCACTGATGTTTTTAGTTGTCTAAATCAGTATTTTTCGGCCATATAGAGGCAACACAACCTGACTAGCTATAAATCACACATTTCAGCTATTATGGCCTTGGAAAGTTGATATGGCTAAAGTGTTATCTGTTTACTACTTGCACATCCAGCAGATATAAGGCAACGTTAGCATTCATTTGGCTAGATGTTGCTCTTTGATTGGTTACTGGGATTGTACTGGTGACTTCCTAAGTCCTGGTTTGTCTCCTTACCATGATGCTATCATGCACCCCAAATATTAAGTGGTTTTCCCATTGCAGGTATTGGCCGTATTTGACGAAGATGGCAGAGAAGTTGCCTGAGCTCCAACCACTTACAGTGATGAAGCCATTTCTCTCTGTAATGCATGCCAAGGCTCACACTGGCAAATGCGAGGTACAGTGTGCAAGTTAAATGTGTATGTGTCACAGGATGTTTTTTTTTTTAAGGACTTTATTTATAGACTTTTTTCAGAACACAAAACAACACATCAACCCCGCCCACCCACTCCCACAAGGCCAAAGAAGAAAATATATATATAAATGAATAAATAAACATATAATATATATATAAAAAAAATAAATAAATAAAGAAAAGAAATGCAATATCTTCATATTGATGTAAACTCACATATATAGTATATGTACTAAAGAAAAACATTGATATGTTCCTACGTGTGCACACATCATAAATACATGGACACGCTCATATTCACGCAAATACACGCGCACATATATATATTAGTGCTGTCTAAGTTAACGCGTTAATAACGCGTTAACTTAACGCGTTAAATTAACGGCGTTAAGAGGACCTTGCGTTAACGCGTTAATAACGCGTTAACACAAGGTCCTCTTAACGCCGTTAATTTTTTTAACGCGCGATTAACGCTCAGTATATTTAAAAAAAAAAAAAATACAAAAAATACAAAAAAACGCGCATTGTATGATTTACGGCCGTCGGCGGCACCCGTAGTCTTGATACAGAGGGTGGCAGAAGAATAAGAAAGGGAATCAGAAGAAGAAGAAGCAGGGTTGGCGGTTCGTTAAAAACACGGCAGACTGAAAGGCAGCACTCGCTGCAAACTCCTCATCCCTGCTGTCACTCACGGTGGCGGACATTTGTTTCGCCATCGCCCTGATCATTTTGCGGGACACTCTCGTGGCGTACCCGTTTGCTGATAACTCATCCCCGCATGTTTATCTCAGGTTCCTCGCTAGCCTTCTTCCTCCCTCCAGCAGGCAGCCTGGCGCTGCTGCTGTCCTCCTTGGACAGACGCTGAAGCTCCGTTTCTCTCACTCTCTTGGGGTCGACAGAGAAACGTCTAGCAGCTGCTTCTCCTGAGTTTTCCTCTGAATATATGACGACAGAAAGTTTGAATTTCAAGTCGTACTTTTTATTGTTTTGCTGCACCGGAGCCATGGCGATCATCAGTGTGATACTGACTGACAGAAAGTAGCACACTGCGTGAAAAAGGCGAAGAAGAAAAACGTGCAGTGTCAGTGGACACCACTTGCAAGCCAAACAGACGGCAGATGCAGAGAGCCCGTCGCCCCCCCTCGCCAAAAGCAGACAACCCTGGATTTATTTTCCTGCATGATTTGAAGTGTTGAATAAACATTTTCATAATGCAAGCATATTTGACCTTTCTTATGTTGTTAAAAGTATTAAGAACATGAAAAAAAATACATTAAGGTACATTTAGAACAGAAAAAAATGTGCCAAAAAAACGATTGCGATTAATCGCGAGTTAACTATGGACAAAATGCGATTAATCGCGATTAAAAAAATTGATCTTTTGACAGCCCTAATATATATATATATATATATATATTCATACTTATACATGTACAAACACATATATCACTTACAATCCTGTATAAATGACATGACAGGGACATTCTAATCCACTACACGGATCCAGCTGGTCATTCTAAATGTACAAAGGCTGGCAAGCCAGAGCGATGTTAAGTGAAAGATATGTTTTCAATAAACTCTATAAAGGGAGTCCAGGTTTTAATAAATCTGTCTTTGCTACCGTTGCGGCTATATCTCAGCTTCTCGTCATTCAAACCCAGTGTTTGAATGACGGAGGTCTTGCTGACTTCCACTGCATAAGAATCAATCTCCGTGCCATCAGCGTTAGAAACGCTATGGCATTCATCTGTAAGGTAGTAAAGTGTTCTTCTGAGGGTGTTGTCCCAAAGATGGCGATTACTGGGTCAGGATCTACAGTAACACCTCGTATGTAAGATATAGCTTCGAAAACCTTTGTCCAGAAGTTGTTCAGAGACCTGCACGCCCAAAACATGTGACCTACTGTGGCTGGATTGTGGCTGCATCTTGGACAATCATGGTTGATGTTCGGGTATATTTTGGCCAGTTTCTCATTTGAATAGTGCAATCTATGTACAACTTTAAACTGGATAAGTCCATGCCGTATGCAGAGAGATGTGGTGTGTATACGCTTTAAACTTTTTTGCCATATCTCCTCAGATAGTATGTCTAAGTAATATCTAAGTCTTTTTCCCATGCCAACCGAGTACTTTCCCACGACAGTGGGTCGATATCTTGCAACATTTGGTAAATCTTGGCTACCCTCCTCCTTCCATTGGGGTCTAGCTCCAATATAGTACTCAATACATTCTTAGGCGGTAATTGAGGAAATGGGAAGTGGTTTTTGGCGAAACTGCGTACCTGCAGATATCTGAAGAAGTGACTTTTAGGAATATTATTGTCTTTCTGCAGTAGGTCAAAAGAAGCGAATGTGCCATCTACAAAGAGGTCTTTGAAGAACACCAATCCATTACGATGCCACGTTTCAAAGCAGTGTCAGCTTGAGACGGGGGAAACAGGTGCTTACGAACCAGGGGAAGGAGAGTGATTGGCTGATTGAAGTGGAAATGTTTCCTAAACTGCAGCCATATCTTTAGGGAATTTCTAATAACCGGCCCCAGGTGTTGAAGACTTAAATTACTGGGCAGGGAGCTGCTTAGGATGGAGACTGGCGAAAGTGGCAAACTAGATTCGAGTTCCATTGCGGCCCACATTGGTCCTGTCTTGTTTTCGTGCGTCAAGATCCAGTAATTCAATTTGGAGATATTTGCTGCCCAGTAATAAAATAGGAAATTAGGCAGGCCCAGTCCTCAAACTCATAGTAGCCAGGATGATCTCCAGAGAGAAATTGATGAGATTATCTATTCCCTCCGAAGAAAGAAGCATGATCTCTATCGACAAGATGGTATTTGATATTGCATCTATATATTTTGTATAGCTATTGCATTTTTTTTCTAATCATTTTTTAACCTTACAGACAGCAAACAAACAAGGGGACGCAAATGGAGGAGACTGAGTGAGCTCAAGAAGAGACTCAGAAAGAAGGTACTACACTACAACACCATCGCTGCCTGTGAGGAGAAAGTTGACATAGAAGCAGCATGCAGTCTCTTTGAGGATGTAATTCTGCCTTGGGAAGTGCAAGGAGATGGTAAGCAAAGTGTTGTATTTGTGTGCTTTATAAATTCACAAAAATTCAATTGACTGTCAGCATAAGTGGTAACATCCAATCATTATTTTAACACGGAGCTGCGAAGATATACCCTGAACAAAAATATAAACGCAACACGTTTGTTTTTGACATCATAGAATCAACACCAAAATCAAACATCCAATCAAAACGTGTCACCGTATACAAAACCAGTACCATGTTTGGTGAATAAAGTAACGTCAACGTTATGTGATGCATTAAAACAACGTTTGCAGTGGCCAAAAATCAACATCAGGTTACAGAAACCAATGGGTCATAAAATTCAGTTGAACACCTGTTTTGTCTGTCCTCTACCTGTAGTCTTTTCTATTCCTGGCTTTTTACCTGTGTGTCCTGACGTCATCTAAAATCCATATATTTTTAGCAAACCATTTCGTGTAATTAGGAGGGTTTAAAAGCACATAACGTCAGACACCGTTATCTATATTAAGCTAACGTTAGCGTAACATCTTGGCGGTCCTTGGAAATTAAATGGATGTTAAGAAAAGCATAGTTTAAGGTCACATAACTTACCGGTTATTTAATGTCCATGCTAGCTAATTTAGCTAACGTTTGCTCCTAACGTTAGCTCTTATAAGGTTATTCCAATCCTAGGTAAACATAACATTACTGGTGATCTTAGTTACTAACATTATAACGTTACTAGGCAGCGAAACAACACAAAAACCACAGACTAAATATTCTATTGTTCTGAAATTGTTTTTATCACCATTTAATGACTACTTACCTTTATTAGACTGTCTATCAGGCGTTGATGCACAGAGGCGAAAAGTATTTGTAGCGAAAAATGTTTGTAGCATGTCTCCTGCCACCGGTAGAGGCGCTAATTTAGTGGGTCGTATAAGAGGGTAGGAACAAACGACCTATGTGGTCGTTTGGGTTGGAGGGCTTGTTGAGTATTACATAGGTGACAGCGTAGAGAAGCCACATACAGACCATAATTTAGAAAGATGTTATAGTTAAATAATGTTGAGATGGGTAGGGGTTGTGTTTGGGCAAATTTGGTGAATTACTTTAGTATTTTTTTTTTAACAGTCCTTAAAACACCACAGAAAATAATTAAAGATGTTTAACAGACAGATGTGCTAATAAGAGAAATCAAACAATAAATGAAGAATCGACATGGAATGAGATTGGATATGAAAATGTAAAGAGAACAGAGAAAGGGAAGAACAGTGAAGAATCATCAGCAGTCGATACACATAAACACACCTACCACCTACGTCCACACTCAGCCTGCACACAGAAACATCTAGCAGCAAAGTCACCAAACAATAGTCTCGTCCTTGGCTGTGCTGTGGAGGCGTTTTCTTTGGACCTGATGGAAGGAGGGTGAAAACGTGAGTGTGAGGTGGTGCGGTACGTTCAGGGGCCTGAGTGAGACATGTGACATGGTGATGTTAAAGGACTGATTCTGTTGCTGACAGTGATTATGGACTGGTACAGCAGCAGATGGAAGTGGCAGAGGAGGCAAGGCTCTGCAGAGAAGGGAGCAAGGTGTGACTGATTAAGAGGGTTTGTGGGTTTGTGGATCCTGTCAGTCCTATTATGGCAGCGTTTACGGTGTGGTGATGGAAAAAGAAGCGAGAGGACTCAAAACCAATGATCCGTGACTCAAATCTGTGATGTCAGCTAGATGTACGTCTCTGACCTGTTTTATGTGCAGTTTCATATGAAGCTTGTTTGAGCTGTTACACCCAAATGAGCTTTATTTTTATAGCAGGGCTTCGAGTTATGAACCAGAAAATCATCCCGGGCACTCAAACCATCACCTCGTCCGTCATTTCCAAATTGATTCCCAGTGGACTTTACAGGGCCAGCTTCTCTTCTTATGGCTGTGGCAAAAAGAAAAAAGATGATTCCTCAGACACCTACTATAATGCTTTTTTAGTGTGGTTTTCTTTAAAAGGGACAGTTCACCCCAAAATACTAGTACAAGCTTTTCCTTTTACCTGTAGAGCTATGTTTCCGGATTGTTTTTTGGTGAGTTAGAGAGTTTTGGATGGATCAGCCGTAGAGATGTCTGCCTTCTCTCCAATGTAATGCAACTGGATGGCTCTAGATGTGTTGTTCAATCAACCAATCAATCTTTGAACAGATCTAGACCTTACTCCTTGATTAATTTATTTATAGCCACCTAAATTTTTCCTCATGAGCAAGCACCTGGCAACGGTGGCCGAAAAAAAAGAACCTCAAGTGGAACCGGACTCAATGGTTGGCAGCCATCAGCCTTGAACGTTGTTACTTCAATATATCCACAGAATGTCTTGTGGGCAGTTTCATGTAGGAGATATTGTTTATTCATATCATGGATCAGAGGGAAGTGTTATTCTTCTCATGGATAGAGAGGTAAGCTAACTGCGCTAACAAAGCCAGCAAACGTTTAAGTTCAGTTCAGGAGGGCATTAAATTGAAACTCTCGCCAAAATGCAACCTAGGCTTTTTTTGTAAATGTATATGAGTCAAACCTTTGTGTGAAAGCATAATTACGACGAAAGAGGCACTTTTAAGATTTAGCAGATTTTCGTTTTCGGCTCAAACTCATTTTCAATGGGAGTGCATGGGGCACTTTTACGCTAGCATCAAAATCGCAATTTTAAAACACTAAGAAGGCTCGACACAACATGAAACTTTGCTCGAAGTATCACCGGGGTCTCTACGGCAAAACAATATGAGATACAATACAATAGGAAGAGGATCGAGGAAGAACAAGTCCAATACCAATATTTATAAGCGACTTTACAGAAAAACAAGCCCCAAATCCCTTATAATAAGTGGAATTGGCAATTGTGATGAACACATGGCTCAGCAGTGCACATTAGTGATGGGAATTCCGTCTCTTTTAAGAGAGCCGGTTCGCATGGCTCGGCTCACTAAAAAGAGCCAGCTCTTTCGGCTCCCAAGTGGCTCCTCAGATTTTTTTGTTGCTTAATTTAATTTATTTATGTAAAATAAAAAAATCATATCAAATGTTTATTATTTATGTGGCTTATTATACTCAACATGGAACAGAGTGCTACAAAAAATACATTTTTAAGTACATAAACTTTTGCACAAACTGTGTCATAGAGCTCTGGGTTATAGGTCCAGGTGGTTGTGGTGGTGCACTGTAGACACTGTAGAGCTGCAGCAGCAGCAACAGTTGCAGTAGACAAACTGGCACCTTCATTAGCAGCAGGTTCACTTGGTTGTCTTTTTTCTTACCACTGCACTGATGGATGTGCATTTCTAATGTGCCTGTGCAGGTTATTTGTAGAGCCTGCTCCACTCATTTTCTCACCTTTCCAGCATGTTGTCTCTGGCCCCGTCCATAGGGAAAAGCTCTTTAGTGTAAACGCACATTTTTTGCATCGTTTTGGCTGATTGTCCACATGGATCCTGTAAACACAGTGCCTGAAAACGCAGGGTCTCAGGGTGGAAAAATACGAAAACGCTGCCCTTGCGTTTTCATGTGGACAGCGAATCCGCATACGTTCGCAAACGATGACGCCATCGCCCCTACCCCTCGACCTCTTGTCTCGGACCTCTGAACCCCGCAACGTCTCATAACAAAAACAACAACAATGGCGGACTACATGCTTGTGTTCGCGCTGCAGAAGATATTGAGCCTTTCTTGTCTTGCAACTTACTCGCCTTGTAGTTGAGTGTGAGTCGCAGCAGCAGTTCGACCTCATTAATGGTCCAGACAAACGATTCTGGTTTCCTTGCACTAGCCATTTTCGTCTTCTTGTGTTCGGTTTCTCTGTCTACTGTCTGTTTGTTTACAGTGCGCAAGCTTTATGCACATGCTCCATCTCTTCTTCTCCGTTTTTGGTGAATTTCAAGCGCCACCTGTAGGCCTGGAGTATGAACTACAGCATTTTCGGTCGGATTCAGTGGATCCGTATGGACGCAAATAGTCTTGAAACGATGCCGAGGAAGACGGAGGAAAAAAAGATCGTTCTTGTACGTGTGGACGAGCCCTCAGTGTCTGTTCTCTCTCTCTCACTCGTTTGCTGTGTCTGTAAGCCCCCCCCCCCCCGCTCAGTGAGGGCTCCCAGGCAGGAGCTGGCTCCGATCACTCACTTCAAAGAACTGTTTCATTCGTGACCAACACATCACTAGTGCACATGCGCAGTAGAGCAGTACAAGAGGTTTGAAAGGACACGTGGGGAGATCCTTTCCCAGGTTGAAACAAGGGTAAGCATTCCTTCTCATCTTATCTAAGTGCAAGAAATTGTGCAAGTTCTTCCTTTCTGATAATGTTCTAGTTTCCACACACACACACCCTGCTAACCAGCTGCTGACCGTGGCACATATTTGCCATACAGACATGAAAGTGATATTGACCTTATAATCTAGCTCAGAAAGACAAGCAAATAAGTTTCCTAACACGTCAAATTATTCCTTTAAATCACTTAAGTTGGAAAAATATGATGCAGTTTCTTCAGAAAGTTCTTTTCCTTATTTCACTGTTTTTCCCAATTGTAGACCGATGATGTCAGAGCCATGAGGACTGCTGTCCTGCGATGTCTCCCAGTTTTCCTTGGGGACAATGGAAATGATTTTTTCAAAGTCTGTTTTGTAAGTATTGCATAATTTGGTATGTTGAAGGTTTTGCACTATGAAGCCAAAATTTTCAAATTAGTTTTTAACCTTCCTTTATATCTGCAGGACAGTGATACCATCGCAGATGTCACACAAGTTCCTTTTGGGGCATTGACTGTTATACCTGAAGACAGACAGCAGCCAGGTCAACATGCCCTGCACCTTGAACCCACCAGCATTGCTATCATACTGGAAAGTAATATCGTCATGGATGACATTGGAAGCCACGCACAAGCCTTTTGTGTTACATTTGGACTAATATACACTCTTCATATGGACTATCCAAAAAGACTAAAGAACACCTTTGACTTCATTCAGAGGGTGATGCTCAACCTGGGTGTAGGTAACCTGAGACCAAAACTTCAGAGCTTGAAAAATGCTCTTTTGCAGTAGGTGGGTGTACTGCCGGCATATCCTTAAAATAGCAGGGGATCCTGAAGCATAGGTTCTTGATTTGAGTTTTGAACGTATATTTTTGAAACTAACCTCTGCAAAATTCTTAGTTAGTTACAGTCAGTCACAAATGGATGATTTTGGTTACTTGTTATACTTAAGTTTCTATCGTGTCCCAGTTCGTGGGATGTCGATCGGAGGTTTAATTATGTCTTGATTCATCTAAACTTTGTGAAGTTCAGTAAATAAAAGCTCGATTGAGTTTAAGTGGCATGTTATGACCTTAGAGGTCATAAATGTTTGTCTGTTTTTAATATTCCTCTTTTTACCTGAGTGAGAGTGTGTGTGCGTGTGATTGGTTGCAGGTGTGTTTGAGTGGTTGTAGGTTTTCCCTGGGAGCTGATTGGTTCCTGCCTGGAAGACAAGGGTTTAAAGGCCGGCTCCTCTCCAGTTCCTGGGGACACTCCTCCATTGACCCAGACTGCCAACGTGCATGATTGTGGAAAATGTGTTTGTTAATAAAACTATTTAAAAACACTCTTTGCTGCTGGTGCTTGGGGGACAGGAAGAGGGGAGTCTCACTTTCATGTTGCGCCAGGGTTTCCCCTAGGCCCTGGTCGTAACATGGCATTAGCAGTCTTTTGAAAATAGAGCAGAGTCCTTTTGAGAAGTTAGGGAATAACCCCCAATTTCCACTGGATACGTGTCCGCTGCGTTGCAGCTCCGATCCGGTTTTGCTCCGCCGTCCGCCAATCCCCACCGGCTGCGGTTTGAGTGCGCCACGGCGCAGTATGGTAGACAGCTGGCGTCAGGAGGACGAGGAGTTCCCGCGATAATCACATAATCACTCCCGACCGGAGTTATAGGTCTGTGTTATTAAAAACAACAACATGGAGTGTTCCCGACCGAAGGATCAGCAGAAGAGCTTGTGTTTGTCTCTTTTTTGAGATTTGTGTGCTGGTGTCAACATGGAGTGTTTTATTTTGAAAAGTAACCGGATGTTGTTTGTTATTTCGACGCTTGACTTCCTGTCTGCTCGTGCTAAATTCCGCTGAATTGCTGCGTCGTGCTCTGGCATCTGCCAGAAATAGAAGTCCTGCGTATTTGTGCCGGAGAGCTCCAGACTGCCGGAGCTGGGACGGAGCAGATACGCAGCGCAGCAGACCTGGTGGGGATTGACTCATAGACTAAAGTGAAACGTATCTGCTCCGCTGGCGTGGCGGAGACGCAACGCAGCGGAGACGTATCCAGTGGAAATTGGGGGTTAGTCAGATGATTTCAAAGAACCTCTGTGTACTTATTCAAATGTTTGTTTTAAAGTGTTACCCCTAAACCCCTAAATGTTATAGATGTTATAGAATGATTTGATGGCAGTCATGCAAAACATGAACATAGAAAAGTGAGAGGATATATCTTTTCTCATGGAAAGTTTACTTCCACTTGCATATAACAACAGTGAACTAAACAACAGATTTCCTGGGTAAATGAATAGTACTAGTGTTATGTTATGGCCATGGGTTGTTAGGAGATATCCTTTTTGTCTTTGTTTTGGCATGGAGAATGGCTCTAAATACTGAGTGAGCCTTAACTACCAGTGAAGTTGTACTACAGATGCACCATTTTTCTGTCTTTGTGAAAAATATACATTTGAAATTATTTGTTGAATTGGTTAGAGTTGCTTAAATTATCTTGCGTTCTAGATAACTCAGACGATACCAGCATTAATGTGCCCAGTTTTAAATACTGAGAGTGATACTTCTACTGCAAGTTGTTAGTCGCCATGGAGCTTTTGGAAATTCATATAACCAGATTGCCTGTATAAATCCACCTGTTTTTGCATTAAGGTTATGTGTTTTGGGTGGAGACAAAATAATGAAACATGAAAATGTCAATGTAAAAGAAAGAGTATATAAATGTGATTGTTAGTTTGCAACCAGTAGAATACAGATATATGAATACGAATAGAATGTTAACCCTAATATTTATGTTTTCAATACATTATGTTTTGTTTATTACAGTTCAAAGCATATGCATTGTTTTTGTTTCATTTAGCTTGAAAGCTGGCTGAAGCTTAAGTGAATATTGGTATTGTGATAAAAGGAGCCTTGTTGAAGTCTTAAGTAATGTCAGGGAGAAAGATATATTCCTACATTTGTTTAGAAAGATTTGCTTATAAAATATTTTATAAGGCTTATATATTTGTTTTTATTATGTCATTTCATTTGTTTCCACAAACAATGGCCTTGGCTTAAGATGCACAGAATTACATTTTGTTCCAATAATAAAATAAGCCTGCAAGCTTATCATTCTTTGTTCTGTTTGCTTGATTTTTTTTAGTGCAATTGGTTTCCTAAATTATATTGAGTAAACACAACTGTTCAGTTAAGCCAGACTAACTTGGCTTACTTAAGTTGGCAACACTTTGAAAGATCAAGTTCATTATACTTGCTATTTTTTAATTTGACATAACTTCACAAAATTAAGTAAATACAACTAGATCTAAAGTAAACTTGACAAGTAGATATGAAGTCAACTTAAATAAAGACTATTAGTTATATTTACTTAGCTTTTTTAGAGCAATCAGTTTCCTAGATTCTTTTAATAGTCAGGGAGCTAAAGTCTCAAAAATGGGTTGAACCTGACATGGTCTGCCATACTTTATATATGTGTTTTTTCTGTTAACTTTGGCCCTAAGAACCAATAATTGGAGGGTCTGCTCTGCCGGAAATATCGCGAAAAAAAAATGTGGCCATTTTAGTGTATGTATCCTATATTTTTTATCAGAAAAATGTGAAAAATGATTTTTTCCCTCAACTCCTCAGTGGGTTGGTTAGTCTGTCAATAAATGGATTCCAGATACACAGAACAAATGTGCTGACAACATCCACTGAAAAAAATAACTCTTAAAACACATTTCTACATGATTTTGCATCAATTTAATGCAAAAAATTAGGCGTTTTCTCACTTTTTTCCAATATTTTCATCTTTACTTTATTGGCAATCAATTATTCCACCAAGTTATGACATCAGCCAATATGCCATTCTTTTCACCAAACAGTATACTCATTCCACAGAAAAAATTATAAAAATCCAACCAAAATCAATGGATCTGTGGAGATTTCAATACTAGTTGGCGATCGACAGGCTCAGAACCTCAGTAGAATTTTAGACATATTAGTCTATTTGCCAGCCCATAGAGCCCCATTGTGAACACAGAAATGTTGAGTACACCAAAGTTTTATGTTAGAAATGTACAGTATGGGTCCCCAGTATTAAGAAACTGCCTGATGCTAACTTGTATATGTTTGGCAATTTGCATAATTAGCATTATTAGCATTAATTAGCATTAATCGCATATATGGGCAATATTTCAGCAACTGCTTGGCCGATTTGGACAATATTGGCGTGGTTTTGGGGGTTATTGAGGATGCAGAATTCATTTCTGACATTTTCAAAATTCGAAATGGCAGTTTAAACCAAAATAGGCCATATTTTAACTCCCAGTGGGTCGATTTTTATGAATTTTGAGTCAATTTTGAAGTTTTAGCTGAATCTATAAAAATGAATTGTAGAATATTTATGAACACAATTATCTAAATGATGCAGAATATGTACATTTTAATTCACATAACATTACACTCAGAGGTGACATTGGAGATAACAAAAGCAAGTACCATATCAAAATTCAAAGTGGCAGTTTAAACCTAAAGTGGTCATATTTTAACTCCCAGTGGACCGATTTTGATGAATTTTGAGTCGATTTTGAGGTTATATATATGCTTAATACGTCGGACCTGCATTTCAGAATCAAGAGAGCATAATGTCATTGGTGTTAATGTTGAGACGTAATACTTCTTCAAATTTCTTCAGTTCTGCTTGTGTTTTTTGACTGCTTTGTGTCATTGTCGCTGTGGTTACTACGTCGGGCAGAATTCTGGCTGGACGGAAAGACGGACAAAACAGAGCTTTTTATATTTGGATATGTTGGGACCAACAGTTGAAGTCATTCATTGTGGCTTTCAAAATGGACTCTGAACTTAACTCGGTCTCCCAGAATTCCCTCATTCTTCACCAAGCAGGTTCGCTCTGAGCCTGAGCCTGATCGCCAACTAGTATTGAAATCTCCACAGATCCATTGATTTTGGTTGGATTTTTATAATTTTTTCTGTGGAATGAGTATACTGTTTGGTGAAAAGAATGGCATATTGACTGATGTCATAACTTGGTGGAATAATTGATTGCCAATAAAGTAAAGATGAAAATATTGGAAAAAAGTGAGAAAACGCCTAATTTTTTGCATTAAATTGATGCAAAATCATGTAGAAATGTGTTTTAAGAGTTATTTTTTTCAGTGGATGTTGTCGGCACATGTGTTCTGTGTATCTGGAATCCATTTATTGACAGACTAACCAACCCACTGAGGAGTTGAGGGAAAAAATCATTTTTCACATTTTTCTGATAAAAAATATAGGATATATACACTAAAATGGCCACATTTTTTTTCGCGATATTTCCGGCAGAGCAGACCCTCCAATTATTGGCTCTTAGGGTCAAAGTTAACAGAAAAAACACATATAAAAAGTATGGCAGACCATGTCAGGTTCAACCCATTTTTGAGACTTTGGCTCACCGACTATAAGTAAGCTCAACTTGTCACATTTTAGAGTGTGGTCAACCTGGTGGGTAAATGTTTCTAACAAAACAGTCCTGTAATTGAAAAATTTGCTGCCAGTTTTAACTATGTTTTGGTGTCATTTACAGCATGCTGCTTCTGTCCTCTGTCTGTGTTGAAGTTTCACACACACAGCACAGGGTTAGAAACTTAATGATTATTCTTTTTTGAAATACATACGGTAGGCCTACATCAGTCATTACCTTTTGTTCCTTCATTATAGCAGTTTTGATAATTAGATGCCAGAAATCAAAACAATATTCAATTCATTTCTCCAGGCAGATATACCGCAAAAACTATTTAACTCAATTCACTCTATAAAAGTCCTTGTTACGCAGGTATGGCACTTCAACTGGATGCCGGGGAGCCTGAGTCCCTGGTGGCTGCAAGGGCAGATGGAGCAGCAGTTGAATGAGCTGTGGCTGCTGCCCAAGTGATTTTATTGTACAGTCACCGCAGACTGTCCGGCCTGGTGCAGTGCTAAAACTTTTTACTGGATGCAGCAGAGGACTACAGAATTTCTAAAAAACAGGCAGTCGCAGGCTTGGAGGCTATGGCAAGCCATTTTAACGTTTAATAGCTAGACTGGATATGTATTGCAGATATCTGTAATTCAATTATCCTAGTTAAAAAGAACATTCCAGATATCCACAATGGCATTCTTCCTATTCACAATTGTTATTTCAGATATCCACAATTACATTCTTCCTAGGACAAATGACATCACTTTTGGATATCTTAAATTTAGTTTTGACTAGTACAATCAAAGTTGTAGATATCTTAAAATAACATTTCTACTGGTAAAAATGTTATTGCGGATATCTTTAATTACCATTCTGACTAGTGAGAATACAATTTTGACTAGGAGAAATGCTATTATGGCTATCTAAAATGCAATTACAGATAGGAGTGTGGTTCGATTAAATGTTAAAACGGCTTGCCATAGGAGGCTGCAGGGAGGCAAGCTGTGATGTAAGAAACCTTTACAGCAGTTACTGAACAGTTACTCAAGTACTGTACTTTTTAAGGTGCTTGTATTTTACTTGAGTAGTTCCATTGTGTGTTACTTATACTAGTGTAACAACATTCAATTACTTATGAAGTCATGGCAAACTTCAACATAAACAAAATGCTTTATTCCAGTGGTGATTGAGTTCTGGCCGTGTCTGTTGGTTTGATGGTTGCTGTGCCACCAGGATTACATAAGAGCAACTGGACACATTTCCACAATACTTGGACATGAGGGTCTCGACCCTCAGTCAAGTTTGATATTTAATGAGGCTTGATTAAATCCAAGGGAACTGTTGGGCCATAGAATAAAGTAATGCCTTTCAAATGGGTTGTTCTGTCTCCTGTAATAAATCACACATCTAGTTGCTTAATTCAAACATATTGACTCAACTATGCATGAAATGTGACTCTTTACATTCAACTCGTGTAATTAAATTAGATGGAAAATTTCCACGTAACTAAAATACTGATTAAAGGTGCGATCGTGGTTTTGGGGAAGACATTTTAATCAGAAGAGAAAGATGTTTGTTAAGCATTGTCTTGTGTCACACCATACTGCTTTCAAAAACATCTTTGATGTTGGATGTTTGATGTGTGGGGTCAAGCTGTGGTTATGACAACAACAACAGCAACAACAAAGAGAACAGGCGTGTTTCTCACAGGTGTGGTCTGAGAGAGACAGGCAGCACAATGAGGAGGCAGAAGCACTTTACTGCACAGGAGGCTTGTGAGCTCATTCTTAATCATGTTGTGGAAAAGAATGACCAGGAGGACAATGCTGAACATAATGAGGAGGAAGAATCAACTGATGAGGTGATAGAGCTGACAGACAGACCACATGCTACTTCTTTCTCTGAGGAAGCGCCAGCAAATTCTGCTCTCGCCAAAGTGATCACACCATGACTACCTGCCTCACATGCAGCTGAGGGCATTCGAACTGTTTTTATTCTGAAAAGTTAGAAAAAAAAGTTAGTTTTGAAAAGTTAAATGTTTTGGAAATTAATGTTGACATGTTTTGTATGTCAGGTAATGAGTTGGAACAGAGGTGGGTGATAATTCATACTTTATGCTTTATAAACAGTCAAACCAGACAATAGCTATGATTATTTGCTGACATTAGAAAATTGAAGTGGTTTAAAACCGCGTCCTAACTCAACTTTACATACAGACATATGCCAGTCTGTAATGATGTAGGGTTAGGGTTAGCTATAGTCAGAATGTTTTTATTCATCATTATTATTTACTGTAGGTAAAAGTTCATGTAAATGAGGTCTTATTGGCCTTAAATTTCAAATGGAATAGAGACATGGTGTTAATGTGTTTGAATGAAGTTGTTATTAAAGGTGTAACACAGTATTGGGGAAAGTAACTTAACAGATTTTTTGTTTCTGCCTAAGCAAACAAATGATACAAATAAACAAACTTTCTTTCTTCTCATAACTGAATAAAACAAACTGACAGTTTGTACTGTTTTACTATGTTATATGTGGTGGACCCTGCCACATGTCTAGCGTCAAAAATTAATATTTCTGAGTTTTATTATTACAGTAAATATACAAAATACTGAGTTTGAATTTCCATCCATCCATTGTCTGTATGGGGTCGCAGGGAGTTTGAATTTCTTCTACCAAACTATGTAGTGCCTCTATAAATTAAATCATATTTTCAGTGTATATTTGTATATAATCTATGAACTTCATATTCAGTGACAGCGTGTTTAATTACCATTAACAGTCTGGGACAATGACACACAATGAATGAAGCTGGAGCGTGGCAAATTAATGACTGTTGCGTGCATCAGTGTTTCCATCTCACTGTGGGGGCTGGTTATTTCTTTTCTTTCTGTGGTACATCTAAGCCTTCCATTCATTCTTAATCCAAACAAGATTTCTGTAGATATCAACTCCTCCTCCTCATATGTAGGCGGAAAGGCCTTGAGCCCGGGGCCATCTCCGAGCTGTTGAGGGAAAAAGACGAGGATTTGCTGTTAAGTCCAGGCAGGTTGGAAAAATTGCCAAAGGTCAAATAGATTAAGGTTTTGAGAGCAGAACTATTTAAGTGGGAGAGGGGAGAGGGGAGAGCCACAGGCTGGAGGCTGATTCAGATGTTCAGAGAGTGACAGAAGAAACAAGGTTCCAGGCAACAACTGTTCTACAGGTATGGTTACAAACAGGCTGCTGAGAATGTGCCAATGTATAAAAATGTGCTAATGTATAGACTGTGTAAACTATGGGTCAACTGATTATCAGATCCAATATTCTGAATTTCTAATGATCAAAATCAGTGTTTTTAAAACCTGATTTCGAATTGAAAAAATGGAAAAATATGCAACCTGCCACTGCTAAAGTAACGCGTAACTAAAGTTGTCAAATAAATGTATTAGAGTAAAAGTACAATATTGAAAATTGTATTTGAGTGGAAAAGCAAAGTAGCATAAAATGGAAATACTCAAGTAAAGCAGAAGCACCTCAACATTGTACCTAAGTATAGAACTTGTGCAGATATACTGAGTTGCTTTCCATCTCAACAAGTAGTGTGAAGAGTAAATTGTAAAAAACACTTTTTATCATATGTGTCAGAGTTTGTGAGACTTCATAGAGGTGGAGCTGGGAGAGTCCTGGAGGGTCCTGGAGGACAACTTGCACGTTGTTTGTATCTAGTTCACTTTGTGCAGTTACTTGGGCAGTAATATTATTTGTGTTCTTCTATGAAGCTGTTTGATGGAGCACTTTCAATAAATAACGCTGATTTTACAGCACCCCACAGATGACATATTTTTTCCGACTACTAGTGTAACCCAGAAGTTAAAAGCTACTGTTTCTCCAATAATACGTGTATACATTACAAACCTTAACTTCCACTATGTGAGAAAGAAATGGGCACTGTGTGTGTGTGTGTGTGTGTGTGTGTGTGTGTGTGTGCGCATCATAAATAAAACCAAACATCATAAATAAACCAATATCTTTACCTTTTCTTAATACAGATCATCTACCTGCACTATAATTACTATTTTGGTGCGATATATTGTGTGGCTATATGTTTTTGTGATCCTAATTAGAACCATGCACCAATGAAACTACAAATTCCGGTCACAAATTCTAACAGGCCACAGCGCGGCTCAAGGGAGCTGTAGTTTTTATAGGTGTCACTGTTTGTCATAGAATTGGAAGTTGTAAAAACTGAAATGTGAGTACAGTGGAGAGTTTAAGGGGACGCTTAACACATTTGTGCAATCAGATTTGAAACATGTAGCTGATGGTCTTGTTTGCTTTTACAGGTTATTAATAGTCAGCGGAATCATGCAAATGTTTCGTCAAGACTTAAAACTTATTTGTAGTCACTTTAACTCTCGGTATAAATACAAATCTGAAGATAGAAGATGAATTTCAGTTATTAGAGGAACCCAAAAACCTATTTTGGTTTCCAGTTTGATTATGAATTTACAGTCGAACCTTATCTTCTCTATTAATTTCATTATTGCAATATTGCATTATAATGCAATTATATGCTACTCTACTACTCATAGAGATGTATTAGTAGTTTTACAAACTGATTTACACAGTGATTCAGATTTGAAAATCTTATCTGCTCAGGATAATTTCATTCAAGAAGATATGAATGAAAGGAGGCACAGATGTGAAACATAAATCTCTCCTGTAAATATGAAACCACCTCAAACATGACAGCACAGTCCCTCGCTTTATTCCACATTAACTTGGTTGGGCCTCTGACATGGTTTTTAAGTGTCTAATGTGAGACCTGATCCCCTCTTGTGGCAGGTGTCGGTGCTGCACCCATCAGAGGATGCAGCCAGTTGTCATGGCAGCAGTGCTACTGCTGGCTGGGGCAGGCCAAGGCTGCAGATTTGGCTGCCATCCAACCAACGTCAGCATGCCGGTAGAGAGCTGTGGCGGCACAGAGTTCATCTACACCACCATATGTGCAGGACAGTGCTACCACGAGGTAACGGATCATTCAAACCTTGAACACACCGAGTTGTTCTGATTTATATCCATGAGGATGTTAAACTTCGCGCCAGCTGATCGATCCAGAGTTTGTTCTCTTTGTTTGATAATCTTGAGGGAGTTTTTCCATTGAATTGATTTCACCTCAGTGGAAGTTAATACAACCTAATCACACTCAGTAGATAATCATTTAAGGAATGTAAATTTACATACATTAAATGGCAGGCAAGTTTGTTTTTTTATTTATTGTTTTTTTACCTTGTCTCCATTCTTGCCAGACATGTTCGCTAATAATATGCATTAACTGAACCTGCTCATCTCTTTATTGTTATTACCACAGTTAATAACCATGTTTGTAAACTTATAGTTTGTATGAGTGAGAATTAAGACAATCACCTGGAACACTTTATAATAACCATCATTCATAAATTAAAAATGTATAAAATATTGAACTTTAGTTTATAGTTATTTCACTGTTCACAAACAATGAGATGCTTTATAAACCATGTATTAACATTATTAACAGTTGCAAATTATCCAAATAATGTTTGTAGATGAACTACATAGTATTTATTAACTGTTTACAAACTATGATTACCATCAGTTGAAAGTTTTAAGTGGCACTTAGTAGTTTTGGAGAATAAATTCAAACTAGGAAATATTAATATTTACAATATCAATGAAGTAATAATAGTCAGAACTAGTTATTTTTCCATAACTGAATAAACAAGTTGTTTATTTAGTTTGTTCAGACAAAATATAGGCGATGAAGATCGTTCCTTTCTGATCAAAAATTTCAATTGCTTAATATAAGGTTTGTCGAACAATATTTTTTTGGTACCAATTAAACAACTGTCCCCTGTTGCTGTTAAAGACCTTAATGCTCGGTCAGTTTTCCCTGATAATGATGGTTAATGATCATGAACTGAGCTTTAGATATACATCATTTTTGCATCCGATGACCAGTTTGATAATCCAGTTTGATAAAATACTGCTTTTCATATCTCTGTTCTGCTTTCAGAGAGACTGAACAAATATAAGGAGCTGAAATAAAGTTTATGAAACTGGAATTGAACTAATTAGATTGCATGTCAATTAAATTATGACATAATTGTGGATTAACATCTATCAATTGATGATCTATTAAATGTTAACTAATAACATGAAGTCAGTAACTTCATCTTTTCATAATCCTGACTAATGAATTAGTTCAATATGACTTAATTATATGATGTGTGCCCTTTTTATAAAGTGTAAAATTATATAGTGTGTTTCTAAACCTGCCAGTCACATGCAGGTCATAGCAGGTTGTTGTCATTTTTAATGGTTCCACAGCCCTTTGACTTAGTTTGGATCGAGCTCTGTCTCTTTATCAGTTTGTGCCTGTGAGTGCAGGCAGAGGTCAGTAGTTTACTCTGCTGTTCGATGGTTGAAGATTTTTATTTAAAGATATAATATGTAACATATCTGTATATTCAAGTATTTTAAAATTACTTCTTTTGTTATGTATTTTATTGATTTTTTTTCCAAGGTCAGTGCATTTTGTTTCGTCGGAATAACTTCCCGGGAAACAGTGGCGTCACTAGGTTTTAAGGACAGGGGAGGCTTAGCCCCCAAGAGATGCACTGGATGTGAGCGGACGTAGTGCGCAAGCACAAAATTTCACAAACAGCTAACAAAGACTGAGAAATTATTTATTATTATTATTTCAGTCTGTTTTTTTTAATACAGTACAAGAACAAACACAGGTTTGCACAGTAACAGTATGTTTACAGCTTTATTGTGTTGTGAGCCTCACAACACAATAATTGTTTGCTCCCAAATATTTTGAAGTTGCACAGATTACATTTTTGGGCACAAATGTGACTAAAATGGTTGTAATTTTAAGCCCTGCATATATGCATATGCATATATATGTATATATACATATATATATATATATATATATATATACATATATATATATATATATATATATATATATATATATACATATATATATATATACATATATATATATATACATATATATACATATACATATATATATATATACATATATATATATATATATATATATACATATATATATACATATATATATATATATTATTAGGGCTGTCAAACGATCAATTTCTTTAATCGCGATTAATCGCATTCTGTCCGTAGTTAACTCGTGATTAATCGCAATTTTTTTGGCACATTTTTTTCTGTTCTAAATGTACCTTAATGTATTTTTTTCATGTTCTTAATACTTTTAACAACATAAGAAAGGTCAAATATGCTTGCATTATGAAAATGTTTATTCAACACTTCAAATCATGCAGGAAAATAAATCCAGGGTTGTCTGCTTTTGGCGAGGGGGGGCGACGGGCTCTCTGCATCTGCCGTCTGTTTGGCTTGCAAGTGGTATCTACTGACACTGCAGGTTTTTCTTCTTCGCCTTTTTCACGTAGTGTGCTACTTTCTGTCAGTCAGTATCACACTGATGATCGCCATGGCTCCGATGCAGCAAAACAATAAAAAGTACGACTTGAAATTCAAACCTTCTGTCGTGATATATTCAGAGGAACACTCGGGAGAAGCAGCCGCTAGACATTTCTCTGTCGACCCCAAGAGAGTGAGAGAGACTGAGCTTCAGCGTCTGTCCGAAGAGGACAGCAGCAGGACCAGGCTGCCTGCTGGAGGGAGGAAGAAGGCTAGCGAGGAGCCTGAGATAAACATGCGGGGATGAGTTATCAGCAAACGGGCACGCCACAAGAGAGTGTCCCGCAAAATGATCAGGGCGATGGAGAAACAAATGTCCGCCACCGTGAGCGACAGCAGAGATGAGGAGTTTGCAGCGAGTGCTGCTTTTCAGTCTGCCGTGTTTTTAACGAACCGCCAACCCTGCTTCTTCTTCTTCTTCTTATTCCCTTTCTTCATCTTTTGCCACCCTCTGTATCAAGACTATGGGTGCCGCCGACGGCCATAAATCATACAATGCGCTTTTTTTTTCTTTCTTTATACTGAGCGTTAATCGCGCGTTAAAAAAATTAACGGCGTTAAGAGGAGGTTGCGTTAAGAGGACGTTGCGTTAACGCGTTATTAACGTTAAAGTTAACGCGTTATTAATATCTATATATATATCTATACTTTCTAATCATTACTCTCCTCAAGAAAAGCTCAAGTTAAATAAGTCTTATATGGTGCACCTTGACTGAAATGTTTCATATTTCATATTCATATTGATTTCCATAAAATTCCAAGACTGTCTGCATCAGAAATGACTCTATCCTGTGAAATCCTTTAGACTCACGTTTCCAGTAGAGGTCTCTCCCCTCTCACTCCCTGTGCTCCTCTGCCCTGACTCCTACAGGTCAAGATAATATATGGTAAAAAGAGTGCACACTTAACTCTATAAACAACCAGGGCCTTCACAATGCAGTTCAGACTAACTAGCTAGCTAAGTAGCAGCGTTCTTTTAGAGCTGGAATGTAACTTTTGACCATGAAACAACAAAGACGCGCGCAGAGATGTTCTATAGTGTGCAAGCTAGGTTTTTATTTGTCAAACAGTGAGCACTTGGTTCATTAATTACATGGGAATTTCTGCTGTTAGCTGGGGGCTGGAGCTAACTAACTGTTACTACCAGCAGTGATGAATACTTACTTTCTTGAAAAACGTTCTTATATCCATTTTTCTTCATTTACATTCTTCTCCTCATGCGGTTCTAGTCGCTCTGTGTGCTTCAAGGTACACACGCTGCAGGACCCGAGTGCAAGCAAGGGCGCAGGGAAAACGTGGACTGGATTTTCAGTGATGTGGGCGTTCTCTATATGAACAAGAGGAATGGATTGGATAACAACGCACTGAAGGGGCTCTCTCTACCTTACACTATAAAGTGAAGGGAAACTGACAGATTTATGGCCATATTTCAGTGAATAATGACAGGTTATATGATTATTTATTTAAACTCATATTCTGGCCACTTTATATTGAATTTGTCTGCACTTTTTTGTAAAAAAAAAATAAAAAGATTAAAAAAAATAAGATAATAAAAATGAATAAAAACACCAAATTATTTAGGCTTATTTAGCCACTGCCGGGGAACATCAGCTGATACTTGCAAGAGTGAGGAGGGATGTTGGAAAATGTGACTAAACGTAACATTGATAAAACTTAAATATTATATTATACATTACATCTTCTGCAAACCTTTCTGCCTGAGTCACGTCAGGTAGATTTTCATCAGCAGTCCCGTTATCTCCCGCTACTTCAAGATGTCATTAGTCTGCCTTTTGTTTACTTTGTTTAACAAATGGCAGAAATGACATACTTTCCTTGTAAAATGTAAAATGTCTTGGATTACAGTTCTTGCTCTTTTTAAAAAAAATATTTGTCGTCATCATAAATCACAAAGTTGCATTTCTATCCACGTTCTTCAATCATATGCTGTCGTCTATTGGTGTACTTGACAGGATCCGGTCTACATAAGTCATCATGACTGGGCTGAACAAAGGACCTGTAATGGGGACTGGTCCTATGAGGTGAAACACATGGATGGATGTCCGCTGGCTGTCACCTACCCTGTGGCCAGAAACTGCGAGTGTACGGTGTGTAACACTGAAAACACGGACTGCGGGCTCTTTCTTGGAAATATCCCCAAATGTCTGCCCTTTTAAAGAAACTTATCATCTGTTATACGGTTACTTATCATCTTTGGTAACTTGGTACTTATAAATAAATAATAAAAAATGAATGAAGTTTTTGGGATTTGTCCGTCATCATGGACACAGGAAGTAGGGGTGCTGAGGGGGCTGCAACACCCGCCTGAAAGCATTGTATGACCCTTTTACTGTTTGTCCACATCAAGCCTAAATTAACTTGACAATATTCTGGTTAATCTGCCAAGTGTATGAAGTGTGCGAACTGCAGTGCTGACTGGAGTGTCTGTTGCACAAAAGCAAATCTTTGTAACATACAGTATGCTCCTCTCCACTATGATATTCATCTATAACATTTGCCGAATTCACAAGAATGACCAAATAATTAAGAATTTATCATAGAAAGCATTATACGAAGATTATAATGTTTTTTCCCAACTCAAAATCACACAAAATTGAGAGTTTTTATAAGGGAGTCTGGGGAATTTCTCTCCCCCTTCATCTCCTTGCTGTTGACGACTGCAGCTGGTGTGGCTGCTTTGACCTACAGTGTAGTATGATGTGCTTTTTTCTGTTTTCAAATCATTATGCAATTATTACACAATATACAAACATTTCTCGTTAATAAGATATAAATTATCCTGGCCATTCCAATACAAAAAAACATGAATGTCATACACCATAAACAAAGTAATTACACAGACCAACTTCTCAGCACCGCAACTATGACTGACTTGAAGTGTCCCTGTCTGTCATTGGTAAATGGACATTCACTGGTTAAATTAGGTTTTCCTTTTCTATTTTGTTCGGTTATAAGAATTGAAATCATAGGACAGCAGCACATTTGAACCTCCTTTGTTCCTGCTCTGTTCTGTAGTTAACTCCTCAAACACAGAGGAAATGTCATAAGTCAGTGCTTAAGAAACTCTGTAGTGAGATAGGACAGACGCTTTAAAATATTAAAGGCCGACTGAAAGATTAAATGTCTTACCAATAGTTATGCCTCTGGTCCTGACCAAAGTCACTGATGCCCAACATTCAATGATCCTGAGATTCAAACTTTCATGCTCACAACTGGAGGTCAAACTAGAATAAAAAGAGCCGGCCTCACCTCTTTTTTGACAGGTGGAAATGAAAATATAGAGTTTGCGGTTTTCCAAAAGCTCTAATAAAGTGCCTGCTGATCAGTGGCTCTCTATAGGAAGCACTAAATTTAGAAAGTCCACAGCAGACAAAACCATCCTCTCATCGGGACTCTTACAGTACAGTATATTGTTTGGATGAACATCTGTAATGCTCTTGAGCCAGTGTTGCAATAGGACTGTGTGTGTGATGATGATCTTGAAACCAAGATAAAAATCGGCAGTACATTTGCGTTTTAAGGTGTAGATGTATCTGTTTGATTAATTCGGTATTCAAGGTGCAGTATGTAGTTTTAGGGGAGACATTTTAATCAGAAGAGAAAGATCTTCACTAACTGCTTTTTTTTTTTTTTTTACACCTAAATGAACTAAATAAAAAAAGTAGTGAGTACCCGGCCTTCTTGGAGGCCCTGGGAGGGGCACTGGAAAGTGCCTCAACTGGGATCTCTGTCGTTCTACTGGGGGACTTCAATGCTCACGTGGGCAGCGTCAGCGTTACCTGGAGGGATGTAATTGGGAGAAACGGCCTCCCCGATCTGAACCCGAGTGGTGGCCCCGTGTTCCCAGTACTATAAGAGCACACCTCACAAGGCTCTGCGAGAGAGAGGGAGGACAAGGGAGAAATCCTCGTGACAAACTGGGGGCTCGTCAAAGTTTGGTTAGATGTTTTCTGTGTGAACATTTAATCACCTGTTCTCTTTTGTGTTAAAGGCCTCCAGGTGCACTTGATTTCTGGGGTTTCTCAGGCAGTGTTGCAGGGCTTGAGAGTTAACACCTGGGTGAATGATTGGCCTTTGTCTCTTTGAACATGCAGAAGAGCATGATGTGAGTTGGATTTGGAGACCCGTTTGTCCAAAGGAGGGTGAGTATTGACATGCTGGTGTGTAATTTTGTTGGAGCTCAAGCTGATTTCCCCTGGTAGGCATAGCAGCAATGTTCCTTTGAGCTTTGCTGAATTTGTTGTTTTTGTAGTGTTGGGGTGGACGCGGTTAGAGACTTTGTCTCGGGAGCATGTCCATGGCTGTGGGGGGGTTGCCAGATTCTGGTCGCTTCTTCATGTCAGTGGTCCTATAGTGCATAAATACCCGCCGCAACTAACCACATGAAGACTAGGGGTGAGTTACTTTAGTTTTGGTTAGGCAGATAGAGGGGACACTCCTGTTTGCTTTTTGTTACAGCCAGTGTGTTGCTTGCTCTCCTTTGGGCTGGGTTGGTAAAATGGCTCTAGTTGAAGGTTTTTTTGAGACTCCATCGGAGGGTTTTTTGGATGGCTGCACAAAAGAGCAATTATTGAAAATTGCAGACCATTACAAGGTTGAAATCAGTGACAAAAGACTCAAGGATACAGTTAAGTTAAGCTCAGAGCACTGCTTTGTCCTTTGAACAGCAGAAGGAGCTGCTGCTGTTACAAATGGAGCATGAGAGGTTAAAGCTTAAAGTAGAAGTTGAGCAGTCAGAGAAAAGGAAGTCTGAGGTTGACCGAAAATTGGCTTTGGAGAAATTGAGGTGTGATGCTGCCACAGAGCAAGCCGGGATCAAGTTGGAACATGAGAAGTTAAGTTTGTGCAGAGAGGGTAAGTTGAACGTGGAAGCGGGTCAAGGGCTAGCTGAAGATGTTTCTTCAGGTGTTCGCTCCTCTTATTCATTTTGATCTTGTTGGTAACCTGCGTCTTGTTCCAAAGTTCAATGAAAGGGATCCTGAGTAGGGCTGCACGATTCTGGAAAAAATGTGAATCACGATTTTTTTGCTTAGAATTGAGATCACGATTCTCTGGCACGATTTTTTTTTCACAAAATGTTTATTGCACTGATGAACAAAACAAACATTGTAGTGTGGCAGAGGCATACTACTATGCCTCTGCCAAAGCAATGTTTGTTTTTTGTTTTGTTCAAGTTCTATCATTGGATGAGAAATTATTTTTACAAAAGTAAAAAAAAAAATGTAGTCTCCAAGATGAGAGAGCATCCTTTAATACCTCATGTTGTACAGTGTTTATTGGGGCCGTATCTTGGCTAGGTGATATGCGATAGCTGCTGTGATCGGCTTACTAAAACGGAGGCGTAATATTCCTCCTTTTCCAAAAGCTGCCTCCGAGGTAGGCGTAAACATGTGACGTGACGTGAAGCTCGAAGTTGGGCTGTGAACAGTGACAACGAATTTGTCTTCAAAATAAGAGCTTTACATTGCACCACATTGGATTTTAGAACTGGGTTCTTAGTGGGGGGCTTTTAATTTGAAAGTAGTGACTGTTCCTGGCTTGTTGCTACAAGCGGACACAACCTAACAGCTAGTGATCCAGGAGACACTAGCATTTCCTGTGTGGCTTCTAGGAGACGCTAGCATCTCCTGTGTAGCTAAGTGTAGCTTCCAGGAGACGCTAGCATCTCCTGTGTAGCTAAGTGTAGCTTCCAGGAGACACTAGCATCTCCTGGATCTCAGCGGCCGTCCAGTTGCTTATCTTAATGTCCGCGGATGAAGTGATGGACTGGCTGCTGTGAACAGCTGTTTCTTGGTGAAAAAAACAGTGCAGGTCATCGACACCTCCGCCCACCTCCCACGCAGGGGCCGGAACATTGACGGCTCGGATTTAGATAGCAGGCGAACCGGAAATAAGTGTAGCTTCCGAGCCGCCAAATCGGTGGACCAAAACAGACCCCCAGTTTGCCGCCCTCTGTCTAAAACTGCGGACCAAGCCGCCAAGCGGGCAGGCAGATTGGCGGCTTGCAGCCCTGTATAAAACGGCTTCTCACTCACTCCTTCCAAACACTCAACTGCAGGCGGGCTTGCTCCACTGAATAACATGTTGTAATGATGCTTTACCACAGGTTGAGGGAGGAGGCAGTGGCAGTGCTGCGTTTGGTGGCGCTTCAAAAAATCCGAGAGGAAAATAGGAGCATTTGTTTGAGCTGCAGCTCGAGATATAAAATGCTTCAGAATCGCTGTGTGTTGAAATGAGATCACGTGTATGTGCAAATCGAGATCGCGATTTTTTAACGATTTTTCGTGCAGCCCTAATCCTGAGACATTTTTTTCTTTGTTTGAAAGAGTGGCTGATGCTAGGGGCAGGCCTGATGTTGATCGCACAACCATGTTGCAGTGTGTGTTGACTGGGAAGGCACAGGAGGCATAATCAGCTTTGTCTGTGACTAACAGTTTGTGTTATGATTCAGTAAAAGCTGCTGTTCTAAAGCCTATGAGATGGTTCCTGAGGCTTATCACCAGCGATTCAGGAAGGGTAAAAAGGAGGATAAACAGTCCTACCTGGAGTTTTCACGTGATATAGTGAATGCTTTTAATCGTTGGAAAACGGCCTCTGGGGTTAAAACATTTGAAGATTTGTGTGATCTTATGCTTTTGGAACAATTCAAAAATGCTGTTCCTAAACAAATTGCCACATATGTAACAGAGCAACAGGTGAAAACAGTTGGTGAGGCGGCTGCATTAGCGGATCAATATGATTTGACACACAACAGTGGTTGGGGAAGTGCGCGTGGTGCTGGTGGCTTTAGGGATAGTGCTACTGGTCAGGTTTTGTTTTCTGCAGGAGCAGTCAAGCCTGAGGTGGGGGCAAGGATGACCGGTTGGCATGATGTGGAAAAGGTATGTCACTTCTGTCATAAAAAAAGGGTATGTGAAAGCAGACTGCTATGCTCTACAGAAAATAAACAAGCAAATGAGTGTGAAGCCCGCTGCATTTGCCGCTTCGGCGATGTGTGTTTCAAACATGCCTGACGTACATAAGGAGGTTCCTGTTGATGTCGCTTATTTGCCTTTTGTATCAAGCAGATACTTTTTCCTTTCAGGATCCAGTAAGAAGGTCCCTGTTACAATTCTAAGAGACACTGGTGCATTGGATTCATTCATCCTGGCGTCTGTTCTCCCTTTTTCAGGGGAGTGAAAGGAGTCCATATCATTCTTGGGAATGGGCTGGCTGGTGGACATGTGTGGCCTAATGTTCCTCCACTTCCGGTGGTTAATCCAGTCTCTGCTACTAGTGATGGACCAGATGAATGTGAGCGCACATTTCCAGACGTGTTTCCAGCATGTGTAGTGGCACGTGCTGGTGCTCGTGCTGGTGGTGATCCTGACAAAGTAAGTGTGATGGAGGCACCATGTATGAACTTGTCTGACTTTCCATTGTCTGTTTCACGTGCAGAGTTGGTGGCAGAGCAGCAGTCAGATCCTTCCATTAGGGAGCTGTGGGAGGTCGCAAGCACTGTGGCAGAAGTGAAGGACAGGGCACATGGCTATTTCCTGGACAATGGTGTGCTGGTGAGGAAATTGGTGCCTTGTAATGAGGTTGGTGTGGGACACCCACTTTTTCAGGTTGTGGTGCCAGCTAAGTTCCGTAGATTAGTTCTGCAGGTATCCCATGACCAATCAGGGCACCAGGGAGTCAGGAAGACATATGACCACATTCTACGGTACTTCTTTTGGCCTCGGCTAAAGAAGGATGTGTCGGAGTACATCAAGTCTTGCTACACATGTCAAGTAACTGGCAAACCAAACCAGGTTATCAAGCCTGCCATTGGTGAGCCTTTTGAGCACATTATTATTGACTGCGTTGGTCCTCTGCCTCCTTCTAGGTCTGGAGCCAAGTATCTGCTTACTGTCATGTGTCAAGCCACCAGGTATCCAGCCGGTATCCCCTACGGTCAATCACGACCAGGTCGGTGGTTAAAGCACTTTCGCAATTTATTTCCATCTTTGGCATCCCCAGGGTTGTCCAAAGTGATCAGGGGTCAGACTTTTCTTCCCATTTATTTGCTCAAGTGTTAAAACAACTTCGAGTGAAGCACTCTCAGTCATCAGCTTATCACGCACAAAGCCAGGGGGTGTTTCCATCAGACGCTGAAGTCACTGCTGCGTGCCTTTTACACGGAGTTGGGCAAGGACTGGGAGGAAGGCTTGCCATGGTTGATGTTGGCAGCCAGGGAGGTAACCCAGGAGAGTACCGGGTTTAGTCCCAATGACTTGGTGTTTGCATATTCTGTTCACAGGTCCTCATACAGTGCTGAATCAGATCTCAGAGGAGAACTATCTGATCTCTACTCCAGAGCGTAGGAGGAAGTCACAGCTTTTCCATGTTAATTTGTTGAAGCCGTACTACTCGTGTGTCATTGAGCCAAGAGTGGTAAATGTGAGTAGTTGTGAGCATGTTCAGTCAGCAGCTTTTGCAAACACAATGGTGAACTCCTCTTCTCCGTCAGTGGCAGGGACAGAGATGGAAGAGACTCAGTCTCAAGAGTTTTGGTCAGGGATTATTGTGTGGTCGACTAAGGAACACTGAGACGCTTAGCAACTTGGACAATTTGTTAGGCCATTTGTATGAGTCAAAGCGTGTAGAGTTGGCTGAGCTAATTGGCAGGTTTCCAAGTTTGTTTGGTGATACACCTTCGCAGACTCATCTTTTAGAGCATGACATAGAGGTGGGGGAGGCAAAACCAATCAAGCAGCGTTTTTATCGTGTATCTGCGGATAAACGTAAGTATTTAGATGCAGAGATTAAGTACATGCTTGAAAACAATATTGCTGAACCATCATCTTCTAGCTGGGCTTCCCCATGTCTGCTTGTTCCGAAGTCTGAAAACACCCTCAGGTTTTGCTCTGATTTTCGGAAGGTCAACAATGTCACCAAGCCAGATGTGGTTGTTTACAGTGACAGCTGGAACAGTCATGTCCTGCACATTCGCCAGTTATTTGAGCGTTTGGCTGCCGCCCGCCTGACAGTTAATCTAGCAAAATGCGAATTTGCTCATGCAACAGTAACATACCTCGGCCATGTTGTGAGACAGGGCCAGGTAAGACCAGTGCAGGCAAAGGTGTTGTCTGTGGAACAATTTCCCACACCAACAACAAAAAAGGAGCTAATGAGGTTCTTAGGAATGGTAGGGTATTACTGCAGGTTCTGTAAGAATTTTTCTTCTGTGGTTACGCCCCTCACTGATTTGTTAAAGATCAGTGTCAAATATGTGTGGTCTCCTATCTGTCAGCAGGCTTTCCAGAACGTAAAGGCCCTTCTGTGTACTGCTCAGGTGCTAGCCCCCCCCAGAGTTGACAAGCCATTCAAGCTGCAGGTGGATGCCAGCCACGTGGGGGCAGGTGCAGTACTGATGCAGTCTGATGGTCAGGGGATGGATAGGCCTGTAAGTTTCTTTTCTAAGAAATTTAACAAGCACCAACTGAACTACTCGGTCATCGAAAAGGAGACTTTGGCTTTAGTCTGGGCCTTGAGCCACTTTGGAGTGTATGTCGGCTCAGGAATGCCAGTCGTTATCTTTACTGACCATAATCCATTGATTTTTTTTAACTCTCTGAAGTGTCCAAATCAGAGGTTAATCAGGTGGTCCCTTATGTTGCAGTCATACTGTTTGGACATACGTCATATTAAGGGGTCTGACAACCTGGTGGCGCACACGCTGTCACGTGCCCTTGTGATGTAAAGCAGCCTGTGTTGTGTTAACTTCTCATCCCTTATGGAGTGTACTAACAGGATCCTGGTGCTGAGGTTTATGGGGAGTGCTGCATGCAGGTTGTATTCTTGTATTTATTTATTTGAGTGGATTGTTGTGGTCCCAGATGGCATCCCGTTTTTATGGGGGGGGGGGGGACAGCCATGACTCTGGTGCTGTTGGGCTGTTTGCTTGTATTCTTTGTGTTGCGGATGCCCAGCAGGAGGGGTTCGGGCGTCGTTAGATGCCCGGGAACACCTGGGCCCGGTGTTCCCAGTACTATAAGAGCACACCTCACTAGGCTCTGCGAGAGAGAGGGAGGACAAGGGAGAAATCCTGCTCTCCGCTCTCCATGCTCCTTATTGTTTTGTTTTCACATTGATATGTTGGTTTTTGAGTTAGTTTCAATAAATTATGATTTCCTTGCTTTAACTTCTTGTGTCCTCTATTATTTGTCATGGTTTTGAGTCGGCTGTGACAAATCTTCCCGGATGAGCTGGAGGTAGTGTCCGGGGAGAGGGAAGTCTGGGTGTCTCTGCTCGGACAGCTGCTCCCGCGACCCGGCCCCGGATAAAGCGGAAGAAGATGGATGGACACACTAGTTTTCTCCATAACAATTTCCAAAATATTGGCCATGATTCCCTCGTTAGCAGTTTTCAGACACAGTTTGTAATTGGCCCTGAGACACAGATATCTAACTGCTTATTCCACTGCCTTAAAGAGCAGGATATAGCAGCCTTTATTTGGCTAAATAAAAATAAAAATATGAAATGGTCTTTCACTCAGTACAAAAGTCAAACCACAGTAGTAAAACCAGTGTTTGCTTTTGCTCCTCAGGACCGCATCAAACAGGAGTTTTAGGCAGGAAACCATTTGAATCCAAAACTCCACAAAGGCAGAACTAATGCATGTCTTTGCAGAGAAATGAGAAGGAGAATAAATCATCTCTCCACCCTCAAGTCCACTGCAGACTGTCATTGTTTCTGTAACACAGCACAGAAAAGGCTTGTTTTGAGCCAAACGCAGGTGCAGCCTCTGAGTCTGAAGGTTGCTAAACTTACCTCTCATTAATTCAGAGACATGTGTGGCCCTGAGGAGCCTGCTAACGACCCAAACCATAACCTTTTAAGCCAAAACATAATCTTTTCCAAAACCTAATCGATTGAATTTTGTGCCTACACCAAACCAGAAAACCTCAGCTTAAAGTAAAAAAATAAATCAAAGTTGGGTTGATTCAAGGACTGCAGAGTTATTGTTTCAACATGCACTCATTGCACTTCCAGACAGACTCACTACAGATTAAATAATTGAGGCTCAAAATTGACAGAAATATTCTGACTTTTACTCCATTTTAGAGACAAGCAAGTAGAGCTGATGTTTCAAATAATAATTTCCATTAGTATCACATTTCTACAATAAGTGTCATACCACATTTGGTGTATGTGAGTTGACTTTCACATCAAGAGGGGGTATTGGGGTAGTGTGAAAGCTGCTAAGCAAGAGACCGCTGTTCAAGAAGGCGTCAAGCATTTGTAAGCATGAAATGACTGTATATGTTTTTAACAAGATATTGGGACATTGTAGTGGCATCAAAACACACGTTCTCCTAACCCTACCCAAGTGGTTTTCATCCTCAACACTCCCAGACCATAAGAACAGTGCTGTTGCAACATGCAATCGACAATTGAGTATAAAGAAATGGAAAGGACGTGCGTGGTTTGCACAAACATAATGTACATTGGCACTACTACATTTTTGCTATCGAATCTAATCTGGATCCATAACCTGGAGGGATTTCAAGTCTGTGCAACTGTGGAAAAAAGTTTGATATTTCAGCCAGCCAATAAACTGCAAGGGTCAAAGCCAATTCCCTAACAAGTCAGACAATCAATGAAATGATTAATGAGAGAAAAAGGGGATTGGAACACAAGGGGGGGGGCTAAGGTCAGAATTGAACCAGCAGTCAAAACCCAAAGATATTTACCATGATATAAAACCGAATAAAACAGCACATTGTCGCATTTAAACCAGTATATATTTGGCATTTGTTGTTGGGATGAAAATGTCAGTTGGTCCAACACTTTGGTCTGTACTGAAATATCTCAACAACAATTTGATGAATTGCCATGAAGCTTGGTTCAGACGTTCATGCTTCCCATCAAAATGAATTGTCATAACTTTTTATTCACTGCATCACCCCAAAATTTTAAATTGTCAACCTGCAAAAGTAATGACATTCTCTCCAGAGTAAGCTTGTCTTTGCTAAAATGCTAATTAGCAAGTTGGCATGCCAACATGTTAAACTAGGACGATGAACGTGATAAATACTATACCTCGTAAACACAGTCCAGTCACCAGAATATGATGTTGGCATTTCACATTTCAGCAAACCACGGACACCTTCACATTTGTAGCGGCATAGGCCTTCCAAACTGTAACCAAGTCATGAGCACAGCATTATAAAAGCTTATCAAAATAGAAAATTTAACCTAAAGAAACGTAAAGTTGCATTATAACTAAATGTAAATGTGGCGGGAGCGGGTGTGAGTTTGTGTTTGTGTGCGTGTGTGTATGTATAGTGTGCGTTTGTCGACAACGCCACCTGGGATTTTAACCCAGGAATTAGCCATACAAGGCCAACACAGGTTCCACACTCACAGGAGGGCCAGAAGACGTGGTTTCAAAAGGAATATATTTTATTAACAAATTGTTTAAAAGAACTTTAAAATGATTATGGGTTGCAAAGTTGGCTGGCCCGAGGGGAAGATGCTCAGATGGAGCCACCATACTGGCAAAACAAACGAAAAGAAACCCAACCAGGGCTGGGGCTTACCACGGCGGCAGGAAACTCAAAAAGGGACAAAATCTGACTAAAATCACCAGTGCACTGCAACCAACAAAACTGTCAAACACCACCACCAGGGGAGGGCTGCCGCTCGCTTGGGCCTCAGCACCTGTTGTAAAAGAAGAAACACAGAATTAACACAAGGCACAGTGTGGGGACATCTGGGGGAGGGAGAAAGAAAGAAAGAAAGAAAGAAAGAAAGAAAGAAAGAAAGAAAGAAAGAAAGAAAGAAAGAAAGAAAGAAAATGTAATTAATACCAAAGAAATGCGAAAGAAAATATCAAACCCAAATAGAAATATTTTATATATCACAAGAAAAGAAACAACTTCAATCTACAACTAAGGAGTTAAAGAAAATTAACAGAAACACCATATAAAACAACTTAGGCAAAGAATTAATCAAATATTAAACAAAGCAAAAAAAAATATTTTATCCAAATGTCCACTTAATACAATAAACAAAATAATCCAGACTATTAACAAACAAATTCTAAACTGAGTATAACCTGAATTCAAACAAAACAAAACCAATCCTAATATCTAAATTAGTAAAGGAAAACAATTGAAATCAAAAGCGACAGGTGAGCCAAACTCTGCTTGACTCGGACTTGATTTTGTGTCTTGGGCACTCTTATTGGCATGATGCCTTCACCCTGGGCATGGAGCTGCTGCCACATACAGTGTGACCCGAGACAGTATGGCGCTTCTCAGTCCACCCAGAGCTGAGCCAGAACAGCAGCACCCTTGTCGCGGTGGCCGATGACCAGAGCGCACCAGGACGCCAACTAGATAGGTGCAGAACTAGGAGAGTGGGAGCCGCTGGTTACGGCGGCCCCGCTGCACAGCAAAAGAGGAAGTGTCACAAGTAGCGCAATAGATGGGAAACTGCAGCAGCAGACAAATACGAGCAGCATACCTCTGAGCTCTACTGCACCCACCAGAACTGCTCGCTCACCGTCGCTCCCAGCACTGCAACGGAACGGGAGGATGAAGCCCCAGAGCCAAATAAAAACAACGGCAGATGGTAAAGGATGCCTACTTTAATGACACGACAGGGAGACACGGACATGCGCGCCAAGCACAGCAGAAGCAGAGAGGGAGAGCGGGGACCAACACACCTGGTTTTAATTACCCGCAGCGCCGCCCAACAATTAACCTGCACCAGCTGGCACCGCGCCATGCAGTGACCAGGGGGGAGATGACCCACCCGGCCACATCAAGTTTCAACATACATGTGGTTTCCGGAAACATACATGGCCAACCTTTTTTCTTGTGATTGGGTTGTGACAGCTAGGCAAATGAGAGACCACAGACACTGGATATTTTCCAGCCGAACCAAAAAAGCCCAAACATGTTCTTTTCCCAACCTGACTAAGTGGTTTTAGCAAAGCATTGTCACAACATGAACGTGAAGAAACGTGAACTTATTTGCTCACCATATTTGCAGGAATGTACACTGCCAACATTTATTCTGCTGTGTTGACTAACAATTTTCATCGTGAGCATATTAACATAGTGAAGTTAGAGTTTACCTCAAACCATAGTTATACTATACTGTGCAGTATTTATGTTTGATAAATAGTTGAAATGAGTAATCAATTAACAGAACTGTTGACAGAACCACTGAATTTATTAAAACAAGCAGGCAATCCATCCGATTCTTGATACAATACTTAACTGCACACACACACTCATAGGACTGAATGATGGGACAGCCCCATCACTTCATCCTCTCTGTCATATCCAGGCAGACATTCACCCTCATGTTCATTTTGTTTCAGCCTCGCACACACTCACACACAGGTTCTTCTGCCACTTCTGCAGTTCAATGTCAACACTGCAGGCTGGATGTCTGCTGACAGATTTCAGTTTGTTCAGGTCACTGTTGCCCTTTAAAAGCGGCTTGTTTTTATCCCACAGCTCCCTGGATGTCTGTGCTCTCCTCTCTCTAATGACTGCTGCAGCCAATATTTAGATAGACATTTTATCAAGTTTATGGACGATTCTGCTGCTCTGCTGGAGGAAGGAAATTGACACGGCCAGAGTAGTGTCAGACTATGATGAATTTTTCCTTGAGCTGAAATTTCTAAAACCTAAGGACAAAAGATATTTGAGAGGGTCTGGAGTGAACTATCATCACTAGTTTCTTTTATTAACAGCTGTTACAAGCACCCAGCTCTAAATGGACACATTCATTCATACTTTATAGGAATTTGCAGGAAAAAAATGGATGGAAGTTACCTTGCTGAATTGTCTTTTCCTGCATTTGTTTCTATAAGTTCTTTGTGTACAGTATCCTGGTCTGGCAGCTTGAATTTAAAATAACGTGATATAAACCATTGAGAGTGCTGGTGTGTGTGTGCTGAAATGTTTGAAAAAAAAGTGATTATAAAATGTAGTGGGGGAATTTACTTTTTTTTAACTGAAGAGGATGTTCTATATAAATTTAAGGAATTGCCAAAGTTTTTGAAATGAATCTTCTACTTTAGAGGCTGTCCACACGAAAACGCTCTTTTGCGAAAACGCACATTTATTGCATCGTTTTGGCCGACCATCCACACAGATCCTGAAAACGCAGCGCCTGAAAACGCACTTTTTTGAAAACGCGTCTCAGGGTGGAAAAATCCAAAAGCGCAGCCCTCCCGTTTTCATGTGGACAGCGAATCCGCATACTTTCCGAAATGATGACGCCATCACCCCACCCCTCGTCCTCTTGCCTCCGAACTCTGAACCCCGCGACGTCTCACAACAACAATGGCGACGGACAACATGCTTGTGCTCATACTGCAGCAGATATTGAGCCTATTAGGGTTACTAGGGCAAAATATTATGCTCCTCTGCCACTATGCTGAGCAAAAAAGGATTTTGGACAACCGCATACGACACATCATTTTAATGTACAGGCTGTCTGTTACTACAAGTACAGATTCATGGATGTCGTGATAAAGTGGCCTGGGAGTGTACACGATGCACGAGTTTATGCTAATTCAAAGCCAAGCTCATACTTGAAGACTGGCAAGATCCCTCCTCTGAGAAAGCAGATTGTGGACGATGAGGAAGCCATACCAATCTTCCTTCTTGGTGACCCAGACTACCCTCTGTTGCCTTACCTGATTAAGGAATATTCCAGTGGTGGCTCCACACCTCAAGAACAATACTTTGGACTATGTTTGTGTAGGGCAACGCATGGTCATCAAGTGTGCTTTTGGTCGCCTCAAAGCCAGATTTGCTGCACTGAAAAGGCCTATGGACAGCAATCTGTAGGATCTGCCCCATGTCATTTACGCTTGCTTTGTTCTCCATAACTTTTGTGAAGACAGTAAGGAGACTGTGGCTGATCACTCTGTGTTGGGAACAATACAATGTGATAAAGACTTGCAGCCGACTGTACAACGCAACAACTACACCACGGACTATAACGAGGGGGAGGGAAAGAGAGTGCTCACAAAGTACCTTGACCCTTAACAAAAGATTGGCCAAGATGGAATAGTTTACTTATTGTCATATTGATAGTGAAAATAAACAAATGACTGCAATCACTTTCAGAAAGCTTTTGTTTTTATTAAAAAGTACAACTTTTTAAAGTGTGCAAATGTAACAAAGGTCAAACAAATGACTGTCCTGTCAGGAGACAGACACACACACACACACACACACACACACACACACACACACACACACACACACGCTATATACAAAGACGCCATAAATATCCGTAACTGTGCAACTGCGCAGTGCAGTCACTCCACATCATTTCGCAGCAGTGCTCTTCTAAATGAAAAGTTGTTCTCATCCTCTGGGCTGAGCGTTGGTGTGGGATTGTATCGTCCTGGTTGGTATTCCGGCTGATTGGGTGTAGGTGTGTGCAGGAAGGCTGGTGTAGTGGGCTGTGGTGTGCGAATGTATGCTGGTGGGTACCCATAGAACTGTTCGCTGCTGCTGTGGGAGTGTACAAACTGGGGTCTTAACAGCAATTCCCTTATCGGGGAAAAGCCATCCTGTATGGTGCTGGTCATATTGGCAATGTTTGTGTTTATCTGCACCATGTTTTCTATGTGCGCTCTTGCTGACTCTTCGGTCAACTCCAGCATCTTCCTCTTGATCCTGATATCCTCCTCTGCTCGGTCAGCCTGTGCTTTCCTCTTCAGCCGGTCCCCTCTGTGGCTGTCCAGCTTGGCCTAGAAAAAAAGCAGAGCAGAATTACATTACTATTGGCCAAAACAAGTTAAGGCCAAAACTATGTTGTGAATTATGTACTAAAGCAACACAACTACACACACACACATGCATCAGTCCTAATGCCCACAACAAACGGCACTGTAGCATACTGTAGCATACAGCTAACGTTAGCTAAGCTTGAAATCATGAGCCTATCTAGAGCAAATCACGGCACTGCTTCACAACTGCGGGAGGAAGACAGTCGAGGGATTCTGCTGGTGAATTTGGTGATGAAGGCATCTCTGTTGATGTCCACCAGGTCACCCGTCTCGATGCTTGAATCAATGGAGCGAGTAGTGGACGACCCACCCCAGATCTCCTGGCAAAGCTCAAAAAACAGCATGACTGACTGTCCTTGGCCACTTCGACGTCCTGTGTCCACGGCCCATCTGTATTTGCCACAAATACCTTTTAGCTTCGCAGTGACCTGGGTCTTTGAAATGGCCATAGCATCGTGAGGGATGTCCTCTGTAGGCTCCCTCGGATACTGTGCCCGAAACGAGTTTGTTATGTCCGTATATTTAGACTGGCACAACTCCCAGTCAACATTCTCTTGTAATTTACTCGCCTTGTAGTCGAATGTGAGCCGCATCAGCATCTCGACCTTGTTATCGGTCCACATAAAGGATCCAGGTCTCCCTGTACACGCCATTGTCGTCTTCTTCTAGTTATGTTCGGTTTCTCCTTCTACTCTCTGTTTGTATACAGAGCGCAAGCTTTCTGCGCATGCTCCCTCTCTTCTTCTCCGTTTTTGGTGAATTTCAAGCGCCACCTATAGGCCTGGAGTATGAACTACAGCGTGTTTGGTCGTTCTCAGTGGATCCGTATGGACGCAAATATTCTTGAAACGATGCCGAGGAAGACGGAGGAAAAAAAGATTGTTTTTGTCCGTGTGGACGGGGCCTTAGTGTTTCACTTTCTCTGAGCTCAGCCCCGCTGTTCACTGTTCAAACCCATGACCACACTCCCAGAACTTGAGAGGCCTCTATTGTTAAGTAGCAGAGCATCAGTGATATTGGTGAAGTGACAACAACAACAAAAATACTTGGTGAGGATTAGGGAACTGAATTACTTGGTTATGTTTAGAGAACTCAAATGCTTGAGTAGGTTTTAGGGAATTAAATTCCTTGGTTAGGTTTGCAGGGAGAGCATTAGGAAACAACACTAACACAGCAATGTCAGAACATGCAGACCCTAACCATGTTACTAGTTTGTCTTAAAATGTCACATGATGATTCAATTCCAAAACATCACATATCCATCATGGAGACCTTTTTACATGTGGAAATCAGGTAATATTTGACACTCGATAAACTCAATACACTTCTATAACATAGTGGATCAGCATTTGTCAAAGGAGGGCACAGGGCTTCAGTAGTAGGTTTCTTGTGGCTTTAATCAAACATTTCAGGCAGCACAGACAATAACATAGCACACACATGCCACCAGGGGGCCTCTACATATACCTTTCCTGGCAGGTAACTTCATGCCAGGTAACGCACACTTGGATTCCTCCTAGCTCCCTCTAGGGTAATACCAAATATTAGCAATCTCAGGATATTACATCCCTCCCCTCTCAGGTCTGCAGCCATCATTTAACTGAAAGAGAATATAAGACATCATGAAAACAAGTAAAATTTAATTACATTAGCCATGTTCCTCAACTTAAGTTAGGCCCACCCTGGGGTGTACTGGGATCTAATTCAGGAAGTCTGCTTAGCTCCCTCCTCCTGATATGATCAACATGTCTCTTCAACACTTGTCCATTCTCAGTGAGAACGGTATATGACAGTGGACCCGTGCAGCTCTCAATGGTTCCAGGGACCCATTTGGGACCGTATCCATAGTTCTTTGTAAAAACTAGATTTCCTGGATTAAAACATCTGAGTTTGGTAGTCTTATCATGATGAGCTTTTTGTTTCCATTGTTTCTTTTCCATCTTGGTTTTCAAGTCCGGGAGTAACAAATCATACATGAACCTGGGCCTCCTGGACATGAGCATGTCTGCCGGGGACAAACCTGTGGTAAAGTGTGGAGTGATTCTGTAAACTAAATAGGAATCTCGACACTTTAGTTTCCAAACTCTCCTTTCCTCCTTGCATCCTCTTCATCCCCTCCTTAATGGTCTGAACTGCTCTTTCAGCCAATCCATTTGATGAAGGATGGAAAGGGGCGGAAGTCACATGTTTTATTCCACCTTTGGACATGAAATCCGCAAACTCAGCACTTGTAAAGCAGGTAGCATTATCACTCACCAACATTTTTGGTAATCCATGGATACTTAAGCTTTGTCTGAGTTTCTCAAGGGTTGCATGAGTGGTTGCTGTTTTTACTGAATATACAACCATCCACTTAGAATTTGAATCAACCAGCACCAAAAACATTTTGCCCAAAAAGGGCCCCGCATAATCCACGTGAAGTCGAGTCCATGGCTTCTCCGGCCATTCCCATGGATGTAATGGCGCTGTAGCAGGGGACTTGCTGTGACACTGACAGGCTTCACACTGGTGTACTTCACTTTCTACATCCTGATCCATCCGAGGCCACCAAACATATGACCTTGCCAAACCTTTCATCCTGGACATTCCTGGATGGGACTGATGCAGCAACCTCAGCAACATTTTTCTTCCTTGCTGAGGAATAATGACCCGAGCACCCCACAGCACACATCCATCTCGAACACTTAATTCTAAGCGTCGGGTAAAATAAGGCATGAATTGAAGCTCTACTGTAGCGGGCCATCCTTTTAACACAAACTCATGTACATGCGACGGTGTTGCATCTTTGGCTGTCCATTGTCTTATTTGTTCTGTGGATACAGGTGCATCAACCATCATATCCAGCATCAGCACTAGCTCCTCCTCCCCTCCTTCCGCAGGGTGTGCCTCTGGCAAGGGAAGCCTACTTAGGGCATCTGCATTTGCATTTTGTTTTCCTGGCCTGTACACTATATGATACTCATAAGCTCTGAGCCGGACAGCCCACCGCTGAACCCGTAGTGAAACCATCTGAGGTACAGGTTTGGTTTCATTGAACAGTGAAATCAGGGCCTTGTGATCCGTTACGATTGTAAAGTTCCTGCCATCCTGTATTTGTGGAACCTTCTTATTTCAAAAATCACAGCAGAACCTTCTTTATCCAGCTGCAAGTACTTTCCCTCCGTTGGTGTCAAGGTTCGGGAGACAAATCCAATGGGTTTTTCTGTTCCATTGTCCATCCTGTGCGACAGCACTGCTCCCACGCCGTATGGTGAGGCATCACATGCTAATATTAAATCTTTGTCTCCTGAATAGTGCACCAATATTTTTGCAGATTTTAATAAGTCTTTAGACTTTAGGAAAGCTTCATTTTGACTCTCACTCCATTCCCAGCTTACATTATTCTTCAACAGATAATATAAAGGGGCAAGCAATGTGGAAAGATTGGGAAGAAAGTGATTTATAATAGTTCAGTAAGCCTAAGTAAGCTTTAAGCTCTGTCACACTAGTTGGTGTGGGGGCGTTAACAACAGCTTTTACCTTGTTTTCCACAGTGTGAACTCCTTTAGCATCCACTTTGTATCCAAGGTACTGAACTTCATCAGCCAGCAAGGTGCATTTGCTTCTTTTTAGCCTGAGACCAGCATCCTCCAACCGAGTTAATACCTCATCTAGGTTCCGGAGGTGTATTTGTCTGGTTGCCCCGGTAACCAAAATATCATCCAAATAGACAGCAACTTGGGGTATTCCCTGCAGGACCCCCTCCTGGGGCGCCGTAAAGGGGGGGTAAAGGAGACGGATTTTAGGGGCCCATGATTGAGGGGGGCCCAGAGAGGCCCCTAATGATGATGGAATTATATCACAGAAAATATAATGACACTAAGTTATTAACTAACATATAATCACAAATGTTTTATTTTCCATGTCCTGCTAACAATAACTTTATTAGTTTTGGAAACAACAACCCTTCCCCCCCTCTATTTACGTAAAATGGTTCAGTCCACTGGATCAGCTGCAGGTAGCACACCGGCGGTGTCACACAGCGCCACAGCGGGCAAAGCGGAGGAGACGGCAGTATGCCTCAAAAATCAGGCAGCCAAAAAAGGAAGGAAAAGAAATTAAGAGAGGAGAAGGAGTTGAAGGGTCGACAATATGTCACCCAGTATTTCCAAAAAAAAGGTGGGTTTGTTAGTTGTGGTGGAAAGTTATGGAATATTAACTTTGTCCCTGTCTGTGGTCTGTAAGCTAGCTCACTTTTCTCACCATGTTAGCTCAAGAAAACTCTGGATTTTTACATTTTACTGCTATATTAGTTAAATAATGAATCCAGTCAAACATTTATCAAGCTGTTCTTATTCAATAATAGTCGATCTCCCCTCTGTCAAAATGATACCTCATTCTGAACAGAGTCAAGTGCACCAGCAGCTGCAGCAGCAGCAGCAGCAGCTGTCTGTCAGCCCCCAACTCCCCATCCCCCTGAACCAGCCCCAGTGCCCCCACATGAGGAAGGAGGTGAGCAGCTGTGTGTGTTGAAATAATAATAATAATAATAATAATAATAATAATTTGCCATTCTTTTTATATATTAAGTTCTACTTAAATGATGAGAAATCATATATGGCCATTTTGTATTCTGATGGTGTTTTTGTTTTTGCTGAGATTTTTTTCTCTCCACTGATTATAATTGCTATTTTTTCATGGAAGAGTTTATTTCCAATTCAAGAATCAGTGTTGCAGCAAATAATTGAATCAAAATGAATTCCATTGTATTCAGAGTGCTCAGTTCTTCCCCTACTGTACATGTCAACTGTCATGTTGTTCCTTTTTCACAAATATGGTAATGATAGTCAAAAATACCATTAAAATGCATAATTGTATGTAAAATAGCATAAAAAAAATTCACCGCTGTGTTGGGGGCCCTGTAAAGATTCTTTTCATGGGGCCCAAAATCCCTAGCGGCGCCCCTGACCCCCTCCATGATTCTTTGGTAGATTGCGGGAGCAGAGGACACACCAAATGGTAGTCTGTTATATGTAAACATGCCACGGTGAGTGTTCACAGTTAGATACTTCTTAGACTGGTCATCCATTTGGATTTGTTGATATGTATGACTCATGTCCAGTTTAGTGAACTGCTGTCCTCCTGCTAACACAGACAGCAAATCCTCCACTTTGGGTATGGGGTACTGTTCTAGGGTGGAGATTCTATTTACAGTTAATTTATAATCTCCACAAAGTCTACAGTCTCAGTCTGGCTTAAGTAAGGGAACAACAGGAGCAGCCCAGTCCGAATATTTAACTGGGGTGATGATATCCTCTTTGATCAACCTTTCAATCTCAGCTTCAACTTTAGGCTTCATAGCATATATGGAACAGACCTGGGTCTACAGAAGCGCGGAGTAGCATCAGCAGGCACTTGAATAGTGGCTTTAAACCCTTTTAAAGTTCCCAGCTCCTTTTTAAACACTCCATCATGCTTTGTGAGCACTTGCTGTAGGAGCAGGGATCGTGGGTGGTTTGTAATGTGCTACACATGGCTTTTGATTTCGGCCCAGTCTATTTTAAGATGCTTCAACCACCATCTTCCCAATAAATTTGGACCTTTGCCTTTAACTACTATAATAGGCAGTATCTTTTCCTGCATCTTGTAGTTAACTCTCACATAAGTCTTTCCGAGCACCTTTATCCTTTGTTTATTATATGTTCTCAAATCTAGGCAGATTCTTTTTAATGGAGGAGCATGTTTTTCTTTTTCTCTGAATGTTTTTTGATTTAATATGTAAAACCACATCCAGTATCTACTTCAAATTTTACTTGGTTCCCAATTTAAGTCCATGCAAACACTATAGGTGGCTCCCTCTCCTCTCCATCCTTGCCCTGGACATGGTACAGGGAAAGTGGTTGATCCTCATCACTCTCCTCTGCCACTCTGGATGAACAATAGTGCACCTTGCACTCTTGCTTGAAGCGCCTTCCTCTTCCTTCTCTAGGTCTTTTGTCAGTCCTCTTTTCGGCATTGTCCTTTTTCTTATTGCGACATGCACGTGCTATGTGTCCAGTCATTCCACATGCATGACACATTTGTCCTTTCTAAAACGACAGTCTGTGGGCGCATGTTTCCCCTTGCAGCAGTAACACTCTTTGTCAATTTGTACATTTCCATAGCTCTTTGATTCACCACTCTTCATTGCATTTGTCACAGCTAGCTCAAGGCCATGACAAAACCACAGAGATGCGCCGTTTTAAAGTAATAACAAAATATATTTATTTAAATCAATCATAAGGATAAATCAAATAAGACAATAATATGAGATGTGAAAGTCAGTAAAGTCAGGGGTGTAGGATGTGCATGCATGGTGAATATGGTGTGGGTGGATGTTGTGTGGTGCATAAAAGAAAACCAAAGAACCAAAGCTTAAGGCTGCCGCGTCATTCAGGAGACAGGCGTCTGTCTGCAAGGAAGAGAGAGAGAGAGACATTGGCTGTGTCCAAATTCAGGGGCAGCATCCTTCAAGGACCCATCCTTCGCCGCCAGGAAAGGAAGTGTCCTTCAGAGAGACCTGAAGGCAGCGTCAGCCTGTTGTGAAATTGGACAGTCTACCCTTCGCAGCATTTCCTGGTTGCGTCACCAGATGTTCCCGCCCCTACCCGCACCTCACTATTTATTCAGCCCAGGTGCGCGAAAGTGACAAGAAGATATGAGTAATTTCGCTATGTCGGAGCTTGAGAAGGTCCTAGTTTTCTTTCTCCTCTTCCTGCTCTTCGAGGAAGAGGAGAAGCGGTACCATCGGTGCCGGCGGCGGCTGTTGTATCTCCGATTGAGAGAGAACCGTGGAGAGGTAAACCTGTTATTTGAACTCACAGTAATGTTGTCATTCATCATTATTAACTAGCGAATAGTCAAGGGTAATCAACATAGCAATATTTTACCTTAATGCTGACATATAATCTGTAAAACGGCACATATGGTTCATGCAATATAACCTTGACAATTGATTAATAGTTAAAGAACCGTGACCTCAGTTCAACATCAAATATTTAGCCATGAATTAAACTAGATTGAGAAGCCTAGTTAGACTGATAAGTGGATCATAAACAGATTTGGTATCATCAAAGCTTCATCAAAATGACCCGACATGTATTATTAACTACAGTGATGTAGCTATTGTTTAATTAACCAGTTACTTCTCCTGTTCTTCCCCTTTCCCAATCCAGACCAGACCCCTGTACTGCAGGGTCAACATGGCTGTTCCTGTCCTAGACAGGTTTTTCAATAATGAGGATATCAGGCAGGACTTCAGGCTGAGCAGAGAGTCTCTGGCAGTGCTGCTGAACCTTCTCCAACAGGATCGGAGACATGGATGGGGTGCCACAATAGAGACCTTGGTGTTCCTTTTCTGGCTTGCGAGTGGGACATCATACAGGGTGGTCTCAAGGGTGTTTGGGATGCCTCGCTCCACTGTCCACTGGATCGTCCACCGAGTTACTGGGGAGGTGGTGGCCATTCGCCACAAGGTCATCTACCTCCCACAGACCGCTGAAGACCTGGCGGCAGTAACTCGTGGGTTTGCAGGGCTGGCAGGACACAGAGCTTTTTCAAAAGCTGCTGGATCGATCGACGGCTGCCATGTCAGAATAAAGCCACCAAGCGGCCCTGATGGTCACTGCTACAAGAACAGGAAACTGTTCTCTTCTATCCTCTTGCAAGCAGTGTGTGACCATCAGGGCCGCTTTGTGGACACGTACGTGGGCTGGCCGGGGTCGGTGCACGACTCCCGTGTACTCCGGCACAGCCCACTGTACAGGCGGTCCATCTACCCTCCTCCGGGGCACTTCATCCTCGCAGACGGCGGGTACCCGTGCCTCCAACATCCGCTCCCCCTCATCACTCCCTACAAGCGGCCGGTGCAAGGTGTGGCAGCCCAGCGCTTTAACGTCCATCATTCCAGGGCACGCATTATCATCGAGCGTGCCTTTGGAATGATGAAGACCAGGTTCAGGTCGATCTTCCTGAAAGCGCTGGAGGTGCACCACACCTTTGTGCCTCAGGTGTGTCATCACTCAACAGGAGTCTTTTGTTTGTTTTTTTGAAGCAGAGTAAATCAAACTTAATAAATATTGTTTTTCATTTCAGGTCATAACAGCATGTGCCGTCCTGCACAACATCTGCCTGGGGGCAGGTGACATCATGCCCCCAGAAGATGAGCTGCAGGACGGCATGCCGGAGGATGAGGGGGAGGACGGGTTGGAGGCTGCCAGTGGTGCTCCATGGCGGGACCGGCTGTCTGCGGAGGTGTCTGCCCTGGAGGAGGTTGACCACGACCACGACTATCTGTAGTCGGCACGTAACATAATTCTAAAGACATCATTACTATTTCAGTGTTTGTAGTAATAATTATTACATCATGTAATTATAATTCTTGCCTCTTTCTCCAAAAATTCTTAGTGACATGGCAGCCGTCGGTTGAGTCAGCCCTGCAAACCCAGTTGATGGACGATGTGGTGGACAGAGGAGACTGGACCCCCAAACACCCTGAGTACCGACCCAGATGATGTCCCACTGACACCAGGGTCTTTATTGTGGCATCCCATCCAGCCGAGCAGCACTGCCAGGGACTCCTGCTCAGCCTGTTACTGCACATTTTTAGTTCAGTACATTTTGAAAGACTGGTGTGAATATTAATTTCAGTACATTTTGTAAGACTAAATATTAAGTTCAGTACATTTTGAAAGACTGTAAATATTCATTTCAGTTCATGCTGAAAGACTTCAGAATAAAAAGAAAAAATAATCAATCCCTCCTTGTCCCTGACTAGCACTTGATGCCATTTGCTAAACCTGTTCTAAATTGTATTTAAGTTGTAAATATGGAACGGAACAGACAACGTGTAACAATAGCATATTTTATTGTGTGAAAATTGAAATCATATTAATAATTTAAAATAAATAACAGACAAATTAAAATGAAACTCTAAATAATATAGTAAAGTCAGCGTTCTGACATTTTCTCCAGCAGGGAGAACAGCCTCTCCATTCGGGCAGCGCTCTCCCGCTCCCGCCTCTCCTCTGCCTCTCTTTGGAGCCGCATGTCCTCCCTTATGAGGGAGACGACTTCGTCCTCCCTCTTTCTTTTTTTGGAGGGCCCTGGCCGGCTTTCGTCCACGTCCTCCTCCTCATCCTCCTCATCCTCCACCACCACGCTTGGTCAGCCGCAGCGGCACTTGGCCCTGGTGTGTCCTCAGGGATGGAGGCAATTAGGACAGGGGGGGCAATGGAAGGCCTCTGTCCTAACGCCTCATCCATGAGGACAAACCAGGGCCAAGTAGCAGCGCTGGGCCTCCCGCTGGTCCCCTCGCCCGTCCCTGGGTATTTGCAATCCTAAGGCAGTAAAATTGAATCACGTCAGCCATTTTCAGCTAATTATTTATTAACTTGCATGGGTAAAACACAAAATTTGTTTACACATCATCATTCAAACCTGCACCTACTTTGTATTTTTTTTTTAAGTTGTCCCACTTCTTCCTGGCCTGGTGGGTCTCAACTTTGCCCTGCAGGCCCATCTTTTCAAGAATTGTTCTAAAAACAGAGAAGCAACACAAGATCGCATTAATACAGGGAAGCAAAGATTTACAAAAAAGTGACATCAGGACTGACAGATGGCTAGTATATAATTTTTGTGTTTATTAATTATTATTGCCTTACTTCCATCCAGCCGCGGCGGAATGTTTCTCCCCGGTGAACAGTTCATCGTTCTCCATCCGGAGTTTGATGAACGTCTCCGTTTGCTCCTTGCTCCCTGAAACAAAATAAAATGTAAAAGACGTTTTGTGTTATGTCACCAGAAAGATATGGTTCGAGCAAACACCAAGTGTGAGCAAATAATGATAGATATGTGTCTTTTGCATGCAAAAAGAATCAATTGCATTGTCTTGGAAGAAGTCCAACAGACCAAGTATTACATACTGGCAAATTTTAATAACTTCTCCTTTGGAACAAAATACATGAATATGCTTATATACAAAGAGTGAAGGAAGAACTTTTTGAGAAGTTTTGGGAACCATTGGATTTGTTTGTGAAAGGTGTGGAGCTAGCCGACGAAGAGGAGGTTTGAGTAGTGGTCAATGCAAACCTCTTAATGAGGCTAATGAGAGTGACCTTTAAATGAGATCGATTAGACGATTGGTTGAATTACTTGTGTAATATACAAGTGTTACTATCTGAGGTTTATTTTATTTTATATCATCTTTTGTTTCTTTCTTTAATTTATCCCTTTTGTTTTTTGACTTAGAATTGCTTGTTTAAAATACTTGTGTATGTTACCTGTGTCTCAGTGAAATCTATGCACACTTCTGTGAGTGTGTGATTGTGCACACGTGTTTTGGTTAACATGCCAATGAACATATCATTTGGAAATAGTCTACAACATTTCGACTGTCAAAATAAGATATCAGATAAAAGTCAACCTCTGAACGTCAAACATTTGGAAGTAAAGACATTTAAGGCTTTGCTTCCAAATGCATCACACTGAGCATTACCAACGCATATTAACGGACATTCAGAGGTTTTAGGTTTTAAGTTCATATCTGGCGCTGGATGTTCAAATGAGTGGAAAAACTTGTATAAACCCAATACTTACATTTAAATCCAACATCTCCGCCACCTGCTGTAGTCATGTCTTTTTTTCTTTTTTTTTCCTCTTCTCTGTCGGCGCGCAATGAATCTTGGGCAATTTATAGCCGCGAAGGATAGTAGCGATGTGTCCTCCAGAAACAGGCAAGAGAAGGAGGCATTTGTGGGGAGCATTTGGAGCACACTTTGAATTTGGACAGGCTTCGCGCGGCGTAGTGACGTAATTGCACTTCAAATACGCACTCCGAAGGATGCTGCCCCTGAATTTGGACACAGCCAATGAATGAGAACCTGCTTTTATCACAAACAGATCACCGGCCCAGGTGTCCTGAGTTCACTAGATTGCCAGGCTGGCCCAACCCCCTGCCAACCAGCAACTTACTCCAGACCCCACTGTTGAGTACCAACAGGGGTCGCCACACCCCCCCCCTTAAGACGGGGTCCCCAAAAGGAACACGTAACCAAAAAAAACAAACACAAGGCATGATAGTAAGTACATAACACAATAAACTATTTGCATACATAACTACACACGATGGTTACTCAAATCTAAACATTTAACTTAGCCCACAAGGGCACGGGAAAGAGCATACTGCATAATGCTGTCTTTGCCTTTATCCTTGATAGCTCCTAATTAACTCTGCAAGCTCAGAGTGCTGAGACTCAGTCAAATGACTGAGCAAGCTCCCCAAATAACGCAGTGTCTCTGAATTCCTTAGCCTACCACTAACCACAGGATCGTCAGGTGCTCTGACATCTACTTCCGCGTCCGGCCCCAAGGCAGTAGACACCAAACCTGAAGACACAGAATTTACAATGAGTGCAGGGCTAACATTTAAACACTGAGACTCGGAGACAGATGTTACACAAGCAGCAGGGGAATAAGGCCTCAATAAATTTACATGACAGAGACGGGATTTTTTTATCAGCTGCGGAGTGGCAATGAAATAATTTTGCTCAGAAACTTGACGCTCTACCGTGTACGGCCCTGTGAATTTTGCCTGAAATGGAGAATTCAGAATTGGAGTCAGGATCAAAACCTGATCCCCTGGACTGAACTGATGGCGCTCGGCCCGACGATCGTACTGACTTTTCATTTTTAATTGGGCTACATTCAAATTCTCGCGTGCCCGCTCAACAGCTGTAAACAAGCGATGCCGAAACCCATTTACATAATCGATCAAATTTGTGGGTGGATCAACCTCAACCAAATCATCCCGAAGGATGGCAAGCGGACCGCGCACTGTATGACCGAAGACGAGATCGTTTGGACTGAATCCGGTGCTCTCCTGTACGACCTCCCGGGCTGACAACATCAGCCAGGGCAGGCCCTCTTCCCAATCCCCCCCAAGCTCAACACAATAAGAGCGCAGCAGCGATTTTAGCGTTTGGTGAAAACGCTCCAACGCCCCCTGGCTCTGCGCATGGTATGCTGACGCACGGTTGTGCTTCACCTTGAGCTGCTTAAGGACCTGTGAGAAGAGATGAGAAGTAAAATTAGAACCTTGGTCGCTCTGAATTACCCTGGGAATACCAAAAATAGAAATGAACTGTGATAAAGCTTTCACAATCGATCTGGCGGTAACAGAGCGCAACGGCATACGCCGCCGGGTACCGCGTAGTTTGACACATCACCGTCAACAAATACAGGCAGCCAGATTTTGACGGAGGCAACGGTCCCACACAGTCAATAACCAAATACTCGAACGGCTGACTAACAGCAGGGATGGGGTAAAGCGGTGCTGGCTTGATCGACTGACTCGGCTTACTAGTGAGTTGACAGGTATGGCACGACTTAATATACCTGGAAACATCACTCTTCAACTTGGGCCAAAAAAAATACCGCAAGACACGATCATAGGTTTTCCTCACTCCTAAATGACCTGAGTCATCATGCGCGATTTTCAATACCAAGTGGCGAAGCTTCTCTGGCACAACAACCTGAAAAACTGGTTCCCCGACAAAATCACCTTCACATGACACCCATTTCCGCACCAGCAAACCCTTTTGGAGAAAATAGCCGTGTGCAACCTCCCGCACTTGGTCTCCCGGAAGAACAACGGCCAACAGAGTGGACAGAGTCGGGTCAGCCTGCTGACTTTCAACCCACTCCTCCCGAGACACAGACGGAGGCAGATCGGGCAAAGGCACCGCCAACTCACACTCCCCGTTACTCCCACTTTCACGCGATTCTGGAGAAGCTACAGCGCGGCTCTGAGCGCGCGTCACAGCGCAAACAGGGAAAACCTCTGGAAACCTCCGGCCACTGTCATCCCGCGCCCCAGCCGACAACGGTCTCACAGTAACCAGGGGAGGAGGAGGTACATTAGCCCATACAGCACCACCAGCCAAATCGTTTCCCAAAATCATCGCCACACCATCCACAGGCAACGCGTGGCGCACTCCCACCGCAACAGTGCCCTGAACAAACTCGCAGTCAAGCACCATATTATGCTGTGGCACAGGAACCAGCCCCATCTCCATCCCACGCATCACAATGTAATCCCCCGTCTCCGTAAGAGATGAAAAAGGCAACACCGACCGCAAGATGAATGAGTGTTTCGCACCTGTGTCCCGCAACATCCTAATCTGCACGCGCTCATCCCCGCCGACCAAAGACACGACAGCGCTAGTGATAAATGGCTCAAAACCAGCATCACACCCCGGCTCCACAGACCCCGGCTGCAGCCCCGGGACACTGGAACAGGACAGCGCAGGTGCAGGTAAGAAAGGCTTATGTCTGTCTTTAGACCTCAAAACAGGACATTGATCCTTCCAATGACCAGGTTCCTGACAATAATGACACACTTTACTGCCGTCATCTCTACCACGCGAGTTCTTAAATGTAAGCGAGGGACCAGCTGCTGGAGAATGGTTACCATAAGGCGAGTTACTATAGCTACTACCTCTGCGTCTCGCATCCCCGCCAGATACATCACTATGGGTTAAAGCAAAATCATCCGCCAACTCGGCTGCTCTAAGAACAGTAGTTGCTTTCTGCTCAGCGACATAAGTGGCTATGCGCTGAGGAATCGAGTTTTTGAACTGCTCTAACACCATTAACTCCCGCAAGTCCTCAAAATTGTCCACATCAGCAGCGGTACACCAGCGGTTAAAATGACACAGCAAATCCCGGGCCAACTCCACGTTAGTCTGCTTATCACCTTTCACCCATTTTCTGAATTTCTGCCGATAAGCCTCGGGGACTAACTCATAAGCTTTCAAAACCGCCGATTTCACTTTGGTATAACTCAAACAGTCAGTCGCACTTAATGCAGAGTATGCCTCCTGGGCCCTACCAGTAAGCACACACTGAAGCATCAGAGTCCGGTCCACATCCGGCCACCCTCTCGCATCGGCAACGCGCTCAAACAACGTAAAGAAGGTGTCAGGGTCCTTCTCACTAAACTTCGGCAATAGACGTAAATTTGCGCTCATATCACAAGAACGCGGCACAGCACCAGAGACAGAGACAACCTCCGCTCCCGACTCACTTGACAGCTTACCGTCTTTAATCAAGTCCAATTTACATTTCTGCAACTCCAATTTCATTTTCTCAGTTTCCTGCCGAACTTTCTCTAGCTCCATCCTACTTTCGGTCTCCACTCTCAGTTTATGCTTTTCCTGCTCAAACTGCAACAACATCAATTCTTTTTGCTGCTCAAACGTTAAGTTTGACACCGGCACACCAGCTGAACTAACAGGTAGCGAAGCCCTTTCCAACACAGAGTCTCCCTTCCCCAAGACCCCTCGTTCCAATAACGCGGACAAGATAACACACTTAATCTCATCCTTTCGCTTTTTGTCTGCAACCTTAATTTCATAATGATCAGCTATTTGCAATAACTGCTCCTTCGTACAGCTACTCACAAACACCTCTGAAGGCGCAGCAACAAACTCCGACACGGAAGCCATAATAAATCAAAACCAGCGAACCGAACAGAATGCACAGTTTTAACCACCCACAAGACGCACACATGAGGCGAAACTGGCCCCAGGAGTAATCCCCCTAACTGCCTAACCGAATGCTAAATAATCTCACCCCTAGTCTTCGTGTGGGTCTGCGGCGGGTATTTACGCACTAAAACCCATGAGGCTTTGAGAAGCAACCTAAACAGGCCACCCCACAAACTCCTCCGGACGTGCTCCCGAGACTGCTGCCCAAGGACAGCCGACACTAACCGCGTCGCCACCACTTTAAACAAGAAAAACAACAAACGGACACTGCCTAAAGGAGGAAGTGTCCCTGAAGCCTAACGGGGAAAACTCCAAAATAGCGACCGGGGCAGTAATACTTACAGTCTCTTCGGATCACGGCAAAAAAACACTCCTACAAGAACTTAAACTGCCGAGCTTTTTAACAACGGTGCATCTCCCAAAATTCAGCCAAAAAAAAACCTAAGTCAATCAAAGCACTAAATGCGCACCAAAACACATGCGTAAACAAAACGCAACAATGAAGACACCGAAGTGCCAAACAAATCTCAGACTCTTCAAAACAATCCAATTAATCAAACTTTAACTTAGGACGAGCCCCCATTTGTCACAGCTGGCTCAAGGCCATGACAAAACCACAGAGATGCGCCGTTTTAAAGTAATAACAAAATATATTTATTTAAATCAATCATAAGGATAAATCAAATAAGACAATAATATGAGATGTGAAAGTCAGTAAAGTCAGGGGTGTAGGATGTGCATGCATGGTGAATATGGTGTGGGTGGATGTTGTGTGGTGCATAAAAGAAAACCAAAGAACCAAAGCTTAAGGCTGCCGCGTCATTCAGGAGACAGGCGTCTGTCTGCAAGGAAGAGAGAGAGAGAGACAATGAATGAGAACCTGCTTTTATCACAAACAGATCACCGGCCCAGGTGTCCTGAGTTCACTAGATTGCCAGGCTGGCCCAACCCCCTGCCAACCAGCAACTTACTCCAGACCCCACTGTTGAGTACCAACAGGGGTCGCCACACATTACATGACATAGCTCCCACTTTCATTTGCAAATCCGGCACATTTTTATTTGCAGATTCCATAGCTTGGGCTAGGGCAAGGCACTTTCAAATGTGAGAGCAGTCTCTGATAGTAATCTACTCTGGATTCTGTCATCATTTATTCCACACATCAGCCTGTCTCATAACATTTGTGACAATGTCCCTCCATAATTATAGTCCTGGGATAATTTTCTTAATTCAGCCACATATTCAGCAACAGTTTCTGTGGGTTTTCTCATGTGAGAATCAAATTTAAATCTCTGGACGATTTCACTTGGCTTGGGATTAAAGTGTTTTTTCAGTAATGCTTCCAATTGTGCAAACGTCTTCATCCTTTTTTCACCTTTTTAAGCTCTTTTACCCTTAACTTTTTTACATTTTCATGCTTTTTTCACCTGTTTTAGCTTTTTCGGCCCTCTCACTGTACAGCTTTCCATCCTTTTCCATCCTTTTCATCCTTTTTCACCCTTTTAAGCTCTTTCAGCCTTTACCTTTTCAAGTTTTTAGCCTTTTTTCACCATTTTTACCCCTTCCAGCCCTCTTACTCTACAGCTTTTCACCTTTTCAGCTTTTTTAAAAATCTTTATAACCTCTTCCAGCACTCTTACTCTACAGCTTTTTAGCCTTTTCAGATATTCACCTTTCTGCCTTTTCAGCTCTTTCAAACATTCAACTTCATGTTCAGCAATTAAAATGTTCAACTTTTTCAACTCCTTTGGCCTTTAACTTTTCAGCCTTTTCAGCTTTTCTGCATTTTCAGCTTTTCAGCCTTTTCAGCTTTTCAGCCTTTTCAGCTTTTCCAGCCTTTTCAGCTTTTAGCTTTTTCAGCTTTTCGGCAGTACATTCAGCAGATTTCGCTTTAGCCTTTAGCATTCACACTGTATTTTCGCAGGAAATGCAATTTGTCTAGTTAATTTTAAAAACTAGTAGGATGTTTCGTTTGTCAAATCTAAGTCAAATGTAACTGAATTTGAGCGGCTGTGGCTCAGTGGGTAGAGCGGGTCTTCTAGTGATCGCAAGGTTACCAGTTCGAATCCCGCATGTCGAAGTGTCCTTGAGCGAGATACTGAACTCCAAATTGCTCCTGATGAGCAGTTGGCGCCTTGCGTGGCAGCCTCGGTCATCACTATGAATGTGTGTGAATGGGTGAATGTGGCATGTATTGTACAGCGCTTTTAGCTGTCGTTACACTGGAAAAGTACTATAAAAAGGCAGACCATTTACCATATAAAAATGTAGACCATGAATTCACAGAGAATTAGTGATGGGAACAGCAGTTCTTTTTACTGTACTGAATCTCTAGAATCCGTTCATTAAAATGATTCATTTAAAAGATTCGTTCACCGAATTGTTCAGTGCTCTCCAACTCCCTGAACTGATAAACAGTCAAACGATCCATCATTCAATTCATGATTCAGCCCTGAGGTTCACGTTCACTTACAGAGGGATGGTGCGTTCTATAGTACACAATCACAAAACATGATGCTACACGGACGCTAGCAACACGAACGTGAGTGACGGCGCGAACGTGATTCACGTCCTCAGCAGGCCTTTCGCGAATGATCTGTTGAGGACGTGAATCACGTTCGCGCCATCACTGAATCAGCGTGCAATGAACGACCTGCTGAGAATCATGTTCGCGAACGTGAGTGACTTTTACTGTGCAATAAAATCACTTAACATGATGCTACACGGATGTTAGCAACACAGCGCTAATTTTAGCAGTACGGTTACTGAACGTGAATCAACTCCTCTGCCCTGAGTGAGTGAGTGAGTGACACAGCGCCACTTTCAGCACAGTACGTGAACGAGAATCACGTACTCAGCAACAGTTCCCTGTGTGCAGTAGGTTCGCAAATCATGAACGAATCACAGCACAAACATGAATGACGTCCTCACAGTTCTCTGTGTGAGTCGCGGCAGTCCCACTCCCGGCCGGCATGCTCGCGGCTGAGCTCAACTAAACTGAGAAAGGAACGAATCAGTTCATGAAGTGAACGTTCGCGACCAACACAACACTACAGAGAATGTGTTTAAAGCTCATAGAGACAAAAACTGCACTAAATGAGTGTTACTGGCAAGAACATATCGGTTCACTGAAATGACATACACACATGCAATCTGGATTATGATATGCAAATATTATACGTGATAGAAAGCAGACAAAACACGAAAACAAATATCGAACAGAAAAAAACTTTATTCCAGCTCCATTGCAATTACTCCATGCAACATTGATGTCCTTTCTTATAGTGGATAAATATAATGCCATCAAAACTAAACCAACTAAAAACAGTGTAAATAATCTTTCGCATCGACATTTTCACTTCATTATGTAAACAGGCTGCATTTCGTTATAATCTCCCACAGCTGGCTCACTATTTATGTCTCTGGACCAAAGCTCACACGCTTTCTCTCGCTCTCCCTCTCTCTCGATAGAGAGCAATGTTGCATCGCGCCTCTTCTTCTTATTCCCCCTCCGCCAAATTTCGGTCGCTAAGTTCTCACACACCGTTAATCGCACACAAACAAAAAATATATCAAAACGTGCGCCTCGATCTGACTCGGTATGCTATCATTCAGTTTTCCAGAATATTAATTTTTCGTCGCGAAAAACTGCGAGGAATTTCCTATAAGGAATGAATGGGACGAGATCAAAAAAGTCGCAAATCTGCAACGTTTTTCAAACATCTGCTGGTCTGGCATACATTGACCTAGAAAGACCATTCAAACTTAAAGATGTAGGCACAAGTCCTGGCTATTTGAGTTGTATTTGAAGTTTTTTCCTACGATGTATAGTTTTTGAACTCTAACCCTTTAATGAGGGTGAGTGATTTGGGAAAAATTCAGGGTTTTCAATGAGTGTGTATGGCGGAGTGTTCGTGCAGCAGAGTGGAGGAGCCAACTGACAGAGTGGCAGAGACTCAAAAAATTTCTCCGAAATTTTCTCTTTCCCTGACAATCCCGGCCTCAAATATCACTCAAAAACAGTGATATTTACCATAGTTGTAGCCACAATTGTCTTCTCTCTCCCAATGTGTCCACTTTATCGGTAGCATTTACGGTATTTGAATTAACTGCCTCTAACCGACAAGAGTAGCTCTCAACTGTCCCATTCAATCCAATGTAAATCGGGAAGAGGATTTTCAAAACTGCACCCTTTTTTATACTCTTATTTCCACATTTCTGAAACTAGGACCACAAAACTTGATGAGTGTGTTCTTTTACGGCCTTTCCCGCGTGACGGTGAAGAAATTTTGCCGATATCATGTTTGGTTTTGGATAAATAGCACTAGTTTGACGTCCTAGATGTGAGGCTGAAATCACTCTGAAACCAGCTGTCTCAGCCACAGTTGCTAGGGCCGTTGACAACGATCCCCATGGCAACCAGGATCAGCTGGGCCAACAGAGGGAGTGCCAGACACAGAAACACACACACACACACACAGACAGACACACAGAGACAGACACACACACACACAGACACACACAGACAGACACACACACAGATAGACACACACAGACAGACACACACACACAGACGGACACACACACACAGATTCATTAATCAGTTTTCCAGAATATTCATGTTTTCGCGACGTAAGTCGTGAAAACCTGCGTAAACTCTCCCATAAGGAATGAATGGGACAAAGTCAAAAAAGTTGCAGACACACAAACACACGTACACAGACACACACACACAGACACACACAGATTATCAATCAGCTTTCACGAATATACATTTTTCGCTGCATAAGTTGCGAAAAACTGTGAAAAATTTCCCAAAAGGAATGAATGGGACGAGGTCAAAAAAGTCGCAGGAACACAGACACACAGAGACACACACAAAGATTATCAATCAGTTTTCACGAATACACATTTTTCGCGACGTAACTCGCGATAAACTGTGAAAAATCTTCCATAAGGAATGAATGGGACTAGATCAAAACACACAGCCACAGAGACACACACACACACACACACACACTCACATGCACACACACATACAAAGTGAATGAGACCAGGTGAGAGAGTATAAGTCCCTACCTTCTGTCAAATTTGACAGGTATTGTTCTCGTTTGATTGATGGATGAGGGGGCGTGACCGAGGGGGAAAGGGAGGGGTGCGTGGGAAAATTGGGAAAGGGAGGGGTTGTGGGAACAGGGGGGGAGAAGGGGAGGGGGTGTGGGAAAAGTGGGGGAGAAGTAAAAATGGCGCGAATGCGAATGTTGGTTATCAAAGACTCATTTTACCATAAAAAAAACATTTTAACATAAAAAAACATTATGACATAAAACAGTGTATGAGAATTAAAGAAAAGTACAGTGAAAAGTCTTGATAGAGACAAGTCTTGAACATCCTTGTAGGTTTTCAGATCCCTGTATGTGTGAGAGAGTGGGAGAGAGAGAATTTTGATCACTTTATCAGTCTGACACATGGACACACAGATGCACAATAGGTGAAGCTATGCCACTATATTCCTTAAAAGCATGGGAAAGGGGTTGTCTATTGTCTAAACTACTACCACAACATTGAACCCTAAGCACAGACGAAAAGAAGTGGTAAAAGTTTTGACGTGTCCCCCTCACCCGGTGCGCCACCGTGAGTCACAGCAGAGATGAGGAGTTGCCGCTAGTGCTGGTTGGCTAAATCGTTTCCTCCGCTGCAACAACTTAACTCGCAGAAGACGTACAACTATTGAATCGCCTGGACCAAAATAAACGCCCCAGCTATTATTTTGTAATTTACATCCTGGCTGCATCTAATTACCAAACACACATACACACACGCGCACGCACATACGCACCGATTCAAACGTTAATGTAAATGAAACCTCTGATATTACAATCCTTCTAGCTGACGTGACCCAGGCAGAACAAACACCCAATTTACAGTGGCAGATTAATAAGGACTCCTGGGCAACTAGCAGATCGGTGTGCAAGCAAGATGGAGTGACAGCGGGGACGGCCAATCACACAAGAAATGGCAGAGCCAATCGAGGAGCTTGTGGGCGGGTCTAAACTCAGGGAAACGGACTCCGGCTTGAGCGGCCGTTTTCCGCTTGGTCCTAGTGCTTTACGCGTCTCTGTTAAATATAGCGTAACATGGTTTTTGGACGGTAAAAACTGCAGGGGACCAAAACAGCCTTTTAAAAAAGTGCAGGGGACATGTCCCCTGTGACCCCCCCCCCATAACAATAATATGTTATTTAACATATACCAACAAAAACTTGAGAAATAATAATAACAATGGATGCAAGTGCATGTAGTACCCGCGCGCATAAAATAATAACGCGTTAACGCAACGTCCTCTTAGCGCCGTTAATTTTTTTAACGCGCGATTAACGCTCAGTATATTAAAAAAAAAGCGCATTGTATGATTTACGGCCGTCGGCGGCACCCGTAGTCTTGATACAGAGGGTGGCAGAAGAAATAGAATAAGAAAGGGAATCAGAAGAAGAAGAAGAAGCAGGGTTGGCGGTTCGTTCAAAACACGCCGGACTGAAAAGCAGCACTCGCTGCAAACTCCTAATCTCTGCTGTCACTCACGGTGGCGGACATTTGTTTCGCCATCGCCCTGATCATTTTGCGGGACACTCTCTCGTGGCATGCCCGTTTGCTGATAACTCATCCCCGCATGTTTATCTCAGGCTCCTCACTGGCCTTCTTCCTCCCTCCAGCAGGCAGCCTGCCGCTGCTGTTGTCCTCCTCGGACAGACGCTGAAGCTCCGTTTCTCTCACTCTCGTGGGGTCGACAGAGAAACGTCTAGCGGCTGCTTCTCCCGAGTTTTCCTCTGAATATATCACGACAGAAGGTTTGAATTTCAAGTCGTACTTTTTATTGTTTTGCTGCACCGGAGCCATGGCGATCATCAGTGTGATACTGACTGACAGAAAGCAGCACACTGCGTGAAAAGGCGAAGAAGAAAAACGTGCAGTCTCAGTGGACACCACTTGCAAGCCAAACAGACGGCAGATGCAGAGAGCCCGTCGCCCCCCCTCGCCAAAAGCAGACAACCCTGGATTTATTTTCCTGCATGATTTGAAGTGTTGAATAAACATTTTCATAATGCAAGCATATTTGCCCTTTCTTATGTTGTTAAAAGTATTAAGAACATGAAAAAAATACACTAGGGTACATTTAGAACAGAAAAAAATGTGCCAAAAAAAATTGGGATTAATTTGCGATTAATCGCGAGTTAACTATGGACAAAATGCGATTAATCGCGATTAAAAAAATTGATCGTTTGACAGCCCTAATAAAAACATAATCAGCGCGCATAAAGACCACTCTCTGTGCGCTCGCGACCATTCTTTGACCGCTCGCGGTCACTCTCTGCGCGCTTGCGACCACTCTTTGAGCGCTCGCGGTCACTCTTTGAGCGCTCGCGGTCACTCTCTGCGCGCTCGCGGTCACTCTCTACGCGCTCACGGTCACTCTCTACGCGCTCTCTGTCTCCCTCTTTGCCTCCTGCTCGCTCGAGTCTGCTGACTTTTGGCACTCTGGGGGCGGGCATTGAATAGACCGCCCCGCAAGCCCCCACCTTTCTGATTGGACACTTTAAACGCCTACTGTCTCCAGGTCAGAGCCAAAAATGATGCCATAAGAAGAGGGCGGGTCATCATTGCGGGAGAGGAACAGACAGATATGCGACTATGGGAAGTATACAAGTCCAGTCACTGTTTTGCTAACCCATGTGCTTTGACTTCAAGGAAGCTGATTGTGGTGGAGGCAGAGAGCCTCTCATTCTCCCTCCTAGCAAATCAGTAAACCATCACAATTACTCCCAAGCTGTTCAATACATTAATAATTTAATTATCTGTCTGTTCCTCTACTTCCTCTTTTTTCTCTGACATCTCCATCTGCAATTCTTACACATTCTGCCGCCAACCGCAATGATGACCCGCTCTCTTCTGTCTCGGATTGGCTCTGACCTGGAGACAGTAGGCGTTTAAAGTGTCCAATCAGAAAGGAGGGGGGTTGCGGGGCGGTCTATTCAATGCCCGCCCCCAGAGTGCCAAAAGTCAGCAGACTCTAGCGAGCAGGAGGCAAAGAGGGAGACAGCGAGCGCGTAGAGAGTGACCGCGAGTGCGTAGAGAGTGACCGCGAGCGTGCAGAGAGTGACCACGAGCGCTCAAAGAGTGGTCGCGAGCGCGCAGAGAGTGACCGCGAGCGGTCAAAGAGCTGTGTGAGCGAGCGCTCAAAGAGTGGTCGCGAGCGTGCAGAGAGTGGTCTTTATGCGCGCTGATTATGTTTTTATGCGCGCGGGTATTTGGCACTAAAATGACGCCATAGAGAAGTAAAAATGGCGCGAATGCGAGTGTTGGTTATCAAAGACTCATTTTACCATAAGAAAACATTTTACCATTAAAAAACATTATGCCATAAAACACTGTATAAGATTTAGAGAAAAGTACAGAGAAAAGTCTTGATAGAGACAAGTCTTGAACATCCTTGTAGGTTTTCAGATCCCTGTATGTGTGAGAGAGTGGGAGAGAGAGAATTTTGATCACTTTATCAGTCTGACACATGGACACACAGACGCACAATAGGTGAAGTTATGCCACTATATTCCTTAAAAGCATGGGAAAAGGGTTGTCTATTGTCTAAACTACCACCGCAACATTGAACCCTAAGCACAGACGAAAAGAAGCGGTAAAAGTTTTGACGTGTCCCCCTCACCCAGTGCATGGGAAAAAATGTTGTCTGGTCTCTGAAATCATACACCATGGTGACAAAGTCTTCAAGTTCATAATAAAGAATGGGATTATATTATATATAATTTATTCACATTGTCTCAGAAAGATATTTGATTGATTTACTTTTTTTTTTTTTTTGTTATTAGACGAGGATATTTCGGAGGATGAACAAAAAGTTATCCAAAATACAGAAGTGGAAATAATAAATTGGTCTAAGTTTTTTATTTATTGTTTTTCCTCATTTATTAAATACTTATTAAATACTTGATTGAATACTTAATTTAATACTTAATAGATGATGATGACGTGAGGGATGAAGAACTCAACCTGATTGATCTGAGTTTTGGTTGGGTGAGTTTTAATTCGGTTTAATCTAATATATATATTGTTATTCTTTAATAATGTTTATTAATTTGTTCGCTTTTATAGAAGAAATGTTGGAAATGCCCGTCGTGATTGCCTTTTCGCAATGGTGAGTAAAATGATTCGCATTTATCAAAGCATAAACTCTAAAGTTACACATATAAGCATGAGTAACGATGGGGAGAAACACTTACAGATTTTTCAGGGTCGCCTCAGAGTTGGGCTGAAAATTTCCGCTTGCCAGCCTTAGCGGAGCAACCGTCTTCGCCAGCCGGCTCCGAGACTCTTCACCCGGTCACAACCGAGGCCCCCGACACGACTACCGGAGTTGTTTCCTCTCCTGCGGCGGTCGCCTCCGTTGAAGCACCCGAGATCGAGGCTCTTTCCCCGGTTGTTTCAGAGAACCCTGACGCTACATCTTTGCTCCAGGCATCGGCTCCAGTCCAGAGCTCCATCTCCGAGTCCGACGCCGAAAATGACGACGAATTTCGGCATACATTTTCCACATGCACCCGCTGTAAGTTGTTTTTAATATTCTTCAGAGTTTGGTGGCGTCTTTACTCTTACCCGCCAGACGTTCAAATGAGTATTACGCTCCGGGAAGTAGCGGTGATATTTCCGGGTGCGAGTGACGATGAGAACGGAGGAGGAAGAGGGTTAAACGGGAATACCGTTTTATGACTCTGACCCTCAAGTTGATGAAAGCAATGTTGTCACACGCACTATAATATTGAAAATGGAGGAGGAAAGAAACGTAGTTCCGGCCGAATTAGAGGAGGCTGTCAGAGAATTAGAAGCGGTAGAAAATGAAACCGACTATTTCCATCCTTTACAAAATGCCCTTGACCATTTAAATTCAAACAACCAGGCAGATTATGAATCAGATTATTTCCAACCTTTACAAGATGCCCTTGAACATTTAAATTCAAACAACCAGGCAGATTATGAATCAGACTATTTCCAACCATTACAAGACGCCCTTGAACATTTAAATTCGGATGACGCGCAGCAGCAGCAGCCGCAGCACACACAGCAGGGGGGGAATCTGGACCAGATAGGGGGTGGGGGTGAGAAATCAAATGCTGAAGACATTAGGCGTGATACATTTAACAATGTAGAGATGAGACGCGTTTCAACCTTTCCTCAAAACAATGGTGTAACAGATTATGCAACATTTTACCGCCAAGTTATGGGAAACCTTGAAAACTTGTCAGAAAGGGTAATAGCAGAGGCTAGACCCAACGCTATTGTCCAATTAGAGTTAATCGGGGACAGTGCACGACAACACACTTCCTTTACTTATCAAAACAATGCCGGGGCTGTGATGACTGCTTTTCAAGCCGTGCTAGACCAATTGGTACAATCAAACGCAGCAATTATGGATGACGATGGGTTAGAGGTAGTGGCGCAGGTGATACATAATCCTAGAGGGGGTGTCAGAAGAAGTGTGGAAAGCCTTTTGGAGCACGAACTCCAGAGAAAGAAAGCTTGCTATCTGTACAAGCCGTACAACTCAAATAATCAACTCTGTTTTGCCATCAGCCTAGCTCACCTGATCCATCCTAATTTTACAGATAGCCCGGCTGTAGAGAAGGCCAGAAAAATACAGATTCAAGCGGGCTTAGACGATCATACCCCTGTCACTTTCAGTCATATACCTAAATTTGAAAAAGCTGTGCAACGTAAAATTGTGATACTGTACAGAGACGAGGGTCAACGACCCTTCTCACGGTTCGAGACAGATTCTCCCAAATCAGACAAACCGTTGTATCTGTATTTATCTCAGAATCACTACAGCGGCATCAACGACATTAAAGGATTTTTATCGAAGCCAAACATTTGCCACTACTGCTACAGAGGGTATGACAAAACTGACAGACACAGCTGCGAGGGGCATTGCTTGGTCTGCACAAATCCTGACTGCGTAAAAATAATAAAAAAAACGGTCTATTGCAAGGATTGCAACATGTGGTGTCGGTCTCCCTCATGTTTCTTCAGACATATAGAAAAACGATTAATAAACGACAAGCTCGTCAGCATTTGCGACCGGCGGAAAAAATGCCTTAAATGCAAACTATTTTACAATATACCTGTGGCTACAGGTATCGATAAGCACAAGTGCCCTGTGTTAAAATGTCAAATATGTAGAGAGGCGTTACCCCACACCCCCGAGACAACCGATACGGGGCATGTTTGCTACATCCAACCCCTTCCGCGCGAGCTAGAGCACAAGGACAAAATCATATTCTATGATTTTGAGACGTTTGTTGATGATAAACACACACACATTCCCTTTCTAGTCTGTAGAAAGACCCTGCAAGGAGAAGAGTGGTATGCTTTTGGTCTGGACTGTGTTACAGTTTTCCTCACGCATTTTAGGAGACATTGTTATCAATTCTCTACATTTATAGCCCACAATTCGAGAGGATTTGACGGCTACCTGATTCTGAGAGGTATGGTGCAGTTGGGCATAGCACCCTCTATCATCATGCAGGGGAGTAAAGTTCTCTGTTTTGAAGACCCTGATTTCCGGTTAAAATACATTGACTCGCTGTCCTTTCTCACCATGCCTCTCAGCGCCATGCCTAAAGCGTTCGGATTCCTGGATTGGTCCAAGGGGTATTTTCCTCACAAATTTAGTTCGGAGGAACATTTAAATTACGCCGGAAAATACCCTCCCATAAACAATTACGCTGTAGAACGCATGACGAGCGTCGAGCGGGACAAGTTTGAGGCGTGGTATCAGAAAGCGAGCTGAGGGATCTTTGATTTTCAAAAACAAGCGGTACATTACTGCAGAAACGACGTCGACATTCTCCACACAGGGTGTATCAAATTTAGAGAAGAGTTTATGCGTGAGACGGGCGTTGATCCTTTCAGCCGGATCACCATAGCCTCAGCCTGCATGAAGGTGTTTGTGACTAATTTTCTTAAACAACGCTCCCTAGCCATACCTTCGCCCGATAACTACATGCGCCAGTGTAAAAAATACTCCTTAGCCAGCATTCAATGGCTAGAATGGGAGTCTCACCACCGCGGTGTTTTCATTCAGCACGCTTTAAACACAGGGGAAAAGCGGATGGGGTGTTTTTATCACAGATGTCCGACGTGTTTCGAACCCACTGCCGTATGTCCTTTGACAAACACTCCTTATGAGGAGTTGCACAGGTCTACCGAGGAAAAAATACAGGCGCTAAAGCGTGATCACAAAGCCAACACGATCGTCATAAGAGAGCACGAGTGAAATGAGTTGAGAAAATCACACCCGGGGGTAATAGGCTTTCTCAAAACTCACAATTTTCCCTAACCTCTTATTCCACGACAAGCTCTTTTTGAGGGTAGAACGAGCGCCTTCAGGCTGAGGTACACAGCGGGGGTGGGTGAACGTGTATTATATGCGGATGTCATGTCTCTCTATCCGTACGTCAACAGCGCATTTCCTTATCCGTTGGGACACCCCGTTATCATTCATACCAATTTTGGCGACGTCCAAAACTATTTCGGTCTGATTAGAGCCGTTGTTCACCCTCCCCGAGGTCTCTATTTCCCATCGCTACCCTACAGAACGGCTAAGGGTAAACTAGTGTTTGCACTTCGTCGCACATGTGCCGAAAACAACCAGCAGGGATCTTGGGAGCATGATGAGGAAGCCAGGGCGCTGACGGGGGTCTGGGTTACGGCTGAATTCAACAAAGCTCTTCAGCTGGGGTACAGAGTCGGTAAGATTACGGAGGTGTGGCACTTTGAGGAGCAGAGCAGTACCATCTTTACGCGTTATGTTCAAACTTTTCTGAAGGGGAAGCAGGAAGCTTCAGGGTATCCTAAAGAAGCCAAAGATGCGGAAAGCAGGGAAAAGTACATTCGGGAATATCGTGAAAATCAGGGAATACAGCTGGATGCTGCAAAAATTGAGGTCAACCCGGCCAAGAGACAAATGTCAAAACTCTGTTTAAATAGCCTTTGGGGAAAGTTTGCAGAGAGGCATAATAGAACCTTGACCACCTTGGTGAGAAAAAGTGAAGAATTTTTTGACTTTGTGTTTTCAGGAAAGTACCAGGTTGAATATTTCTCCTTTCTCAGCAAGCAAATTGCTATGATGCAGTGGAAATACAGCAAGGGTTGTGTGGTGCTTCCCGGTAGTGCAAATAATGTATTTATCGCCGCTTTTACCACCGCTTACGCACGCTTGAAAATGTACGGTTACCTAGAGAGGTTGCAAGAGAGAGTTCTTTACACAGACACCGATAGTTTAATCTATACGGTGAGAGAGGGAGAGGCTCCTCTGGAGATGGGGTCCTATTTAGGTGAGTTGACGGACGAGTTGGGGGGAGACAGCATTCATGAATTTGCCTCCGCCGGTCCAAAGAGTTACGCCTACCAAACTCGCCAGGGTAAAAAAACGGTGCTGCGTGCCAAAGGAATCACTCAAACTCGCGAGTGTTGCGAGAGGGTTAACTTTGACAGCGTTAAAGATCTGGTTGAGGGATATCTAGAGGGAGAAAAGACGGGAGAGATATACACCCCTCATCAAAAAATTGTTTGTGACAAAAGGGGCTTCCTTTTAAAAAACTCTTCATTTGAAAAAAAGTTTAGAGTAGTGTTTGACAAAAGGCGTCTCTTTCCTGACGGTAAAACTTTACCTTTCGGATATTAAAAAAAAAAAAAAAAAAAAAAAGAATGGAAAAAGTAGACTTTGATCCTAGACTTTATACACCTTTTTTCGTGTCTGATTGTAGGGCCTAGTGGATGTGGAAAGACTTTTTTTTGTAAAATCTATATTGGAAAATTGTGAACATGTAATGAATTCTGTACCCGACAACATTGTTTGGATGTATACATCCTTTCAACCCATGTATGCTGAATTGCAAAAGATGAATAAAAAAATTAAATTTGTTGAAGGACTGTCTGATTCTTTTGAAGATGAAAACTTGTTTCCGTCTGATCAAACTCATTTGGTCATTCTGGACGATGTTATTTTTCAGGCCTCCAATCATCCCGAAGTGGTCAAAATTTTCACACAGTATAGACATCATAAAAATATGAGCGTTATGATGCTGACCCAAAATGTTTTTTACCAGGGTAAATTTTCACGCACCATTAGCCTGAATTGCAATTATATGATTCTGTTTAAGAACCCACGGGACAGATTACAGATTAATGTATTAGCTCAGCAAATGTTTCCCACCCAAAAAAGTTTTTTCTTGGAAAGTTTCGCGGATGCTACCTTGGAGCCTCACGGGTATTTATTGGTCGACCTGACGCCTTTCTGTCCAGAACAATACAGACTAAGATTGGGTGTGCTTCCGCAGCAGTGGCCCGTTGTGTACCTGCCAAAAACATAATTTGAAAAAATGTCGAAGCGGGTAAAAAGGAACGCTCCCATGTTGAAAGCTCTGTATCACGCCACGCCTCAAAAACGTCGAGACATTCTGAGTTATGGCTCCCCAGACTTTATCCAAACTCTGTGTGAAATTGCTTTAAACATTCTAAAGGGCAACGTGCCCTTATCTCAGTCTCAATTCAATAAACTTAAAAAACAAAAGAAAATTATCAGACTGCTGGCCGATAAAAGGACCGGACTGAAACGCAAACGACAGACTGATGAAACAGTCGGGGGGTTTTCTTTTAACCCCTGCTCTCTACAGTCGTGCCGTTTATAGGAGATCTTATCGGGGGATTGGTCAGAAGAGGTTGAGAATGAAGAAGGCTCAAAAAATGTTTCTCCTATCCCCCCAACAATTGAATCGTCTGACTCGGTCGGAGCAAACCATCAGACATTCGGCGGCGGATGATCTGGACGCTAAAATGAGAGCCGTCTTAAGCGAACCTGGATTGAATCCTCATGAAAGAGTAAAAAAATATGACGCCCTGCTGCAGAGATATCTTAACCTGGTTAAGCAAGGGCAAAAGGAGGAGAAAAGGGTGACGGTGACTTTACACAAGGATCCGAGGGTTGACCCACGGAACAACGACCTGGAGAACGCTGGACCGGGAAATAACGCAGACGGGGTCTCGGGCAAAGAGTCGGAGGATGTCACGATGATCGAGGTCATGAAAAACCTTCCCCAGCGCAATCATAAAAATGCTGAGTATATTATGAAAAAATTATCCGAGAATGATAAGGGATGGACCTCTAAAGGGGAGTTGGTTTATAATGGAGCACCGGTGCCAGGATCTCATATGGTTGATTTACTGAAACACATGATGCAGTGGACTAAAAAACCGCAAACCCGCACACCCAATGGATGGAGAAGATTTTTATCCACGATGACAGAGTTAAACATCCCCACATCGACCATTCATAACCCCAGAGCACGGGATCAATACATGCGTTTAAAAGCGGAAGGAGAGTTTGAACCAGAATGGGAGGAGGAGGAGGAGGAAAGAGGAAGTCGGCCTCCGGCCCCAGACAGTATCCGAAAACGAGGGATAAAGAAATATTTCTAACCCCTGAGCGTTGGATTCAACCAGCCGAGGAAGAGTCGAGAGAAGAGAGGAAAAGAAGAAAAAATAAAAAAGTGAAATTGTCTCCACGATGGTTAAACCTTGAATGAAATGACACGACAAAACTTTTTTTTCAATGAAATGTTTTTATTTGTCAAATGCAGAGTGTACAGCGTTTTTTTTTTGAACATTGGTTCAAAAAAGTTTCTAAAGAGCAGGCGACTTGTACACTGCAACAACTATTATTTTTACTAGAGCTAGTACAACGTTGAAATTTTTTCACCAAGGCATATGCTTCAAGGTCATTTTTTACCACATCTTTATCGTATAAAGACAAAACTTGTTCAAACGACAACCCACAAAATCGATGGTACAGGTAATAAACGCAGTGTTGACCGCACACTCTGGATAAAGGGTGTTGAAGCTGGAGATTGTGGTACAATATCCGGTCAGAACGATTTTCCAAAAAGCGCAAGATGCTCCGAGGGTAGTAATCAAAATCGGGAGAAAATCCATAAGAATCAAAAAAAGTCCCAGTCCCATCTTCCTCCAGAGTCATAGATAACCAGTGCTCCCCGGGCTGATGTCTTTTATGCGTGTTGACGATAAAGTAGGAGGGTAATGCAAAGGAGTGAGTCAGTAAGGGAAGCTGGTCAGAGGCCCATACACCGCAGAAAACATCCCCCAACACTTTTCGCAGAAGCTGCTCCAACTGATGATTATTTATTTCTTTCATTAATAATAATCTATCAGCACTTGTCGTTTAGAATCAATTTCCAAAATAGAGTCATAGCACACGTAAACCGCAAGAGTGACTGTGTTGGTTAAGGGTTTTCTGAATCTCATCTCCAGCCTTAAAGCGCCGTTAGAAACCCTGGACAATGCATCGCTGTCCTCTCCCGGATTGAGATTAAACACAAACAGCGAATACCCTCGTTCAAAATCTTGTCTGTCGATGCTCAGAGGTAAATCTTTCAGATGCCTCCCTGTAGCGACAAACATGTTCTAAAACTCTCTGACCGAAACCCCCTGGTTAAATTGAGGTTGGAAAGCTTTAAGGGGAATTTGTTTTCCCGCCTGACAGAGAGTGATATATTCCGCATCAAAATGCTGGAAATTAAAGGGGGAGAGATCTCTTTTTCCTGTGAAAGCTTCGTGATTCACCATACCCAAAACAATATATTTAGGCATCGTTCCCAAAAACAGATTTTCTTGGGTGCATACTCTGGAATTTTCAGGGATGGAGTACGTTTTCACGCTGACGCGTGCCAAAGGGTACAGCGCATTTCCCTTGAGTAAGGCCGAGGCATGCCCCAACCGCACAGCCGGAGAAACGGTGACTTTTTTGGTGAATAGAGAGGCACCCAGTACTTTCAGACGAAAAGTGCCATCTTCAGCACCCATCAGACAGAAGGCATCGCTGGTGCGCGTAAGTTTGATTCTCACATCCACCGAGTTGAGAAGCAGTCTCTCGCTAAAAAGAATGTCGGCGTGAAGCGGTCCCAGCAGGTGAACCTCTCTAGAATCGGCTGTGTAAGCGGCTCTGGCGTTTAGTCCTCTGTTAGGTCCGTTCAGGGTTACTCTCGAGTCTACAGCACCGGCCGTGTCTTTGTAAAATAACCCGGCGCTAAATTGACTTTTGAGTGTGTCTTCAGAATAGTTGAGTAACGTTTCAATTATTGCTCTGTAGGGGTGTGTGGCGCTGGATTGAGAAATCAGTCTATCCCCAAGCATAATATGGCATTGACTAAAGATGGTATTCAGAGGATAATTGATGAGACCCACGTTTGCATCGACAGGAATATTTGTTCCGTCGGCGTTGGTAATTTTGAGCCGCAGGTGAAGTAAGGTGTCGTTCAGATCCAAGTACTTTTCACCTTCTCCCGGAATAAAAAATTCAATAGGACCCCCGTCAGTGATGGCAGACAATGGCAGGACTTCTGTGTAGGTTTTATCTTCGATAGACATTTGAGTCATAGGAGCTGAAAAAAAATCCAGCTCAGCCATTGTGCATTCGGCCGAATTTTGATGTAAAAGAGCCATCTTTAAAATATATCATCGGGGGTCACGTGATGGCAAGCTAGAGGACAGACGTGTCAACGTGAGCTCCGTATTTATTGATTAAAATAACAATTCATATGTACTGATAGTCTTAAATAAAAGCACGAACCGCTTGCCAAATACAACAGGGACGGATTTTCATCCTCATACATGTCTAAAACGAGGAAGACGACAGGTAGAAGAAAACCGGGCGCAGCTACTACAACAGCTAGCAAACAAGCTAAAGCCTAGCTACCCGCCATGTCTGAGCAGGGAGAAGATACTGAACGGGAATACAGCTCAGCTGAAATAATGGCTGCTATCAATGAGGGCAACAAAGTGATAACCAGCAAGATCGAGGACTTAAACTCGACTCTAAAAACTTTGCAACATAAAACAACACTCATTGAGAAGAAACAAGAAGACTTGGAAGGCGGTCTCAATAGGCTTGACGGCGACGTAGATAACCTGTCCAGGCGCCTCGCCCAGACGGAGCAAACTGTGCAGGATTTGAGGGCAAAGATGGACGATATGGAAAACCGCTCCAGGAGATGCAACCTCCGCTTGACAGGACTACCAGAAGGATGCGAAGGAGGTTCCCCCACCAAATATGTGGAGAAACTACTGCAAAACATCCTGGGAGCTGACAACTTTCCAAACGGAGTGGAGCTACAGCGCGCCCACAGATCACTCGCGCCGAGGCCGAAGCCGGGTCAACCACCGCGGGCGATAATAATGCAGTTCCTCCGGTACCAGGATAAGGAGCGTCAAGGCGGCGCGACAGCTGGGTACGCTGCGACATGAAAACAACATCATCCGACTTTACCCGGATTATTCATTTGAGCTTCAGCAGAAACGGCGAAGATTCGACGAGACGAAGAAAATCTTGCGGGAGAAAAGAGTGGAGTATCGGCAGGTTTATCCCGCTCGCCTGCTCATGAAACATGCTGGTAAGGATCTAGCCTACACAGACCCAGATGAAGCCCGTAAATTCGCCGAAAACCTGTCCGCTGCACACTGATCACAAAAATACCTGGAGACTACCTGTTCCCCATTTATTCAACAGCAGTTAACACTCTGCATGGGCTGAGTAACATGCAGGCTCTCTTGGCGCCCACCCCTGACCCTGGCGCCTATATTGGAGTAAGGACATTACAGCAAAGCCTGCACCGTCGTTGTGAATAAACTTTTAGGTCTCCGGGACTTTTTGCCGGTGAGACTATTTATCCGGAGTGATGATGGACACAGCCCAGTTATCTCTGGATTACTGTCCACCCAGTCGAGGAGATATGGGATGATTAACAGTTTTGGTTTGTTTGTTTTTTTTTTGTCTTTTCTCAAGGATAAACAATGGACATGATAATAATACCAAGTGCCATTCTTCTTTCTTTCTTATGCCACTCCGATGTTCTTCTTTTTTATCTCTGTTCATTTTAAATAGCACCTCATGAGGGTAAGTTACCTAATTTTCTCTATCCACAGCTTCGGTTCATGTATACAGGCTACTGTAAATTGTCTTCTTCACAACCCTTGAACTTATAATTTAATAAAAACGCTACGATCTTATTTGAATTTATTGACATAATACTAGCTAGCCTATGTGATGTTGGGAGTTTCTGATTTGAGGCTGTTTGGTTGAATTTACTGGTCAGGCTTATATCGACTTCGTATGGTTTATTACTCAGGAAATAAGAAATTTTGATACTAATGGTCTCTTAGTTGCAACATGTTCCTATTTAACCTTTAACCTTTACGTTGTGAATATTCATTTAGTACATAATACGGAGACCGCTGTTACGTTACCACCTATCAATGCGCTTTATGTATACTAGGGAGGTGTACAAACCCGCGCATGTGTTCTTTTGGGTGATTTTCAACTCCCACTGTTCAGGGAAGGGGGTTGATGGGGGAGGGAAGAGGGAGCGGGGAGGGGGGAAAGTGTTTTCTTTATATACATTCTCACGTTTATTTTCATTAATTTTCTTTTTCCTTATTTTTGTCATGAGAACTTCACTTTGGTGCGTACAGCTAAACTTAAATCCAACGCTAGGAAATTACCTACAACTTGGGTTGCCCTCACACCAACATTCATGCCAGGGAAATATTTAGGCCCTAAATACATTCAATACCACTTTTAATGACTACTTGGCGATCATTATCATGGAATATTAATGGCATACATAACCCAGTGAAGAGGAAACAAATTCTAACTTATTTAAAGAGAAACAGGACAGATGTGTGTTTCCTACAGGAGACTCACTTAAACATAAAAGAACACGAAAAACTAGGCAAGATATGGGGTGGCCAGATATTCTTCAGCTCCTTTACCTCTAGCTCCAGAGGAGTTTGCATTCTTATAAACAAACATTTTCCCTTCATACCAGAAAAAGTAGAACGTGACCGAGGTGGAAGATTTATAGTGGTAAGGGGTAAGGTGCTATCGGGGGCTATTACCCTGGTTAACATTTACGCCCCAAATCATGACGATTTGAACTTCTTCCAAACTCTATTCTTAAAACTATCTGAAATAGAGGGGATATAATTATAGCCGGCGATCTTAACTTGACCCTAAACACTAAACTGGATCGCTCTTCTGATAAAAACCCAATGAAGTGCAGATCAAGAAAAGTAGTTAACCTGGTAGGGACCTGGGGGCTTTGTGACATATGGAGATACACACACCCAAAAACAAAGGAGTACTCATTCTTTTCGCCAGTGCATAACTCCTTCACTCGAATAGACTATTTCATTATATCTATGACAATGGTTCACAGGGTTAGCAGTTGCGAATATCTACGCCGTTATGTCAGACCATGCCCCTATTTCTATGTTAATGCTTCCTAAAGACAATGTTGAGAAATTTTATAGGTAGAGAGTTAACCCCGCTTTACTACACAATCCAGAATTTGATACATATATCACCTCCCATATTAAATTATTTTTAGAGACTAACTCTGAAACTGCTCCGTCACCCTCTATCCTTTGGGAAGCCTTAAAGGCCTACCTGAGAGGACAAATAATTTCTTTCTCAAGTCACAGGAAAAAAGAATATTGGAAAGAATTGGAACTTTTAGAAGCAGAAATAAAGAGCTTGGAAAAGGAACATCTTAAAACAAGATCGGAAGGTATACACAGGGCACTCTTAAGAAAACGTAACCAATATAATGTATCGAACACCTATAAGACAGAGAAAGCACTTCTTAGAACTAGACAAAGGTATTATGAACTGGGGGATAAGGGAAACAAACTATTGGCCTGGCAACTGAAAAAACAAATTTCCACCTCCATGATACAGAAAATTAAAAAACCTGATAACTCCACCACATACAACCCAAAAGAGATAAATAACTGCTTTCAAAAGTTTTACGAGAATCTATATTCATCGGAGTGCGAAAACACGGCAGATAAATGTGAGAAATTTCTATCCTCCTTGAATTTACCAAAAATATCACTCTTAGACCAAAATGTTTTAGAACAACCATTAACCAGTAATGAAATTTTAAGAGCTTTAATGTCTCTTCAGCCCGGAATAGCCCCTGGAATAGACGGGTTCACACCCGAATTTTATAAAAAATACCAGAGCCACTTGATGAACCCTTTAATGAATATGTATCACCACTCAATTGACAACAAGACATTGCCTCCAACATTACAAGAAGCCCTCATTACACTAATTTGCAAACCAGAGAAAGACCCCGAACTTATGGGCTCTTATCGTCCCATTTCTTTGCTTGCGGTGGAAAGTAAGATTTTCGCCAAGGCAATGGCGACAAGGCTAGAAAATCACCTATCATCACTCGTTCACAAAGATCAGACTGGCTTTATAAAAAACAGATCCTCCATGAACAATCTGAGACGCCTTTTCTACATAATATCAGAGGCGGGAAGTTCAAAGGATACACCTGTAATTGCTTCGCTAGACGCCGAAAAGGCGTTCGATCGTGTTGAGTGGTGCTACATGTTTAAAGTTCTAGAACATCTTAATTTTGGTAATTATTTTACAAACTGTGTGAGGCTTTTATATGATAAACCTGGGGCCAGAGTGAGCACCAACGGAACTGTATCCGGCTCCTTCACTATTGGGCGTGGCACAAGACAGGGGTGCCCCCTGTCGCCCCTGATCTTTGCTCTCATCCTGGAACCTTCGGCTCAACAAATTAGAGAAGATCCCAACATAATGGGAATCCCAATAGGGAAAACTACACACAAAATTTCGTTGTACGCTGACGATATACTTTTGTTTTTAACTAATCCGGAAACATCACTTAAAGCCTTATTACACCTAATTGACGGCTTCAGCAGCTTTTCTGGCTACAAAATAAACTGGACTAAAAGCAAGCTCCTCCCATTATCTAAGCCAGACTTATCCACAAGGACTCTCTGTTCGCCCTTTCAGGTCAAATCTAAGATCAAATATTTAGGAATCATAACAGACGGTACTCTTAAGAACCTGTATAAGCTCAACTACCTACCTCTACTACTAAAGATTGAAAAAGACCTGGCTAGATGGACAACCCTTCCTTTGAGCCTTATAGGCAGAGTAAACGTTATCAAAATGAACATATTCCCTAGACTTATGTACTTATTCCAATCGATACCAATTGATCTTCCACGTTCCTTCTTCAATAAATACAATAAAATAGCCGGAAAGTTCATCTGGAGTTACAAGGCCCCAAGAATTAAACGGTCCACGCTGTGTTTACCGGTAGAGAGAGGAGGACTAGGACTTCCAGATACACAATTATACTTCTGGGCTGCTCAATTACGACCACTCTTTTACTGGTTTGGAGGTGATGAGACTCCCTCCTGGACACAAATAGAAAGCTATATCTTAAACATAGAAGACTTATCACACATACCATATTGTTTTAATATTAAAACTGTAAAAAAACACACAAATAACCCAATCATTATTCACTCATTTAAAATCTGGGACAAAATTAGCCGTTATTTAGGACAAGTAACTTCTTTATCTCCACTCACCCCTATAATGTCCAACCCTTCCTTAGAATTTGTAAAGAAGGACCGGGGTTTTAAGGTTTGGGCCCAGAAGAATATAATTAAGATTGATGTCCTATATGACGGTAACACACTAAAATCATTTCAGCAGCTGAGAGACTCCCATCATATTCCAGCTACACATTTTTATAGATATCTCCAGCTACGTCATTTTATACGATCACAGCTGGGGGAAACCTTGGAAAAACCGCAGCTTTCTCAATTGGAATCGCTGCTTACTCAAAGAATTAATAGAAAATATATTTCAAGAACTTACAATCTCTTAATGACTAATAATAAAACTAGCACTAATCTGGTCAAGGAAAAATGGGAGAAAGACCTTGGAGCCCAAATAGACGACGATCGTTGGTCCTCATTACTCACTTATGCACAAAAAAGATTCATTAACACAAGATACAAAATCTGTAATTTTAAAACAATGCACAGAGTATATTACACTCCTGAAAAAGTGAGCCGTTTCAAAGGCAATACATCTCCACATTGCAACAGATGTAAAACTGAGATTGGGGATTTCCTACACATGATCTGGACTTGTCCACAGCTAGAACAATGGTGGAAGGATATAGAACATACACTCAAGAAGGTCCTAAAAATGGAACTTACCTTATCGCCTTCTATAGTACTCCTCGGTGACTACTCTAATCTCCGGTTCAACTCAACACACTCAGTTGATTTCTTTGGGCTGGCCATGACGGCGGCAAAAAAATGTATTCTGTCCAAATGGATAGCTGAGGACCCCCCTAATCACTCTCACTGGGTAAACAAACTTAACTACTGTATGCCCTTAGAAAAGATCACATATAATGTAAAAGGCAACCCACAGACATTTTTACAAAAATGGCAATCCTGGATCAACTTTCTAGAAACATGATTTGCTGAATCTGTGCAGCACCACCACTTTTCATTTCATTTTAATTTTATCTTTTTTTTTTTTTTCTTAATTATTACTTTTATTTTACCTATCCTTTTGTTTATCTTTCCTCTATACCGACCCAGCACTCACTATGCAATGGGTAGGGTTCTTTTGTGTAAATGTAGGTGGGGTCGCTTATATGAGATTGAATGTGTGAGTATATCTAGAACCATCCATATATCTGTGACTATACACTTGGTAATTCACCGGTGCTGATCTGTCTCTATATGAGTCATCAGAATTGTGTAAATAATGTATGGATATTATGAGATGTGAATCGAATGTGGTAATAGTAGACTAAATGGAGGATGTTATATATTTGAACCGAGTGCAGAATGCAACTTTTACAGATGGAAGAATATCTTGCCACACCACAGCACTGAGAAATGGTCACTGCATAGCTAAACGGAAATTGGGCTCACTAATTTTATTTTTATTTAGTCTACCCACCCCCCCTTTTCCTTTATAAGTACGCATATGCGGATATTGTCCATACATACATATTGTACGAATACTTGTGTATGTGTGTGTGAGCAAACCTATGTATAAGTCTGCATGTGTGTGACTGTATATGTACATTAAGGCTGATCTGTGCATACATTTGTAACTATTATCCATTTATTTTCTTATTTTATTAATTATTCTTTTTTTTTTATTTATTTATGGCACCTTTGTATGGATACACTATTATATCTTGATTTATTCCTACTTTTTGTTTTGTACTGTAAAAGTTCAATAAAAATAATGTTCCAAAAAAAAAATATATCATCCGAGGTCTCAACGCCGGTCCTTCTCTTAGTAAGGCTTCTGCCGACTGATTTTTTTTTTCCCCGTGCGTCTGCGTTTTTTATTGACCGTTGAAACACGTTGCCCCGGGGGCCTCTTCCTGGGTTTTCTAGCCAGGACCATTATCCCCCCTGATCCATCTTGTACCCCCGGGTCCATGAGTCCGCTCATTTTTCCAACGGCTTGGCTGAATACGTCAGAGGCGATACTTTTTGCCGCTGTTTTAAGATGAGGTTTGGCGAGGGCAAAACCTTTTTTCACCAGAGGGGATACGAAACGAAACAGCCTCGAAAACACGGAGCCTATCCCACGCCCGTACATCACAGGCGAACCTGCGAAACCGGGGAGGGAACCCCCCACTTGGTTTTCATAATAACTCACTAAACGTAGAGGGTCGTGCATGGTTTGACTCATTCTCGCTTCGTATTTAATTTTTTTTGACGGGTCTAAAGTGGAGCTTCACAATAGTCTTGCCGTAGGTAAAATCGATGTGTTCGTTCTGATCAGATTTAATCTCCACCCAGATGTTTTCAATGTGATTTTTTGAAACAGGTAAATAGTAGGCGGGGTTAAAATACTTGGTGACAACGTCCCCGTATGTTCCTTCTACACCCACAATTCTCAAGAGAGGAGCGTAAGCGTCGCCTACCAACTGAGGCCGCACCACATCGCTGTAACAGTAAAGGTGGTATAAACCGACCTTTATATCCACGGGGTAGGGGGCCAACTTCTCATCAAACTTGATCCACTCTCCAGGTATCACCCCCAGGATGTAAGCCACGGGAGGATAAAAACGTAAATGAGTTTGACCCCCTGCTTGATAGGAGATTCGTCTTTGAATGCTGTCGTAGTATAATGACACGTCAGAGTTGATGTTTTTCAAATAATCATTCATCTCACTCATGAATAAGTGTATGTGCGGATAATAACCTCCTCTAATTTTACGGCGAAAAACTTGCGCTTTCTCCTCAGGTTGGTTCTTTTGGAGTTTGTTTCTCCATTCAAAAAATACCCCATGAGGAACATTATACCACGAGTTAGGGTATGAAATCTCTGTTAAGGCCACCTCCCAAGACCCTTCTAAATCTATATGTTGAGTTAAATCTATCTGGTAATGGGAACTTTTGTTTTTTTAAAAAACATCGAGGCTGGCGTTGGAGGGTAAGGTAATGTAAAAACCCTCGTTGGAGGAATCCATGATGCTCGTTGGGTTTTTGTCCTCGAGACTAGAGGCTCTACCTCCCATCAGATTGCTTTATACATTTGTTAGGGCGTCGGCGCCCACCCAACTGTTGAATTTTTCAGGCCAGTTTTTCCAGCGCACTAGAACTTGTTTTTTAGCGCGAACCGTACGTCGTTTTAGAATTTCCTCCACATGATAGAGCTTGTCCCTGGTCTCTTTTATTTTTTGCAGCTCAGCTTCGTAAAACGATCCCTCTATTATTTCTCCATCAAAATCTTTCAGTCTGTATGCTGGGGGAGAGCGTGGAAGACGTTGGGTTATTGTAAACACCTCATCTGTAAAACTCTGTTCATATTTTTTTTCAAACACTCCTCTCACTTTGGATATTCTCACCGTGTCTCCCACCGCAAATTTGTATTTGCGATGACATGCTGTGGTTGAACCGTAGAGGTTCTGAAACACTTGGGGGGTATTTTCTAAAGTCACCTCCGCCGGCTTCATTTTAATACTGCTGTGATAACTGTGGTTGTAGCTTTTTACCAAGTCTTGTAAGACATCTAGGTAACGCATAGTGTTGTTGGCTGTAAAATATCTCCACATTCTACCTTTCAAAGTACGATTAAATCTTTCAACCACCGAGGCTTTGAGATCGCTGGCTGTAGAAAAATGTAGAGTATTGTGTTTCTTCATCAGAGCTTGAAAACTTTTGTTAAAAAATTCTTTCCCCGCGTCAGTTTTTAGTTTGAGAGGGGTCTGGCTTTCTTCCAACACTGATTTAAACGCTTTTACCACTTCGTCGGCTGTCTTTCTCTTCAAAACCCTCACATAGTCCTTCTTGGAAAATACATCGATGACCGTTAATAAATAATTAAAACCGTCGTTATATTCAGCCAAGGCTTGCGTGTCACAGAGGTCGGCTTGAAACTGGTTTAAAGGGCGAGGTACAAAGACTCTGTTTCTTGGGAAATTGATGCGGACCGGTTTATGGAGAGTATAGGCATCCTGTCCCGTTAAATAATCTTGAACGTTTTCTCTCTTGACATTTTTCCCCGTTTCATCCTGTACGGCTCTATGGAGTCGATCTACCCCTCCGAAACTACCCGGGTGTGCGGGTGTATAGTACGCTTTTTCCATAGCTTTCTTCATTGTGGAAAGATGACAAAGAAATAACCTCTGATTGCTTGGTACACACTTTTTTATTGAAAGAAAACAAGAAAACATTTTTTAAAAACACAATGTATATCTAAAAAAAAAACAGTTTAATATTTCTAAAACTTTTCTAAATTCTATTCTATTTATTTATTTTTTTTAACTCATCATATGACATCTGAATGCTTGGTACACACTTTTTTATTAGGTAGGCTGAGAGCGGATTAAATGGAGAAGGTTTTTGAGTTTTTCAGTTTCTACAATTTTGTGAGGCTTGTCTCGTTTTAGAATGACCGACTCTACCGCTTCTATCAACGGGTAAATAACAGCTTGGTTCTCAACAAAGCCTAACCCTCAACAAGTTTTCTCCAATAATTACCCATTTTTTTTTTTTTTTTTTTAATTCTTCCAACACTCTGTCACCATATCAAGATGTCTCAGAGTCGTTTCATCAGCCGCTACCAGTTCAGTGTACATGTCATCTATGGCTTCCCAGACATTTCTCTCAGATTTCAGTTGAGACAGCATAGACTCGGCAAAGCTTTTGACCTTTGAATCCTCAGCCTTGATGCGACGAAGTGTGACCAAGCGTTGAATGGCCTGAATAAATTTAGACGTACACAGAGTCTTGATGACTCCGGAGTAGTTGAGCAGGAGGAAGTCCTCTTCAAGGGGTTCCAAGCATGGGTGTTGCATCTGGCTCGGGTGGTTCACCTGGCAACCGTAGTACTTGCTCTGCCTGAACTTAGTGAGAGCCAAGTTGAGCAGATGAAACACAGCCGTTCTCACCGTTCTGACGAAAAACAATTTTATCACACTGTCGGTTTCATCACCGACGTACGTCGTCAAGTGTGAGTTTTGCTGCGAGTTGAAAAAGAGTATGTCTCTCCTGTGAATCAGCATATGAGCGGGTGCCACTTTCATGCTCATTCTACCACACAAAAATCCCTCGTCGATGATTCCAAGAACTTTTCCATCTACCTCCTCTTCATGAAGCTTTTCTATGTACGCCTCTTTCACACCGATAGATCTCAACCACTCGCTTACTTGAGACTCGGTCCAGCTCGAGGGGTCTGAGGATTCTGAGCAGTCTGAGGGGTCTGAGAGTGTCGAGGGAGTCGAGGGTGTGCGTGGTGGGGATGGAGGCGGGGTTATCATAGTTTCACAACAATCCTCCTCCTCCACCCCCTTATTCTCCTTCTCCTCCTCCAAGTCCTTGTCCGTCACAGTCTGAGTACCCCTGCTGCTTTTCAACACTCGTCTGACGCGTCTATAGCATGACAAGTCTAAAGGCATCTCTTCATCGCTCTCCTCAGGCATAGCCGTCAATTCAGGGGGGTTAAAACACTCTCTCATGTTCACGGGTGGTGAAACTTCATCAAAACGTGGTAGAAGGCAGGTCTTTACGCGTCTAATTGTCTTGTATTCCATTTTCTTTGCTACTCTAAAAAGTGGGAGAAATCCGGGCCTTGATATAGTAATGAGAGAAGTTAGGGGGGTGTGTGTGTTCACAAAGTAAACTGATGTGGATTGGTCCAAACTGAAGCAGGCGGTGCATTCTCATTGTCCGGTGGGTTGTCTTAAACGAAGCGGGATTGTGTTCTCAAAGGGGATTGGTCGAAACTGAAGCAGGGAGTGTGTTCTCAATGCCTGCCGGGGGTGTGTCCTCAAAGGACAACTTTCTTTTCAATGTCACCATACTCTTCCAACTTCGACAGCTACGGAAGAGGTTGTCTATTTTCTCCTTCATTTTACCCATATGCTCTCTCCACGCAGTTAGGGGTATCACCACCACCGGTGTAAACACCCCACATTCAGAGTTGAAAGTCTCCAAGGTAAAGACGTCGGGATCGGTCCACTGGGATGCGTTGTCAAAGAATGTCGGACCGGTGATTTTAGGAGCACGGAGACTGGCACGGAAAAACCAACGACCTGAAGCCGAAGATTTTGTCTCCCACGTAGCACTGAATAAAATTCTTCTCTCCTTCAGTTCATTCGCCGTTGGGAAAGTAACCAAGCTTCCTTTGGATTTTACACGTTTACGGTACGGAAAAGGATTGCACCACAGGACCTCATGCATCGCCATACTCAACACATCCCAATCCACTGTGGCTAACGATGTAGCATCAGAAATGGGGTTTGACTCTCCACTCTCTTTTAACTGGTATAAGCAGAGATCACCTGTCTCATATCTGAAAATGTACCCAAAGGATCCTTCCATACCATAATCTTCCAAGGACCATTTCTCTGGCAAGGACTCTGCCGGGGGCATCTGAGTACGCTTCAGAAACACTCTACTTTTTTGCGGAGCATTAAGGTAATTATCCATAGTTGATGGACTATCTATAAAGATATCCATAGTTGATGCACTATCTTTAAAGATGGAAACGGGAGTTTCACTAATCAAAGATGGATTAAAGGTTTTTTTTTTCCATCTTCTTTTGCATCCCCTGGATTTCTTCATTCGATGTGTCAGGAACAATTTCCCCCCTCAAAAAATCAGGTTTTCCGCCATAATTGTACTCGGACATGGTGAGTTCTTTTTTTTCTCAAAGTGAGTAAAATTATACCAATGAGTATTCTGATTCCCATCACACACGTCTCCCCCTTTTTCTACACAGCCCACCCCTCCCCTTCTCCCCCACTTTTCCCCCCACTTTTCCCACAACCCCTCCTCCCTCCCCTTCTCCCCCCTGTTCCCACAACCCCTCCCTTTCCCAATTTTCCCACGCACCCCTCCCTTTCCCCCTCGGTCACGCCCCCTCATCCATCAATCAAACGAGAACAATACCTGTCAAATTTGACAGAAGGTAGGGACTTATACTCTCTCAGGTGAAAAGATCAAAAGAAAGATTTCAAACATCGACATCTCTGGCATACTTTGACCTAGACACACCATTCAAACTTTAAAATGTAGATAAAAGTCCAAATTATCAACGTGGGATTCAACTTTTGCTTTAGCTTTCATAGTTTCTGTTCGTCACGGGGCAAAGCGCACAGCCCACTCTCGCGATTCCCCGCCGGGGAATTGTCTAGTTCATATTTATGATTCATGCTGGTATGCTTAAAGTTAATGTTGTTCTGATGGTATATTTTTTTTTTGTAATCAAGACATCCAATTTGGTGTTTTATTACATAATGCACCAACTTATTACATTTTCTTGGTAAAAAAAAGTGCAACACCTGCATTTTGTTATAACTGACCCAATATGTAATAACTTATTACATAATGCGGCAAAGTTTATTACATATTGCGTTCAAGAATTTTACAAAATGTGGCAGATTATTACGAAATGCGGCGTTATCGGGCGGACAGGGATGTGATAAGCAGCGGAAAGAAGAAAGGAGGAGGGATTGTACTGTATGTGAGTGAGAGGTGGTGTAATCCCGGACATGTTCACGTGAAGGAACGTCTCTGTACCCCGGACATTGAACTGTTGACTGTGGGGATGAGGCCTTATTATTTGCCCCGGGAATTCACGTACGCCGTCATTATCGGTGTGTACGTTCCTCCTTCAGCTGATGCAGCGCTGGCCTGTGACGTCATCCACCCCGCTGTTGCCCAGATACAGACGCTGCATTCTAACGCATTTATTGTCATCACTGGGGATTTTAATCACATCTCACTGGACAAAACCCTCCCAACATTTCACCAGTATGTTGACTGCCCCACCAGAGACTGTAACACACTGGATCTGTTGTATGCAAATATATGTGTGTATATATATATATATATATATATATATATATATGTGATTGGCTGCAAACAGGACACTCTGGAGGCTGTGGTGGAGAGGAGGACACTGAAAAAACTGTTATCCATCATGGATAATCCTCTCCACCCTCTCCAACTTACACTGGTCAGACAGCGGAGCACCTTCTCCGGAAGGCTGCTTCAGCTTCGCTGTCGTAGCAACAGATACAGGAAATCTTTCCTGCCACAAGCCATCACTTTATACAACAACTCTCTCACCTCTGCCTGATAGAGAACTCTGCTCTCTCTACTGTTTTTGTTGTATATATTATTATAGTTTATTGTTTATAGCACACTGTGCACTGTATATATACACTATGTATATATTGGATTCTATTTATGTTATTTACGAAGTGTTTTATTTGTGGACCCACAACTGCTGTAACAAAATAATTTCCCAGTCTGGGATCATTAAAGTATTTCTATCTATCTATCTATCTATTACATAATGAAGTGAAAATGTATTACATTATTACATAATGCAGCGTTATTACATAATGTGGCGCTACATGCCTGCGGAGGTGAGACCTCTGTCAGCTGGATGGAGTTTCCAGTTGCTGGAGCCACTGACACAGACATGCACCAGCAGCAGGTTGGGTTTGGGTTTTGTCAGCACATGCTAATAAGCCCCGCTCTCGGCGGTACCTGCTGCCAGATGATTATGTCAACCAGCCTTGGTATATGGCTCCGCCCGAATAGAGAACTACTATTCTATTTGTGTGTTTCTAGATGCAATACTTCTGTATTCCAGCCTTTTTCAACACAAAGTCCTCATCTAGCCATTGTGCAGTTGTAACGGGTTGTTATGTGACAGGAGGAGTAACTGTTCACAGAGTAATTCAAATCCAGGTGGATCGATTATGCTGTAATCTGTTGGTAATAACTGAAATCCAGGGGGATTGGGTGTGCAGTGGTCTGTTGGTAATGCCTCAGGGCTCCGGTAGAGGGAACCGCGCTCTGCTTCCTCAAATGAGTGAATGCAAGAGTTGCGTGTGGATCTCCTCATTCCTCTCTCACCACTATTTCCCCCATTTAAGGTAATTACTGTACATGAAGCACTGTAAACTTGCCAAAGTATGTTAGGAATAGTTTTCGCCATGTTACTGTGAAGTTTCATGAGTTAAAGTTATGTTTTTTTCTGGTTTATTGTTGGAAGAGTTTCTTGCTAACTTCAATGACGCATTTGCTAGCCCCAGGAGACCGCGTGGCCAAATTGAACTGTTCTCAGCCTTGTCACTTAAGCTAGCTACTGTTGTGTTAATGTCTGTGCAGTAAGATAAAATGCTAACTTTGTTGTTGAAGGAAAAAATACTGTTAAGAACATTCACAAGTCATTGCTCATGTAATACCTTATAAGAATATGATTGAAGAGAAGTTAAAAATACATGTTTGTAAAGGTATCTGTGGTCCTGATACTGAAGGTGTTGACAGAGCTCCTGGTTGAACATAAATGAGTATAATTTGCGTTACCTGAAATAATACAATATAGATGAGTAAATGCAAGAGTTGCGTGTGGATCTCCTCATTCCCCTCTCACCACTATTTCCCCCGTTTAAGGGTACAACATTTGGAGGCACCGCTGGGATGAGAGAAGTGAGGCTAGTTTCCCAAGACTGAGGGAGACGCCCGCGTCAATCAACCCAAAACAATAGTAACCCAGGTGGTAGAAAGTGCAGCTGTGTTTCGAGTGAAAGCCTAGCCAAGGGAAGTGTGCATCCTGAGGTGCAGAGTGTCCACTAGGGAGCAGCAAAGTCCAGGGTAACAGGCAAAACACCATCCCACAGCTCTGCTTGTCACTCACCTGCCAAGATGGGTCAAGAGGCTGAGAATCTGCAGTTCGAGATTAAGGCAGCTCTTTTCCAACTTACCAGAGATCAGTTAATGCAAATAAGTGACTTTCTTTACATCTCAGGAACAAACCGAGGAAACATAGTTGGCAAAACTCGTGAGTTCGTCAACGACGTCTCTGTATTGTGTTGCAGAGACATCTACCAAAGTTAGCATGCTAACAAGCTAGCCTTGGCCCCAGGCACTCTGAACTCAGGACCGCTAACTGCAGCTGCTGTCAGCTAGTTAGCTCGGTTAGCTATGCAGCCAGCAGTTACCATGTTAATATGCAGCCCTGTATTTGTGTATTTACACATGTTATGTGATCAGGAACACACTTCCGGTTGACTTCTTGTACGAGTGAGAACCGCGGAGTCTGAATTCTGTCCTGAGCTAGGGTTAGGGTTAGGGCTAACCCTAACCCTAACCCTAACCCTAACCCAAGGATGATATCCGACGACTCTCCGATGAACTCCAGAAGAAAGAATCACTGCTATCCAACTTCAGGGATGTAGCATCCGTACAGTCCAAAGAGATCGCTTCGCTCAGTGCAATCCTCCGGGACACGGTTGCTTGGGACCCAGCTACTGGCCCACAACTCTCCTCCTGCTCAACTCCCAAGCAGCTGCCATGGACGGAGGTCTTGGTCCGCGGTCGAAAGAGGGACCCTGATGGGTCTTTCTCCGCCTGGCCTGAACCTCTCAAACCGCTTTGCATTCCTGTCGGCTGACAACCCGGCTCATCCAGATGACCCCCCTGCCGCTCCTCCTCGCCTGATGACGACGCCCGCTGCTCCTCTCCCCCAGACGACGACGCCCGCTGCTCCTCTCCTCCAGATGACGACGCCTCCAGCTCCGCTTCCCCAGATGACGACGCCCGCTGCCCCTCTTCCCCAGATGATGACGCCTCCAGCTCCTCTTCCCCAGATGACGACGCCTCCAGCTCCTCTTCCCCAGATGACGACGCCTCCAGCTCCTCTTCCCCAGATGACGACGCCTCCAGCTCCGCTTCCCCAGATGACAACGCCTGCTGCTCCTCCGCGCTCGGCGGCGACGCCGGCCGACCAAGACAACCTTCCTTGCTCGGGTCTGAACCAGCAGCTCCCATCCCAGTCCAGGACCTCCGCCTCGCGGCACCGGATCCTGAGAGATGCCGTCATGCGGCGCTCCGGTGCTCTTCCTCACACCAAGCCGGCTACTGATGCCATCTCGAGGGACGTAGCGACTACACGGCCACAGCACTCCCCTGCTCGGTCACAGAGTACTGAAAGCTCACAGCCATCGTCTCCTCGTCCCCTCTTCACTCCTACCACACTAATCATTGGAGACTCAATCACAAGGAAAATTCGCTTTTTCAACGCGGCCACACGCTGCTTTCCTGGAGCCACAGTGCCGGTTATCCTTGATAAGCTTCCCGTCCTACTATGCTCTCTCCCGTCATCTATCAACCGAGTAATAGTTCATGTCGGATCCAATGACACGGCTCGTCGGCACTCGGAGCTGACAAAAAAGGACTTTAATGCCCTCTTCAGCTTCCTAAATAGCTGTGGAAAAGATGTGTGGCTCAGCGGACCTCTCCCAACTCTCGGCTGTGGAGATGGGCGTTTCTCCAGAATCCTCAGTCTTAACACCTGGCTTCAGTCCACCTGCAGAATCCACAACATTGGTTTCATTGACAATTTCAACCTCTTCTGGAACCGTCCCTCCCTGTTCCGTACCGACGGACTTCACCCGAACAGTCCCGGTAGCACAGTATTAGCAGCTAACATCCAGCATGCTATCCAGACCGCTGCTCCGCGTGATTGACAGCTAACCTGCCCCGCCCCCCCACCTGGAGCCTCCTTCTTCTTCTTCTCCTCGACCTACTCTTGCAGGACACAGCACTGTGTCTCTCAGCAGCTCCCCCTGGGAGCCAACCCAGGTACTGTCACTCTCAATGGCTCAATGCCCCTACCATGGCCCACTGTCTCCTACTGGCTGCCATACAGGTACTCCCACTGCTGTGATCAACTCGATTCCAATTTCCGTTGTTATTTCACATCGCAAATCAATACACCTGCACAGGCGTAGTCGAACTGTTGATCACACTGTGCTTGTTATTCCAGCCAGATCAGCATACACCAAACCTCACACCAGTAATCTAACCTTTGGGTTATTTAACATTCGCTCACTGACCAACAAGGGACCTCTGCTCTTTGATCTACTGAATGACTGTAAATTTGATTTCTTTTGCCTGACTGAGACATGGCAGCAGCCTAATGATTTTTCACACCTTAATCAAACCATTCCTCCTGGTTTTGTCTACTCATCACAACCTCGTACCTCTGGCCGAGGGGGTGGACTGGCGATACTATACATTCAAATATGGAAAGTGTCCTCCATCACAGTGCCTGTTTATCCCTCATTTGAGTCCATTGCTCTACAAATCAAGGGCCCAACTCCCACTATTCTAGCCACTATCTATCGACCACCCAAGCCAAATAACGCCGTCCTACAGGAATTCTCAGCCTTCCTAACTACCCTATGCTCAGTGTCCCCAAACTTAATATTGCTAGGTGATTTTAATATCCACTGGGATAACACCAACAATATTTTTACAAAGGACTTTACCTCATGCCTTGACAGCTTTGGACTACAGCAACATATTGACTTTCCAACACACTCCAAAGGACACATTCTTGACCTAATCTGCTGCTCTGGTGTAACCCCCCTAAACTGTTGTGCCGCAGATTTGCCCATCTCAGATCACAAGCTAATATCCTTTGATGTCATGCTAAGATTATCCAGGACAAACATGCCTCGCTCTATGTCTTTTCGAAACATCAAAGATATTGACTTGTCAGCCCTCTCTAATGGAATTGAGGATTTTCCCAGCAGAGACAATTTATCTACCACAGATGAACTGGTATCCCACTACAATCTCGGCCTTCAGCGTCTGCTAAATACTCTTGCGCCTCTGAAAATAAGGTCTGTCTCCTTTGCCCACTCTGCTCCTTGGTTTACACCAGCGCTACGCCAGCTCAAAACCAAAGGCCGTCGCCTGGAACGCCTTCATGGCAAAACCGGTCTAGCAGTTCACAAAGAAATGTATCACAATCACATACTCCAATACAAGGATGCTATTTCTCTAGCCAAAACCACATACTACTCAACCTTAATCAGGACAGCGGATGGGAACACTAGAGCCCTGTTCTCTACTATCAACAATATCCTGAAACCACCTGACGCACTACCTCCTCACCTACTCACAGCTGCACAGTGTGACAACTTCATGACCTTCTTCAATGCCAAAATTGAAAATATCCTCCAGACACTGACTGCTTCAAATAACTCTACACCCTCTCTGCACTCTCTGCCCACATTCTCCATCAGCTCTCCACTTGCCAGTTTCAAACTGCCCACTGGCTCCGAAATAACCAGACTAATCTTCAAATCCAAATCATCTACCTGCCAGTTAGACCCCCTGCCCACCTACCTGGTAAAAAGCTGCATGCCAGCCTTGTCCTCTCTCATAACTGACATCATTCATTCTTCATTGACTTCTGGTGTTGTTCCATCATCACTAAAGACTGCTGCAATTACTCCAACTATCAAGAAACCTGGTGCAGACCCAAATGATTTGAACAACTTCCGTCCCATCTCAAACCTACCATTTATCTCAAAAATACTCGAAAGAACTGTTGCAGCTCAACTAAACACTCATCTGTCTCACTACAACCTCTTCGAACAATTCCAGTCCGGCTTTCGTGCCCATCATAGCACTGAGACAGCCCTCGTGAAAATCACAAATGACCTCTTGATGGCATCTGACTCTGGCTTACTCTCCATCCTGGTTCTCCTTGACCTCAGCGCAGCCTTCGACACTGTCTCTCATGACATCCTCCTGGGCAGACTGGCCTCCATTGGAATCACTGACATCCCTCTGGCCTGGCTGAAATCGTATCTCACTGGTCGCACACAATTTGTCCAACTCAAGAACCTAAGATCTTCCTCCTCTCCAGTCTCCAGCGGTGTTCCCCAGGGCTCTGTCCTTGGCCCCCTCCTGTTCACTATTTACCTTCTGCCCCTTGGACACATTCTCAGGAAATTCCATATTCAATTCCACTGCTATGCTGACGATACACAGCTTTATATCTCCACCAAGCCTACTTCCACTCTACCACCCACAGCTCTATCTAACTGCCTACTGGAAATTAAATCATGGTTCTCAATCAACTTCCTTAAACTGAACAGTGACAAAACTGAGGTCCTCCTCGTTGGCACCAGATCCACCCTGGCAAAGCACAACCCCTTCTCCATGTCCATTGACAATTCCACTGTCTCACCATCACCCCAGGTAAGGAGCCTGGGTGTCATCCTGGACGGCACCTTAACCTTTGAAGCCCACATCAATAATGTTACCCGGTCTGCATACTTCCATCTACGCAACATCAACCGCCTCCGTCCCTCACTCACACCAGCCAGTACTGCTATCCTCGTAAACACCCTGGTTACATCTCGTCTGGACTACTGCAATTCTCTCCTCCATGGTCTTCCTCGGAAATCACTCCATAAACTCCAACTGGTCCAGAACGCAGCTGCGCGTATCATCATCAGAACTCCCTTTGCTGAACACATTACCCCAGCCCTGCAGCAACTTCACTGGCTCCCTATCAAATTCCGCATCGATTTCAAGATCCTACTCCTCACTTTCAAGATCCTTCATAACCTGGCACCATCATATCTTGCTGAACTGATCCATATCCACAATCCCTCTCGCACCCTCCGATCCTCTTCGACCATTCAGCTCTTTACCCCATCTGCCAACTTAACCACCATGGGGTCAAGAGCTTTCAGCCGATCTGCCCCCAGCCTCTGGAACTCCCTCCCACCAGACATTCGCACTTCTGACACTGTCTCCACCTTTAAATCTCGCCTGAAAACACACCACGCCTACTCTGTATCAGCCTAATCATATAATCACACTCCTGCCTATTCTCCATTCCACTCTATTGCACTATTCTCACCCTGGAAGCTCAACCCTGCCTAACCCGGCCCGGTTGACTTTCTATATGGTGAAGACTGCAGAGCCTGAACCCTGCGCACCCTCTTTTCCATTCTTTACCCCACTCTACTGCACAATTCTCACCCCAGAAGCTCAGCCCTGCCTAAACCGGCCCGGTTGACTTCCTGTATGGCGAGGACGGCAGAGTCTGAACCCTGCACACACTCTTTCTCATTCTCTATTGCACTATTCCCACCCCGGAAGCTCAGCCCTGCCTAACCCGGCCCGGTCGACTTCCTGTATAGTGAGGACTACAGAATCTGAATCCTGCATACACCCTTCCCTATTCCTATCTATTGCACTACTCTCACCCTGGAAGCACAGCCCTGCCTAAACCGGCCCGATTGACTTCCTATATGATGAGGACTACAGAGTCTGAACTCTGTGCCGAGACGGCACTGTGTAACTGCATCCTCTTACTGATTTTATCTGCACTAAATTGTCCTGTACTTGTACTGTTTTTTGTTGTACTGTTGTTGTTATGTGCGGTGTCCTTGAGTGCTTTGAAAGGCACCTTCAAATAAAATGCATTATTATTATTATTATTATTATTATTAAGGCTCTTGTTTCGCTTATCATCCAACATGTTGGACGTGATGAACTAAGTGAACTTGTAGTGAGTGGCATGTCGGGACTTTTGAGCATAATGGACATGATAACGACCCTGAAAGAGGCTAGCAAAAATACCACAGCTGAAAAAGATGATGAGGAACAGGAGAAAACTAAGAGAAAAACTAGAGAAATACAACAGCTAAAACTTATGGTGCAACAGAAGGAAACTGAAATGCAGGAACAAGCTAAAAGAACTATAAAGAGTGTAGTAACCAATGAAACTGCACCAGTTCACACAGCCCCTGTCCATGTGAATAGCACACCATGGCGAAAAGACTATAAAATCTCAGGTCAAATTGGCGAACCTGGACAAAAAGACAGACTTACCTTCTCCAGTTTGGCTCGCCAAATTGAGAATGGTCTTGGTAAAGGTTACCCCGAATCGGAAATAGTGGATGCTGTTATCAAAGCCATTGTACCCGGTCTGCAGCTGCGGAGATATCTTGAAGATAAAAGTGATCTGTCTCTGCCTACTCTTAGGAGGATCCTCCGCCCACACTATCAAGAGAGGAGTGCGACTGAGCTATACAAACAGCTTACCACCGGAGTTCACGGCAATAAAGAGACTGCGCAGAATTTCTTAATCAGAGCAATGGCTTTAAGACAGAAAATACTGTTTGCATCACAGGAAGCTGAGTCCAGCATCAAGTACGACCCCGCACTAGTGCAGAACATGTTCATGCACACAGTACTAACAGGCCTACAGAATGACTGCGTCAAAACTGATCTTCAGCCTTACCTGCTGCAACCAACCACCTCAGATGAGTTGCTTTTGGAAAGGCTTAATATGGCATGTGCTAATGAGAAAGAGAGGCAAGATAAAAAGAGACAGGCCAAACCAGGCTAAACCAGCAACACACTGGCATCCACGCTGTCCAGTCTAGTGATGCAAGTGGAGACAAGAAATGTACAGCTTGACAAAGCATCGCCACACTCCCTCCAGATGTGCTGTCAGACCTAAAGGAAATCAAAGCAGACATAGTACTGTTGAAAGATCTCAAGGCAGTGGTATCACAAATCAGAGAGTCCATTCATAAAACAGAAACTACACCCAAGTATCCTTCTGCTAGCAAAGAGACGGATTATGGGACAGTCAACCACCATCTTATTTTCAGCCACAGTTTGCAGCCTGGAATAAAGAGAGTGCCACATCTTTCCATCAGGCAGGTGGGCCAGTGCAGGAATACCGCGCTGCTGGTGGCCCAAGGGTAATGACTGGAGCAGCCCAGTTTCAGTAGAGGTTCGCACCACAGAGATATCCAATGCCACGTCCCAGACCAAGGTGTTATGTGTGTCAGCAGCAAGGGGAGGAGTACTGCCAGCATTGCTACAGGTGTGGGAGTAGCGAGCACTTCTGTGCAGGCTGCAGAGGATACAGAGGACTGCCCAGTGCTGTAAGAGAGAGCCCTTTAAAAGAGGAGAGGTTGCCCCAGAGGGACAGGGAGTGACCAGATCAGTCGAAGTGTCCCAACTGCGGAGAAAAGGGGAAACATCAGAAAGTTTTAACAATGTTCGGTCTGTAAAACAGCACTTTATTGTTCCAGAGAATGCCAGGGTATTCACTGACCAGATCATAAAGAACACTGTAAACCATTCACATGCCTTAAACCAAAAGCACAACAAACACATTCATGCAAAATTGAGGCTGACAAAAAAAGAAACATTCTGACAAAGAAACACTCAACAGTGACTCCTGGTAGGCAAAAAATGTCCCATTAACTGCTACCTACAAGGGAAGATGACTCAAGTGCTCTGGGATACTGGTTCACAGGTGTCCGCAATCGATGAGGTATGGAAAGCTGACAATGTCCCTGATACCAAATTGAGAGACATATCAGAGATAGTTGATTCAGATGACCCCTTGCAGGTTGAAGCAGCTAACGGTACAAAGATAACATACGTGGGGTGGGTAGAAGTGACCTTTAGGCTAGCAGCTAGCACCGAGGAATTTCATGTCCCCATGCTTGTCATGAAAGGCAGCCAACAGCCCCGCCTTATAATTGTTTTCAATGTAATCAAACGTGTTGTTAACAGTCAGGAAAACCAGACAAATGTAGAGCAAGAGAAACTGATAAAAACAGCGAATATGGCTTTTCCTAACTTAAAGAAAAAGACAGTTGAGGCATTCATCAATGGAGTGAGTGTTGAAAGAACACGTGATTATCTAGTGAGGACAGCCTGTCAGAGAATGAGTGTACCGAGTCATAGTGCTGTCCAAGTAAAATGTAGAATACATGTCAAGCCCTTTAAGAAAGACCACATTAGTCTTTGAGCCAGACAACAATGTGTGTGCAAAACCCCACTGACCATGGCATCATGACAGGAAGAGTAGTTATCAGTACAGCACAGTCAGTTACATCTATGTATCCACTCAGTGCAGTTAAGGAAGAACACTAACTCGTTGATGTAAACAACATTCAGGCCCACCACACCAAAGATGAGGAAACTAGTACAGAGATCTTGGACCCCTCTATTGATCTCAGCTACCCAGATGAAAGTCAGAGGAAGATTGCTCATGAGATGCTGAGGCAGGAGTCAAACTCCTTCTCCCGATCAGACAGTGACATAGATTTTATAGAGAAGCTTCAGTTTAACATTTCATTGAAAGATCCTGAGCCTGTACTACGAACCTACATGTCAGTCCCTAAGCCTCTATATGAAGAAATTAAGGACTATTTGAGGGATTTGATTGCACAAGGGTGGATAGAGAAGTCCCACTCATCCTATGCTTCGCCAGTTGTTTGTGTAAGAAAGTGTGGTTCCTTACGTCTGTGCATAGACTATAGGGAGTTAAACCTGGAAGACCCACCCTGACAGACAGCCAATCCCCAGAGTCCGGGATATCATGGATGGCCTTAAAGAAAACACCATGTTCTCACTGTTAGACCAGGGAAAGGGCTCCCACCAGGGGTTTATGGCAAAAGACAGCAAGCACCTGACAGCTTTTGTGAGACCCTGGTGCTTGTACGCATGGGCCAGAATCCCATTCGGACTTATGAATGCTCCAGCAGCCTTCCAATGCTGCATGGAGGAATGTTTGGGGGGCCTCAGAGACGAAATATGTGCCCCATATTTAGATGATACCCTAGTGTTCAGCAAAACATTTCAAAGCCATGTCAATGATATAAGAAAAGTTACAAGGTGCCGTTTAGCTCAGTTGGTAGAACGGGTGTCCCATGTGCAGAGGCTTTGTCCTCACTGCGGCGGCCCCGGATTCGAGTCCCGGCCTGGGCGCCCTTTGCTGCGTGTCACTCCCCCTCTCTCTCATCCTGTTCCCTGTCATATCTTCAGCTGTACTATCAATAAAGCTGATAAAAGGCCAAATAAATATTTAATAAAAAAAAAAAAAATCAAAGTGTTGCAGAGACTGAGGCAGAATGGAATCAAACTAAAACCAAGCAAATGTGAGTTATTCAAAGCTGAAATTCGCTACCTTGGGAGAATAGTATCAGCAGAAGGAAATAAAATTGACCCTGCTGACGCAGCTGCCATCAGGCTTCTGAAAGACAAGAGACTAAAAACTGTTGGTGAGTTAAGGCACATTATGGGACTGTTGAGCTACTATTGCCAATACATAAAAGACTTTTCTCGCTTTGCTAGCCCCCTTTATGAACTAACCAAAGGACCTGCCCACACAGAAAGTCTGCAACCAAAGGGAAGGACGTTGCATATAGGAGGAAATGCGAAAGTGGTGCCATCTCACACACCAATTGAATGGACAGACTCACATCAACAAATTCTTGAGCAACTGATAGACTGTCTGGTTAAACCATCTGTTCTGGCATGTCCAGATTTCTCCCAGCCCTTTGTCCTTCATACAGACGCATCCAATAAGGGACTAGGAGCCTTGCTGTATCAGAAACAAAATGGGAAGCTGCTTGTAATTGCATATGGGTCCCGGACACTGTCAGCATCAGAAAGAAACTATCACCTCCATTCAGGAATTTCTCGCTCTCGTGGGCGATCATAGAAAAATTCCATGACTACTTGTACTATGCCCCCTATTTCACTGTTTACAGTGACAACAACCCCTTAACTTATGTATTGTCCACTGCCACGTTGAACGCCACGGGAAGTAGATGGGTAGCAGAATTTGTGGACTTTAATTTTACCATTAAATACCTCCCTGGCAAAGAGAACATAGATGAAGATAGTTTGTCTAGAATGCCAGTCGATGTAGAGAAACTGATGAATGAGTGCAAAGAGGAGATGTCTTACGATGCAGTAGGAACGACTGCTCAGGCAGTAGAAATACAGCTAGAGTAAAATGCCTCATGGTCAATGGCCATCTCTGTTAAGAGTCGGCTTGCTGCTCAAGACACCCACTGCATGAAAAGTGGGATTTTCATTAGTAAGCGGCACTGTAGATTGTCGTGGAAGTTCAGGTTTACGACTGCACACGACAATTTGCAGGCAACACCGAAAACTGTCGTGAATTGTCAGAAATTGACGTGGGCCTTGCTTGGCAATCGTCCCCCCATGACCCCCTCCCCCTAATTCTAGGGGAGGCTTTAACATGTAAATGAAAATGCTATGAGCTATTTAAAGGCAAATCAGGGTAGCAGGGGGAGTTTTACCCCAGGCAAGGGCGTAACATTGGTTTTAAAAGTGGAGGGACACAAAAAAGTAGGGGTCTGATTTGAATACTCAAACACAAAACTGCAAAACCAGAATACCCAAATTATTTTTTGGCAAAGAACAATATATTCACTGACATGAATTTAGTTGCAGATGGATTTAACGATTTTTTTGTTGGTGTTGGTGTTGGTCTGGCTAGTGAGATTGTAAGGAATGATAGTAGAGATGATCTTGAAAGTGGTGATTTAAATGAATTGATGTTTATAAGGGGAAACAAATGAAAATGAAATTATTGAAATTGTAAAGTCATTTAAGAGTAAGAGGTCCACAGTTTGGAATGATATCGATATGTTTATTATTAAAAACATCATTGAGTGTGTGGTGAAACCTCTGACACAGGCCCTGCAATTGATTTGATTTGCAATCAATCTCTAAAAACGGGAATATTTCCTAAAAAAATGAAAATAGTAAAGGTCATACCAATATACAAGACTGGAAATAGACATGAACTGTCAAATTACAGACCTGTCTCTTTACTGTCACAATTTTCAAAAATACTAGAAAAAATAATGTATAGCAGATTAAATGATTTCATCACAAAACATAACATACTGAGTGATCAGCAATATGGATTTAGGGCTAACAGGACAACTTCACTGGCATTAATGGAATTTGTTGAAGAAATAACAACTGCAATAGAGAAAAAAGAATATGCATAGAAATATTACTAGATCTAAAAAAAGCATTTGACACTGTCGACCATGATCTCTTGTTAAAGAAAATGCATAGATATGGAGTCAGGGGGGTGGCACTATCCTGGGTCGGCAGTTACCTGGAGAATAGGTATCAGTATGTACAAATGAATAACAACTTCAAATCTCAACTTCAGAAGGTCAGTTGTGGGGTTCCCCAGGGTTCAGTACTGGGACCAATGTTTATATTATCAGAGATAGTTGATTCAGCATATGTAAGGTCTCTAAGTTATTAAAAACGATTGTGTTTACTGATGATACAAATCTACTCTGTTGTGGCAATAACTTGGAGCAACTCATAGTTACAGTTGAGATGGAATTAAAAAAAACTAAAGAGATGGTTTGATTACAACAAGCTAACATTGAACCTAAATAAAACAAAATGTATAATTTTTGGAAATCGCCCAATAAATTCAAATAAGAAACTCATGATAAACAATGTTGTCACTGAAAGAGTGTCTGAAATCAAATTTCTTGGAATAATAATTGATAATAAATTGTGCTGGAAGCTACATATAAACTACATCAAAACTGAAATATCAAAGTCAATTGCAGTACTATACAAAGTTAAAGATTTTCTAAACCAAGCATCACTATACATCTTGTACTGCTCCTTTATACTTCCATGCATAAGCTACTGTGTGGAAGCGTGGGGTAACACATACAAAACAAATACTAAACCAATATTGATCCTTCAAAAAAGAGCCATAAGAATTGTAAATAAAACCACTTACAGAGAAACAACAAATCCATTGTTTATCAAGTTAAAAGCTCTAAAATTTAACGATTTGGTCGATTTCAAAACAGTTCAAATTATGTATAAAGCCAAAAATAAATTATTACCCGGCAGTATTCAAGAGTTGTTTCAATTGAAAGAAAATCGCTACAGCCTGAAGGGAACCAATATATTCAAGAAACAACTAGTAAGAACAAGCACAAAATATAATTGTATTACAGTCAAAGGAGTCGCATTGTGGAATAATTGTAACAAGGAACTGAAAACATGTACATCATTAAATAAGTTCAAACAAATGTTCAGTGACAATACACTGAATGGATACATGATGGAATAGGATGCGTAGGTTGTTTTGTTATTTAAGTACATCTTATTTATTATCTATGTGATCTGAATCTTTGATTTCACAAGAATGATTATAAAATTAAAAATGAGATATAGATATAAAAAAGGAGTAGGACTCGATAAGTTCACACTTCCTTCCTGCTCCTTTTCGGCCATAATATATTTAACATTTTATACATTCCTACATGCTTTTAATCATATTCCCAGCTACTTAAAAGCAACACATTATGACAAACATGGCTATCGTGCTTAATTTTAAATTCTGTCAGTAAATATACATGAGAAAAAACTGTCTTCCTCTCTGCATATTTAACCTACAAACCTACTGTCATCTCTGGGCTGTCTTCATTAAAGGTGACGGCGTGTAGTTTGATGATAAAAGAATTCTGCGGAGGCAAGGCTGGGTGGAATGACCAATCTTTATTGAAACAGATCACTGTGACCACGTTTCTGGTATTCTCAAATCTATGGCAAAAGCAATGCCAAAATGATTCGCCCTCTGCCCTATCAGACATCCTATTGAGCCTTCGATCTTAGGAGATCTACCAAATGCCACCACCCTGGTTCTTCCTGTGGGGGCCTTTTTTAGAGTCCCCTCTCCAGTATAAATCCACTTCTCCTAATTGGTCACTTTGGTAAGTTATCCAATAGACTAAAAGAGGAGTTGACCTGTCTTCCTGCTCATCTACCATAACTCATCTAACTTGGCTGCGATCAACCTTATGTCTTCTTCCCAAAATAACCCCTCTATCCTTCCTTAACAAACATTTAGGCATCTCCCACCATTTGGCATGAGGGTCAACCTCAGGTTTTAGTACTTAATGATGGCCTGCCGCCTGCTAACCTTTGCACTCACACAGCTGAAAAACTACTTTAGGACCCCTGGAGCTGTAAGCCCGACTCTGTCTACATTCCTTTACTCACATAAGGAGAAATAATTAGTCATCGTTCAATCTAAATTAAGTAAACTCAAAAACCAGAATGTGTTGCCATACAGATACCTCATAATTCCGCCCTTCGAGGCCCACTACGTCTCGAAAAAAAAGCTATACAAACACATTCACAATGACTTACCATCGTCCAAATCCTGTTGCCGTGCTTGTCTGTTTTCAACAAAGGGCTCCTCATCCAATCCTATTACTAAATTCAGAGTCCTATTTTGAACTGCAATTTAGGGAAAGCTAATTAGTTAATTTCTTATTAAGGCCCTACAGCACCTTATTTTAAGTTACTTTATGACTGGATAAGCTCATTATTTACCCTAATCAGGTCGAATTCGGCTACTCTTAGTCTCATCTGCAGGACTCCCCTCAGGTACACTCCTTTTCAGCAAACTCTGAAAGGTACCTCTTACTATCGAAATCTTTGCTTATGGCTTCTCAGGTGTAGTTGTAAGGGAATCCCACAAATCAGCTGTTGCATCCCATTCTAAAAATCTACCCCTCCTAAGAAGTACCAAAAAGAAATAGGAAACCTCACTAATCAACTAGGGAGAATCCACGCCTTCAAGCCAATCCAGGCGGGAAAACTCCTTTGTAATTTCCAAGTACCAATTACCATTTATCCTCTAATTGAATGACCATATGCCAATCGGCCATTGAACTCCAAATCTTTCACAGGTCCTATTTTCAAATATTATTGAAATGTATATATCGCTATGCGATGGTATAAAGAGTAACAAATTAAAGTATAATATCATTAAGATTATTGCTCATTCCTTAGTTCATTTGCGCACATCACAGGATTACAACAAAACACAACAATTTCCACATCATGACATATGGATATACATATATATGAAAACATAGAAATGTGTTTAATTCTACATAACATCACAAAAATATCATTATGCTGTCTCGACAGAACTCTCGCTCTTCAGCAGCGTTGCCATTTAGGGTGGCATGTTGTTGTAACACTCTGAATCAATGCATTCTCTCTCTCAGTCCTTCTGTCTCCTCCTGTCCAGGGCCTGCAAGTCTCTCTACTGTCCATGTTTGAATCTCTGAGTCCATTTGCTGTCCACACTCGGGTCCCTGGACAGGTTAATCTCTCTGCTGTCCTCCTGAGAAGAGAGAAAGCACCAACCAGTATCTTTGCAGACAAAAACATCAAGTAATATATACTGAGTAAAACATTCACCACTGTTACTGTATTTTTAGGTCAGGTGTGTCCAAACCCCATCTCCAGGATCAGAAACAGTGCAGTTACAGCATGTCATATTATCCTCCCATTTTAATATCATGCATTTTCCGAAGTTCAAATTTTTAATTTTCAATTCTGCATTCAATCTACAATTTGGCATTTTTTTATTTTCTATTCCCCCCTTTGTCCATTCTGATTCCCATTCAAAGCTTGGATACCTCTGCTCCAGGCAACGCTACTGTTCTCCCTTTGTTGTTATAAATAACAACTCATCTGCCATTTAATTTTATCAGCAAACTAAGTAACATACATTTATCAAAATAAGACCAAACAAAAAGAAGTATAACTCCAGTCAAATAATAGATAACTGAAGGATAAAAATGACATAACATCAAAACAAATGATAAAGTGCACCAAGGTTAGGTATTCAAATTGGGTACATATCAATCATCTCGCCTTCTATCACTCCTTCCTCCTCCTCCTCTTCTGAGTAATTCCTATCCAGTAATGGCATCTGAGTTTGATCACCCGGCATCACTACTCCAACCTAACGCAGTATCATGGCCTTAGCAAAAGTCAACAGCAATGTGCAAAAACAAAACATCACACATAATGCCAGGATGAGCACCGCCAGTAATTGAGCCAACATAGCACCCATTGGTCCAAATTCATCTTGTAGCCAAGAGTTTGCAGACCATGCTGCTACTGCTGCTGTTGCTAATCCACTTCCAAGTTTCATCTAATGGCATATATCACAATTTGGAAGTTACACTCAAAAAAATTCCATAGTCATATATATAATTTTACCGACCACGTGTTCCAACAAAACTATATAAATTAACTTTTCAAAACATCAAAAGTTCATGAAAACACCACCTAAGGTGATATTGATACGTTACACACTGAAATAGAGCAAAAGCAGTCAGGTTTCAACACGTGTCTGAGAAAAATCAATAAATTACAGAGCACACTTACCAAGCTGCTAATGCTGCTGTTGCTACTGCTTTGCTACTTCCTGTGGGGAGAGGAAGTGGAGGTTTTCATCTACGCAATTTGGAATTGCAATCGACAAATTCCATATTTACATATATCATTTTACTGACCATATGCTGACCAAAATTTTCAAACGCTCAGAAGTGCATGAAAACACCAATTAAGGTGATGTTGATAAGTTACGAACTAAAATAGAGCAAAAGCAGTCAAGTTTCAACACATTGCGTGACTTTTCGTCCTACTACCAAGTTATAAATATGCCCATCCCCCACCCAGTTGCCAGAGGCTTAAACCCAGCTGTGTACGGTCATTTAAAACTTCTAGTTTGCAGATTTTACGTTAACAGATTGTAACAGCACACATGTGAGAGCCCTTTGAGAGTGTTCCAAATATGTCAGTATCTCATTCTGTATGAAGCGACCAGGGATGAGATACTGGAGGACATTCAGGAGGACATTCAGGGTTCATTCTGGAAGACATTCAGGAGGACATTCAGGGCTTTGTCACATTTGTATTGTCGAGGCCTTTCAGAATATCCAGATACCCATCTTCTATCTCTTTCAATTAAAGACTTTGCTCCAGAACAGCGCCACTTACGTGGCGTTCACATATGTGATAGAGGGCTTTGAGAGCTTTCCAAATATGTCTTTTCACTCCTGACTGCTTCCATTGAGGAGATAGAGTACTTTAGCAAGCAGAAAAGTGGAACTTTTTCTGCCCCCTAGCTCTATTCCAACACGGGGTGACTCGGCTCGATGAGCTCTACGAGGCGGTATGGCTGAGTTTGCCCAATTCATCTTGTTTTGCAAGAGAGCCTCAGGCTCTATGAGTGTGCATGGGCTATGAGAGTCTGGAACCTTTGACCAAAACAATGACCTACAGGGCTGATTCTCACTTCGAGAGCTTTTGGGAACAACTGGCCCCATGTCCAAAGCCTCTCGGTCAGGGAGTTGCGGCTATTTAGCTTCGAGGTCAAGAGGTCACCCATGGTCCTAGCACCTGGCAGAGGGCATTTTTGACCGTCGTCCGATCGATCTGATATTCAGGTATGAGATTGACCAGTTGTCCTCAATAGGCAGCCCCCAGGCCGCATCCAGCCCGCCGGCCTCCTATTTGTGGCCCTCGAACTGATATTCCTTCACTATGTTTTTGGTTGGGTCAGCATGTGTATACCGGGAATTGTTTCCATGCCAACGATACACAGACAGCTGGGTCACTCAATGCTGCGAGCGCAATTTTTAACTTTCACTTTCGTTTGTGGAGCAGTTTGCATCACGGGTCTTATTTTGCAAACCCACCCGCCCGTACCCATCATAATTAAAACCGCATCCAACCCGTTTTTTGACAGTAGCACAAATTACATTCCGCACCCAAGCCGACCCGCTATAAATTGATACCGACGCCCGACCCGCACCTGAAGGAAAATTAGACAGACGCAATTTTTAAAAATGAACGTAAGCCAGCGTGGGGAATGGGAGTTCTGGGAGGGCGCAAGCATGCATGAATGAGCCTATATATAAATGCTTATCATTTTGAAATGCAGATATATTTTTGTAGATGTGTCTCTAATGATTTTTTGTTTTTGTTTTTTTTTTGCACGTGACACCTTGAAAATGGCAATCACAAAACCCGACCCGCGCTCTCCAGGCGTCCGACCCGATCCGTACCCGTGTCCGACACAGTACATTATATTTCACCCGTTTCATCCAAATTGTGCGGGTCACCCATGGGTACCCGAACCCCTGCAGGACTCTGGTTCGCATATTTACATTTTGCCGGCTGTTCCAAGTTCACTGCTAAAAGAAAAGTGGTAGAGGATTTCCGTCCAGGGGTCTGTTGTCACCAACGGGAGGGCAGTAAGTGACAGGAGTTGGACATTTTTTGGAGTATGTTTTGTCCAAAATGTCGTCCCAGCTGCATCTCGCCCCACTGCCTTTGTAGATGGGCGAGAGTGCTCCACGGAGCTGCTTTTCTCAATGCTCTTGTTGCTTGCGTTCCCATAATAAGGGACCTTAAAAATTTTTATTTGAGTCAAACCTTCGTGTGAAAGCATAATTACTACGAAAGAGGCACTTTTAAGATTGACCGTACTTTTCCTTTCTGGCTCAAACTCATTTTAAATGGGAGTGCATGGGGCACTTTTACGTTAGCATCAAAATAGCTATTTTTAAAACACTAAGAAGGCTCAACACAACATGAAACTTTGCTCGTAGTATCACCAGGGTCTCTACACATAGCTCAACTGAACCACATACACTCTGCCCAGACATGTCGATCCCCGAGTATGTCTGGGCCATGACGATGGCTAGAGGAAGAAGCTACTGCAAAGGTGAGTTGTTCAAAAACCTTCTTTTTAGGAAACTCTGCGTACACAAACAATGTTCTCAGTGCTCGTGTTCATGTGTCTACTGGAGAGGGGGCCGAGAAAGAAGTCTATATAGAGGGATGCCTTGTAAGTGCCGCTGTTACAGTCCGAGATGATCAGTCTACCGGGGACTGCACCAGGGACCGTCAAGGTAGCCTGGTCTTTACGTATTTTGGGGAGCAGGTAGAATAATCTTTCACGGGGGTCGTTTGGGCCGGAGAGGAAGTCATGCTGCTTGGCGTTAATGGCCTTCTGTGTGTGCAGGTCCCGAATGATAGCTCTGATAAGCATTTGAGTTTGGGGTTGAATGTTATTTTGGATTAATTTGTAATATTTGGGGTTGTCCAGTTGTCTATTAGCCTCAAGAGCATATTGCTGTTCATCGAGGATGACGATTTTGACAAGTGACGATCATTTGTTTATACCTCCGCAGGTCACGGTCATCTGTCGCTGGAGGGGGGATGTAGGAATCTATCCAAGCAGGTCAGAACAAATTACATCTTTCACCCTGTCATCCAGCTGGTCCCTGGTGGGTATCCAGCTGGATGGGAGGTAGAAAGGAATTATATTATGTTTTGAGTTGTCAAAATGGTCTTTTAATTTGATTTTCCGGTGATATTGGTATAGGTCCCAGCGCAGCTCCTCCCTATCAAATGAGGTTGGAGTGGGGATGAAAGTTATTCCCCTCTCCAGCAGATTAATATGGTCCGGAGTGGGCTGAAATGAAGTGGAGAGGTTTAAGATATTAGATGACGAACCGCAGAAGAGGTCCACAGAGGTCAGGGGAGTGGGGGAGCCCTCCAGTGTCCACTGTTTGGTAGGAGCCCCGGTCCCTGGGTTCTCTCTCCCAGGTACCTGGTTCGGTGCACACTTGAAAATTTTGCTGCAGTTGTGCACACCAGTGTTTGACCATTTTTGTGGCTGTTATAGGCGTCCAGCGAATGCAGTCATTGGTGGTGTGGAAGTGGATGTCGGGCAGAGGTCAGGGTTAGGTGTGGAAAATTGGTTCTTAAATTGCCAGATTTTGTGGGTCCGGTGCACGGGCACAGAGGCCTGCCCACAGTTGCACGTATCCACACCACCCGTGGCATGAATAGAGGTGCAGAGGTTGTGCATGATTGCAGCTGTGTTTCAGTGCTGACAGTAAAAAACATTTTATATTCAAAATAAACATTGTCTCACAATTATTAATGAACACGATTTGTTTTTCTGTTTTTTTAGGCATGCAGACCAGTCTGTGAGGCTTGTGGAGAGCAGGATGGGAGGTGAAAAACATTCAATAGTAGTGAGAGGAGGACCCCTGCTGGATTGAGCTGGTAGGTGCCTCCTGACTCCAACCCTGGTTTTCAGGGCAGGTGAGTATTTGACCCATTTTTTTTTTTTGTGGTGAGACAATGCACGGAGTTAAGGGCAAACACACAAGTGTACAAAGGTGTCAAATGAAGATTTTATTGTGATGCTATGAAGGCAAGATGATCATGACATTCGACAATATTTCTCCATCACATTCAGGCTCTGTTGAGGCCTGAAGGCACCATGGTCCTCAATTTTTTTTGTGCTGCAACCTCTCCTGTCATCCGTACTGGTCCCCCATCCTGGGCTCAATAAAGATGTTTTTAGTGGTGGGGTCAGAGGAAGTGGTGTTCACCAGGAGGTCAGCATTGTTGTGCCTTTTATACCTCTGTCTCATCATTTGGTCCCCAGCCACCTGTTGTAGTGGAAGGAAAAAAGGAAAAAGGAAAAAAACACCAATCCTTTTTCCAGTCTGGTGGTGCCCAAACAAATGTTTTTCAGGCTATGGTGGTGGTGATGGCTAGCAGGCCCGAGGTGGTCAGGTCCTCACAAAGACATCCCACAATTTAAATGTAATCTTTACTTTTTAACAAATATTTAAAACAATCGTAAAAACCAAACTGACTAAAAAAAGCGCTGCCAGTTTGGGCCCAATTCAACCTGTTGTCCCTGATGTTTCGCAGCAAGGCTGCTTCTTCAGAGGGAGTAGCAACGAGTGGTGAGCCTGTGCTGGTAGATGTAACATTGGGGGAAGGAGGGAGGTCCTTAACCTGTGCAGTAGGTGGGAGAGTGATGTCACTTGCCATCGGGAGCTGATGATACAGATACCCGAGAGTCCTTTCTGTAGGTGGCTGGGTTAGCATGGACACAGCAAGGGAGAGAGAGAAAAAAAGAGAGAAAAAGAGAGAAAGAGATAAGGGGGGAGGGGGTGTTTTTTCGACCGAGTGATCCTCATAGTAATCCTCATGATGGACGTTGTGAAAAGCCAATGGTGTTGGGATAAAATAATAATAATAATAATTAAAACTGCAAGCAGTGATGAATGGGCCCTTGCAGTCCACGCGCGTCGGTCTGCGGCGCCATCGGACTGCACGCTCACCTGTTACTTGCATGTCACGACGGGGAGAAATCAAGCAGTAAACGTCGTGTCATTCGGACGATTTTCGTCTGACTTTCTGTGTCCAGTGGGTGGCGCCATGCATATGACACAGTTTTGATGCACAGATATATGCAGGGCGATTCCCTCTACATTCCTGAGATATTTGGCGCAGATAGGACATTGTATTGTGAAGTACGAGGACTTGATGCTTCATGGCGAAGGATTTAAATGGACCGCACCACCACGTCCAGCAGTTACGTCACACTGGGGCGCCGTCGGATTGCGCGCTCACTTGTTATTTTCATGTGATGCTGGGGAGAAAACAGGCAGTAAACGTCATGTCAATCGGATGATGTTTGTCTGACTTCCTGTGTCCAGTGGGTGGCGCTATGGATGCGACTCAGTTTTGATGCAGAGATGTAAGCAGGGCGACTCCGTCTACATTCCTTAGAGATCTGGCGCAGATTGGTCATTGTGTGGTGAAGTTACGAGGACTTGATCCTTTATGGCGAAGGATTTAAATGGACGGCACCACCACAGCCAGCAGATGTGTCAGGCTGCACGCCGTAGGATTGCACGCTCACCTGTTAGTTGCATGTCATGCTGTGGAGAAAACAAGCAGTAAACGTCATGTCAATCGGATGATGTTTGTCTGACTTTCTGTGTCCAGTGGGTGGCGCTATGATTATGAAACAGTTTTGACGTACAGATATATTCAGGGCGACTCCCTCTACATTCCTTAGAGATTTGGTGTAGAAGGGGAATTGTATGATGAAGTTATGAGGACTTGATGCTTTATGGCGAGAGAGTTAAATTGACCGCCCCACCATGGCCAGCAGGTATGACGTAGGCAAAAGCTTTGAACAGGTTTTCATCTTTAAGGTCTGTGGATGATACTGAGTGACTCTGAAGATAGGAGGATGTCATTACAATGTAGGATTGGAAATATTTCGGCCACAATCAAAATGGCCGACTTAGTATTGATGCAGAGACGTATTCCGGGCAACACCGTCTACATGAATGTGCCTTATGGTGTAGATTGGAAAGTGTATGTTGAAGTTATAAAGCCTTGATGCTTCACGGCGAAGGAAAAAAATGGTTTCCACCGCCACGCCCACCAAATATGACGTAGCGGAAAGATTTCCATAACTTTTCATCTCCAAGGCATGAAGATGATGCTCAGCGAATGTGAAGACTGTGGTGTTTAAGCTCTAGGACAAGATAGTTTTCAAAGGGCATGAATTGGACAAAAATGGCGCCACACATCAAAATAGCTGACTTCCTGTTGGAGTGACGATATCGGTTCAAAAGGGTTTTTTGAGCACCTGCTCATGATGAATCTGCGTACCTAATTTCGTTTATCTATGCGCATGCAGGAGGCGGGGCATCACAATAGGGGGCTCTACAGAGCGTGCAGGACATGACCACGCCCAATGACAACACAGATCTATTCAGGGCGACTCCTTCTACATTCCTGTGAGATTTGGCCGAGATAGGAAATTGTATGAAGAAGTTATGAGGACTTGATGCTTTACGGTGAAGGATTTGAATTGACCGCTCCACCATGACCAGTAGGTATGACGTAGGATAAAGATTTCCATAACTTTTCATCTTCAAGGTCAGAGGATGATACCGAGTGACTGTGAAGTCGGTGGTGTTACGTCTGTAGGAGGAGATAATTTAAGTACAAAGATTATCAATATTTCAAAATGGCGGTCAAAAGCAAAATGGCCGACTTAGTATTGATGCAGAGATGTATTCGGGGAGACAGCCTCTACACTTATGAGCAGTTTGGTGTGGATAGGAAATTGTATGTTGAAGTTATAAAGCATTGATGCTCGACGGTGAGGGGAAAAAATGGTTTCCACCGCTAAAGTTTGGCGCAGCTGAATGATTTCCATAACTTTTGTTCTTCAAGGCATGAAGAAGATAACTGAGTTAATTTGAAGACTGTGGTGTTTAAGCTCTAGGACAAGATAATTTTCAAAGTAGGCATGAATTGGACAAAAATGCCACCACACATCAAAATGGCTGCCTTCCTGTTGGAGTGACAGTATGGGCCCCCGAGACTTTTTTGTGCGTCTGGTCATGAGGAATCTGCGTACCGAATTTCGTTTGTCTACGCGCATGTGGAAGGCAGGGAAGAACATTAGGGGGCGCTACAAAGCCTGCAGGTCATGACCACGCCCAGTGACAATGCAGGATCGTAATTTTCGCCGGATGTGACGTATATTCCAAATTTGGTGAGTTTTTTTTGGTATGTTCAGGCATCCAAAACTGCAGTCAAACTTGGAGAAGAAAATTTCTTTCCTTCCCATTACAATAGGGACCTCGCAGGTCTGCCTGCTCGGGCCCTAACTAGAACTGCAAGCAGTTATGAACGGGGGCCAAGCCCCCCCACGCAACTTGGACCCCGCGCACCACAGAGCCCACCGAAGTTGGCCTCAGTTGGCAGATGGCGCTTAAATTGTAGGAGGAGTTCGAAAAAGTAGGTTTTTCATATGCGGCAGTTTAGTGAACGAAATGTGCAGCAGAAGTGGGCGTGTCCTATGTCAGAAAACCCAGCTCTATTCAGGGAACATATGGATATAAGGTTTGCAAATATGTTATTGAAAATGTGGATGTTACAGGCAAAAACGCGATTGCATCCATTATAGCGCCACCTAGTGGAGTACATGTGCAATTTTTGTTTTGGAAAAACTGTGTCCTATTCTTTATGTACCATATAAATTTCAAAGCTCTCAGCATAATAGTTTGGTTGAAGTGAATGTTTGTTGTTTATCTTGTAATAAGCCACGCCCACATTGACCAGTCATGACCACCTTCTAGATATGGCCTCAGGATTGGCCCTACATCATACCAACCAAATTTCGTAAAAATCGGTGTAGCCGTTCAAGAGATATAAACTTCCCATATTTTTAACCCCCCCTACTACTGGTCAAAGTTCGCCAAACTCGGCTCATCCCTTCCCAGTGTCATGGCAACCAAGGATCTGAAATTTGGTGTTAATAGCATTTAGTTTGACCAAGATATCAAACAGTTTACATTTTTATAGCTAGCTACAGAAATGTGTTCGTTAAGAATTTGCGCATTTTTTGACCGAGCAAAATTCTTTTGATAACTTTATACCAGGTCTAGCTGAAGAGTGTATGTGCCAAGTTTCACGCAGATCGGACAAAATCCCAAGGAGGAGTGCGAAAAAGTACGTTTTCCAGTTTTTGCGATTTTGTGAAAAAACTTTCTAACCGGAAGCAGTCATGGCCAATCACAAAGTGATTCAGCTCCATTCAAGGAATCTGGGGATACAAGGTTTTTGAATGTATGGCATACGGTGTGGGAGTTATAGGCAAAAGCGTATTTTCCTCTGTTATAGCGCCCCCTGCAGGCAGATATATGTAGTTTTTGAGAGTAGTCTGAGATATTCGCAGGAGTCAGGACCAACCCTCCAAATTGCTACGCCCTCCCTTGCACGGTTTAGGCTGCAGCACCACTTTTAGCCGGAGAAAAATAAAAATAAAAATCTTTACAATTACAATAGGGTTCCTAGCACCGCTGGTCCTAGGAAACGCGTATGCTTGCATACGCGTTCCCTCGGCCCCAAGCAGTTATGAACGGGGGCCAAGCCGCCCCGCGCGACTCGGACCCCGCGCACCGCAGAGCCCACGGAAGTTGGCCCCAAAGGATGAAGGGCTCAGGGCAAAAGTGAGGACACAGGCCAACGTCTGAGCCGTGGTATTCGCTGTAATGGGAAGTGCAGTGGAAATGCAAAAGGCTGAATGTGTGCAGATTTGGATTTGTTGTACTCAACCACGCCCACATTCACCAGTAATGACCACCTTCAAGATATGTCCTCAGGATTGGCCCGACATCATACGACTAACTTTGGTAAAAAAAAATCGGTGTAGCCGTTCAAAAGATATAAACTTTCCATATTTTTAGCGCCCCCTAGTGGACAAAATCCACGAAATTCGTCTCATCCCTTCCCAGTCTCATGGAAACCAAGGATCTCAAATTTGGTGTTAATAGCATGTAGTTTGACCGAGATATCAAACAGTTTGCATTTTTATAGCTAGCTACAGAAATTTGCTTGTTAATAATTTGCGCATTTTTTGACTGAGCAAAATTCTTTTGATAACTTTAGATCAGGTCGAGCTGAAGAGTGGACATACCAAGTTTCACGCAGATTGGACAAAATCCCATGGAGGAGTTTGAAAAAGTAGGTTTTGCATATGTGGCTATTTAACGAACGAAATGTGTAGCAGAAGTGGGCGTGTTCTATGTCAGAAAACCCAGGTCTATTCAGGGAACATATGGATATAAGGTTTGCGAATGTGTTATTTTAAATGTGGAAGTTACAGGCAAAAATGCGATTGCATCCATTATAGCGCCACCTAGTGGAGTACATGTGCAATTTTTGGTGTGGAAGAACTGTGTCCTATTCTTTAGGTGCCATATACATTTCAAAGCTGTCAGCATAATAGTTTGGCAGAAATTAATGTTTGTTGTTTATCTTGTAATAAGCCACGCCCACATTGACCAGTCATGACCACCTTCAAGATATGGCCTCAGGATTGGCCCTACATCATACCGACCAAATTTCGTAAAAATGGGTGTAGCCGTTCAAGAAATATAAACTTCCCATATTTTTAGTGCCCCCTAGTGGCCAAACTTCGCCAAATTCGGCTCATCCCTTCCCAGTGTCATAGCAACCAAGGATCTCAAATTTGGTGTTAATAGCTTTTATTTTGACGTAGATATCAAACAGTTTACATGTTTATAGCTAGCTACAGAAATTTGTTCGTGAATAATTAGCGCATTTTTTGACCGAGGAAAATTCTTTTGATAACTTTATACCAGGTCCAGCTGATGAGTGTACGTGGCAAGTTTCACGCAGATCGGACAAAATCCCAAGGAGGAGTTTGAAAAAGTAGGTTTTCCAGTTTTTGCGATTTAGCGAAAAACTTTCTAACCGGAAGTGGGCGTGGCCAATTGCAAAGTGATTCAGCTCCATTCAGGGAATCTGGGGATACAAGGTGTTTGAGTGTGCGACATACGGTTTGGGAGTTATAAGCAAAAACGTGTTTTCCTAGGTTATAGCGCCCCCTGCAGGCGGATATATGTAGTTTTTTGTGTGTGAGATATTCGCAGGAGTCTGGACCAACCCTCCAAATTGCACCACCCTCTCTTGCACGGTTTAGCCTGCAGCACCACTTTTAGCCGGAGAAAAATAAAAATAATTAAAGCTGCAAGCAGCGTTGAACGGGCCCTCGCAGTCCACGCGCGTCGGGGAATGCTGCCGTCCGGGCTTGTTCACGCAACACATTCTGCTGAGGAAGTCATTCCTTTACAATTCGGTGGCCTGCTACTGCAGGTATTAAATACTGTACACTGAAGTCAGAAAAACTGTGTGAACTGCTGCATTATTCCCCGGACAAAGACTGAGACGATGGTCAGCTTCTGGAGCTGGATGAAGAAAATGTCCACACGAGGCATAATGCAATTAAATAGTTTGAAGTGAAAGCTGAAAGTATCATCGTCCAGTAGTCTCACAAACCCACCAGCTTCCAGCACAGTGGTAGGCTCAAACTCCCCTGATGGTTTCAAAACACTGGACGACGTCACCTGTGTGCTCAAACACAGAGTGTACAGCATGGATATGGAAGTTCCATCTTACTGTGTTTGCTCTTGAGAGTCTGTATGCCACCACTCTTATCAAGCACACTAGGTCTTTTGAGAGATCTTGAAAAGAAAAAAAAAGCAGAGAATCCAGCCAGGTCAGAGAAGAACCGATTAACTAATGGGATGTTACCAGGGCCGGTTCTAGGCAGGCATATATGAGGGGGCAGACAAAAATGTGAAGGGGGCATCATGTATACACATCATGCTCCAGCACTTTTTTTTTCTGTGCTTATAGTAACAGTGTTTCTTCATTGAACTGGGTTGTTAGCTATGTGTCCAACCCAACCTGGAGAAGTGGATTGCACTTTGCCAGGCCTCTACCATCAGACCTGTCCAACTTTCTCTTTGTGAGCTGCTGGAAGCTGGAGCAAAAAATAAGTGAGCTGGCTTTGTTAAAAAAAAAAAATGCCGTGATTATATGAAACAAAACAGTGCAGAACTACAGCGGGACTTTACGTAGGGATCTGTCACACACTGGCAGAGGCGGGCTGGGGTTGAAATTCAGCCCTCAAGCTTGGTTTGGAGAGACCTTTTATCTGATTGCATGACGGATGCAAGTGGAACCGTAGTTTTAAGATGAATACTTTATTTGCATCTAATGTACTGCTATATCTGGATGAAAAGAACATCAGTAATAACGAATATTAGCCATAACTCATTAACTTTGGAAAGAAAACAGATGTCTAGTTCAGAAAGCCACTGACATAACTGCAGGAGAGGATGGGCTTATTGTTTCTGTGTGACTGGAACTGAAACATCAACATGTGACTTAATTTAATGCCTTGCAAAGACTTATTGCCAACCCAGTCCTGCACACTGCACCTGTCCCTGGCACTGTTTTGTTTTTTTGGTGGTTCCTGCTCCAATTTCCTCTTCCTCCTCTTTCTCCTCCTCCTCTTCCTCCTTCTCCTCCTCCTCTTCCATCTCCTCCTGCTCCTGTCCCTCCTCATCTGTCTCTTCCTCCTCCTCACTCCTATGACTGGCATTATCCTGTCCCTCTGCATCAACTCCGCGACTGACACTGGCCTTGTCAGCTAATATTCACAATAACAGCAACAATGATAAATGAGTTAGGATGCAAAAGACAGGATGTATAGCCTATATATTCAAATAATATTTTTTTAACTTTGAACACAGACTCTCCTGAAATATGTTTGCTTTTGCAATAAGGAAATGAGACCCTGCTGGGTCCGTGTCGTCGTTGTCCTGGCTGACTGTAGCCGCGCTGACCTTCGCTCCTCCACCACTAAAAGCTCTGTTTATTTGGCGCATTTGACTGCATCCTCTATTAACCGTTTTTTTCTTTTTTGCCCTTAATGTTTCTGCTCCATCCATCTCTTTCTCCGGCTTCTTTCTTTTTAGCATGTTTGCTCATTTGAACTTATCCCGCTCCCCTTTCTTTCTTTAAACAGGAAAATAATGGTTTAATGACTGACTGAGCTGCTGAGCCAATCATATTTTAAGAGAAACTGCTGCTGCTTCTTCAAAGTCTTCCCGCCGTGGTGAAACCTGACACCACACTGTCATGCTACGTCTTGGCTCATTTGCATACTGCAACAGTGATTGGATTTTTACTAAGAGTCTAGGGAGGGGTGTGTGTGTGTGTGTGTGTGTGTGTGTGTGTGTGTGTGTGTGTGTACGTGTGTGTGTGTGTGTGTGTGTGTGTGTGTGTGTGTGTGTGTGCGTGTGTGTGCGTGCTGCGCAGCCTGTGAATACACGCACAGCGGAGCGGAGGGACAGAGAGATGAGTTGAGGGGGCAAGACATTTATTTGGGGGGGCGCTGCCCCCTCTTGCCCCTGCGTAGAGCCGGCCCCGGATGTTACATTTGATGATGATTTAATGATGAAAGCTGAAGAGGGAGAAAGATTTAAAAAGCTCAAAAGGCAGAAAAGCTGAAAAGTAAGAGGGCTGAAATAACTTAAAAAGGTGAACAGTTTCTCTGGCTGAACACATGCTGCAGCAATAGCACAGCCAAAGTTGTGCCCATAAAATTGCATGGGAAAAGGCCTCCCAAACTCCTGCCACTTTTGAAAGAAATGTAATGGTTATCTGCAAAACATTTATATATTGAGTCACAGGAGACATTGCTGAACTCTGTGATGTTGTTTTTATTTCCGTAGAGTAAAAAATGAGGACTTCAGAGTGAGAGACAAAACAGGCTCTGTCTGCTCTCCTCCAGAAATGTAGACTCAAAATTAACATTGCGGCTTATGGGGGACTTGTTGGAGTGCTTGTCGCTCTGGGGCTTCCACATCCAAAACTGTAAGTCCTACATCTTCAATAAGACCATCAGCTGAGCCAAGCCAACAAGATTTCCTACATTTCTATGCATATATTGTCAATGTGAGGTAAAAGATGTGGAATCCAAATCAAGCTGAACAGACTTGTCTCTCCAGTTCCTCCAGCTGCTCTTCACTCGAGCGATGATGTCATGCATTCTAGCTCAGACAATACACACCCATTATAAAATGACAAAGACAAGCAAATAATCCTTAAAACTAAAACTGTGATGATTTCAAAACCATACAAGATTTTAAAAAGCTGAATACAGGACTGGAATGGAGTCTGTAGCTCAAAGTATGAAGGACAAGGAGAGGTTGAAAGTGGATGAGTTTTGAAGAGGATTTGAAGATTTTCCCATTTAATTCCATGCAAACTAATTAGACTGCCACCAGATCGCCACCTATTGGCCGATTTGCACCAAATTTTTCACAGACCCTCATAAGGCCATGGAACACAATTAGCAAAAATGTTGTGATAATTGGAATGTATTTGGGGAAGATATGGAACAATATCTGTTTTGAATGCAATGCGCAGGAATTTTTTGTTTTATGTTTTGGGCGTTTTTTGGGCTATCAAAATTCTTTTAATAACTTTTTGTCAGGAGGGTCCGCAGATGCTTCATGCAAAGTTTGGTGCAAATCGGTCAAATCGTCTAGGAGGAGTTCGAAAAAGTAGGTTTTTCATTTGGCGCAATTTTGCGAATGGAAAGTTACTGCCAAAGTGGGCGTGGCCTACACCACACAATTCAGCTGAATTCAGGGAACATGTAGATATAAGCTTTAACAATGTGCAACATATTATGCAGGATTTATGGGCCAAAAACTTTTTTTTTTTCAAAATGGCGCCCCCTGCTGGTCATTTTTGGTGTGTGAGTTACAGGGGCCAGTCTATAGCACCCCTATGAGTTTCATTTTCGTAAGTGTTATGGTGTGGGCACAGTGCCAAATATTAAATTATACGGCCACCAGAGCACCACCTAGTGGCTGATCGATAAACCCTTTGTCAGGTATCCTCAGGAAGGTACTGACAATAATTGTTCAGACTTTCGTGTTAATCCGATGAACCGTTGTGGAGATATAAATTACTTCAATTTAAAGAGCGCCACCTCATGGTCATCACCTAAAATTTTGCACAGGTCCTCAGGGGCCTATGGGGAAGTAGGATTCTGAGTTTCATGTCATTCGGACACACCAATGTGAAGATATGCATCACTTCCTGTTTGTAAAGAAATCTGCAGGAAGTTGTTAGTTAATAACTTGAGTATCGTTTGATCTATCAAAATTCTTTTAATAACTTTTTGTCAGCAGGGTCCACAGATGCTGTGTGCCAAGTTTCGTGCAAATCGGTGAAATCGCCGTGGGAGGAGTTCGAAAAAGTAGGTTTTCGACATTTTGCGACGTAGCGAAAAAAAACGGTAGGCGGAAATGGGCGTGGCCTATACCACGAGATTCAACCCAATTCACTGAACGCGTGGATATAAGGTTTTTGAATGTGCGACAAAGTATATGGGAGTTATTAGCCTAAACGCGCTTTCCTTAATGACAGCGCCACCTAGTGGTGGAAATTCAGGACGACAATAGATTATAAAATTTTTCGCCAGGTGTGACTTATATTCCAAGTTTGGTGAGTTTTGGGGTATGTTCAGGCAGTGAAAAATGCGATCCTTTTGTGAGAAGAAAAATAATAATAATCATTGTGATTACAATAGGGTCCTTGCAGGTTCCCTGCTCGGGCCCTAAAAATCTTTACAATTACAATAGGGTTCCTAGCACCGCTGGTCCTAGGAAACGCACCCCACAAATGCACACTCCTTTTACCTGGTTTTGGAGTGTGCACCGCTACTACCCTTCGTGGTCTTCGACATATCCTAAGATTCATCGCGCGCCCGAAGAGAATAAATAAATAAATAAATGATGGCGACCTCAAGTGGTGCAGATCTTGCATTTAAATGTAAGTACTGGGTCTATACTCGGTTTTTACTTATTTGAACATCCAACGCCAGATATGTTAAACTTCAAGGGACATTAAAACCTCAAAATGTCTGTTAAAATACGTTGGTAATGCTCAGTTTGATGCCTTTGGAAGTAAAGCCTTAAAAGCCTTCACTTTCAAACGTTAGACGTTCAGACTTATATCTTATATCTTATTGTGACTGTGGAGATGTTAGAGACTATTTTTACTTCAAATACATAAATGGACCAAGATAAACAGATTTAGATCAGGCTGCTTTATTTCCAGAATGTAAAGCTGTAAAGTCTGATTAAATGTTTGAATAAAGAGCTAAGTTTATGATTATTCTCATGAAGATTATATATTTTTTTGCTGTATTAGAACCCTTTTGTGTCATTGTGTTTTAAGGAGCAAACAGAGAGTTTCATCACTGTCCGATGGCAGAACAACATATGTTCATAGGGTGAAACATTCCACCGTAGCTGGATGGAAATAAGGCAGTAATAAATAATAAATAACTCGCTAAGACCTAGTCACAGCCAAATGTTTTGGAGACGCTAAATGACAGGGAATTATTAAAATGATATTGGATTTACCGCGAAGGGATCGAAGTTGTGGTTGAGTTGGTGAGGGACGCAATAACGTCCCCTGTAAATAACTGTGAAGGAGGCTTCTCTAGCTTAGCTGGAGCTTTATTGAACACACTGGTCATCACGTCGGCATACAATTCAACTGCCCTCCTGGTGGGCACACGCCCGGCTCTGCTCGCATTACCATATAACACCTAGTACACGGCAAACACATTTTACTCAATTATACTGACATCCCCACACTGAAAAAATGGAAGAAGGAGGGTTGTTCAGTTTACAAGTATGCATTTTGTATATGCTACACAATTGATTTATATTTCTCTCCAAAACATGATTAAATCTTTATAAAGTATTTCAATACTGAGGAATTTTAAATATGCATGTCTCTGTCATTTTAAGAAGAAAGAAAAAGGTTATGTTTTATCAGCCGGAAGAGGCGGGGTTTTCCGGGCATTTTTTCCAGGACAGAAAACGGTTGTTGAAGACCTGCAGGCTCCGCCATTATCTCCATCGGTGGTCATATAGCCCTTGTAACTGTAACCATACAAACTAAATTTCGGTCCATCCAGGGCATAAGAGACAATTGGAAGGCAGCGTGGGTAAATTATGAAAGGAGGGATGTGTGTTCCAGCTGCACTAACAGCCATGTGCACCGTGATGTGCTCTCTGGTGGTGGTCTGCTGACGGTAGATGTGTTTTTTCCCCTTCTGGCACACCACCTTCTCCCTCGACTTTGGCTTATCACCAAAGCCAGTCTCGTCACAGTTCCAGATGAGGTGAGGTTTGTCATGGAGACTGTGTTGATCCAGGATGTTCCCAAAAAGGCAAAAAAACTTTTCTGTTGCCTCAGGTGTGGCGGCAAGGACCCTGGCCCGATCAAGGGAGTCCGGTGTCCGGGTGGTCAGCTCTGGGTGGCGGGCTTTAAAGCATGACCACCAGTTGTCGCTGAGGCCCTTCTCCATATTGGTGAGTGTCCTCCGGCCGCTGTCTTTGTTGATCTCTAGGGCGAGGCTTTTAATGATCGCCCTGGTCAGAGGAAACCCATGATCGGCCATCCAAATAATGTAGTTGACCAGGGCTTCTTCCTCCTCTAGATTGACTGCCATGTTTGGATGGGGACCACACTGAAACCTCCCCAGTTTGTGGTCAGCAAGCGTTGAGCGGGGAATATTGTATTTTGCTGCCAATTTCCTCACACTGGCACCTTGCTTAACTTCTCACGCTGCTGCCAGAAATGTCTCCCTCGTGTATGGCTTTTTCCCTGACATTCTTGCCTAACAGTTGATGTAAGAATATATATTTAGAATTTGGAAACATTCTGTAACTTAAGTTGTTAAATCTGATATTTATGGATTTTGTCTTTTGACAGCAGGGGAGAGAGAGGCCAGGAGGCACCAGAGCAGGGAGGGCTGGACCGGAGAGCAACTTATTCTATGTTCTATGTTCTATGTTCTTCTTATTATTAGGGCCCGAGCAGGAAGACCTGCAAGGTCCCTATTGTAATTGGAAGGAAAGAAATTTTCTTCTCAAAGTTTGACTGCAGTTTTGGATGCCTGAACATACCCAAAAACTCACCAAATTTGGAATATACGTCACATTCGGCGAAAATTACGATCCTGCATTGTCACTGGGCGTGGTCATGACCTGCAGGCTCTGTAGCCCCCCTAATGTTCTTCCCTGCCTTCCACATGCGCGTAGACAAATGAAATTCGGTACGCAGATTCCTCATGACCAAACGCACAAAAAAATCTCGGGGGCCCATACTGTCACTCCAACAGGAAGGCAGCCATTTTGATGTGTGGCGGCATTTTTGTCCAATTCATGCCTACTTTGAAAATTATCTTGTCCAAGAGCTTAAACACCACAGTCTTCAAATTAACTCAGTTATCTTCTTCATGCCTTGAAAAACAAAAGTTATGGAAATCATTCAGCTGCGCCAAATTTTGGTGGGTGGGGCGGTGGAAACCATTTTTTCCCCTCGCCGTCGAGCATTAAGGCTTCATAACTTCAACATACAATTTCCTATCCACACCAAACTGCTCATAAGTGTAGAGGCTGTCTCCCCGAATATATCTCTGCATCAATACTAAGTCGGCCATTTTGAAATATTGCCAATCTCTGTACTTAAATTATCTCCTCCTACAGACGTAACACCACCGACTTCACAGTCACTCAGTATCATCCTCTGACCTTGAAGATGAAAAGTTATGGAAATCTTTATCCTACGTCATACCTGCTGGCCGCGGTGGAGCGGTCAATTCAAATCCTTCGCCGTAAAGCATCAAGTCCTCATCACTTCTTCATACAATTTCCTATCTCGGCCAAATCTCACAGGAATGTAGAGGGAGTCGCCCTGAATAGATCTGTGTTGTCATTGGGCGTGGTCGTGGTCGCCCCATATTGTGATCTCCTGCATGCGCATAGATGAACGAAAATAGGTACGCAGATTCATCATGAGCAGACGAACAAAAAACTCTTTTGGACCGATACTGTCACTCCAACAGGAAGTCAGCTATTTTGATGTGTGGTGCCATTTTTGTCCAATTCATGCCTACTTTGAAAACTATCTTGTCCTAGAGGTAAAACACCACAGTCTTCACATTCGCTGAGCATCATCTTCATGCCTTGAAGATGAAAAGTTATGGAAATCTTTCCGCTACGTCATACTTGGTGGGCGTGGTGGTGGAAACCATTTTTTTCCTTCGCCGTGAAGCATCAAGGCTTTAAACATTCAACATACACTTTCCAATCTACACCATAAGGCACATTCATGTAGACGGTGTTGCCCGGAATACGTCTCTGCATCAATACTAAGTCGGCCATTTTGATTGTGGCCACCATTTTGAAATATTTCCAATCCTAGCACTGTAATGACATCCTCCTATAGATTTAACACAACAGACTTCACAGTCACTCAGTATCATCCACAGAACTTAAAGATGAAAGCGTGTTCAAAGCTTTTGCCTACGTCATACCTGCTGGCCATGGTGGGGCAGTCAATTTAAATCCTTCGCCATAAAGCATCAAGTCCTCGTAACTTCAACATACAATTCCCCTTCTACACCAAATCTCTAAGGAATGTAGAGGGAGTCGCCTTGAATATATCTCTGCATCAACACTGAGTTGTATCCATAGCGCCACCCACTGGACACAGGAAGTCAGACAAACATCATCCGATTGACATGACGTTTACTGCCTGTTTTCTCCCCAGCATCACATGAAAATAGCAAGTGAGCGTGCAATCCGACGGCGCCCCAGCCTGACGTAACTGCTAGCCGTGGTGGTGCCGTCTATTTAAATCCTTCGCCATGAAGCATCAAGTCCTCGTAACTTCACCATACAATATCCTATCTGCGCCAAATATCTCAGGAATGTAGAGGGAATCGCCCTGCATATATCTGTGCATCAAAACTGTGTAATATGCATAGCGCCACCCACTGGACACAGAAAGTCAGACAAACATCGTCCGAATGACATGATGTTTACTGCTTGATTTCTCCCTGTTATGACATGCAAGGAACAGGTGAGCGCGCAGTCCGACGGCGCTGCAGGCCGACACGCGTGGACTGCGAGGGCCCGTTCATCACTGCTTGCAGTTTTAATTTTATTATTATTGTTATGTTCATTTTATTTTAACATATTCATGATTATATTAATGTTCATTTTAATTTGTTAATAAAATTATTTCCTTTAACTTTAGACTCCCTTTATTTATATGAATTTAACATTTTAACAGCTTTTATAACAAGCTTGAGCCATGGACAATAATGTTGACTTTCATGGCAAATGTTGACAAAATATGTATTATTAACATATTAAGTTAACGTTATGACTTTGTTAATACAAATGTGTGATGTCCCTAACCAGAAACACATGTGTTGAACTTTAAAACAGATAACGTTATTTTGAGAGTGAGTTGTTGTTTCAGTGTTGGTGCACTAATTTAATGCGCCTTTTGCACTCTGATTCACATCGGGCAAAGTGTGGGTGTATCACTTCACAAAGTAAATATATTTTTATAAGTAACTCCCAAGTACTTTAGAAACGTTTCTGTCATTTTGCTGGCAGGTTATCATGTTTTAAAACCAGTCGTCTGCTCCTCCCCACCACGAAGCGTCCGGCCGTAAAACCCTCCCCCCGCCATTGTGTGAACGTTCATAGGAGCACGCTGGAAACTCACGTGGATTTCTCCGAAATGACTGGCTCTTGAAGAAAGGGAGTGGTCGTAGTCGAAAGAGGAAGCGTCAAGGGTTACACGGATATATATAGTGCTCATGACCCGGAAGTATTTATTTAAAGAATTTGCGGCAAAAGGTCAAGTGTCCGGATTACCGTGATGTCCGGAATACCGTGAGTGTACGTTATCGATGAGAAACACACATCTCAGGACCACTGACTTGTATCATCAGAGCAGACATGGCCTGTCATTTTTCTTTTCTTTCTTTTTTTTTTTAATAAGTAGGGCTGTCGTTCTTGCTAGGCTTTAGTCAACTAACGTTACAAGTTAGCTCTTTTATGTCTATGTTCTTCCTTGAGTTGATGTTGTCTACACACCCAAATACTTGATTTTTTTTTTCAACATTTTTTTATTTTTACTGTGTAGATATCCTCCAGCCAAGGCCAATATTTGACATGCGTCCAGGTGCTGCTGTGTCAAAGGCTCTGTAGTTGTGGTGAGTATTACTCTTCAATTGCTTTTGTTGGTCTACTGGATCTGTTTAAACAAGCCTGAATGGATTTCTCAACATGATGATGATGGTATTAATGATATTATTTTTTTTTAAGAATATTGTGAGTACAGATAATTACTGCAAGTCCTACTGCCTTTAAGATTCTAATTTTAATTTTTGTTGAAACTATTTTGGAGAGATATGTCTAATAATCAGTCTTTCAGTACAAGACAAATTAATATAGTGGCACTACAAACTACACCTTCTAAAATGGCCGTGTAAGATTTATTGATTTCTGGATTAGATTGCATTGGTGGGCCCTAATAAAATGGCAAGATTATGGGCTTGAAATTATGGTAAAGATTTGCTGTATTTCTGTTGGATGTGTGTGGGTGAACTGAACTTCCATTTGTCTCTCTTTCTCTAGTGAATGTGGCAGTGTAAAGGGTGTTCAGTTGCTGTGCAAAGTAGGTCTGAATTACTTCATCATTATAAACTCAAACACCCACATTTTGGACGCACCATAAATTATCCATGTACTTATTCTAAATGTCCCTGTACATTTAAGACATGGAATGCTTTAATCATACATCAAAGTAGAGTGCATTCCACACAAGATAATCAGACACTAAAAGAGTTGTGTATTTTCAGCTGTCACTTATGTGCATGCAAAAAATGTAACTAATGAAAGGGAGTTTTTTGTTCATATTAACACACATCTGAAGACAAATGAAAATGTTTGTTGCATGTTTGTTGGCTGTAGTTTTCAAACCAGTATTTATGGAACTTTTAAGTCTCATAAGAGTCGCCGACACACACCTCACACATTAGCTGATTTCTTACCAGGTATTGTAAAAACAACTAAAATAGCATCTCCACCATTAGATGATTTGTTTTCAGATAGCCAGGACGAGGAGTGTGTGTTGGAGGAAGTTTCTGATTCTTCACGAGAGCAACACAACGCACTTCCAAGTGCAATTGAGCAGCAGCTTGCAGCAGCCTTACTAAAATTGGAATATTTAGTCCACGTGCCAGGTACAGCAATTGATGATTTTTTACAAGAACTTTACTACTTGATAAACACAGCATCAGCCACACCATCGAGAAGTGTTGTTACTGATATTTTTAAGCATCACAACCTACAAGTTGATGACTCTGTAGTTACAGAAATCACCAAAGCAGTATGCTCATCTAACCCTGTTCCAAAAGCAATTGAAAAAGGCGGGCCTCGTAGTACTTCATATCAACGTAAACTGTTTTATAAGGAAAAATTCTGTGTTGTTGAACCAGTTACTTACATACTCGACCATAAAAAGAAACACACCTTTCAGTATGTTCCACTGTTGAAATCATTGCAGCAAATTTTAAATAATAAGGCCATTCTTGATAAGATTATTGAAAATCATAGAGGACAGCAGGACATGGAACTTGACCCGTCTGTTGAATTCAGGTCCCCTGAAAACTCTTTCTCATTTTCATGTTTTCTCTGGTTTTCCACCTGATGTTGCTCATGATATATTTGAAGGTATTGTGCCTGTTGAGCTGGCCCACTGCTTGGCATCACTGATATCCAAGAAGTTTTTTACATTAGACAAACTGAATAAAGCTATACTGACTTTCCCATATAAATGGTCGGACAAAACAAACAAGCCACATATTGTACCACAGAGTTTCTTTGGTCGGAAAACTATTGGTGGCAACGCTCACGAAAACTGGAGCTTACTGAGGTTGCTCCCATTTGTGATAGGTCCCCTTGTCCCAGAAAATGAGCCAGCATGGCTTGTGTTGATGGATTTAAAAGATATTGTGCAGTTAGTTGTTGCTCCTGTACATACAGATGAATCCATCTCATACCTTGAAAGCAAAATTGTTGAGCACAGACAGAGGTACCAATACCTGTTCCCTGGTGTCAGACTTGTACCCAAACACCACTATCTAGAACACTATCCGCAGATGATAAGGTGTTTTGGCCCTCTAGTCACAGTTTGGACAATGCGATTTGAAGCCAAACATAGTTTCTTTAAGAACATTGTCAAACACACAAGTTGCTTTAAGAATGTACCACTGACTTTGGCTTCAAAACATCAAATGATGATTGCATTTCACATAAACTCACCATCTTATGGTAAATCTTTCCTAGATGTATCTACTGTCTCCACAGTTCCAGTTGATGTACTGAAGGAGGAAGTAGCTGAGGCTATAAAGCTAAAATGCCCTAGCACATCTGAAGTGCATCTGGCTAAGAATGCATCAAGCAATGGCATAGCCTACAGCAATGGCATGATAGTTGCCCATAGATCAGTAGCTGGATTACCAGAGTTCGCTGAAATTAGTCAGATTTGTGTCATAAATGAGATGTTGTTCCTCATTGTGAAAGTGCTGTGTGGGTGGTACACTGAACACTACAGAGCCTTTGAGCTAAGCTTGTCACCATCCAGAGAGGTAAAACTTGTGGCACTCAGTGAACTCACTGACCCGTATCCACTGGCCTCTTACATGGTTGGACCAAGCTGCATGGTGACCTTAAAAAGGCAGATCATCATAAAAGGTTGGTAAACCACCAAAATGGTGATTTCAGTCCTAAGTAATTGCTCTTTTTTAACACATACATTTGGTGATGTGCATGCTGAGTTTTATGGGGGGGGGGGTGTCACAAGACATTTGTCTTCGGAGTCTCTCACTCTGCCTGCCTGTGTATCATCACATCTATTTTCCCTCCACATTCAGACAGTATTTTTTTTATTTATTTATTTTTTTTGTGCTGTGTCGCCCATGAGAGTTTCTCTGAAATCTCTTTGTCTATCCATTATAGGTCATACTGTATTGCATGTCATGCTGATTCTTGTGGGGCACATCCTAGGATTCTCATTTGTATCCACCTTTGAGTATTTTTTTAGGTTGAACTTGAAGCAGTACAGGATGGATTTTATCAGCTAGTGGTTGGGCAAATTACAAAATGAATGTGAGGGGAAAACACTAGGGGAAACACTGGTCATACTATATCTGAGTTAATTGCAAAATGAGAAACCTAACATCATGTTGCATCAATTGTTGTGTTGACACAAAAAAAATACTGTGATTAGCATAAAACAATAAGCATTAATCTTTTTTTCCTCTTTGTCAATTTCTTTCTTTTTACAGACTGAGACGTAGAAGCATGAATGCCCCGGCTTTTCTCAAAGTCATCCTTGGTGACAACAGCAGCCAAAGGATGACTTTCCAAAATGGACTCCCAGGAACTGTTATTGAACTAGTTGGTGAGGTACAAAGACAATGTGGACTTGACTCTAACTTCAGACTTCAGTTTATGGATACACTATTTGGAAATGAGTTCATGAACCTCACTTCAATGGATGAAGTACAGGATAGAGGGACAATTAGAGTGATTACCATGACAGGTTCCTCAACTTCTCAGTGTGCTAATATACCCCCCACCTCAGCTGCCCATCACTCCCTTGATGAATCGTCATCCCTGTCCAGTGGATGTGTTGACACCGACATACTCTCTTCACCGGAGTCATCCAGCTCTCGGTCATCTTGGCCGAGCAATCTTTTGTGTTCCTCAGTTTAGTTATGATGCAGAGTTGAAACTTGCGCAGGGCAATGCAGCTTACAGGGAAAACGGTACATTGTTTATTCCAGATCCTAAACTAAAGTCGAACATTCTTGAGGGCCTAGTGCAAGAAATTGTTCGGTACAAACTTTATGCTTCTAACAAAGACTTTAACACAGTTGGAGAAGCTCTAATCTCAAAACATCCTTGCCTGACTGAGAAATGCTCCCTCTCTGGATATGCTGGATGGAAATGCAGCTTGAAGAACAAACTGGCAATCAACCGCATCCACCTGAAAAAGTTTGGGAGTCCTGAAGTGATGATAAACTCTCTCATGCACAAACCAGAGGGCAAATCAAGCCCTGCCTTTGGCATTAAAAAACCAAGAAGGTCGGACGTGAACTACTGTCCCCCCTATCCTACTGGAGAATCTGAGAAGAGTCTTGAGAGTGTGAGAATGGAGCTTGTTTCAGATGTCAAGAAGAGGAATAACAGGGAGGCTGTAAGGATGAAAATGGAAAAGACATTTGCATACAGAAGACAGGAAGTGGTTTGCGACACACCAATGATAAAAGACTTCCAGGCGAGATGGCCAGCACTTTTTGAAGTAGGCGAGGTATGTGGTTTATGATTCCCACTCTGTCTCACCGTCTGTCTCACTCTCTCTCTCTCTCTCTCTCTCTTTCTTGCTCTCTCCTGAATTGAGATACTTGTAGCACTAAGGTTCAGCTGGAAATTTAGAGAGCATAAATGATTTTTTTTTTTTTTTAAAGTATGATCATGACATAAGATAACTAGAAAATAAAGCAATAAAACAAGGAGCTTTTTGAATTATTCTGCTCCTGTACAAATATTTTAATTTAATATAAACTTACGGAAGCTTGATTGGTGTTCTTTTTTTTTTGATGAATGCTTTTCCAAATTACTGCCATATCGCATGTTGTCTGTAATCATTCTCATTTTCAGATTAATGCTGAATTCAAGCGGATCACAACAATGCCCCTGCAGTCCAGATTTCTATCTCAGGTAGATGTTCACTCTGAGAAACTGATCAGACTTTTTAAAAACAGAGGAGGACAGATAGGCAGACGCCTAGGGGGCATCATTGCACCCGTGGATGAAGTAAGTCTACTCTCTGGGGTGGGGGTGTAACAATTGATTGTCTACAAGACAAAAATGCCTTTTACCTGGACAAATGAGAATTTACACAGACATGAACTCAAACAAAACAACTTGTGCTTCTGCTTTTCTGCCTTAGGATGATGACGTGGATCTGGGAAGAGAATGCGTCATAAAGGCCAGGGGCGCCGCAAGGGGGGGAAAGGTTAGGACGATTCCAAGGGCCCGGCAGTGACAGGGGGCCCTTTGAGACATGGGCAATACAAGGGCCCAACTAGATTTTTTTTTCACGGGGCCCAAAATCCCTGGCGGCGCCCCTGATAAAGGCACTCTGCGTTTACCTGAACGGGGACCCAGAAAATCTATTGAGAGAGTATGTGGTAAGTATTACTTAGGTTTAGTATGTTGAGATGTGATCATATTTTGTATAAACTTTAAAAAATCTACTCATTAGGCCCACGGGGCAGTTGCACTGAGCACTGGCCCTTACAGCTATATAAGGGCATATATTGTTATACGATGGGTTTTTTCTTCTTATTCCTCTTCTGTACCAAATTCCCATGCCAGGACCCATGCCAATTATATTTCAAAACGTGTGTCTTGATCAGGATCGATGTGCTAGAATATGAAAACTGCCTGGGTTGCTTCTGTCGTCATTGACAACCTCATCAAGTTGCCGTGGTAACCACAGCCACAGTGACAGTCTCTGTCAAACACAACCACACACACACTCCTCTACCACATGCACGTATGCACGCACACAAGCACACACAAACACACACGCACTCCCTTACCACACACACACACACAGGTGACTGACTGTGATTACAGCTCCTCCATATCAACGCTCAGTGAAAGATGATCATGTGTCTGTCTGATTAGCGCTGTCTTGACCTTAAGGTCGTGGGTTTGATTCCCATGTTCACAGAGATGGTATGCACCCAGTAGCCCTGCGTGGTCCTATCAAAATTTCCCAGAGGAAATTTTCAAGTTGTAATTATTTTACAGTCAGCTAACTTGTAAGATAATATGGTAGTGATCTTAATATCAAAGTGTGTGTGTTTATGTGTGTGGTTTTGAACAAATGTGAGGCACTTTGTGTTACTTTTGTGTATGAAATGTGCCATATAAATAAAGTTTGATTTGATATCTTAATAAATTACTCTATACACATATGCAGTATTCCGTATACACGTGGCATGTAGTATAATTCCACTTGGGTTTTTTTTGTGCATTGTACAGGCAGCAGATGAATCCCTCCTCCAGGAATCCATTGAGGAAACCACCATGGGTATATACGTCTTGAAACACAGCGATGCCAGTGAAAAACCAGAGGACATTGGCATTGTCCTCGAGTCCCAGATTGTGATGCAGGATTTGGACAATGTTCCCTTAGCTGCTGCCATGTTGTTTGGCCTTATTTATTGTCATTGTTAATTTATTGTTAACTACCCTGCTGAACTCAAGTACACCTTTGAAGTGCTGTAGAAGGTGGTCATGGAGCTTGAAGGCAATACACTGTCCAAAAAAGCCCAAGTCCTGAAGAACAGACTTTATCAGTGAACTGGCTATCCAGGCTCTCCAGCTGGATTTCTTGTTAGACATACCATATGCATTATTTCACCTCTCACCTCTATCTCTTCCAGTTGTTGGACTTTTCTTTTGGGCGGGTGGGAGGCTTTTCTTTTCCTCTTTTTAAATTGAACTATAACAGAATCCCCCCCCCCCCCCATTTTTAGAGTTTGGGGTGATTTTTGTTTACTGTGAACACTGATAATTGGAAATAAGCCCCTTTAATTGTTTGTGTTTCACATTATGGAACATTTACATGTCCTGTGGTCATGGTCAGGCTGTGTGCTGTGTACCATAGAGTGAAAGGACAGGTGTGTATTCAAGCGAAAATTCTCTCCATGTCAGTGTGTTGTATGAACATAGGTGAGTTTCAATGTGTGTGGTGACTGTAGCTTCAGGCTCTGCGAAACAGTGTGCACAAATTTACCTCTGTTATCCACATGCACACATACATTTATGACTCCGTGGACAGGCCTCTTTCCTCACCTATATTGTTCTGTCTTTGTTGGAAAAAAAGGATATCCAGATTGTTTGATTTCTTGAGACATATTTCACCTACCTCCTCCAATTGTTGAACTTTTCTTTTGGGCAAGTGGGAGGCCTGTTTTTTTTTTTTTGTTTTTTGTTTTTTAATTGAACAGAATTCCCCCACCCCCCCTTTTTTTGAGTTTGGGGTGATTTTTGTTTGCTATTAACACTGGTAATTGGAAACAAGCCACTACAATTTTTTCAATGTCTCACATTATGGAACATTTACATGTCTTGTGGTCATGGTCAGGCTGTGTGCTGTATAGAGTGAAAGGACAGGTGTGTATTGCGTGTAAAGTGAAAATTATTTCTGTGTCAGTGTGTTGTAGGTACATAGGTGAGTTTTAATCTGTGTGGTGACTGTAGCTTAAGTTTCTGCTAATTGGGGTGCACAATGTCCCTCTGTTATCCACACGCACATGCACGCACACATTTTTGATTCCATGGACAGTCCTTTCCTCTGGTTCACCAATAATGTTCTTTGTTGAAAAAAAGGTTATCAAGCTTGTTTGCTGGTAATACTGTATGCTTTATTTCATCTACCTCTTCCAATTTTTTGATTTATTTGGGTGGATGGGAGGCTTCCCCCCCACTATTATTTTTTTTTCAAACTGAAACAGATTACTACCCCCATTTTTAGGGTTTGGGGTGATTTTTCTTTACTGTAAACACTGATGCAAACTCACATTCACACCGACACACACCCACACCATATTTTTTACACTGCATTTTTTTTTTGCCACTGTACGTCCTTAAAAATGTTAACTGCAGTATTACTATTATTGCTTGAAACAGTGTTCCAATAAATAATAGTGTTTATTTTTCCACTGAGTTGTCAATATGTGATTTACTGTACATATTAGATTACCCAGCAGGTTGTATTTTTAGTAGTTATGAATGTTTATTATGCACTGTCTGGGATCAATAATTGAAAATATGTTTGTTGGCCACATGTGCTTTTTAATTTTTAGTAAATGTAGGTAAAAGATTGGACTAGATTAAGTGGTGGTTGGGGTGGAGAAATGATTTTTGTAAATTACAAATCAGCTTTATAAAAGTAATTTAAATATTTAAACTATACCAAACTTAATAGTGTACGATTTACCTGTGGAAGTTAGGTTAGCTTCATGCAAAAAAAATTATGTTCATCCAACTGATGAAAATTATATATAATACACATTAAAGAAAAGCATTCATTTAACATTAAAAAAATCAGTCAGTTTAGCATAAGACAATCTAATATATATAACATCAAGTAAATATTTTTAATTAATATAACACAGTCATGTTGGTTTAACAAATAGTAATTTAATGTACAGAATATGAATATATCAATTTCAGTAAACATAACTTTAATATGTGCAACCGATGTCCATATTTTTTTTATGTAAATCCAACAGACTTTTTTTTTTCAGTGCAACCAACCGAAACAATCCAATACCGCCGGAGTTAAAATGTTTGGCAACACTCCGGTATTTGGCTACGGGGAAAATGCAGCTCTTTGCACGGGACTAGTATTACCTGGGGACCTCAAGTGATTTAGAAATTTTCCCACCACGTCTGTGTTTCGTGCGGCGTATTCGAACAGGATAAGTGAAGTCTGTGTTTTAACTCGAATTTACTGACATTATCCCCCGGGTCGATCGCACTGTAATCATTACAAATTACTGGAGGTCCCCAGGTTATTCTAGTCCCGTGCGAATAGGGCTTTTGTCAATCGGAAAAAGTTGCATTCCATCAATACACAAATTGTCTTTAATGCACGTTACAATATACTGGACATAGTTGCGAAATGGCCTGGATCAACACACGATTCCCAAATTTTAATGGGGAGTGGTTTGACGCAGCTTTTCGAGCAAATGCCGCTTTTATTGACAATTTACGTTTTTCATCGGAATCTTCTAATTTTTATTCCTCATAAATACATTTCTTTATCCAATATCTTTTCATAGGCTTTGTCATGGACTTGTAGGCAACTTCCTTATTTTCACTTCATGCATTGCGTAGCCTAAATGACTTTTCAATGGGCTGCCCTGCCACTCAACAACCAATCACTGTTGTCACCGCTTCTAAGTGCGTCCTCAAAAAATGACGTCATAGCAACAGAGAGTTACTTCTAGTTTAGGAGTTCACTGTTTTCATAACTAAAAGTAGGTCTCAGCGGCTTTGTGAATTACTTTTGAGAAATGACTCCTACATAAAAACTTTTAGTCCGATTTAGGAGTACTCCTAACGTTAAGATAAAAGTCTTTGTGAATACGGGCCCTGGAGTCTATTGGCCTAAGGAAATAGCAATATTTTCCTCTTACCCTGAGTTAGTCTATTTCTTATATTAGCAACCCTCTCTATAATCAGAAATAAAAGATTGATATATAGCCTGCATCATTAGTTTAGATCCAGTTCTCTCAGAAACATGTGGTTCCAGATGTGTTTTGCTACACATAAAAATGTTAGCTATATCATCCAGATCTTATTAGTATAATTCACAGCCTAAGTTTTCCATGTTGTTCATCTATAGGTTTTCTGAATTCAGCACAGCAAAAAAAGTGGCCAGTGGCAGTGCAGAGGGACAGAGCAGCCTTGACTCCTTTGCAAAACCAGGCATGCAGATATACAGCCAGGGCCATCCCAGGCAGAAGGCCATCACAGAATCCATAATAAAGGGACCTCATCATTTCATGCAATCTGCCTCTGTCTTTGATTGACAAGCCTAGCTTCAAAAATTTCATGTCAGTGGTAGAGGAGAAATACTGCCCAGTAAGTCGAAGCACCGTAGCCAGACGTCTGAGGGAGCTAGCAGCAGACCAAGAGTCCAAGATCAAATACAAACGAGAAAAGACAAAGTGTCTGACTGTTGATATTTGGACTGACCGAAGCATGCGTGGCTTTTTAGGGGTAGCCCACTTCATGGAGATAGAGAAAAACAGCCCAAGCCTGCAGACAGTTCTCTTCAGTTGTGAACGATTTACAGGGTCACACACACACACACACACTGGAGAACGTGTAACGCAGGAGTGTGTGATTAAAAAGTTGAAATGATTAAAAAGGTGTATGGTTAAAATTGATTGTGAAGTTTAAAATCAGGCGAGAGAGCAGTTGTTTAAGAAACCACAGATTCATTAACAGGACATACACTGACATTTATTCGCAGGATAAAATCTGGTTAAAAACCACAGGTAAGTAAGTCCATAAGAAAAAAGGGCGCTAAAAGGCTAAGATGAAAGAGCTAAAACTAAGAGGCAATAAAAGTCCAATAAACCCGTTCAAAGTCTTATCTGCAGGCAGAAGGCGGCAGCATACATCTCTTAACTCACTAAATCTTTTTTCTCTCTCCTTCTGTTCTCCTCTCCCTCACTCTCCACTCCTGTCTTCCTCCCTTCTTCTCCTCTAAACTCCTCCTCATTCACTCTCCACTCCTGTCTTCCTCTCCTCTTCCTCCCTTCTTCTCCTCTAAACTCCTCACTCACTCTCCACTCCTGTCTTCCTCTCCTCTTAACTCCTCCTCACTCCCTCCCCACTCCTGTTTTCCTCTCCTCTTCCTCCCTTCTTCTCCTCTAAACTCTGCTTCACTCGCTCTCCACTGGTGTCTTTCTCTCTTCTTCTCTCTTCTCCTCTCCCCTCTTCCTCCATTCTCCTCTCTTCTTCTCTCTTCCTCTCCTCTTCCTCCCTTCTTCTCCTCTAAACTCTGCTTCACTCGCTCTCCACTGCTGTCTTTCTCTCTTCCTCTCTCTTCTCCTCTCTTTCCGGTTCCGGTAAGTGTGAGCGTGAGTGGTGGTGGTGGAAGTGTGAATGGCGCAGAGTTTTGAATCTGTCCTGTTTTTTCGGATTTCACTTGGTTTTCTACTCTCCTCTATGTACATGATCTGGTAAGTTGTTTTTCTTTCTTTATAAATTGAGTGTTTAAGGAGTATTCTGAGGTTTGTCAGGTGTTTTTGGAGGAATGGCATCCTCCGGGACGCGTCCTCCGTCGATCCGGCACGGAGCAAGGATAGTTCCGCCGGATAATAATGTTTCTGTCGAAGCAGTTCTCCTTGCGGTTGGCGAGCAGGTAGGACACGAGAAACTCATTTTTGCCTCACGAATGAACAAAGCAGTGGTCGTGTTTCTAAAAGAGGAGCCTCTTGTTCATTCTTTGATTGGGAGTGGTGTGTTCATAAGGGAAATGTTTGTACAGGTGTCCCTGCTGTCGGTCCCGTCCACCCAGATCCGTCTCAGGTGTTCCGCCATTCATCCCAAATGAGCTGCTGGAGAATGAGCTTCGCAGGTTTGGGAAGTTTGCCAGCGCTTTTAAAACTGTCAGTTTGGGATCTCTACCCAAACTGAAGCATGTGCAGTCGCTAAGACGACAGGTGTTCATGTTTTTGGACGCGCCTGATCAAACCTTAGACGTGTCTTTCAGAGTAAAGCATGATGACAGCTCCTATATGGTTTTTTGCGAGCGCCGGACACATGAAGTGCTTTGAGTGTGGTGATGTGCACAAGCGCTTTGCATGTCCGCACAAGCAGCAGGCTGCGGGGGTTGACGGTGCACCGGAGGATGGTGTGGTGGCGCCGGCGGAGGCTGGTCCCAGCGCTCCGGTGGCCGCTCCTACTGTGGCATCCAGTGCAGAGTTGGAAGCAGAGCATGTAGAAAATAATGTAGATGAAGAAGAATAGGGGAATAACGTGTCAGTGGCTGCAGACTTGAGTAACTCTCAGTCTGAGGCTGCTGTAGATACAGGTGTATACAGGTGGCAGATAGTGTTGAGGCTGCAGGAGCTGCAGGCAGTGAAGGGCAGGATGCAGAGAGCAGCCAGGTATCAGTGGAAGGAGAGGAGATGGAGGATGAGTCAGACTCTGTGTCCATCAGTGATATCTCCATCAGAAACACTGACATTTACTCAGTAGAAGAAATTAACCACTTTCTAGATGTCACATATAAAAGATCAATCAAAGTAAGTGACTACTTCAGTGATACCGATAAATTTATTAGATCTGTCTGTTTACTGGAGAGACAGGTTGGGTTCGACATCCTGGACGAAAAGAAACGCTTCCGTCTCAAGAAGCACATCACAACATTAAGAAAAGAAGCAAAAAATAAGACTGAAAAAACAACAACAAGTAAATGATCATGTCTCACATGGGGTTTTCCTTTCTTTACTGCTCTTTGCTTGTGTCATCTTGTCTGTTTTTCATTTTTCATTTTTCCATGCAGAGCCTCAAAATAGGTTCCTTAAACATTAATGGTGGGAGAGACAAGAATAAAAGAGTGTTGATTTCTGAGGTCTCAACCCTAAAAAGGGCTGCTCTTACAAGAGACGCACACGATCCCATCTGATGAGGCAGATTGGGGCTTATGGTGGGGGGGCTCGTGTTTCCTCAGCCATGGAACAAAGGTTAGTGCAGGGGTAGCAGTTTTATTCAAATCAACTGTAAATGCAACCATTTTGTCTACTATAGAAATCGTAAAAGGTCGTCTACAAATTGTCAGGGCAAAAATTAATAATTCAACTTTCTGTTTTGTAAACATATATGCTCCAAATCAGGGAACAAAGCGACTTGCTTTTTTCTCTTAATTAAAAATGGAGTTGATTAAGTATCATCAGGACCAGCTTGTCATTGGTGGTGACTTTAATTGCACCACAGACTTCATAATGGACAGGACAGGTGAGGAACCACACCCACAGTCATCACAGAGTCTCAACAGCATCATCACACAACTGGATCTTCTAGACACATGGAGGGTTAAAATCCACAGGCCAGACAATACACATGGGTGAAGGTCAACAAAAACAGTGTTAGTGCAGCTAGGCTTGTTTGGTTTAACACTAATGAACACCATAAAATCAGACACGGACTCAAAGTGTTTTGTCTTTCTTGGCAAAAAGGGAAGTACGGATGTCAGCCCTGTTAGTCTGACCAGCAGTCTTCCAAAGATACCTTCCCCTTGCACATCCTTTTATTCAAAAGCAGTGGCCGTGATCGTAATATGATTGGTTAACACAGAATACAGATAACAACATTGTTGTCGTGCGGATGAGCAGATATATGTGTCTTGTGGTTAGCCTCGACCTTCTGTAACATTCCACAGACTTTAAGCAAAGCAGGGTAATGAATTGTAGCATGTGCAAAACTGATAATATTCATGTATTTCATAATTCCAACATTTCCCTCCTGTTTATCATTTTGAACATGCTTTATCGTCAGATATTTACCTCCTGTTTATCACACTTTCGGTAAAATCGTCATCATGCTTGTTTAAATGACACTTTCATTTTATAATTACACAGCAGTGCAATCCTCATCCTTATCAGCCTGAGCCAGTGGGTGATATTGTGGCTCACGTTCTTGCATTAACATTTGCATTTGCACAAAGCTTCTAGCAATCATTTTTTCAGACATAGATCGGAGACATGGGAGAATGCATGATGCAAATAGACAAAACAGCAGTAAGATCATCAAGAGAGGGGTTAATGCTTTCAACAGTATCTGCCACCAGTTTCCAGAGAAGAATCCTGTAAACCAGTCCATGGTTGGTGTGGCTCCGGGAGTGTTAGCTAGTACATACTGTTGGAGGTCAGTGAGGTTTTGTAATGCTCGTTGTATGTCTCCTCCATCACTGAATCCATCTGGTATGTAGGTGCAGCAGGTGTCTCCTATGACTGCACACACTCCTCCTTGAGAGGCTGTTAGCAGGTCCAACACTATCTGATTTTGCATCACCATGTCCCGTATCATCTTCTTCTCCTTTTCCGTTTTCGTATTTGTACAGTTTGCTCTCGTAACTCCTATTAGAGTAGGGCTCGTTGGTTTCTTCACTGGGTTTGAGACACTCTGCTTCTATATAGCAGAGCCCCTTTGAAGCCCAGACTTCCCCACTACTCTGGTGAGTCAGGGAGCGGCTGTAACTTACAGTGGCTGAGATGGATCCAAGTGGTTCTTTCTGCTATCTTGACTGCAGTAGGCGTTGTCAGTAGCACTTGATATGGTCCCTTCCACCGTGGACTGGACCAGCACTTCCTCTTTATGACTTTTATGAACACCCAATCGCCTGGTTTCACCTTCTGGGCATTCTGTGGGAGGGGAGAAGAATCAGAGGGCAGTAACTTTGCATTTGACACTTGTTTTTCTTTAAACATTCTTGTCATGTGTTCTGCCAATGTTGTTTCTTCGTCAGCTTTCTCTACGTCTGGTGAGAAAGCAGGTAGTCGGAATGCTCTACCGTTTATGATTTCAAAGGGTGTCAGTCCTTTATCTGTTGGTGTTATGCGCATGTATAACTTCACTAAGTCTAGGCATTCTGGCCAAGGACGTTTAGTTTCTTCCATGCACTTTCTTAGACACAATTTCACTGTACCATTGTCACTATACAACACTTCTGGAATACCATGTTGTGGCACTATGGCACTGTTTATTAGGTCTACCAACCCTCCTGTTGAGACATGGCAAGGCCCATGGCTCAATATTGCTGCAGCTTTAAATAAACTGCGCGGGAGTATAGGTTTGTCATTTGAGGTGTATAACCCAGAGTCTGTTATTACAGCTCCTTGTTTCACCCACATCTGTTTTTCATTGTCTGGAGAAGCATTTTGCATGTCCTTCAGAACTTCCTGTGTTATGAGGGACGGTTGTGACGTGATGGTGTAGGTGTCTACAAGAGGCGCGTGACTGTATGGCTTCATTTATTTGTCTCAGATCTTGCACCATTCGCCAGTTTGTACCGTCTGCCATTTTTACAGGGAAGATAGGAGTGTTACAGGGTGAATCAGGACATTCTCTGATAACACCGGCATCTAGGAATTGTTTGATAACAGGTTGGATGCCTGCAAGGGCATCTGTTTTTAGAGGATATTGTCTGACTCTCGGTCTCCAGTCAGATTGTGGTGTCCTTCCCCTTATCCTGTCATTTCTGTTAGGATTTTCCGAGTGATAAAACACTTCATCATCATCATCAACGTCGTCGTGGAAGAAAACGTCGCTGCCCTTCTTATTCTGGGCCTTTTTACTCTGTATGTGTTTACACGCATGCCTTATCCACTGCATAGCTTGGCTAACGGAATTTGTAGCTGATTCTCTGCAGTGTTTTCTGGTCCAGGCTGCTACGCCTGGTTGGAGGCCATTAATCAAGGCCAGCTTCAGTTGCTGTTGGTATGCACTACTATCAGCCTCATTGAATTGTATTCCACTATTTGCTCGGAACACCGTTTCCATTCGCTGTCTAAAATCATCAGGGTCTTCGCCTGGTTTTTGTTTTACAGCCCCTATACGGGACTTCTATCATTGGGTATAAGCCAGCCTGATATCGTGATGGAGGCCTTAATTTTGCTTTTGGTCGTAATTCTATGTTGTCAGAACTACTTGGCTCTGGGCCTTTTTCATCAGTTACTCCTTCTTCATGCAGGTCTGGATAAGCTCGTTTTACGCCAGTCGTAATGACGGCAGGCAGCTGAATATTTTGTTCTGTAGCTGTCCCTGGGGCGGCGGCCTCGAGGTCAGCCGGAGGTTGATTATTCCTCCATCTGCCCTTGGTCACCCCCTCGTCATCTTCTCTACGCACGAACAGTATTTGTCTCTCATCTTCTCTCTTTTGCTTATTTTTTACTGCATTTGCTTTCCTTTTACACGCTTGCTCCAACCATTTTCTCGCGTATTTCAACTCTTTCTCCTTTTTGCGTCTTGATTTCCCCTGTTTTACTGCTACACTGACCTCTAGTTTCCCTACTAGGTCTTTAAATTCTTCTACTCTCAGTCTCCCAGTTACTCCATACTTCTTTTTCCATTTAGGCAAAAACTTATTACAGCCTGGATGCAATTCTGTCATAAATTTTTCATCACCTTTCGCCTCTGAACCTTCAGTGGTTCCGCCACTATTACAACAATTACCCATTTTAAGGTATTTTATTTCTCTTTTGCTTGTTTTAAGAATTCATGGTCTACTTCAACAGTCCACTGATTTATGTTGACACCGTCCGGTTTCAGTCAGTGCTGCTGCTTCGACTCATAAATTCTGTTTTACTTGTACACTCGTAACCTTTTTCTATTTTATTCCCCGTGGTCCTTCAGCGCCACTATTCTGCTTGGGTTATTTCAGCATAACCATGCTCACTTGTGCTATTTTATACCCCGTGGTCCTTCAGCGCCACTATTCTGCTTGGGTTATTTAAGCATAACCATGCTCACTACTTACTCTTATCTGCAGTCCGGTCTGGTGTTCTCTGTCCGGATCCCGTCAATCCAGCGCTGTTCAGTTGGAGGAGACGTCTGTATCACCGGCCGAGCGGAGAAATTACTCCCCCGGCTTTCCTTCAGGTCACCTGTTTGGTCCTGGCCATCAACCGCTTCAGTGTGTCGTCCTCCTTCTGGCAAAGCTGGGTATGTTGGGATCCGGGTCACGGCACCAAAGAATGTTAGGTTTAACACTAATGAACACCATAAAATCAGACACGGACTCAGAGTGTTTTGTCTTTCTTGGCAAAAGGGGAAGTACGGATGTCAGCCCTGTGAGTCTGACCAGCAGTCTTCCAAAGATACCTTCCCCTTGCACATCCTTTTATTCAAAAGCTGTGGCCGTGACCGTAATATGATTGGTTAACACAGAATACAGATAACAACATTGTTGTCGTGCGGATGAGCAGATATATGTGTCTTGTGGTTAGCCTCGACCTTCTGTAACATTCCACAGACTTTAAGCAAAGCAGGGTAATGAATTGTAGCATGTGCAAAACTGATAATATTCATGTATTTCATAATTCCAAAAAGTGACAAGGCGCAGCCTTTGACAGGACCCTGCTTGCCCCCCCCCCCCCCCGCGCGCCGTCGTTGCTTCAATATAAAACACAAATTAGATTACATTATCTGTGACAATGCATCAAATATGAGAAAAGCCTTCACAGTTTGTTTCCACTCTGCAACAACAACTGAGAGCGAAGATAGTGAAGACGACCTGGAAAAAAGCAACATATGGGAGGATGTAAGCGAGAATTTCCAGGACGATGTGGAAACTATCCAGAGCAGCTGCTGTCAACAGCGCCTACAGTGATTTGCAAATTCATTTCAGCTTGTGGTGCGTGATGGACTGAAAGAGACTAAGACTTTGAATAGCGCAATGGCAAAAGTTACAAAATTCTACAGTCTACTTCATTCAACTTGTGGGCTGAAGGAAGCATTTGAGAAAGAGTATGGAGCCAATCGCAGCATCCCCTCTGCCATATCAACCCGATGGAATACGACTCTCCGCCTTGTGGAGGTGTGGCTGGGTGGGCCACTGCATGGCGCGGTGCCAGCTGGTGCAGGTTAATTGTTGGGTGGCGCTGCGGGTGATTAAAACCAGGTGTGTTGGTCACCGCTCTCCCTCTCTGCTTCTGCTGTGCGGTGCGTCTGGTGTGTTCGGCGTGCACGTCCGTGTCTCCCCGTCGTGTCATCAAGGTAGCCATCCTTTACTATCTGCCATTGCATTTTTTTTATTTGGCTCTGGGGCTTCATCCTCACGTTCCGTTGCAGTGCTGGGAGTGACGGTGAGTCGAAGGGAGCAAGTGGTTCAGGTGGGCGAGTGTTGGGTGCAGTTGAGCTCAGAGGTATGCTGCTCGTATTTGTCTGCTGCTGCAGTTTTCCATCTATTGCGCTAGTTGTGACACTTTCTCTTTTGCTGTGCAGCGGGGCCGCCATAACCAGCGGCTCCCACTCTCCTAGTTCTGCACTTATCCAGTTGGCGTCCTGGTGTGTTCCGGTCATCGGCCACCACGACAAGGTTGCTGCTGTCCTGGCTTGGCTCCGGGTGGACTGAGAAGCTCCATACTGCCTCGGGTCACTGCATGTGGCCACAACTTCAGGTCCAGTGTGAAGGCATCACACCATTATCGGTGCCCACACTATGAGATCCAGTCTGAGTCAAGCCGAGTTTGGCTCACCTGTCTTACCTTTCTTTTCTTTTTGATTTAAATCATTATTTTCCTTTCTTAATTTAAATTTTAAAGATTGTTGCTTTATAATTCCGGTTGCACTTAGTCTAGTATTTGCTTGCTAATAGTTTGGATTATTTTGTTTATTGTATTAAGTTGATTTTGGGTTAAGATATTATTTTCTTTTTTTTGCTGTGTTTAATATTTGATTTTTTCCTCGACTAAGTTGGTTTATATGGTGTTTCTTAATTTTCTTTAACTCTTAGTTGTCGATCGAATTTGTTTCTTTTTTTCATGTTGTATACATTATTTCTATTTTGTTCTGATTTCTTTCGGGTTTCTTTGGTATTAATTGATTGACTGTGTATTTGGTTTTCTTTCTTCATTTAACTGTAGATGCCTCCAAGTGTCCCCACACTGTGCCTTGTGTTAATTTCGTGTTTTTTTTTCTTGTTTTATAACAGGTGCTGAGGCCCAAATGAGCGGCAGCCCTCTCCTGGTGGTGGTGTTTGACACAGTTTTTGGTTGCAGTGCACTGGTGGTTTATAGTTGGATTTTGTGCCTTTTTTGAGTTTTCTGCCGCCGTGGTAAGCCCCAGCCCTGAGGGCTATTCCAGAAAGGAGGTTAAACAAACTCTGAGCCTAACCCTGAACTCTGAGTTGACTTACTCTGTGAACTGAAACTCTGAGTTTTCAGTTCCAGAACAGCTGATCTGAGTTAGGTAAGTCGACTCTGACTATGTTAACTCTGAGTTGAGCTCGTGCCTGACGACTAGTAAAAAGCCAGCATCAATTGAGCTCCGATACTGTGATTCACCATGGCAACGGGAGAAAACAGTAAGCAGACATTTTCTGGGGAAAAAAAGTAGCACGGCTGCAGCCTTAGTAAAAATCACTGACAAGTTTTAGATGCGGTCGTCTTTTCATTTTGAATTTAACATCACTTTCTTTTATATTAGCCTTTGAGGAAGTTTTATTTTATTTTAGGCTATTTTATTTAATTTAAATCGGCTGAAAATGAAATATAAAAACAGTCTCACGATGGTTCCTCACTTTGGTTTTATTTCACATATTAAACACAGTAAAAGTTTATTCAGTGGATATTTTAACTTGTAGTAGCTTTTACCACCAAGAGATAATGTTTAACATACATCTGTCTCCTAACATCCTGCTGAGTAGATGAACATGAAGTGGTGCTCACCACCACGTCCAACAGAGGCAGAGGAGCTGGTCCTGAGTCAGAGGCTGAGGGCGTCACTCATCCCCAGGACCCAACATTGGAGGCAGACACACACTTACTTGCTGTGTCCAAATTCAGGGGCAGCATCTTTCGGAGTGCGTATTTGAAGTGCAATTACGTCACTAAGCTGCGCGAAGCCTTTCCAAATTCAAAGTGTGCGCCAAATGCTCCCCACAAATGCCTGCTTCATTCATTGAAAAAATAAAGAAAAAATAAATAATGAAGAAATAAATAAATAACGGCGACCTCAAGTGGCGCAGATCTCTTTAAAATGTAAGTATTGGGTCTATACTCGGTTTTTACTCATTTGAGCGTCAAACGCCAGATATGTTAAACTTCAAGGGACCTTTAAAACCTCAAAATATCAGTTAAAATACGTTGGTAATGCTCAACTTAATTCCTTTTACCTTCAACCATTAGACATTCAGAGGTTGACTTATATCTTATATCATATTGTGACTGTTGAGATGTTATAGACTTGTTTTACTTCATGTACATAAATGGACCAAGACGAACAGATTTAGATCAGGCTGTGATCCGTGTAAAGTCTAGTTGGAATAAAAAGCTAAGTTTATCCTTATCCTTATGATGATTATTTATATATATATATATATATATATTATTTTTTTTTTGCTGTATTAGAACTCTTTTGTCTGTTGTAACACAAACATCTTTTACATTTCATTGTGTTTTAGGGAGCAAACGGAGAGCTTCATCACTGTCCGAGGTCACAACATTAGTTCACAGGGCGAAACATTCCGCCAGCTGGATGGGAGTAAGGCAAAAATATCTAATAAATAGCCGATTTGTCAGTCTTGATGTCACTTTTTGTAAATCTTTGTATCCCTGTGTTAATGTGATCTTGTGTTTACCTTTTCTCTTGCTTCGAGGAGGAGGAGAAAGAAGGACGAGAGGATGGAGAGGCTCTTCTCTGCTCCAGAGGACTTACATTATAGCTGTTATTTAGTTAATGTATGTGTTCTTTTTATATTTGTTCATAATTGTTCATTTTATATAATTCATGAAATAAAATATTGTATTGTTGCACGTTGTCTATTCCATTCAGTGTTTACAGCTTAAGTACAATTTATAACAGCAAACGGCATCAAGTGCTACTTTTCAGGGACAACAAGGGATTGAATGTTTTCTTTTAAGGTCTTAACATTTACAACTATTTACAAAATTACAGCATAAATAACTTTACAGATTATTAACAAAAACAATTATTAAAACAGTTACAAATGATGGACAGTAACAGGCTGAGCAGGAGCCTCTGCAGTGCTGCTGGGCTGGATGGTGTCAGTGGGACATCATCTGGGTCGGTACTCAGGGTGTTTGGGGGTCCAGCCTCCTCTGTCCACCACATCGTCCATCAACTGGGTCTGCAGTTCTGACTCAGATGGCTGCCATGTCACTAAGAATGTTTTAAGAAAGAGGCAAGAATTATAATTTCATACTCTATAATAATCATAATAACTTACAACAAACAAAACTATCTACCAAACATTTTAAATACAATGCCTTTAAAATCATAATAAAACCATATGTGGTGATCAGCAGTTTACATGTCAGTATTAATGTAATGTATCAGTATGTTATTGACCCCAAATTGTTAGCTAGCTAATAATAATATTGATATTATGTGGGTTCAATAACAGGTTTACCTCTCCATGGTCCTCTCAGCCGGAGATAAACCAGACCGGCTTTTCCTCTTCCTCCACAAGCAGGAGGATTAAAAAAGAAATCAGGAATTCCTGAAGCTAAAACATATTTGACAGTCAAACTTTACTCTTCTTGTCACTTTCGCGGACCTGGGCTGCATAAATAGTGACGTACGGGTAGGAGCGGGATCATCTGGTGACGCAACCAGGAACCAGGAAATGCTGCGAAGAGTAGACTGTCCTATGCGGCGGAAAACTAGAAACACAGACTTTGAAATTACTTTGTTGGAAAAAATACAATAGGCTATACTGATGGTTTCTTTTGTAGCTATCTGTGGGAAATAAAGAAAGCCAAATGAAATGTGAGTCTCTTTTTTCTCTGCTGGAAGGTGATGGATTAACCAGTGAAGTGATTAAAAAAAAAAAAAAAAAAACGAAGAGGATTGTTCCGATCTGAGAGCACGTCAGCAATGACGTGCAGCCTGATGTTTGCTGTGCAGCCGGAGAATATAAATGACGGACTGATGAGAAGCGGTCTACTGTTCGGTTCAGCCCAGGGTCCAGTTCAGGGAGTGAGAGCTCATCTAAATGAATCTAAATTCTCCTCCTGGTGTAAAACTATGTGAATTATTTCTGCTTCAACATGATCGGACTAAGAAGGGAGGGACAGCCGCTGTCAGACAGCTCCGTCAAACTCAGGGTTTCTTCAGGTAAACCTGTGAGTGAGCAGATTAGGTTCACAGAGTAAGTTAGCGCAGTAACAGACCCAGAGTTTAATTTACCTCTCTTTCTGGAAGTGAAAACTCAGAGTCATCTCAGGGTTAACAAACTCAGAGTTTCAACAAAACCCGCTTTCTGGAATACACCCCAGTTTGGGTTCTTTTTGTTTGGTTTGCCAGTGTGGTGACTCCATCTGAGCATATCCCCCTTTGGTCAGCCAACGCCGCAACCCTCATTTAATTTTAAAGTCATTTTAGTAATTTGTTAATAAAAAGTACATTTCTTTGAAACCACGTCTTATGGCCCTCATGTGATTCTCCGAACCTGTGTTGGCCTTGTATGGCCATTTCCTGGGTTAAAATCCCAGGTGGCGTTGTTGACAACACACACTACACATAAACACGCACATACAAACACATACGCACACCCGCTCCCGCCACAGAGGCAATCACTGACCTGGATCCTCAAGGCCTAAACACTCTTCTGGAAGTCCAAGGACATAAAGGCCTGTGCTTATCAGCAAGAGAACTGAGTCAGTTGAAAGAGCTTGTGGAAATTTTGGCCCCATTTCTTCAAGCAACAGACCTCACACAAGGGGAGAAAGTGGTGACTCTAAGTGCGGCTCTGCTATGTGTTCTCTCACTCAACAGCCACCTCAAAAGTATGCTGAATACAACTCAGCATTTGTCCGGTTTTGTGAAAGCTCTCCAGAAGTCACTGCAACGCCATTTCTGAGGGATCCTTTCAAATGTCAGAATGGATGACTCACCTCAACCTGCAGGAGAACTTCCATTTGGAGATATGGTCTATATGATGTCTGCACTACTTGACCCATCATTTTGCTTCTTTTGGCTGGAGCAAGATGTCCTCGCACCAGATGAAGTCAAGATTGAGGTGAAGGAGATGATAGGTAGGTGAATGCACACCATTTCCAAACACATTATCATCACATTATTATCATTCAGAGTTTGAAGTTTTAGGCACCAAATTAATGCTTAATTTAATACATTGTATGTATTTCCTCCTCCTCCCAACTTTTCAGGCACACAAATCTTCTCTCGCTTTCAAAAACATCAATAAAATCTCATTCAGACTTACTTACCATTCATTAACTTAACCATCAACACTGTGTAGTACGGAGCACCCCTGGTGACATTGAATAAAAAAAAAAATAATGCGTGGCCACACGTTATTATCTCGTGGCCACGAGATAATAACTCGTGGCCACGAGATAGTTAATGCGTGGCCACGAGCCCCCTTGGTGACATTGAATAAAAAAAAATAGAATGCGTGGCCACGCATTACTACCTCGTGGCCACGCGTTATTATCTCGTGGCCTCGAGATAGTTAATGCGTGGCCACGAGATAATAACGCGTGGTCACGAGATAGTAATGCGTTTTTTTTAGGGATGCACCGATTGTGAAATTCTGGGCCGATACCGATACCGATGTTTAACATAACAACTTGGCCGATGGCCGATGCCGATGTTCTTTCTTTTTGTTATTTATTCCTTTTTTTTGTGCCACAGAAACATACAAGTCTTTCAGCTCTTCATAACACTATCCTTGAATGAGCACAAATCCAATGAGACCAATTTATGAAACAAAAACAACCTTTAATGTCACTTTCTGGTTGACATTTAAGATAACCTTAGTTCACATGACAAGATTTCGGGGAGACAGACCTTGGCAAAGTGACGTCGATTCGGCGGCGTGTAGCGTGGCTCCATTAACTTTATTAGACTCTGAAACCCCACGTCCTCCACTACAGAGAAAGGTTGGTCATCTAAAGCAATGAATTCCATCACCTTGTTTGTTATTTGTTTTGCTTTGGCGCTGTCTGGAGGCAGCTGTTTGGCTTTCCTTAAATGCTGTGTCAATTGAAGTCTGAGGGGCCGTCCAGATGGGCAAAAAAAATCTTTTTTATCTCCGTCTTCCTCGTCATCGTTTTAAGAATATTTGCGACCACATGGACCCACTGAAAATGAGCGAAAACGCTGTAGTTCATATTCCAGGCCTCTAGGTGGCGCTTGACGTTCACAAAACACGGAGAAGAAGACACAGAGCATGCACAGTAAACTTGCGCGCTGTAAATAAACAGACAGTAGACGGAGAAACCGAACACAACAAGAAGAAGAAGATGAAAATGGCGAGTGCAAGGAAACCAGAATCGTTTGTGTTGACCGTTAATGAGGTCGAACTGCTGCTGAGACTCACACTCAACTACAAGGCAGGTAAGTTGCGAGAAAGGCTTGACATCTTCTGCGGCACGAACACGAGCATGCCGTCCGCCATTGTTGTTGTTATGGGACGTTGCGGGATGCGGCGATGGCGTCATTGTTTTGGAAAGTATGCGGATTCGCTGTCTACATGAAAACGGGAGGGCTGCGTTTCCGGATTTCTCCAAAAAAAAAAGAGGGAAAAAAGAGTTTCTCCATGAGCACAGCGTTCATGCCGCAAATCAAGATATAGTCATCGGCCACGGCCATCGGCGAATATCATTTTTATTTGCCGATGGCCGATGGCAGTTAAGGAGGCAAACATCGGCTGATACCGATGTTCAGCCGAGCATCGGTGCATCCCTAGCTTTTTTTTAATTCAATGTCACCAGGGGGGCTCCATAGTGTAGTTTATATCAGCTATATTATCAACTTAATAATATTGTGACTAACCATAATCCGTGTATCAGTCGTTCATTTGTTTTTTCAAAATAAAACCAAAGAGAGTATAAGTCCCTACCTTCTGCCAAATTTGACAGGCATTGTTCTCGTTTGATTGATGGATGAGTTGGCGTGACCGAGGGGGAACGGGAGGGGTGCGTGGGAAAAGGGGGGAAGGGGAGGGGGTGTGGGAATAGGGGGGAGAAGGGGAGGGGTGTGTGGGAAAAGGGGGGAGAAAAGGAGGGGGTGTGGGAAAAAGGGGGAGAGGGGGAGGGGTGGGATGTGTAGAAAAAGGGGGAGACGTGTGTGATGGGATATGGGTTACAGATAGTCCATCAACTTTGGATAATTACCTTAATGCTCCGCAAAAAAGTAGAGTGTTTCTGAAGCGTACTCAGATGCCCCCGGCAGAGTCCTTGGCGGAGAAATGGTCCTTGGAAGATTATAGTATGGAAGGATCCTTTGGGTACGTTTTCAGATATGAGACGGGTGATCTCTGCTTATAACAGTTGAAAGAGAGTGGAGAGTCAAACCCCATTTCTGATGCTACATCGTTAGCCACAGTGGATTGGGATGTGTTGAGTATGGCGATGCATGAGGTCCTGTGGTGCGATCCTTCTCGGTCCGTAAACGTGTAAAATCCAAAGGAAGCTTGGTTACTTTCCCAGCGGCGAATGACCTGAAGGAGAGAAGAATTCTATTCAGTGCTACGTGGGAGACAAAATCTTCGGCTTCAGGCCGTTGGTTTTTCCGTGCCAGTCTCCGTGCTCCTAAAATCACTGGTCCGACATTCTTTGACAACGCATCCCAATGGACCGATCCCGACGTCTTTACCTTGGAGACTTTCAACTCTGAATGTGGGGTGTTTACACCGGTGGTGGTGATACCCCTAACTGCGTGGAGAGAGCATATGGGTAAAATGAAGGAGAAAATAGACAACCTCTTCCGTAGCTGTCGCAGTTGGAAGAGTATGGTGACATTGAAAAGAAAGTTGTCCTTTGAGGACACACCCCCGGCAGGCATTGAGAACACACTCCCTGCTTCAGTTTCGACCAATCCCCTTTGAGAACATAATCCCGCTTCAGTTAAGACAACCCACCGGACAACGAGAACGCACCGCCTGCTTCAGTTTGGACCAATCTACATCGGTTTACTTTGTGAACACACACACACCCCCCTAACTTCTCTCATTACTATATCAAGGCCCGGATTTCTCCCACTTTTTAGAGTAGCAAAAAAAAAATGGAATACAAGACAATTAGACGTGTAAAGACCTGCCTTCTACCACGTTTTGATGAAGTTTCACCACCCGTGAACATGAGAGAGTGCTTTAACCCCCCTGAATTGATGGCTATGCCTGAGGAGAGCGATGAAGAGATGCCTTTAGACTTGTCATGCTATAGACGCGTCAGACGAGTGTTGAAAAGCAGCAGGGGTTCTCAGACTGTGACGGACAAGGACTTGGAGGAGGAGAAGGAGAATAAGGGGGTGGAGAAGGAGGATTGTTGTGAAACTATGATAACCCCGCCTCCATCCCCACCACGCACACCCTCGACTCCCTTGACTATCTCAGACCCCTCAGACCCCTCAGAATCCTCAGACCCCTCGAGCTGGACCGCGTCTCAAGTAAGCGAGTGGTTGAGATCTATCGGTGTGAAAGAGGCGTACATAGAAATGCTTCATGAAGAGGAGGTAGATGGAAAAGTTCTTGGAATCATCGACGAGGGATTTTTGTGCGATAGAATGAGCATGAAAGTGGCACCCGCTCATATGCTGATTCACAGGAGAGACATACTCTTTTTCAACTTGCAGCAAAACTCACACTTGACGACGTACGTCGGTGATGAAACCGACAGTGTGATAACATTGTTTTTCGTCAACAGGACGAGGAAGAAGAAGCAGAGAGTTAATAGCGTCGAGCAGCTAACAGTGACTGAAGTTGTCTTTATTCATACCACTCTCATGTAATTGTTTTCCAGCTGCCTGTAAGACATTACGAGACAGTACGCAGGAGCTTCAGGTACAAGCAATCAGATCTTCCATCGCAGGCTGAAGCTGTGAGGAGTTCAGCTCGGAGTCAATTGAGAAGGAAGAGGGTAAGACTTGTTAGATTAGATCCGTTTTTGGTCAATGTGACTATTATTCGGGCGTATTAATAGATGTGTTGTGTCCATACACAGTGCATCGCGCAGTACTGATCAGCTCTATTGATTGTTTTACAGCTGCTGGAAGCGGGACAGAGTGCTAGCTGAGGATGAGGTGGAGCTTTGGAAGTGCGCCACCATGGACCTGATGTCTGAGGAGGAAGACGGCTGGGTGTGTGGATGGAGCCGGGAGCTCACCGAGTTCTGTGCCGCACTGCAGTCGAGATTATTGAGGCGATTCCGAAGTACAGAGCGACGCACCACAGACGTCTGCAAAATGGACCGAATTCAGGCAGAAGGCCGGCAGTTACCTCCAGCTCCGAGGCGGCAGACAGACACTTCACGGTGCTGCAGGATTTTGGGCTTCTAGTGAGCTTCCCGTTGTGTTGTGTGGGCAGATTATGCTTTGTACATAGTTGTGGTGTGTTTGTGTTAATAAAGCTCTTTCTTTGAATAAACAGCACCTTCCTGGCATTTTCCTTTCCTCAAATTCATTCATGTCTATGATGATATCATAAATAGAAAATTAATAAATAAATAAATACATAAATGAATATATATATATATAATTAAATACATACGTGAATATATATATATATATATATATATATATATATATATATATATATATATATATATAGGGGTGGGATTTACATTTATAATGACCCAGGGTGACCAATAGTGACAGATCTGACAGATCTGTTCCTCATGGGGTATTTTTTGAATGGAGAAACAAACCCCAAAAGGACCAACCTGAGGAGGAAGCGCAAGTTTTTCGTTGTAAAATTAGAGGAGGTTATTATTGCAAATACACTTATTCATGAGTGAGATGAATGATTATTTGAAAAACATCAACTCTGACGTGGCATTATACTACGACAGCATTCAAAGACGAATCTCCTATCAAGCAGGGGGTCAAACTCATTTACGTTTTTATCCTCCCGTGGCTTACATCATGGGGGTGATACCTGGAGAGTGGATCAAGTTTGATGAGAGGTTGGCCCCCTACCCCGTGGATATAAAGGTCGGTTTATACCACCTTTACTGTTACAGCGATGTGGTGCGGCCTCAGTTGGTAGGCGACGCTTAGGCTCCTCTCTTGAGAATTGTGGGTGTAGAAGGAACGTACGGGGACGTTGTCACCAAGTATTTTAACCCCGCCTACTATTTACCTGTTTCAAAAAATCACATTGAAAACATCCGGGTGGAGATTAAATCTGATCAGAACGAACACATCGATTTTACCTACGGCAAGACTATTGTGAAGCTCCACTTTAGACCCGTCAAAAAATTAAATACGAAGCGAGAATGAGTCAAACCATGCACGACCCTCTATGTTTAGTGAGTTATTATGAAAACCAAGTGGGGGGTTCCCTCCCCAGTTTTGCAGGTTCGGCTGATGTGTGATGGGATAGGCTCCGTGTTTTCGAGGCTGTTTCGTTTCGTATCCCCTCTGGTGAAAAAAGGTTTTGCCCTCGCCAAACCTCATCTTTAAACAGCAGCAAAAAGTATCGCTTCCGACGTATTCAGCCAAGCCGTTGGAAAAATGAGTGGACTCATGGACCCGGGGGTATAAGATGGATCAGGGGGGATAATGGTCCTGGCTAGAAAACCCAGGAAGAGGCCCCCGGGGCAATGTGTTTCAATGGTCAATAAAAAACGCAGACGCACGGGGAAAAAAAAATCAGTCGGTAGAAGCCTTACTAAGAGAAGGACCGGCGTCAAGACCTCGGATGATATATTTTAAAGATGGCTCTTTTACATCAAAATTCGGCCGAATGCACAATGGCTGAGCTGGATTTATTTTCAGGTCCTATGACTCAAATGTCTATTGAAGATAAAACCTACACAGAAGTCCTGCCATTGTCCGCCATCACTGACAGGGGTCCTATTGAATTTTTTATTCCGGGAGAAGGTGAAAAGTACTTGGATCTGAACGACACCTTACTTCACCTGCGGCTCAAAATTACCAACGCCGACGGAACAAATGGGAGTGCCTGGGGATTCCCCAGTCAGAGTTAGCCGATGTGGCCGGGGAAAGGGAAGTCTGGGGCTCGCTACTGAAGCTGCTGCCCCCGCGACCCGATTTTGGATAATCGGTTGACAATGGATGGATGGATGGACGGAACAAATATTCCGGTCGACGCAAACGTGGGTCTCATCAATTATCCTCTGAATACCATCTTTAGTCAATGCGTTATTATGCTTGGGGATAGACTGATTTCTCAATCCAGCGCCACACACCCCTACAGAGCAATAATTGAAACGTTACTCAACTATTCTGAAGACACACTCAAAAGTCAATTTAGCGCCGGGTTATTTTACAAAGACACGGCCGGTGCTGTAGACTCGAGAGTAACCCTGAACGGACCTAACAGAGGACTAAACGCCAGAGCCGCTTACACAGCCGATTCTAGAGAGGTTCACCTGCTGGGACCGCTTCACGCTGACATTCTTTTTAGCGAGAGACTGCTTCTCAACTCGGTAGATGTGAGAATCAAACTTACGCGCGCCAGCGACGCCTTCTGTCTGATGGGTGCTGAAGATGGCACTTTTCGTCTGAAAGTACTGGGTGCCTCTCTATTCACCAAAAAAGTCACCGTTTCTCCGGCTGTGCGGTTGGGGCATGCCTCGGCCTTACTCAAGGGAAATGCGCTGTACCCTTTGGCACGCGTCAGCGTGAAAACGTACTCCATCCCTGAAAATTCCAGAGTATGCACCCAAGAAAATCTGTTTTTGGGAACGATGCCTAAATATATTGTTTTGGGTATGGTGAATCACGAAGCTTTCACAGGAAAAAGAGATCTCTCCCCCTTTAATTTCCAGCATTTTGATGCGGAATATATCACTCTCTGTCAGGCGGGAAAACAAATACCCTCTAAAGCTTTCCAACCTCAATTTAACCAGGGGGTTTCGGTCAGAGAGTTTTACAACATGTTTGTCGCTACAGGGAGGCATCTGAAAGATTTACCTCTGAGCATTGACAGACAATATTTTGAACGAGGGTATTCGCTGTTTGTGCTTAATCTCAATCCGGGGAGGACAGCGATGCATTGTCCAGGGTTTCTAACGGCGCTTTAAGGCTGGAGATGAGATTCAGACAACCCTTACCCAACACAGTCACTCTTGTGGTTTACGCGTGCTATGACTCTATTTTGGAAATTGATTCCAAATGACAAGTGCTGGTAGATAATTATTAATGAAAGAAATGAATAATCATCAGTTGGAGCAGCTTCTGTGAAAAGTGTTGGGGGATGTTTTCTGCGGTGTATGGGCCTCTGACCAGCTTCCCTCACTGACTCACTCCTTTGCATTACCCTCCTACTTTATCGTCAACACGCATAAAGGACATCGTCCCGGGGAGCACTGGTTATTTATGACTCTAGAGGAAGATGGGACTGGAACTTTTTTTGATTCTTACGGATTTTCTCCCGATTTTGATTACTACCCTCGGAGCCTCTTGCGCTTTTTGGAAAATCGTTCTGACCGGATATTGTACCACAATCTCCAGCTTCAACACCCTTTATCACGAGTCTGCGGTCAACACTGCGTTTATTACCTGTACCATCGATTTTGCGGGTTGTCTTTTGAACAAGTTTTGTCTTTATACGATAAAAATGTGGTAAAAAATGACCTTGAAGCATATGCCTTGGTGAAAAAATTTCAACGTTGTACTAGCTCTAGTAAAAATAATAGTTGTTGCAGTGTACAAGACACCTGCTCTTTCGAAACTTTTTTGAACCAATGTTAAAAAAAACGCTGTACACTCTGCATTTGACATTTGACAAATAAAAACATTTTATTGAAAAAAAAGTTCTGTCGTGTCATTTCATTCAAGGTTTAACCAGCGTGGAGACAATTTCACTTTTTTATTTTTTCTTCTTTTCCTCTCTTCCCTCGACTCTTCCTCGGCTGGTTGAATCCAACGCTCAGAGGTTAGAAATATTTCTTTATCCCTCGTTTTCGGATACTGTCTGGGGCTGGAGGCCGACTTGTCCCGTCTTCCTCTTTCCTCCTCCTCCTCCTCCCATTCTGGTTCAAACTCTCCTTCCGCTTTTAAACGCATGTATTGATCCCGTGCTCTGGGGTTATGAATGGCCGATGTGGGGATGTTTAACTCCGTCATCGTGGATAAAAATCTTCTCCATCCAGTTGGGTGTGTGGGTTTGCGGTGTTTTAGTCCACTGCATCAGGTGTTTCAGTAAATCAACCATATGAGATCCTGGCACCGGTGCTCCATTATAAACAAACTCTCCTTTAGAGGTCCATCCCTTATCATTCTCGGATAATTTTTTCATAATACACTCGGCATTTTTATGATTGCGCTGGGGAAGGTTTTTCATGACCTCGATCATCGTGACGTCCTCCGACTCTTTGCCCGAGACCCCTGCGTCATTTCCCGGTCCAACGTTCTCCAGGTCGTTCTTCCGTGGGTCAACCCTCGGATCCTTGTGTAAAGTCACCGTCACCCCTTTCTCCTCCTTTTGCCCTTGCTTAACCAGGTTAAGATATCTCTGCAGCAGGGCGTCATATTTTTTGACTCTTTCATGAGGATTCAATCCAGGTTCGTTTAAGACGGCTCTCATTTTAGCGTCCAGATCATCCTCCGCCGAATGTCTGATGGTTTGCTTCGACCGAGTCAGACGATTCAATTGTTGGGGGGATAGGAGAAACATTTTTTGAGCCTTCTTCATTCTCAACCTCTTCTGACCAATCCCCCGATAAGATCTCCTATAAATGGCACGACTGTAGAGAGCAGGGGTAAAAGAAAACCCCCCGACTGTTTCATCAGAGTCTGTCGTTTGCGTTTCAGTCCGGTCCTTTTATCTGCCAGCAGTCTGATAATTTTCTTTTGTTTTTTAAGTTTATTGAATTGAGACTGAGATAAGGGCACGTTGCCCTTTAGAATGTTTAAAGCAATTTCACACAGAGTTTGGATAAAGTCTGGGGAGCCATAACTCAGAATGTCTCGACGTTTTTGAGTCGTGGCGTGATACAGAGCTTTCAACATGGGAGCGTTCCTTTTTACCCGCTTCGACATTTTTTTTTTTTTTTTTTTAAATTATGTTTTTGGCAGGTACACAATGGGCCACTGCTGCGGAAGCACACCCGATCTTAGTTTGTATTGTTCTGGACAGAAAGGCGTCAGGTCGACCAATAAATACCCGTGAGGCTCCAAAGTAGCATCCGCGAAACTTTCCAAGAAAAAACTTTTTTGGTCGGGAAACATTTGCTGAGCTAATACATTAATCTGTAATCTGTCCCGTGGGTTCTTAAACAGAATCATATAATTGCAATTCAGGCTAATGGTGCATGAAAATTTACCCTGGTAAAAAATATTTTGGGTCAGCATCATAACGCTCATATTTTTATGATGTCTATACTGTGTGAAAATTTTGACCACTTCGGGATGATTGGAGGCATGAAAAATAACATCGTCTAGAATGACCAAATGAGTTTGATCAGACGGAAATAAGTTTTCATCTTCAAAAGAATCAGGCAGGCCTTCAACAAATTTAATTTTTTTATTCATCTTTTGCAATTCAGCATACATGGATTGAAAGTATGTATAAATCCAAACAATGTTGTCGGGTACAGAATTCATTACATGTTCACAATTTTCCAATATAGATTTTACAAAAAAAAGTCTTTCCACATCCACTAGGCCCTACAATCAGACACGAAAAAAGGTGTATAAAGTCTAGGATCAAAGTCTACTTTTTCCATTCTTTTTTTTTTTTTTTTTTTTTTTAATATCCGAAAGGTAAAGTTTTACCGTCAGGAAAGAGACGCCTTTTGTCAAACACTACTCTAAACTTTTTTTCAAATGAAGAGTTTTTTAAAAGGAAGCCCCTTTTGTCACAAACAATTTTTTGATGAGGGGTGTATATCTCTCCCGTCTTTTCTCCCTCTAGATATCCCTCAACCAGACCTTTAACGCTGTCAAAGTTAACCCTCTCGCAACACTCGCGAGTTTGAGTGATTCCTTTGGCACGCAGCACCGTTTTTTTACCCTGGCGAGTTTGGTAGGCGTAACTCTTTGGACCGGCGGAGGCAAATTCATGAATGCTGTCTCCCCCAGACTCGTCCGTCAACTCACCTAAATAGGACCCCATCTCCAGAGGAGCCTCTCCCTCTCTCACCGTATAGATTAAACTATCGGTGTCTGTGTAAAGAACTCTCTCTTGCAACCTCTCTAGGTAACCGTACATTTTCAAGCGTGCGTAAGCGGTGGTAAAAGCGGCGATAAATACATTATTTGCACTACCGGGAAGCACCACACAACCCTTGCTGTATTTCCACTGCATCATAGCAATTTGCTTGCTGAGAAAGGAGAAATATTCAACCTGGTACTTTCCTGAAAACACAAAGTCAAAAAATTCTTCACTTTTTCTCACCAAGGTGGTCAAGGTTCTATTATGCCTCTCTGCAAACTTTCCCCAAAGGCTATTTAAACAGAGTTTTGACATTTGTCTCTTGGCCGGGTTGACCTCAATTTTTGCAGCATCCAGCTGTATTCCCTGATTTTCACGATATTCCCGAATGTACTTTTCCCTGCTTTCCGCATCTTTGGCTTCTTTAGGATACCCTGAAGCTTCCTGCTTCCCCTTCAGAAAAGTTTGAACATAACGCGTAAAGATGGTACTGCTCTGCTCCTCAAAGTGCCACACCTCCGTAATCTTACCGACTCTGTACCCCAGCTGAAGAGCTTTGTTGAATTCAGCCGTAACCCAGACCCCCGTCAGCGCCCTGGCTTCCTCATCATGCTCCCAAGATCCCTGCTGGTTTGTTTTCGGCACATGTGCGACAAAGTGCAAACACTAGTTTACCCTTAGCCGTTCTGTAGGGTAGCGATGGGAAATAGAGACCTCGGGGAGGGTGAACAACGGCTCTAATCAGACCGAAATAGTTTTGGACGTCGCCAAAATTGGTATGAATGATAACGGGGTGTCCCAACGGATAAGGAAATGCGCTGTTGACGTACGGATAGAGAGACATGACATCCGCATATAATACACGTTCACCCACCCCCGCTGTGTACCTCAGCCTGAAGGCGCTCGTTCTACCCTCAAAAAGAGCTTGTCGTGGAATAAGAGGTTAGGGAAAATTGTGAGTTTTGAGAAAGCCTATTACCCCCGGGTGTGATTTTCTCAACTCATTTCACTCGTGCTCTCTTATGACGATCGTGTTGGCTTTGTGATCACGCTTTAGCGCCTGTATTTTTTCCTCGGTAGACCTGTGCAACTCCTCATAAGGAGTGTTTGTCAAAGGACATACGGCAGTGGGTTCGAAACACGTCGGACATCCGTGATAAAAACACCCCTGAAATTCCAGAGTACACTTTGTCCTCAATTTGAGCAACCCGTCTACAAGTATGGCCCCATCCGCTTTTCCCCTGTGTTTAAAGCGTGCTGAATGAAAACACCGGGGTGGTGAGACTCCCATTCTAGCCATTGAATGCTGGCTAAGGAGTATTTTTTACACTGGCGCATGTAGTTATCGGGCGAAGGTATGGCTAGGGAGCGTTGTTTAAGAAAATTAGTCACAAACACCTTCATGCAGGCTGAGGCTATGGTGATCCGGCTGAAAGGATCAACGCCCGTCTCACGCATAAACTCTTCTCTAAATTTGATACACCCTGTGTGGAGAATGTCGACGTCGTTTCTGCAGTAATGTACCGCTTGTTTTTGAAAATCAAAGATCCCTCAGCTCGCTTTCTGATACCACGCCTCAAACTTGTCCCGCTCGACGCTCGTCATGCGTTCTACAGCGTAATTGTTTATGGGAGGGTATTTTCCGGCGTAATTTAAATGTTCCTCCGAACTAAATTTGTGAGGAAAATACCCCTTGGACCAATCCAGGAATCCGAACGCTTTAGGCATGGCGCTGAGAGGCATGGTGAGAAAGGACAGCGAGTCAATGTATTTTAACCGGAAATCAGGGTCTTCAAAACAGAGAACTTTACTCCCCTGCATGATGATAGAGGGTGCTATGCCCAACTGCACCATACCTCTCAGAATCAGGTAGCCGTCAAATCCTCTCGAATTGTGGGCTATAAATGTAGAGAATTGATAACAATGTCTCCTAAAATGCGTGAGGAAAACTGTAACACAGTCCAGACCAAAAGCATACCACTCTTCTCCTTGCAGGGTCTTTCTACAGACTAGAAAGGGAATGTGTGTGTGTTTATCATCAACAAACGTCTCAAAATCATAGAATATGATTTTGTCCTTGTGCTCTAGCTCGCGCGGAAGGGGTTGGATGTAGCAAACATGCCCCGTATCGGTTGTCTCGGGGGTGTGGGGTAACGCCTCTCTACATATTTGACATTTTAACACAGGGCACTTGTGCTTATCGATACCTGTAGCCACAGGTATATTGTAAAATAGTTTGCATTTAAGGCATTTTTTCCGCCGGTCGCAAATGCTGACGAGCTTGTCGTTTATTAATCGTTTTTCTATATGTCTGAAGAAACATGAGGGAGACCGACACCACATGTTGCAATCCTTGCAATAGACCGTTTTTTTTATTATTTTTACGCAGTCAGGATTTGTGCAGACCAAGCAATGCCCCTCGCAGCTGTGTCTGTCAGTTTTGTCATACCCTCTGTAGCAGTAGTGGCAAATGTTTGGCTTCGATAAAAATCCTTTAATGTCGTTGATGCCGCTGTAGTGATTCTGAGATAAATACAGATACAATGGTTTGTCTGATTTGGGAGAATCTGTCTCGAACCGTGAGAAGGGTCGTTGACCCTCGTCTCTGTACAGTATCACAATTTTACGTTGCACAGCTTTTTCAAATTTAGGTATATGACTGAAAGTGACGGGGGTATGATCGTCTAAGCCCGCTTGAATCTGTATTTTTCTGGCCTTCTCTACAGCCGGGCTATCTGTAAAATTAGGATGGATCAGGTGAGCTAGGCTGATGGCAAAACAGAGTTGATTATTTGAGTTGTACGGCTTGTACAGATAGCGAGCTTTCTTTCTCTGGAGTTCGTGCTCCAAAAGGCTTTCCACACTTCTCCTGACACCCCCTCTAGGATTATGTATCACCTGCGCCACTACCTCTAACCCATCGTCATCCATAATTGCTGCGTTTGATTGTACCAATTGGTCTAGCACGGCTTGAAAAGCAGTCATCACAGCCCCGGCATTGTTTTGATAAGTAAAGGAAGTGTGTTGTCGTGCACTGTCACCGATTAACTCTAATTGGACAATAGCGTTGGGTCTAGCCTCTGCTATTACCCTTTCTGACAAGTTTTCAAGGTTTCCCATAACTTGGCGGTAAAATGTTGCATAATCTGTTACACCATTGTTTTGAGGAAAGGTTGAAACGCTTCTCATCTCTACATTGTTAAATGTATCACGCCTAATGTCTTCAGCATTTGATTTCTCACCCCCACCCCCTATCTGGTCCAGATTCCCCCCCTGCTGTGTGTGCTGCCGCTGCTGCTGCTGCGCGTCATCCGAATTTAAATGTTCAAGGGCGTCTTGTAATGGTTGGAAATAGTCTGATTCATAATCTGCCTGGTTGTTTGAATTTAAATGTTCAAGGGCATCTTGTAAAGGTTGGAAATAATCTGATTCATAATCTGCCTGGTTGTTTGAATTTAAATGGTCAAGGGCATTTTGTAAAGGATGGAAATAGTCGGTTTCATTTTCTACCGCTTCTAATTCTCTGACAGCCTCCTCTAATTCGGCCGGAACTACGTTTCTTTCCTCCTCCATTTTCAATATTATAGTGCGTGTGACAACATTGCTTTCATCAACTTGAGGGTCAGAGTCATAAAACGGTATTCCCGTTTAACCCTCTTCCTCCTCCGTTCTCATCGTCACTCGCACCCGGAAATATCACCGCTACTTCCCGGAGCGTAATACTCATTTGAACGTCTGGCGGGTAAGAGTAAAGACGCCACCAAACTCTGAAGAATATTAAAAACAACTTACAGCGGGTGCATGTGGAAAATGTATGCCGAAATTCGTCGTCATTTTCGGCGTCGGACTCGGAGATGGAGCTCTGGACTGGAGCCGATGCCTGGAGCAAAGATGTAGCGTCAGGGTTCTCTGAAACAACCGGGGAAAGAGCCTCGATCTCGGGTGCTTCAACGGAGGCGACCGCCGCAGGAGAGGAAACAACTCCGGTAGTCGTGTCGGGGGCCTCGGTTGTGACCGGGTGAAGAGTCTCGGAGCCGGCTGGCGAAGACGGTTGCTCCGCTAAGGCTGGCAAGCGGAAATTTTCAGCCCAACTCTGAGGCGACCCTGAAAAATCTGTAAGTGTTTCTCCCCATCGTTACTCATGCTTATATGTGTAACTTTAGAGTTTATGCTTTGATAAATGCGAATCATTTTACTCACCATTGCGAAAAGGCAATCACGACGGGCATTTCCAACATTTCTTCTATAAAAGCGAACAAATTAATAAACATTATTAAAGAATAACAATATATATATTAGATTAAACCGAATTAAAACTCACCCAACCAAAACTCAGATCAATCAGGTTGAGTTCTTCATCCCTCACGTCATCATCATCTATTAAGTATTAAATTAAGTATTAAATCAAGTATTTAATAAGTATTTAATAAATGAGGAAAAACAATAAATAAAAAACTTAGACCAATTTATTATTTCCACTTCTGTATTTTGGATAACTTTTTGTTCATCCTCCGAAATATCCTCGTCTAATAACAAAAAAAAAAAAAGTAAATCAACAGTATACTACGGTATTGAAATAAATATAATGAAGTAGATAAATAGATACTTACACACCACAGGGTGATCTTGAGGATCTGGCAGATCGTTCCTCGGAATGGGGTGAATTTCAGCGTGGGTGAAAACTTTTTTTTTTGTTTATTGTAGAATAAATACTTATTATTATAGAAATGTTAAAAAATATATATACGAGGGGGGGAAAAAATCATTACCCTTTCTCATCCTGAACGGCGGTGCTGGTGTTGCAGATGTTTAAAACGGACCCTGAGGATCCGTTTAAATATCTTTCTGAGACAATGTGAATAATATATATATAATATAATCCCATTCTTTATTATGAACTTGAAGACTTTGTCACCATGGTGTATGATTTCAGAGACCAGACAACATTTTTTCCCATGCACCGGGTGAGGGGGACACGTCAAAACTTTTACCGCTTCTTTTCGTCTGTGCTTAGGGTTCAATGTTGCGGTGGTAGTTTAGACAATAGACTACCCTTTTCCCATGCTTTTAAGGAATATAGTGGCATAACTTCACCTATTGTGCGTCTGTGTGTCTGTGTGTCCATGTGTCAGACTGATAAAGTGATCAAAATTCTCTCTCTCCCACTCTCTCACACATACAGGGATCTGAAAACCTACAAGGATGTTCAAGACTTGTCTCTATCAAGACTTTTCTCTGTACTTTTCTCTAAATCTTATACAGTGTTTTATGGCATAATGTTTTTTTATGGTAAAATGTTTTCTTATGGTAAAATGAGTCTTTGATAACCAACACTCGCATTCGCGCCATTTTTACTTCTCTATGGCGTCATTTTAGTGCCAAATACCCGCGCGCATAAAAACATAATCAGCGCGCATAAAGACCACTTTCTGCACCCTCGCGACCACTCTTTGAGCGCTCGCTCACACAGCTCTTTGACCGCTCGCGGTCACTCTCTGCGCGCTCGCGACCACTCTTTGAGCGCTCGTGGTCACTCTCTGCACGCTCGCTGTCTCCCTCTTTGCCTCCTGCTCGCTCGAGTCTGCTGACTTTTGGCACTCTGGGGGCGGGCATTGAATAGACCGCCCCGCAACCCCCCTCCTTTCTGATTGGACACTTTAAACGCCTACTGTCTCCAGGTCAGAGCCAATCCGAGACAGAAGAGAGCGGGTCATCATTGCGGTTGGCGGCAGAATGTGTAAGAATTGCAGATGGAGATGTCAGAGAAAAAAGAGGAAGTAGAGGAACAGACAGATAATTAAATTATTAATGTATTGAACAGCTTGGGAGTAATTGTGATGGTTTACTGATTTGCTAGGAGGGAGAATGAGAGGCTCTCTGCCTCCACCACAATCAGCTTCCTTGAAGTCAAAGCACATGGGTTAGCAAAACAGTGACTGGACTTGTATACTTCCCATAGTCGCATATCTGTCTGTTCCTCTCCCGCAATGATGACCCGCCCTCTTCTTATAGCGTCATTTTTGGCTCTGACCTGGAGACAGTAGGCGTTTAAAGTGTCCAATCAGAAAGGTGGGGGCTTGCGGGGCGGTCTATTCAATGCCCGCCCCCAGAGTGCCAAAAGTCAGCAGACTCGAGCGAGCAGGAGGCAAAGAGGGAGACAGAGAGCGCGTAGAGAGTGACTGCGAGCGCGTAGAGAGTGACCGCGAGCGCGCAGAGAGTGAACGCGAGCGCTCAAAGAGTGGTCGCAAGCGCGCAGAGAGTGACCGCGAGCGGTCAAAGAATGGTCGCGAGCGCACAGAGAGTGGTCTTTATGCGCGCTGATTATGTTTTTATTAGGGCTGTCAAACGATCAATTTTTTTAATCGCGATTAATCGCATTTTGTCCATAGTTAACTCGCGATTAATCGCAAATTAATCCCAATTTTTTTTGGCACATTTTTTTCTGTTCTAAATGTACCCTAGTGTATTTTTTTCATGTTCTTAATACTTTTAACAACATAAGAAAGGGCAAATATGCTTGCATTATGAAAATGTTTATTCAACACTTCAAATCATGCAGGAAAATAAATCCAGGGTTGTCTGCTTTTGGCGAGGGGGGGCGACGGGCTCTCTGCATCTGCCGTCTGTTTGGCTTGCAAGTGGTGTCCACTGAGACTGCACGTTTTTCTTCTTCGCCTTTTTCACGCAGTGTGCTGCTTTCTGTCAGTCAGTATCACACTGATGATCGCCATGGCTCCGGTGCAGCAAAACAATAAAAAGTACGACTTGAAATTCAAACCTTCTGTCGTGATATATTCAGAGGAAAACTCGGGGGAAGCAGCCGCTAGACGTTTCTCTGTCGACCCCACGAGAGTGAGAGAAACGGAGCTTCAGCGTCTGTCCGAGGAGGACAACAGCAGCGGCAGGCTGCCTGCTGGAGGGAGGAAGAAGGCCAGTGAGGAGCCTGAGATAAACATGCGGGGATGAGTTATCAGCAAACGGGCATGCCACGAGAGAGTGTCCCGCAAAATGATCAGGGCGATGGCGAAACAAATGTCCGCCACCGTGAGTGACAGCAGAGATGAGGAGTTTGCAGCGAGTGCTGCTTTTCAGTCCGGCGTGTTTTTAACGAACCGCCAACCCTGCTTCTTCTTCTTCTTCTGATTCCCTTTCTTATTCTATTTCTTCTGCCACCCTCTGTATCAAGACTACGGGTGCCGCCGACGGCCGTAAATCATACAATGCGCTTTTTTTTTAATATACTGAGCGTTAATCGCGCGTTAAAAAAATTAACGGCGTTAAGAGGACGTTGCGTTAACGCGTTATTAACGCGTTAACTTTGACAGCCTCAGTCATAATATAACTTTTTTTAATTACATCATCAAAATCATTAATGCCTTTTGATTACTTGACATTTTAACCGTTCAATAAAGCTGAGAAATCCTAAAAAGATAAATGAAAACCAGCATTGTAAAGTCATGTTAGAGCACTTTTTAGCACCGAGAGTGGTTCTTGTCCTTGTCTGATGAAATGTCCCTACGACTTGGTGTAGTTGGCTAATCTTCTACATATAAGCTTATACTATGAAAGAATAATCACTTAGGAGTCACTGACATTTTGAACTGCTATTCTGTAATTACATTACACTATTTTCTCTGTGTCTCTGTTAAAAGTATGCCTCTTCTGTATGGATTATAGAAAATTTAGTTAAACAACAAAATGTCTCTCTATAATCAAAGACAAAAAAATTCAGATAGGCTTCTAAGAGGTTATTCAACATGCTTTATCATGCCTAAATAATCCCTGCAAAATAAAATAAAAATAAAAATGGAATGAAATAATGATTGGAAAATCAACATATAACAAATTTATCCCAATCAGAACAGTAAAGTGGGGGAATTTTTTTTCTGTTATCAATTTATAAAACTTGGTACCGAGATGGATTACATATACTATAACCATCACATAATTAACGTTATTACTACTATTTTTGAAGTCTATGCTACTGGATCTCAAGCAATGAGCAGTAACTTTATTAAGCAATGTGAAAGAACACAACTTTACTCTTTGTGTTATGAGTGACTGTGACTTTTATTTTGAAGGGTGTTTGTTGTACACTCCTGGATAAGACGTATGCATGGATGTAGTATGAAGTTTGCCCCGGGAAACTTGTTGTTGCTGGTTATGTTCGAGCAGTCAGTGTGGAAAATAAAGTAATGGTGGAACCTGTACCAACGTGCAGTTTGAATGAAAATCCTTATTTTGCTTTAGAAATAATAATGTTAGCAATCGTTGCTGTTTTGGCTGAGTGCGCTAACGTTACCACCACGAGTATTGTTTTAAACGTAACGTTAAATAAAATAAATAAAAAGAACATACCTGGAAAATGACACTTATTTTCTCCGTGGTCATGTCGTCTGGCCTCAGAGTGACCCTCTTATCGGAGCGGAAGAGGACATAAATATCCATTTTCCACGCTTTGCTAAATCTTCTGGTAAAGTAAGCTTCGGCACCAGGCCACTTCCGGGTCACGGTAATTTCCAGTGTAGGTACCAAATGTGTCCGCCCCATATAAAATAGGTCCACCCGGACACATTTGCTAGCCACACCGGCTCACTGAACTTGCAACATGAAACGGGACACGCTTGTTATCCGTTTTTTCCATTATTCATTTGAGCATAAAATCGAAAACTGAAAAAACGAGTCGTTATCCATTTTTTTAGTTTTGGAAACGAATACTGCGAAAAAGAGTTGTTTTTTCGTTTTCTTATTTTTGGTTGGAGAGTATAAGTCCCTACCTTCTGTCAAATTTGACAGGTATTGTTCTCGTTTGATTAATGGATGAGGGGGCGTGACCGAGGGGGAAAGGGAGGGGTGCGTGGGAAAAGGGGGGAGAAGGGGAGGGGGTGTGGGAAAAGGGGGGAGAAGGGGAGGGGGTGTGGGAAAAGGGGGGAGAAGGGGAGGGGGTGTGGGAAAAGTGGGGGAGAAGTATGGCGTCATTTTAGTGCCAAATACCCGCGCGCATAAAAACTAGGGCTGTCAAAGTTAACGCGTTAATAACGCGTTAACGCAACGTCCTCTTAACGCCGTTAATTTTTTTAACACGCGATTAACGCTCAGTATATAAAAAAAAAGCGCATTGTATGATTTACGGCCGTCGGCGGCACCCGTAGTCTTGATACAGAGGGTGGCAGAAGAAATAGAATAAGAAAGGGAATCAGAAGAAGAAGAAGAAGCAGGGTTGGCGGTTCGTTAAAAACACGCCGGACTGAAAAGCAGCACTCGCTGCAAACTCCTCATCTCTGCTGTCACTCACGGTGGCGGACATTTGTTTCGCCATCGCCCTGATCATTTTGCGGGACACTCTCTCGTGGCATGCCCGTTTGCTGATAACTCATCCCCGCATGTTTATCTCAGGCTCCTCACTGGCCTTCTTCCTCCCTCCAGCAGGCAGCCTGCCGCTGCTGTTGTCCTCCTCGGACAGACGCTGAAGCTCCGTTTCTCTCACTCTCGTGGGGTCGACAGAGAAACGTCTAGCGGCTGCTTCTCCCGAGTTTTCCTCTGAATATATCACGACAGAAGGTTTGAATTTCAAGTCGTACTTTTTATTGTTTTGCTGCACCGGAGCCATGGCGATCATCAGTGTGATACTGACTGACAGAAAGCAGCACACTGCGTGAAAAAGGCGAAGAAGAAAAACGTGCAGTCTCAGTGGACACCACTTGCAAGCCAAACAGACGGCAGATGCAGAGAGCCCGTCGCCCCCCCTCGCCAAAAGCAGACAACCCTGGATTTATTTTCCTGCATGATTTGAAGTGTTGAATAAACATTTTCATAATGCAAGCATATTTGCCCTTTCTTATGTTGTTAAAAGTATTAAGAACATGAAAAAAATACACTAGGGTACATTTAGAACAGAAAAAAATGTGCCAAAAAAAATTGGGATTAATTTGCGATTAATCGCGAGTTAACTATGGACAAAATGCGATTAATCGCGATTAAAAAAATTGATCGTTTGACAGCCCTAATTATGACCTTATATAACTATAAATCTGTGTATGTGTACAAATTTAATCATATGAACAGTGTTCAGGGCCTCTCTTTTAACCTATGTTTCTACCATAGGTCCAAATAGAAACTGTCTATTTGACAGACGTTAACAACGTGGCCATATTTCCCCAATCGGATGGTGACTTCAGCTCCTTGGACCTTGTCACCAAAAGTCACTATGAAGTGCATGGTGACAGCACCACTGTTGAGAGATCAGCAGTGGTACTTCCCACTGGTCAGCCTGTCCGCTTTTCTTTTCACCGCCCAACCAGCACAGCCACAAGCTCCTCCTGTCCAACTTCAAGGAGCACCACTAAAAGCTTTGTTAGGTGAGGAAACTTTTACTCCTTGCTAAAGTATCCTTTGTCACCTCTGTTACTACTTATTTGTGAGCTACATTATTTGCATAGGTGGGTCCAATTCTGTTTGCTGGTAAACCCTGCATATTATGGCTCAACAGTTTATCCAAATATCCTAATTTTAATATGGCCAAGTGCGATGTCCAAATCACAGGAGCTGCAGTTTTTGGATAAAGGTAAAATGTGTCACAGCATCACATTCTAAGTGAAGCATTTCAGGGCTTAGGAGACGTCCCATCCTTAAGAAGGAACATGAGGCCAACAACATCATAATTCATCAGTTTTATATTTCATTCATTGAAAACCAGATGCAAAAATGACCTTTCATTTGAATTACCATCATTCAATTAATATTCTTAAAGTCATGGCTCATTTCAGTAGGGTAATGTCAGTGAGCAGGATTGCGCACCCTCTGCCAGAGTAATATTAGAAATAACATCAGTAAATAAATAAAAGCCTTATTAACATGTTTCATTATACAGATTAATTACTTGTAATGCATAGTCTATCCTAGTATGAAAACAGCATGTGACATTGTACTTTGCATCAGATGACATATTGTTTCATATTATTTATTTGTAATATACTTGGTTGTGTGTGTATAAAAAAAACCTATGTTCTCATCAATATTCAGGAATGTCTTCAGTGCCGAAGTTGTGAATGGAGAGCTGGAGACCAAGAAGATAGTGACAGTCCGCTTCTCTGAGTTTGAGGCTTGTGTGCAAACAATCAACATCAAAGTAACAGAAGCCCTTGGACAGCAGGAGACATTTATTTTAACGGATAGTCAGGGCAACGAAATTGTTGATTCGGAAGGAACTAGGGGTATGTTTAAAATGATTGCTGTGAAAATGCTATTTTCTACAATCACTTTAGGAGCTCATCTGCACAAAGTTCACACACTTGAACAGCTAAATGCATACACCTAAGTATAATTCTCACATTAAAGTACATTTTGCATTCATAGCTATCTTAAGTGCTTCAAATCTGTTTTTAGTGTCCTGTTTTTAAATTTAAACCTACCTATACATTTTCACCAATACAGCAAATATTTAGTTGAAAGATAACAAAATCAGGTCAAATTTTCAAATGGCAGGGTCAGCATACTGGAAACAAAACTCCAGAAAGGTATTTGCAGTGCCTGAACAACAGATGGACCTGCTACAAGTCAACAAGACAAAGAGGCTGAGTTAACTGAACTAAATATTATTATTTTATCACTTATTTAATTTTTCATTCATTTTCTATACTGCTATACCTCAATCCTTTTTTGCAGCAAACCATTAGCAAAGCTATGATCATTCTTACTACTGTATGTGTAGTGTTTGAACTAATTATTAAAGTCTAATTAAATGTTACATTGTAAATGTAACATGTTTTTCAGTCGAAAGGAAGATACTGGCCTTCAAGAGGTTATAGCCGACATTGAGGAGGTTGTCGAAGCAGCCCAGGGTGTTAGGTGCGAATATCAGGAGGAGTCGAAGTTGCAAGTAAAAAAATATATATACTTTATTTCCTATACTTTAACAATTCTAAAATCAGGGGAAAGGGTAGGGGAGAAGAGTTCTGTTTTGCGACTGGCTTTCTCTCAATAGCGTCTCTGAGGTGTTGCACATCAGGCCCTAATAAGCCCCCAGAGCAGACGCACTTCAGCTGCGGCCTCTCCACGGCTCCTCTGCGTCGCTGTCCATGGTGCTGAAGGCGACAGGTTAAGGTGACACTCAAACTGCAACACAGGGACTAAGAGAAGTGTCCAAGATGATCAAGGATTTGAGTGGATTTGCACAGTCCACAATGACAACAACCCTGTGTCTTTCAGAGGCTGAAGTAGCTTCTTTAAGAATGGTCTTCGCCTGTCTTGTCTGCAAAGGTTGGCACTGTTTTACTATGGATCAATAGAAAGATGGAATGAGACACCTGAGGCACTTCATACTACACTTCTCAAAATGTTATCTGTTTATTTATTCCTCTCTATGGTTTTGTTTCAATACATAAAATTTTATATCAATTTGTACTATTGTTCATTTTACCTATGTTTTTTTGACTCCTGAATTTGTAAAGTGCATTGAGACAATGTTTAAATAGTGAGTTTACACTTTAAATAAGTGACTTGATTTATTCCTCTAATGTTAGCATTCTAATAGATCTCAAATGCAGTGTGGATTGACTTAATCTCTGGTCATCTTAATACAGATTTTGGCCTACATACTGCTAGATGCTAACACAATGAAAATAAATGATGAAGTACATTTTTTTTAAATCTACAGGACCTGTAGATAGGCAATGTTCTCAACCTGCTGCAGAAGCCTGAACGGGTGTAAGGCATGTATTGTGGCGTGGAAAAACAGCCACAGTTACTGCCCAAAGTGTCGTGCTGTGGATTTGGAGAGCAGCATCCACGAAGTGGCTGGACTCTATGAGGCACTGGCAGCACTGGAGAAGTTATTCCTGACCTAATTCCTGTGTGCTATAGTGGCAAAAAATGTTTGTTTATACAGTTCTTCAGATTATTGAGTTTTGTAATGTTACAATGTCTAATGTACAATGTTAGAGCTTAAATGTTACAAGTTATTATGGCACTTTTTGTACTTGTGTTTTTGTATGATATGATACAAATACTGTCATACCTTTGCCAGTTCTTCAAGGAATTGTGTTTCATTATGTAACAGTGTCTAATGTTAAAGCTTATAAAGCACTTCAGTACTGTCACATGTTAAAATGTGTTGTGGCTGTCAGTACAGGTTTTGAGATTTTATACTCTTTCTGCTTGTATTATGGACAATAAAAATATGCAGTGTTCTGAACAAAATTAGCATTTATTCATCTACAATTGAGCTTAGTAAAACCAATTTCTTACAAAAAATACTATAAATGTACAGTATGCATATGCCTAGTTAGACATACCCCCACCTACAGTATATTTATCTTGCATGTCTTTCAGTAATACTTATCAGGTACAACAATGCCTCCTGAAACATGCTATAGTAATTGTTAACCACTGTTTCAAAAAGAAGAGACATGTCTGGAAACCTCTCTCCAAACAGCTGCTCAGAACGACATCGTTCTTGCTCTGATGAAAATGGGTCAGAGCCAAAGGCAGATACCCAAGTCAGGGAAGACCCCAACTCCTTCTCGTACATGTGTGCTGCCTCAGCAGCATTGGGCAGCAGCTCTGTGGGCATTCTTGCTGGACAACTAGCAGCTGCAAGTTGGTTTGGTATCCCTCTGCCTAATATTGGTAAAGATTTGTTTTTAAAATTTTGTCAGTTTTAAAACTACATTAATATAAACGTTATCACACCTTACCTGGTATCCTATGGGCATTCCAAGACTGCACAACTCTGCCAAGTCCTATCTGACTCACTTGACATGCCAGGTTAGAGACACAAAATTTTGTTGTATTATCCTGCATATCGAGTAACTCCTGATCCAGCAGGCGGACCATGTGTTATGATCTATGTTGCTGAGGCTGGGTGTGTGTCTGTTTCTCTGTTTACAGAGGTGCACTGGAGGCTGGGCGGAGTCGGCGGTCTCAGGGGGGAGTGTACTCTCATATACACGCACCTGCAGCAGGTTAATCATCAGCGCTGGCTTCAAGACCAGGATCCACATGCTGCCTGCTGCCAGTTGATTACGTGACTACCACGCGGTATGTGGCTCAGTAAACTATCGTTCGTTTCTAGAGATCTCTTGTGCTTCGTACTTTAGCCAGTATTCTCATACTGTCTTCCCCTTTTCCCAGTGTCCTCCTGTCCCACGACCAAGCCCGCTCTGGCTTCCAGACCTCCCGCACCTCTGCTCCTCATCACCAGCCAAGCCCCGCCGAAGGACCACAGCCAACGCGGCACCGCCGCTCACCTACAAACCGCCTCCAAACCTACACTCCTTTGAGCCTACAGATCCGCGCCGGACCTCCGTGCGCCCACAGCCTGCCCCAGCACTGCGCTCCTCCAAGCGCTTCTCCCCCAGGACTCAAGCCACCTCGCCTTTTCCTACCAGTTGTCCTTGAGCAATAAATCCATTTACATCTGCCCTGTTTGTCTGTCCGCTTCTGGGTCCTCCTCTCGTCTCTGGCTTAACACCATGGCCTGTTTTAGGGGGTAGTTTACCCGATTGTTGACCTCTGGCCAAATTCTCTCCACTCGAAGGTTCTGTTTCAACACAAGAAAAACTTATTGTTTGAAAACACTTGAGATCAAAAAACTTTCTTTAACAATCCAAAAATCAGAAAAGGTAGCAGACGGCATTGATTTAACTATCACTGCTGTCAGATTTTATCTGCATATTACACACTGGGCCAACTTTTTTTTTCTGATTTGGGTTTGTAAATCATTTTCACTGAAAATGTATTTTGCTTAATTTTGAAAGGTCAACACTAATCATGTCAACTCTAAACATATCAACTAACTACAGTACTTTCAGTTACTAGGCTCCTTTACTGTGGAACCAGCTCTCTCCATGGATCAGAGAGGCAGACAGTCTAACTACATTAAGTCCAGGCTTAAGAACTTCCTCTATGACAGAGCTTTTAGTTAGGGCTGGTTCAGGTAGCTCTGAACCATTTCATAGCTATGCTGCTATAGGCTTAGACTGCTGGGGGACACATCTGGTTACATGGAGCCCTCTCCTCTCCTCTCCTCTCCTCTCCTCTCCTCTCCTCTCCTCTCAGTACATTCTGAACTGTCATTATCATTATCTGTTGTACCTTGGCCTTGGTGTCTCGCACTCTCTCTGTGTTTCCACAGATCCACCGGAGCTCCATTGCTTTTAAATCTGTACTGTACCTGCCCAGGGACTGCAGATGTAAAGGAGCTAAATAGCTAAATCATAGCTAAATCTGGCATGAATCATCTTCTCTCATTTGAGATTTATGTATAAATAAATAAATGTATATGTAATCAGTAGGACAAAATTCACCCTTGAAGAAGTTGTCTGCACGTAAGGAAGCCTATTGATGTTATGTCTGTGTTGAGACAGCTTTTCTTGCATGTACAGGGTCAAATAAAACTCCCTGCCATGATCGACTCTGATTTGGTCCCACATTCCGTTGTTGGCAACTGCTTTCCTGTAATAGAGAATTGTGTAAGTTATATGGATACATGTATGTGGATATGATAAATTCAGATTTATTTCACATTCAAATGCACATAGTACACACAGTGCAATAATTCTATTATTTACTTTATTTTTAACCTTGACTACTTGCCTGTAAACTTCCTCATAAATAATAAGGTTGTTCTTCACTGGCATTGTGGATTCAGCAACAATTTTGCTGCTGAAACCATCAATAGCCAAGACATGTGTCACTCCAAACATTCCCAGTTTCTCGTTTTGGTCTAGGTGGAGTTTGTGGCCCATGTATTCTGCATGATAAGGAACTGGATTTAGATTACGTGCTCCCTAAAACAATTACAATGCAATCCATGAAAAGTGCATTAACATTAAATCAGCTAAAATATTAAAATTATTCACAAACCTAATACATGCATGTACTGATAATATAAGTCTAAAATAAACTTTTCATGAGGTCACTAATTTCAAAAATCATCTTTTTGCTCACAAATACAATTAATGTAGGTGACTTACCTGGCGGCGCAGCTCATTATATGGCTGGTGAACCTCTCTAAGAATCCTTCCCACTCGTGCTTCACCTGCTTTAACTCCCACCGATAACAGGTATCCTGTCATGAATTCTCAATAGGTGACTCCCTTCTTCAAAACATGATGATAGAGGAATACCCACATTTGGTTGTGCGTAATTACGCAGCAGAGCGCAGACAGGGACTACATAACTTGGATTGTCAGAAAGGCACGATGTTTAAAAAAAAGAAGAAAAAATACCGTCATTCTGACCATAGGAGGCAAGAATTGTCGGAATTGACGTTTGACAGAAAATTAAGTGTTGCCATTTAGACAATTAGAGGCCTATTGTCGGACTGGTGGGATGTCAGAATGGCAGTGGCCACCCAATGTGCTTTTGAACCTTAAGCCCCAAGCCAATTTTCTGGGCTTCTGCTCGAAAATTGCATATCCATAATAAAATTAGTATATATCTGCAACCACAAGGTTTATTTGAATACTTTTGGTGTCATGGGAAAGGGAACACTTTGAGGGTTTGTCGAGATGTGTAATTATCAGTGTATGTGTTACTGGTGAATAGTAAATGAAGATGGCACACAGCAAAAATTCAATAATTTTCAGTCTCGCCTAAAAAAAAAGCACTTTCAGGGTGTGTATCCCTTAGAGATATTGCTGCCAAAGCTTAAAACCTCTTTCAAATCATAGAACAATATGTGGACATTGTCTCTGCAAAGGCTGATTTTGATAAAGTACAGCAGAACAAAATTAGAGACATTTTAGCACAGACATCTTAGGCGAACTCTCCAAAATGGCCATTTTGGCACATTTTGGCACCATTTGTGCCATTTGTATTTTCTGATATACAAATATATTATATATTATATTTTTCATTTGTATATCACTTATGATGTTCAAAACATCCAAATACAACAGTTTTCATGATGATGACGTCGGTGTTTCCCCAGGTGTTCCCCGCGTTAATCTAAACCCGCGGACAGTTTATAATCATATGGATGCTGTTATAATGTGTAGTGATCTAGATCCTGACCCACCAAACATCCTGGAAAGTAACGGAGTTATGTTTTTCGCGCTAAATTACATAATTATACATAATCACCATCAATAAACTGGACGCTGTCTGACTCTATCTCCGCAACGGATTGGTCAATTTGGGTGATCGACACCTCGTTTTACTCCTTAGAGCCAATAGAATAAAGCTATACTCACGACAATGTGATTGACAGCACTGCCAGCCAATTGGAATCCGTAGAGTCCAAGTCGGTCAAATGAGCAGGCTGTTGTGTGCAGCGCTTGTAATGCTCCCCCCCGGGTCTTAAAGCCCGCCAGATAATACCGGACTGTTAAGAATCTAAGAAAACACATTGGGCTACCAGGAAAAAATGTGGATTTACCGAGAAAACTAACTTTTTACGGCAAAACAGCAAAGGTAAGAGGAATTTTACAGCCAAGTTTTGGAGAAGCGGTATTTTTGTTTTCCTATACTTTGGCTTCTGTCTCTGTGGCGAATCGGCGTAGCTGCAAGTGCTTTATGTCATTTAAATCTGTGAAGTCTGCCCTTTCATATGAGGGGCAGCTCGAGTGTGTTGCATCATGAACTGTGGCATAAGAGCCAGAAATGTGGCGACTGGGTCCACAAATCGGTGATTCACGAAGTTGGATGTTTAGTTTTTTATTTGAGTAGTGTTTGGGCTGTGTTTGGGTTATATACACATGCTTTTTACACGTTGTAGCCCAGTTTCTGCTGTTTAATTTGATATAAGATATGACTATATTCTTTCATAATTAGTGCAGTAGTGGCTCTTTGATTGTTCTGCATGTCTCAAAGCCCCCCAATTGGGGGACCTTGGGGTTCAAGGGGTTAATTTAAACTGCGCTTGTCTAACATTATAGGTGATCAGGTTTTTTCGCACTTTAAGTGTTAACAAAACACTATTTCCAAAAAATAATTAATGTGAAAAGCATATAGTTTTAGTTTGTAGGCTACATGTTACAATGCGAGCACTTACCTTATCTATTGATGACAGGACAGCAGTTTCCAGTTCTGCATCTGACACATGTCTTTTACACCTGAGTTGGTGTTGAGCACAGAATCTTCTCACCGACATTTCCGGGCACCTCTGAACCCCAAGAACAAGAAGGATGACCTTGTATCATCTGTTAAGGCTGAGCTCATTCGCTACATACAGGTCCCCTCTGATAAAGAAGTGGACTGACTAGGTTTCTGGAAAAGGCATGCCAAGGTGTTCCTGAGGCTCTATCTTGTGGCTATGAGAGTGCTCGCTGTTCCTGCCACCAGTGCACCAGTGGAGAGGGTATTCAGTCACGGAGGCCTTATAATGCGCCCTCACCAAGCCAAGCTTGGTGCAAGGACACTGTCCTGCTTGATCTTTTTGAAATGTAACCATTCTGTTGCATAATATTTTTCTAGATCTTACAGTAGGCCACTGGAGGACACCTACAAGTTTGTTAATGTTTTGTGGCCCATACAGTGTATTAAGAGAAGAATAAGGTAAGCCATTCTGATCTTTTTGCAAGTTTATTATTGTTCAATATTTTGTTCTAGGCAAAACAACGCTGTTGTTTGTTTGTTTCCACAAAAGGTTACTCTTTTGTTAGTAAAAAAGTTAAGATAGCAAATCACTCCAATGATATTTCATTTTGAGTTTCCTTTTAAGCAAGGAATCATTTTTGTCATACAAGGTGCCTTTTGGAACAAAACTGGTCATGTCTTAATATCACCAGTTTATAGACTTACAGTATATTTCAGATAATATGGCAGTAGCAGTTTTGCTTTTTTGTGAACAAATGTTTAGTTGCAAATAACACAGAAGTAACATACAAGTGTTTAAAGTACTTTTAAGTGTTTTGCTTACAAGTTGTTTGCATTTAGCTAAAGTGGGATGTTTTGCACTAATTTGAATGATGTTAATTACAATGTCTGACTGGGTGAGGTGCAACATTTTCTATATTTGTTCTTATTATGGTCCCACTGAGTCTGCACAATAGGGGGCAAGATATTCTGTAACTGTATGTTCAAGAATACAGTTTTCTTTAAAGGAAAACATTCATTGTGTATTTTCTTCATATTGCATTGCAATAGCCTGTTTAAAGTGATCACATAACTAATCAATACTGATACTGTATGCTAATAAAGGAGTGATAATAATACAGTAAATGCTTTGAATTTCTTAGATATAGCTGTGCAGTATTCTTAGGAGACCGGATAGCAGCAGATGACAGAAGGCTCATTACAACCAGACATTAGACTTTTATTTTTTAGAGACTTCAGACTTGACTTGGACTTGCAAAAAAATACTTGTGAACATCTCTGGAGCATGGGATATAAGGGCGTCACTAGGAAAGTTTGGGGAAATGAGAGGGGAAAGAGGTAATTATAAATAATATATAGACGTACATACACATACTCTCTCTCACACACACACATATGTGTATATACACACATAAACACATACATATATACCCATATACATGTACAAAAAACACACACACACACTCGAGCAGAAACGTGTACAATAAAATTAATATTAGTGTGGTTAAATAGAAATTTGTGAAAAGAGTGAGGATACAGTGGGATGGAGGATGGCTGGAGTGCAGCCCCCTGAGAATAGATGTATCATTTAAAATGTTAATGTAATCAAATAAATGTATACACACAAAAAAGGTGAGTTGTATAATGAATGTAAAAGCATGCTGAGAATGAGGTTCCTGAGGGGAAATCCAGGGACAATAGCATCTCACCGAATCCCATCTCTTGTGCGTGCCAAGCCATGCTTCTGACCAGTGGAAGTAATAAAATCAATAAGTAGTATAATCTAGGGGTGGGGGAAAAAATCGATTCACATAAGAATCAGGATTCTAATCATCCACAATTCTGAAACGATTCATAAACTTCGAAAAAAAAAAATCGATTTTTTATTAACGTTCCCCGTCTCTCTGTGCGCCCCCACGGGCTTCCATACACAGCGTTGCAGCAAGCTTGGGGAAAGAAAAACAAGGAATTTGTCTTCAAAATAAGAGCTTGACATTGCACCCTATTGGAGTTTAGAACTGGGTTCTTAGCGGGGGGCTTTTAATTTGAGCTGCTACAATAAAAAGCTAACAGCGAAGACAGCTTCAGAGACCGAGGAGACGCTAGCATCTCCTGGATCTCAGCAGCTGTCCAGTTGCTCATCTTGACGTCCGCGGATGAAGTGATGGACTGACTGCTGTAATCAGCTGTTTCCTGGTTTTAAAACTCCTCAGCTGTGGGGCGCACAACAGTGCCGGTCATCCACACCTCCGCCCATCTTACACAATTTCCGGCATAACGACGTCTCGGATTTAGATTGGAATGGAGTTGGATAAAAGTGTACCCTCCGAGGTGGCAAATTGGCGAACCAGGACAGGCCCCCAATTTACCAGCTTCTGTCTAAATCCGTGGACCGAGCCGCAAAAAGGATGGTCAAATTGGCGGCTTGCTGCACAGCATATAAGCGGCTATTAACTATGCAAACAAGGTCAGCCATGCACTGCAGACACACTGTCAAACAGAAGTGCACAAAAAGAAGGTGCAGGTCATAGCATCCACACACAGTGTAGCCAGCACCTTCCTTCCAAGCAGAGAGACAGCAACTTTTTCAAAACCCATATTCATCTAGTCAAAACACACTCTTTAAGGGCTTGCTTTTTTCATTCTGCAGCAGACTGCGCTATTAAAGTTGTGCTGTTGCGCATTTCATGGAGGAAGTTCTCATTTCTTATATAGCATAATGTGACCATAGATAAATGTTACCTTTTGTCTTAAGTTTGCCTTTGTGTGATTTTGGAATCAGTTTATTTAAAAAAAACATTATATTATACAAACTGTATTGTTTTGATGCCATAATTTGCCTTAACACACTATGCATTGTATCAATTTTTGAATCGAGAATCAGTTGAATCGAGAATTGGTTGAATCAAGAATCGGTTGAATCGAGAATCGATTTTTAATCGAATCGTGACACTAAGAATCGGAATCGGAATCGAATCGAATCGTGAGACATCCAAAGATTCACATCCCTAGTATAATCATAATAATACATATAATGCATAATAAAACAACTATAGCGCATCAATAGACTTGTTATTTTGGTTATGACGGGTGTACGATAATTTCCCTCAAAATATGATAATTTTATGTCTCTGGTACGATAATCCTACATTTCCTACATTTCCCACCTGGCCACACTGATGGAAAGGTGAACGGTATGTGGGTGTAGGTGGTGTTGAAAAAGGAGAGGTGTGGACTCGAGTCACATGACTTGGACTCGAGTCAGACTCGAGTCATGAATTTGATGACTTTAGACTCGACTTGTCAAAATGTGAGGAGACTTGCAACTCGACTTAGACTTTAACATCAGTGACTCGTGACTTCACTTGGACTTGAGCATTTTGACTTGACAAAAATTGCTACTTTCCCCAAAACCCAAAGATTAAAAAGTTATTTAGGAGCACTCTGTATCTTTCATTGTGTACATGTATGTGTCTGGGCGTGTATGTGCTGTCGGCACAACATCCAATCAAATTAGGTCCACGTTGTTGTTTTCATCCGACAGCATCCATCCAATCAAATTGCAGCACAACCGATGAAGAGGAGCTGTCAAACAACACGCCACTTAGAAAAAATGATACCAAAGATAGTTTCGTTCGGGTATATAAACTACGAGGTGGTCAACAAAAAACGAATTGCACTATGCAAAACATGCGGGTCGAAGATTACAGACGGAGACGCAACAACTTCCATCTTCGTTCCACATTTGAAGTTGCACTAACCCGTGCTGCAAGGTAAAATTGCTGGTGGGCTGGAGACAGTGAATTAACAAGCGATATAACTTCAGTTTCTTGACAGAATGGGCTGTCTTGACGGCAAGATAAAGTAGTGAAAATATTCTTTATAAGATTTGCACTTAAACTGACATTTATTTAATTAAGTTTATTAAGCCGTCCACAGCAATCTAAAGCCTACATGTATAAGTCGTGTGCTGGTAGCCTGTCTGCTTCTCTGTATTGTGAGTGCTGCAATCTGTAACGTAATGTTTACCACACACACACACACACACACACACACACACACACACACAATACAATTCATAACACTGTTAAGATTGATATTAATAATATGAGTAATAAAGAGTAGTTTCAGTACAATTAATTTGTGGCTATAAGAGATTTTCTGACATCTGTTTAATATGCTTACCTCTTCCAGATTTCAAGAATACCCGATGAACAATAGCATCACAAATTAACCACAACAGCCTTCAATCTCGCAGTTCCTGGACAATCGTGTCGGGCATTACAGTATGAGTCATCCACAGCAGAAAGCTATCACCAATGCAATACTGTCTGACTTGATTATTGATTGACAAGTACAGCCCAGTGTGTCGCAGAACACTGACATCAAAAACAGAGAACCTCGCTGAAGAAAGACGTTCAAAATCAAAAACTCAACTGAGCAACACAGACCATGTTTCAGTCACTGTGGACATTTGGTCTGACCGAAAGATGAGGGGATTCCTCGGTGTCACTGTGCACTGGATAGACAAAGAGGCAGAGAGGATACAGCTCAAGTCAAGAACGCCCTTTTGTTCTGGGAATTGAACATGAACACTCTTCCTTCACTGTTCCGGGTGGCCATTAGAGCCCTTACAAAAATGTCCTGTGGTAAAATACCAAAAAAAAAAATGCAATTTCTGTGGTACTGGTACCTCATGTTCTTGTGGTACTGTACCGCATGTTCCTGTAGTAAATTCCTGTGGTACTCGAGGGGTTCCTGTGGTATTTTGGGACACGGCACAGCAGTACTATACCATACATTCTGTAGTACTTTACCATACATTCTGTGGTACTTTGCCATACATTCTGTTGTACTATACCGTACAATCTGTGGTACTATACCGTACATTCTATAGTACTTTTACCACACATTCTGTGGTACTTTACCGTACATTCTGTGGTACTATACCGTACAATCTGTGGTACTATACCGTACATTCTGTGGTACTATACTGTACATTCTATGGTACTATACCATACATTCTGTATTACTTTACCATACATTCTTTGGTACTATACCGTACAATCTGTGGTACAATACCGTACAATCTGTGGTACTATACCGTACATTCTGTAGTACTTTACCACACATTCTGTGGTACTGTATTACACATCCTGTGATACTATACTATACCATATACTATGCTATACACAACTACAACAAATCTAAACACAACCTTTGAAATTCGTTTTTTTTAATTAATAAAAAGAAAATATTCTCAGAGGACATATTTTATTTAAATCTTAAAATATGCAGTATGAGATACAAAGAATAAAACATGTATCATTAGTGGATTTAGGAACAATGAAAATAAACCAATGTTTATAAATTATGTTTAACAGAGACCACCAGAATGAAATGGAGGGTATACTGAACTTACATTCTCTGGTGGCCAAACAGAAACACTTCTTTTAGAGTACTTTATTTTCCTTTTTAACAGTTCATTCAAAATATTGTTCCTTACTGCTTCTTGAACGAAATGCAGAGGTGTGCCACGAAACTGGGCTGCAGCTATTGCTGAAAAAGAGGAAAGACAAAATTCCTTAGAAAATACCTCAGAACTTCAAACTGTAATGTTAATCCTTTGGCTGGTTATAACATGCAGCAAATCTTAATGGGCAGCAAATGAATTGTTTTTGTTTTTTTTTATTTATACTTATTCCGTCTGACAACGGACAGAGACATATTTAAAAAAGAATATCTCCATTGACACTAACAGCAATTGCCTTTGCTAACGCTAATTCAAGTGTTCATCTACTAACGTTAAATTAGTGCTAGCCAAATGAATTTAAGAGTAAGCGGTATGGCCTCATTGGCTTATTCATTCTGTACAGCATTTACCTAATGTTAGCTATGACCACACACATTAGCCAATTTAGCTAATCCATCTGTGATGAGAAGAAAGCTAAATTGCATATTAAAACCAATGAACTTGACATCACCTAGATTTATTAAGTCAATACTTACCTTTGCCAGTGTCCAGCTGTGTCTTGTATGTCGTGGTATTGGTACATTTATGTCAGAAAGGTATGCTTTATCGGCCTCTTATAATAGTCATTTGTCCATGACGCAGCCATTTTATGTGGCGTTGCAGTGGTGTAGGATCATTCACCGTCAGTTACGTTTTGTTTTGTTTTTTTTTAAATCTTTGTTGACAACTGAGGAACATTACAATCATGAGGTCGGACAAAAAGAGATTTCATGAAACAAAGAAGTGTCATGAAACAAAGAACTAATTAGGAGAAGTAATAATAAAAAATAATAATAGAACATTTAAAAAGAAAAGAAAAAAAATACATACGGTCAGTCAGAGAATACGAAGTACATAAAGTCTGTACATTCACTGATAATAATAATAATTTAAAAAATCATATAGTTATTAGATAGATAATACGAATATACATTCATCAGGCTGTCATAATATTGAAGAAATTGATTTACTTGTTTTGTCTTTTACAATTCTGAGAGACTTAAGAATATAGTTGAATTAAAGTAGAAACACCTTAAACTTCTGCTTAGCTTTGGGAAATCTGTGTTTGTGTATAAAGAACTTACAAGAGAGGATGAAGAAATTGGTTACAAATTCAACAGATTTGTTACAATGAGTAAAATAACAAAGAATATCTTTTTTGGGGAATAGGTATGAGACACTAAGAAAGTTATAATATGATTTCTCAAGTCCATCCAAAAATCATGCACAACATCAGTTAGTATACCTTTCTACAGAGCCCTGGAGGTGACGTGGACGTGTTTTTTTTTGTTTTTGAAGCGTGTGAGAGTCAACTGTCACATGGACATGATACTACATGCACTTGCATCCATTGTTATTATTATTTCTCAAGTTTTTGTTGGTATATGTTAAATAACATATTACTGACTCTGCCATAATGACAGGGTACTTTTAAAATGTTGACGCAGCACATTAAGGGTCTATGTAAATAGCTTTTATTTGTATTTTACTGTGTAGAATAAAAGATATATGGAAAAAAAAACATTAACACTGCTGCTCAGTATATTGATTGGATCAATAGATGGTGATAACGGAGTCTGCTACACCACCTTAAAATGCAGTATGTAGTAAATCTATGGTGCAGTACCACAGGGCATTGTATTGTGTGGTATATCTATGGTACAGTACCACAGGGCATTATATGGTAAATCTATGGTACAGTACCACAGGGCATTGTATGGTAAATCTATGGTACAATACCACTGGGCATTGTATTGTGTGGTACAGTACCACAGGTTCTGTGGTACATTACCAGAGAATTTGCCGTTCCTGTGGTACTTTAAGGTCGTACCACAGGAATATTACAGGAACATTTTCCAGTGCTACAGGACATTTTTGTAAGGGAGTCTTGGCAGTGCCTGCCTTTAGTGCTCCAGTGGAGTCACGGATGTAATATGGGGGGGGGGGTCACAGGGGAAATGTCCCCTGCACTTTTTTAAAAGGCTGTTTTGGTCCCCTGCAGTTTTTACCGTCCAAAAACCATGTTACGCTATATTTAACAGAGACGCGTAAAGCACTAGGACCAAGCGGAAAACGGCCGCTCAAGCCGGAGTCCGTTTCCCTGAGTTTAGACCCGCCCACAAGCTCCTCGATTGGCTCTGCCATTTCTTGTGTGATTGGCCGTCCCCGCTGTCACTCCATCTTGCTTGCACACCGGTCTGCTAGTTGCCCAGGAGTCCTTATTAATCTGCCACTGTAAATTGGGTGTTTGTTCTGCCTGGGTCACGTCAGCTAGAAGGATTGTAATATCAGAGGTTTCATTTACATTAACGTTTGAATCGGTGCGTATGTGCGTGCGCGTGTGTGTATGTGTGTTTGGTAATTAGATGCAGCCAGGATGTAAATTACAAAATAATAGCTGGGGCGTTTATTTGGGACCAGCTGATTCAATAGTTGTACGTCTTCTGCGAGTTAAGTTGTTGCAGCGGAGGAAACGATTTAGCCAACCAGCACTAGCGGCAACTCCTCATCTCTGCTGTGACTCACGGTGGCATACATTTTTTCCGCCATTGCCGTTTGCTGATAACCCATCCCCGCATGTTTATCTCAGGCTCCTCTTCTTCCTACCTCCACCAGGCAGCCTGTCCTGTCAGTCTCAGTCTCTTGGGGTCGACAGAGAAACGTCTAGCGGCTGCTTCTCCCGAGTTTTCCTCTGCATATGTTAGGGCAGAAATTTTAAATTACAAGTCGTACCTTTTATTGTTTTGCTGCACTGGAGCCATGCCGATCATCAATGTGATATTGACTGACCGAAAGCAAGCACAATACATGAGGCAAGGAAGAATACAAAGGCGAAGAAGAAAAACGTGCAGTGTCAGTGGTCACGTCTTCTTCCTTGATTAAAAAAAAAAAAATAAATTAGACTCTGCATTTATTTGGAACCGGCGGTTATTTATCAAAATATACACCTGGACCTGGCGTTTAAAGGGGACCCTGCGGTTAATTTAAACCCGGCTATTATTTGGTAATTTACGGTACTCAAAGAAATGCATTACACCCATCCTGCAACACCTTCACTGGCTCCCAATAAAGCAGCATATTCACTTCAAGATCCTCGTCATCAATTACAAAGCTCTCAATAATCTTGTAAAGTGTCTTTGAGTTTTATTGAAAGTGCTGATAAATAAAAAGTATTATTATTATAACTGTGGAGCCTCAACAATGCAAAGATTTAAAAAAAAAGCTTATATTTAATGCCAAAGAGATACACTTATTTTCATGTATTGTTTTCATGTTGAAAGGCTACAATTGTTTAAAATAAACAATGAAAGATTTAGGGAAAAATAGAGTAAAACCTCACATTACAAATGTGATTTTATACATCCAAACTCATGAGAATTGTGAAACTAAGTTTTTGCCTCTATAAAATGAGGTCTGTTCATATAATTCAGGTGTTTTTGTGGTGTGTGTTATGGATATGTGTGTATGTGTTTAAAAAGTTAAAATTGATTACATTTAAAATCAGGCGGAAGAGCAAGAAACCACAATATGTCAAACAGGATGCATATTGATATTTATTCAAAGAATTAAATCAGGTTAAAACCACAGGTCCATAAAAACGATAAGACGTGGGAGCTAGTAAAAAGGGCTCTGAAAAGCTAAAATGAAAGAGCTAAAACCTAAGGGGCGATAAAAGTCCAATAAAACAGTTCAAAGTCTTATCTGCAGGGGGAAGGTGGCAGCACACGTACAGCCGCCGGCGGGGTTGGCTCTGTCGCCGGGGAAGGGGCGCCAACACGTCCTCGGTTCGGTCCGTAATCTCCAGGCCAGCGCCCACCGTCCCAGCGTTCTCGGTGCCACGGCGTCCGCCGTCCTTGGCATTCCCGGCGTCCTCGGTGCCATGGCGTCCGCCGTCCTCGGCATCCCTGGCGCTCATCATTCCAGGTCCGCCTCTTGGCGTTCTGGTGCCGTTGGTGTTATGGCGCCGCTGTACCCTGTGCCCGCCGTTCTGGTGCTGCCATTCGCCCTCACGCCCTGTTGTCACGCTGCCTCTGCATTCATTTCTTCTCTTTCTCTTTTTTCCGTCTTCCTCCTTCTATAGGTCCTTTTTAAAGGCTCGTCAATCTCTCTCAGGTGTAGTGATTAGATTGAGGGGTGTCACAATCAGAATAAGATTTTCAAAATAAGAGCACAACACAATCCCAGTATACACTTCATACAATAAAAAACAAAATAAAATCACACACTAAAAATCAGAATGTACAAGTTAAAAACACTGGGAGTTAAAAATACACACAATAAAATTACCTTGCCCATGTGACATTTACCATATATTCCAGAAATAAGTGTAAAATTGGTGGTACTGAGTTGGGTTGAAGTTGACTAACAAGGTGAAACACAGAATTGGGTGATAATGTTTTGCTACATGCTTCACAACCAGTCAAACCAAAAAAGGGAACAGTAAACTTAAAAGGAGCAATAGAAAACTAGAAGAACTACTAGAAAACAAAGTTAACTGAAAGAGTTAGAGTTTTATTAAAAATACGTGTGTTTCCCCCACCTCTGAAATCAAAATTTCGTCCTTGAGTGGAGCGAGTTTTCAGCCATGGTGGCATCATACTACGTCCCCATCATGCACAGATGACTGACAGACTTTTGGCCAATTTGGTCTTTTGCAAATGCAATGCAGCATAGGGCCCTGACATATAAAACGCACAACCCTGTTCATTGTTATGTTCATGTATTTGTTATGTTTCTCATGTGTACATACACGCACACATAAACACACAGACAGTGTGAGATGAGCTACAGCTGAGGCCAAAATTATTAGCCCCCCAGGAATTTTGGAACATTTTCCTAAAATTCTTGTCAATGTTTTCAGCATTGATAAAACTTGATACGATCAAACATTCACCAGTGCTATTTAGTAGCTTTTGGTACATTTTGGAATATAAAGTATGTTTTTAGGCTTGCTTTATATCAAATATAGTGAAAAATGGGGTGGTCAAAAATATTAGCCCTCATGATGGTGTGGTCAAAAATATTACCCCCATGTGAATGTATGCTTTCAAAACACACCTAATTAACCAATCAGCTTTCAAAACACACCTGTACAGTCAACTGGCTTTCTAACAAAACCTGAGCATTCAATCAGCATAAAAGGACTCCAAGGAACAGGGCACTTGATTACATTATTGCGAGGGACTACTCTTACTCACATGCCAAAGTCAAAGGAAATCAGTCTTGAGCTCAGAAAGAAGATAGTGGAGGCTCATGATAAGGAGTAAGGCTATATTGCCATTTCCAAGCGTTTCACAATGTCTAGAACCGCTGTACTTTGCATCATTGCCAAGTACAAAGAGACAAATTCTGTAAGAAACAAACCTGGGTGTGGTCATAAGCGCAAGATTTCAAGAACTCTGGAGAGGAAAATAGTCAGAGATGTCAGCAAGAAGCCCCGGACATCTGCCAAGATGATTGTTGCTGATCTGGAGTTGATGTTTCAAGGAACACAGTTGTGAGGGCTCTTCATCGTGGTGGCCTTCAGGGCCATCGTCCCAGAAGATCCCTTTTACTCAGAGAGCAGCATATCATAGCCAGACTGAGGTTTGCCCATGAACATTCGAAAGGTAAAGATGAGTTTTGGAAGTCTGTGCTTTGGTCTTATGAGACTAAACTGGAACTATTTGGGCACATGGATGTTGCTTATGATTGGCGAAGAAAGGGAGAGGCCTTCAACCCTAAAAACACAGTTCGCCACAGTTAAACATGGTGGTGGGAGCATCATGCTATGGGGCTGTTTTGCTGCCTCAGGCACAGGGAGCCTTGCTCAGATGCATGGCATCACGAAAAGAGAAAATTATGTTGAAATTTTGAGGGATAATAAGCAGAAATCTGCTCGTAGTCTAGCCTTAGGTCGTCGCTGGGTCTTCCAACAAGACAATGACCCAAAGCATACATCGAAGTTTGTCCAACTGTACCTGAAGGATACCAAAACCAAGGTCCTGGAGTGGCCCGCACAGAGCCCAGACCTCAATCCTATTGAGAATCTGTGGCGGATGCTCAAAGTTAATGTCCATGCTCAGAAACCACGCAATTTGGACGAGCTATTGTTGCTATTGTAACAATTTGCAATGGAAAAATGGGCCAAAATCCCTCAGGAGACCTGTGCCAACCTAGTAAAGAACTACTACTAATGTTGTTGTCAGTTGTTGCTCAGAAATGGTACACTATTGACTATTACTGGCCAGGGGGCTAATAATTTTGGACATCTCATTTTTGTCCTTTCTTGTTTCAACTCAGTGTATCAATAAAATATCCTAATCAAACTTAGTGGACATTTTGTCTTTGTTATTTTGGAAACAAATACACTATAAACACTTGTTGTTAATGGTCATTTCCATGGAGAAATCAAGAGTTTTGTCTAATTTCATAAGGGGGGCTAATAATTTTGGCCTCAACTGTAAATGAGATGAGATAAGCACAGGACAGAAACTGCTGTGAAACAAGTTCAAATGCAGTATGCCATGGAAATACAATGTTAGCACTTTTGTGAAAATAAGTACAGTTACACTTGTTTTTTTCAAATGTGTTTATTCTGTAAAGGAATGAGTTAAATGATAAAAATGAATGTTTAATAGTGCAATTAGGAAGTGCAATGTCAGCACTATTTTTTTTCTGCAATTTCAATTGCACTTGTTTTAATAAATAAATACAGATTTTTAAAAGCATACAGGATCTGTGTAAATATATTAGTCTGTGGTTAAAACGTCACAAGTCCCACCTCCGGTGTTTCGGCCAATGAGAGGTTGCCATGTCATTTTGTCTCTCGGCCAATGAGGTGCTGCGAGGTCACAAGTCCCACCTCTGGTGTTTGGGCCAATGAGGTGCTGCGAGGTCACAAGTCCCACTCCTGGTATTGGGGCCAATGAGGTGTTGCGAGGTCATTTTGTCTGTGGGCCAATGAGGTCGTTCTGTCTCTCGAGAGGCGCCTATATTAAAGAAAAAGTTATCGTCTCCTCAATGTTTAAAGCATAATAAATATTAGGTTTTCAATGAGGAAAAAATAAAAAAAATCTTGACGAGACACGTTGCAACTCAAACAGTCGTCAAAGGGGTGAAACGAGAGAAAAAAAATAGCTGTCCGGCAGAAACACCCTCAGGGACGGCGCAGCAGGCTGAAGACAAGTGAAGCGCTCCAGTTTTTTTAGAGTGGAATAATTAACGTACCTGCAGAACACACACGGCACATACACGCCTGGACACTACGGCGTGGCGGAGCTACGAGCTGGCAGCACTCGCTTCGGCAGAGGAAAGAGAAAGACTAACTGACCGGTGGTGGGGAGGGGTATATGAACCGCCCGCATTAGCGGGCGAGGACGCGGCTGCACTACAGGTGCCGGTAAGGGGCTTGTCACCCACCTACCGCGACTCGCCATACCTGCTGCAAAATGAACAGACTGAGGGACACCAGAGAACTGAAATACATAGACAATATAAACCATCCGGTTACATTCCTCCCCCTCTTTGTTGTATCAGTGACCCACTGATAAACTACACACTGAAACTACTCGTATTAAGACCACAGTCTGAAAATGGCTGCAGCCATACTACTAGAACCCACTACCTGAGAAGCAGTAGCCCTGGCTGCCTCACCCCTTACAGGCCCTGAAAGGCGGTGGAGGTTTAAGTGTTGGCCTGCAGTGGTCCGGGAAGACTTCCTGAGAGCAGCTGAGCCGCCGCTGGAGGGACAGAGGCCTCTCTTGCTACCGGAGGTGAAATTGCGTGCTCTCTTGGTAGGGAGCTCGGCTGCACTGAAGTGAGTGGATGCTGGCCTGGCCCCCTCAGAACCACCCACAGTCCTTCATCCTCACTGATCTCCGACGCACTTTCGGAGGAATTCTGCGGCCCCTCCTCAGGACACTCAGGAGGCCGGGTCAAGGCCGGCTTCAACATCGTCCGATGCACACTCCGCACCCGAGTCAAATCATGCACTGGAGCAATGGAATAGACTACCCCACCTGGCTCTGGCGCTCTCACCACTTGATAGGTTGTCGAGCTCCACACATCCTGAATCTTACGGCGCCCTCTAACGCCATGGTCCTGCAGGTAGACTCTTTGACCAAATTCCAGTGGCTCACTCAGTGCTCCTTGACCATGCCGCTCTTTCCTCCATCTGGCGGCAGTTTCCAGCCGTCCCCTGGCACAGTCGAAGGCCAGGTGGAGCCGACGTTGATGCTCTGCCACCCAGTCACACACGTTCCCTGCTGTCAGCTCAGGTAGATGGTCCAGCAGGAAATTGACAGGTAAATGAGGTTCTTGCCCAAACATAAGGAAATGGGGGGACTCACCCGTTGACTGATGAGGGGTGGTGTTGTAATGAAACACCAAATGAGGAAGATGGTTGGGCCAGTGGCGTTTCTGGTCAGATGGGAGGGTGCGCATTAGGTTATGCAGTGTCCGATTAAATCTCTCACACTGTCCATTGCCCTGGGGATGGTATGGGGTGGTCCGGGTCTTCTGTATTCCATACAGTTCACACAGCTGTTGAACCAAAGCACTTTCAAAGCTCCTCCCCTGGTCAGAGTGGAGGCGCGCTGGAACTCCATAGCGATGGAACCACTCTCTCACCAATACCTCAGCCACAGTAGTAGCCTTCTGGTCTTGGGTTGGCACAGCTTGGGTGAACTTTGAAAATACATCGGTCATCACCATAACGAGTTCCCGTCGATCCTGGGCCGGTTCCAGCAGAGTGACGTCAATGGCAAGGACCTGGTTGGGCTCTGCGGCTAATAGATGACCCACGGGAGCTCGGGCCTGGGGCTGTGTGCACTTCGCCAGGACACAGCGCTTATACTGTTGACACCAGTTCCTGATATCTTGACCCATCCTCGCCCAGTAACACCGCTGCCTCACCAGCTGTGATGTCCGCTCAATCCCCTGGTGCCCATGATTTTGATGGAGCTGGTGGAGAATCTCTTCTTTCAGACACTCAGGAAGAAGAAGTTGGAGGGTCTCTTCCCCACTGTCAGGACGGAAGAGTCGGCGATACAGCAAGCCATCTCTCTGCACAATACGGTCCCACTGCCGTACCAGACCACGCACCTGAGGGCTTAGATGTTCTTTTTCGGCGCGACTCGGCACCCGCTTGTCATGCCAGAAATGGTGGAAGGCCCCAATAGCTACATCGCCTGCTTGAAGTGGCTGGAGATCAGCTGGAGACCGTGATGGAAGGGCAACGACCGCTGCCTGCACACCTGTATGTTGACGCTCTCCAGCAGCCCCCTGGATATCTGGTGGTACAGCGGTGCCAGGCAGCATCTGTTCAAGGATCTGGACCCCAGTGGCTGGCTGCCTGGAGAGGGCATCGGTATTCTGGTTGGTGCGGCCTGGTCGGTACCGGACACTGTAGTCGAATGCCGATAGCTCAGCAACCCAACACTGCTCTGTAGCGCCTAGCTTAGCTGTCTCTAGATGACTCAGGGGGTTATTATCAGTCCACACAACACATTTGTGACCGCACAGATACTCCTTGAACTTCTCCACCATTGCCCATTTCATGGCGAGGAACTCCAGTTTCATGGAGCTATAGTTCTTCTCAGCTGGGTGCAGGCTGCGACTGGCGTAGGCAACTGGCGTCACTCGTCCCTCCTGCTCCTGTGACTGGCGTCGACTTCTAAAATGAAAGGCAGGGAGAAGTTAGTAAATGCCAAGGTGGGTGCACTTACTAGGCGAGCCTTTAATTCGGTGAAGCTCCTCTCACAGTCCGCCGACCATGCTTCTCCACACAGCGGGCTCCGTCCACTTCGTGGCTTACTCCCAGCCAACCCAGCAACCAGTCTATGCAGCGGGGCAGCCAGCTTGGCGAAACCTTCAATGAATCGTCGATGATAACTTGCAAAGCCAATGAACGAGCTCAGCTCAGTGACAGTGGTGGGACGTGGCCAGTCAGCCACAGCAGAGACCTTACTGGGTTCTGTAGACTCTCCCTCTCGAGAGATGAGGTGGCCCAGGTACTGCACCTCCTTCTTGAAGAACCTACATTTCTCCAGTTTCACTTTGAGCCCTTCCTGGCCCAGACGGCTCAGCACAACATCCATTCGGCTCAGGTGCTCCTCTACAGAGGAAGAGAAGACAATTATATCGTCCAAATACAACAGGAGAGTCTGACAGTGCTGTGCCCCAAACATTCGCTCCATGAGACGTTGGAATGATGACCCTGATCTCCTTCTGGACTGAGCTCACCCCTGCAGTCTGAGACATAATGGTTGCAGTAACACACCCTTCCTCACCCTGTACTTCACTCAGCCCTTGGAGGAAGACTTACCACCTCTGCTGACGCCAACAGGCCTATGGGACAGCGGGGCTTAAGGCTAACTGCGGTCACTCCCACATTAACTACTGGTATGTAGGCAGTGCCTCGAACAACACGTACCAGGGCGGAGACACCAACAGGCCAGCAGGCAGACAATAGTCAGGGCTCAATGGCTCAACCAAAATGGACCTGGGGGCACCAAACACAGCAGAACAGGTAGCAGCTACAATCCTAGTGGAGCCCGCAGGTATACAAACCCGCTTTCTACCCCTCAACCTAGCTAAACAGGAGCGTGAAGGAGAAGACTGAACCTCTGCTTGCTGACAGAACTGAAAAGCTGGCAGTCAGGGCCCGGATGGCTCCACCACCGCAGAAAGGTCAAAGTGCTCAGGGCCACACTCACGGATGAGCCCCTTGTAACATCCCTTTATAATGTTCATGCCCAAGATGCCTGGCACTTCAGGGGGGGTTACTTGTGCAGGTGGATCTTTAACCACCAAAACACCACGCCTGGGGATTAAACAGCCAAGCACCTCAACATCTGGTTCCAAATAACCCAGATATGGAATTTCCAACCCATTGGCAGCTGTCAGCTCTAACCAGTGACAGGACTTTAACTTATCCTGAAAATTCTGTAGGAAAAAGCTCTCTGAGATGGTGGAAACCATGGACCCTGTATCAAGAATACATTTAACATTCACACCTGCCAACTTAATGACTACCTGGGGAGAGGGAGCAATCAGGCGTTCTTTTACTGCAGCGTCAATTACACCACAGTCTGAGCCTTGCGCGTCCCCACCTATTGTCCTTACCTAATATGGCTCTGCATATTAGGGGGAGCTAGTTTTCCGTCTGTGGTGGGCTAGTGGATGCTACCTGAGAGGCACTGACGGTGGAAGAGGGACCAGGGCAAACACGCTCATTCTCGCAGTCCCTAGCATAATGGCCTGGACGCTGACATTGTCTGCAGATAACACTGTTTGGGCAGCTGGGCTGGGATGCTGGGGGTCTCTGCATGTCTGCTAGTGTCTGAGTGATCTGGTTTAGCTGCTCCTGCTGCTTGTGTACTAAAGCTGTCAAAGCTGCCAGTTGTGAAGTGGAGCTAACCTGTAAACAGTCAACTTTAGGCTGCAGGCTGGTGCTCTGTGTAGCACAAAAAGCAGACATAGGGTGACCATTACCCTTACTAACTGGCCCTCCCTCCCGTTCCCACCTAATAGCTTCTGACCTAATGTCGAGCAAGGTTTGGTCAGGGTCATTACGAACCAACCGCTTCAACTCTCTACAAAGGTCAGAATTATTGACATGTTCTACAAAGTGGTCACTTAACAAAAGGTCAGAATTAGAAACTCTAGTTGGAGAGCTTGCAATAACTTTTGCCATTAAACATTGCAATGCATGAGAGAATTCTTGGAGTGATTCACCTGCCAACTGTTTCCTAGAGAAAAAGTCTTGCTGTAATGAAATATAGGATTCAGGGCACCCATACAATTCTTTCAAGATAGCAAACACACATTCAGGATCTTCTCGTTGGGCCGGTATTTTATTTCGTCTCAAGCCTCACTCTCTAAATGGTCATACATAAAACATGCTTGGTCACTGAGTCCAAAATGTCTGGCCCTCATGCTGAATTGAACTTCTTCAATCCACTCATCAATACCAATACCATGATTGCCCCTGAAAACAGGACATCGTCTCTCACGTGGGAGATACACAACACGCTCGGTGGTGGCAGAGTTCACAGACAGTCCTCTTGAACTTGATCCCGCCTGGGCTGCATCCCGATCCCGTCGTAGTCGATCATTTTCAGCCTGAAGCTGCTCCACCTGAGCCTGGAGGCCCCTCCGCTGTCGTCTCAGTGGGTAGCCAGAAGAGGGCAATCCGTAGCTCTAGCCACTGCCTTGCCTCCAAAAGAAAAAAGAAAAAGCCTTGCCCCGCAATACACCAGCTCTGCTTTGCTAAACTACAGTTCCAACAATAAAATTACAAACGTGCCTGATTGTGAAAATCCTGCCGACAACGCCAAGATGTGGCGATTACCAGTTGAACTGTGAGTGGCAGATCTAGAGAATCGATATAACACCAACAACGCCACCTTAGGACTTGCACCTAAAGACTATACTCCTTTAACTTTAATTTCTCTGAGGGTTTCCCAAAAACCACCCATACAGAGGTTTGTACACAAATGAATACAGGCACGATGTAAAATAATTTAACAATCTTTATTACTCACGATAAAACAATTTCACTTATCAAGTTATGTCTCTAAAACATTTATATAGTTATCTTCTTTAATCTCGAACACAAGTGATGTTCCACCTACACCAATACAGTGGTTCAGTTAGGAAGCGAAAGGCAGACCACCACGGCTAGCCCTGGCAGAGGTCACTGCACTCAAATAATTCATAAAAAAAGAAACAAAACAAATTATTTATTTACAAATCACTGCAAACTCAAAAGAGAAGAAGAGAAACCATACAAGAGGTATAGATTTGGCAGGTCCTCCACTATAACTGCTACAATAACCTCCCACCCTCACTAATGTCCCATGGTCTGATTGGGGCGGAGCACACTTGAACTCAACTACACATCTTAAAAGGGCATCGATACGAGGAAAAGCTGAGCGGCTAATTATTGGTTAGCTAACTAACAAGGCAAGGCAAAAAAAGAAAGAAAAGAGGTTAGAGGCAAGGCAGGGCAAACAGCAGCCCCACACCAGACAAGCTTTAAAAAGGAACAAAGTCAACTGTTAGTGACAACACCTAACCACACTAGCAGACACAATAGCATTTAGCTTATAGCATTAGTTACCTGTGTCACGCACACATTGGAGCTTGTAGCTGCTAGCGGCTATGGCAGCAGCAACAGCTAACCAGACGGGGACACACATACACACCACCTCGTCGCAACACGCCAACCTACAACAAAGGACCTTCAGCACAGCATCGTATTACATCTTAACTTCACGAGAGTATGCTACATACCTGCAGAACGCACACGGCACAAACACGCCTGGACACTACGGCGTGGTGGAGCTGCGAGCCGGCCGCACTCGCTTCGGGAGAGGAAAGAGAAAGACTAAACGACCGGGGGGGGGGGGGGTATATGAACCGCCCCACATTAGCGGGCAAGGACGTGGCTGCACTACAGGTGCCGGTAAGGGGCGTGTCACCCACCTACCGCGATCGCCATACCTGCCGGCAAAATAAACAGACTGAGGGACACCAGAGAACTAAAATTCATAGATAATATAAACCATCCGGTTACACATGGTACCCAGAAAGAGATTCTCTTGGTTGCATATTCTAGAGTTTTGCGGGATGGAGTAAGTTTTTACGTTCACACGTGACAGAGGGCAGAGAGCGTTACCCTTCATCAAGGCCGCTGCGTGACCTAAACGCACCGGCGGGGAAACTGTGACTTTTTTCATAAACAGAGCAGCCCCCAGTACTTTCAAACGGAAGGTGCTGTTGGCCGCACCCATGAGGCAAAAAGTGTCAGAAGCTCTGGTCAGCTTAATTCTCAAGTCCACAGAGTTCAAAAGAAGCCGCTCACTGAATAATATATCAGAGTGTAGAGGTCCCAACAGGTGGAGCTCACTGGATTCTGCTGTAAAACCGGCTCTCTGAGTTAGACCCCTGTTGGGACCATTGATGGTCACCACAGAATCTATAGAGCCGGCTGTGTCTTTGTAAAATAGTCTGGAGCTAAATTGTGTTTGCAGACTGGCCTCTGAAAAGTTGAGCAGGGCTTCGATCATAGCCCTGTAAGGATGAGTGGCGCTGGACTGTGATATCAGTCTGTCCCCCAAAATAATATCACACTGGCTAAAGATTGTATTCAGAGGATAATTAATTAGACCTACAGGTGCGTCGACTGCCAGGTCTGTACCATCGGCATTGGTAATTTGCACCCTGAGGTGGAGCAGGGTGTCGTTTAAATCAAAATATTTTTCACCATCCTCTGGTATAAAAAAATCTATAGGACCGGTATCTGTAATGGCTGAAAGAGGCATGACCTCTGTGTAGATTTTTTCGTCGATAGACAGCTGCGTCATGGGAGCTGAAAATAAATCCAACTCAGCCATGCTGCACTCTACCGATTTGTGATGCAATAAAGCCATTTTTTTTTCTTTTTTCTTTCTAAAAAACTTTAAAGGAAAATGTCTCCGGGGCCTAGTTCTCTGCCAGCGACAGACATCCTTCCCTTAGCACGGCTTCCTTCTACTGATTTTTTCTTTGCACCGCGTCAGGGTTTTTTAGACGATGATAAAACACGGTCCCCCAGGGGTCTTTTTCAAGGTCTTCTGGCCAGCACCATAATACCTCCGGAGCCTTCTTGAGAAACTCTGGCCATTCTACTCATGGCGTTGGAGACGGCCTGTGAGGCTATGTTTTTAGCCGCTGTTTTAAGATGGAGTTTAGCAATGGCAAAACCTTTCTTAACCCGAGGCGATACAAAATGAAATAACCTTGAAAATATAGAGCCTATTCCTCTCCCATACATGACGGGGGCCCCGTAAAAACCAGGGAGGGCTCCTCCAGCCTGATTTTCATAATAACTCACAAACCGGCGAGGGTCCAGAGTCTGATGCATCATTTTTATTGCTGAGAAGAGACGGGTCTAAAATGTAATTTTACCACCGTCTTGCCAATGGTGAAGTTGATTGGTTGATTTTGATCCGTTTTAATCTCGACGGAAATATTTTCAATGTGGTTTTTTGCCACAGGTAGATAGTAGGGTGGGTTAAAATGCAGGGTAATTACATCCCCGTGCCTTTCACGTCAACGATTCTCAGGAGAGGAGCGTAAGCGTCACCCACCACCTGATGCCGTACAATGTCACTATAACAAAAGAGGTGATAGAACCCGGCCTTTATATCCGCCGGATGAGTAGCGAACCTTTCGTTGAAAATAACCCATTCCCCGGGTTTTGCCCATGTTATTTTTAAAAACGTTGAGGCTGGCATTAGAGGGCAGGGTGATGTAAAAACCCTCCTTGAGCCGGTGGTCCATGATGGAGTACTTGTAGTAACAGAGTGAAGGATGAGGGGTGGTTGAGAAGCGGTTTTATGCATTTTTCAGATCCTTGACTTTGACCCAGCTGTTAAACTTTTCGGGGGCCAATTTTTCCACCGTACCAACGCCTGCTTTTCACCTCGCACGACTCTCTTGTCTAAAATTTTGTCCACTTGGTAGAGCTTGTCGGGAGCTATCTGTACTTTTTGCAACTCTGCTTCATAAAAAGTCCCCTGTATAGGTTCCCATCAAAATCTTTAAGTTTGTAAACAGGTAGTAGACGAGGAATGCCCTCAGATACGGTAAGCAGCTTGTCGGAAAAGCTCTGCTCGTACTTTTTATCAAACACGCCTCTCAGTTTAGATATTCTCACCAGATCCCCCTGATTAAAATTAAGCTTAAACTTTTCCTTGTAGCGGAGAGGAAAAGTGCCGTCCAGGTTTTGAAAAACTAGAGGAGTATTTTCAACCGTCACCTCCGCAGGGGTCATTTTTATACTCTTGTGGTAGCTGTCGTTGTAACTTTTAACCAGATCCTGCAACACATCCAAGTACCTGCGTGTGTTTTTGGCTGTAAAATATCTCCACATTCTTGTTTTCAACGTACGGTTAAATCTCTCCACCACCGATGCTTTTAGATCACTCCCTGTGGCAAAATGATTAACGCCGTTTCTAACGCTGTTTCTTCATTAGATGCTTAAAATTTCTGTTGAAAAACTCTTTACCGCAACCCGTCTGTAACTTTTCAGGGCTTTGACTCTCTATCAAAACAGATTCAAAGGCCCTGACAACCTCGGGAGCTGATTTTCTCTTTAATGCTCTTACATAGGCCTTTTTTGAAAATACATCTATTACGGTCAAAAGATAATTATAACCGTCGTTGTGTTTCACTAAAGCCTGCATATCGCATAGATCTGCTTGGAATTGAACCAGAGGTCGGGGGACAAACACTCTGTTACGGTTAAAATGTACACTGGCCGGCTTATGGAGAGTGCAAGTGTCCTGCTCTGAGAGGAATTCTTTAACTTTTTCAATCTTTACTTTTTTACCAGTTTCATCCTGCACAGCCTTTTGTAGTCTATATACCCCTCCAAAACTCCCCGGGTGAGAGGGTTTATAATACACTTTTTTCATTACACGTTTCTCAGACATGTTTACCCCACGCCTCTCCAGAGTTTATTTAAAAAAACAACAAACATGCTCGGCAATTTATGTTTTTTATTCACATTTTTTACAAAATGAACAAAAGATTTAAAAAAACTTTTTTTTTTTAGCTAAAAATTTACAACAAAAAATCTAGCCAGTAAAGTTATAAGAACAAAATAAAATTCTACACATTATAAGTAAAAACAGAAATATCTAACCAATAAAGTTATAAAATCTACACATAAAAAAACAAAATGCTAACCAATAAAAGTTATAAGAACAAAAATAAAATTCTACACTTTATAAGTAAGAACAGAAACATCTAACAAATAAAGTTATAAAATCTACACATAAAAAAACAAAATGCTAACCAACAAAAGTTATAAGAACAAAATTAAAATTCTACACTTTATAAGTAAGAACAGAAACATCTAACCAATAAAGTTATAAAATCTACACATAAAAAAACAAAATGCTAACCAATAAAAGTTATAAGAACAAAAATACAATTCTACACATTATAAGAACAGAAACATCTAACCAATAGAGTTATAAAATTTACCCAATAAAAAACAAAATGCTAACCAATAAAAGTAATAAGAACAAAAATCTACTTAATAGAAGCTGAAAGATCAAAAGAAATAATTAACCTAATTGAATGACGACTAAGGCTGTCCTCAGTACAGAGCTATCCAGACTTTCTCACAGAATATTGTAGCCCCCACAATTCTGCAAAGACATCTATTTGGATGTTGTTTTGTGCACAATGACTTACTACATCTACAAACAAACCATGCACCGTGAATAGATGCCCCATGTGTGTAGCGTTCGTCTCTCTGATGAGTCTTTTTAATGTTGATGAAAGTATACACTCTTCAACTAAACGGCAAAGCTTCGTCTACAACTGTTTCTACAACAAGGTGGCTGTACAGAGGTAAATCGAACCAACTCCCAACAACTTTTCCATTTGAACAACCTCAATGTCTCTGTTTAAAGAGCAATTTCTTTTGTTTCTGATAACATGATTCAGAACAGAGACTAAACGCTCAACAATTATGTGTTCTTCTACACAAGCCAGCATTCTTTGAGATATATTCCCTATTTTTTAAACTTGTTTTCAACAGAGTAAATAAGTTCCAACGTTCACTTAAACACTACTAGCGGTGTTAGATATATGCTATCAAAATGTCATCATCTAGTACTTTGTCTTCCCAAATCTCAAGGGCCTGATTTAACATGTTGCGTTTGACACCGTTGTTGCCAACCAGACTGTCAAGTACCGTTTTTATTTTTTCTTGAATGCGAGTAGCAACTTTCAGATCACACAGAAAGGCCTCCACGAGCCCATGGATCCTCCAGTCCGAGACATAAAGGGACCTTGTCGCCAGAGCGCTTGAGATGGCGGGGATGAGTGTAGTTTTCCAGAGTCTTTTTTTTACAGGATCAAAGTGTGCCAGGTAGAAGTACTCGGGATCTTCCGCCAGACACGGGTGCTGGAACTGGCTAGGATGGTTCACCAAACAGCCGTTGCATATTTCCCTCCGATACACTCACAACATGAGCCAACACGTGCACCACCACAGATTTCACCATGTTCATGAGAATGGCCGACAGGTGTCCATCAGTCACGTCCTCTTTCCCATCCGAGCTGTCCTCGAAGTCGTTCTCTCCCTGCTCGGGAGACGCTGGAAGTGTTGGTGATGCCGGTGATTGTGCAGGAGCTGGAGGTAGCTGCAGCGCCTGAAAGTCAATCAAAGGCTCAGGTTCGTTCTCTTCCTGGATGGCAAATGGTAAACAAGAACGGTAAAGAATTGCAGGAGCCGACAAAGATTTAAACAGTTTTTTGCGACAAGGTGCCCTAACCCTGTGCTCTGGTGAAGCTGCACGCAAAGGTTTACGCACCACCCCAGTTGGTCGTGGTGGTCTTTGCGCTGCGGCTGGAGTTAAACCATAGTCGAGAGGAGGAGGAGAAGGAGGTGGAGTAGGAGGCAGCGAGGGAGGAGGGGAGGAGGAGGAGACAGAGCCGGATTTTCCTGAGATGTCATCTTGAGGTCAGCGGAAAAGAAGTACAAGTACAAAATCATAAGCAAAATCATGTGTCTTTTAAACACCTAGAGGGGAAGGAGGAGGGGAAGGGACTTTTGATTGGCTTATGTAGAAAAAAAGGGCGTGTCTACAAAACCTTTTTCACCCACATGATATCTTGAAAGGCCCTACTGGTGACGTACAGAAGTCTAATCTTCTTCCCATATTCCTCCATCATTTTCACCCATTCCCCATAAGGAATACACAGTGCTGTCTGAAATACACCGCATTCGCTGCTGAAATACTCCAGGACAAAATCCTCCGTGATTTTCGGTCTCCAACATCCTGAACAGGCGTGGGCAAGGTGCGGGTCCCTGGACGAGCTGACTCCTTGGCTGGCTGGTCGGGGTGTTGCCGATGAAAATTGGTCATGAGGGTGGAGTCTACAATATGGCGAGCAGGAACCCAGGACCTTTCCTCTGGACCGTAACCCTCCCAGTCCACAAGGTACTGGAGACCTCTACCCTGCCGACGAGAGCGAATCAGGCGCCGCACTGCATACACTGGACCACCATCAACGATACGTGGAGGGGGAGGTGGTGGTGCCAGAGGGATCAAGGGACTGTTGTGAACTGGCTTAACCCTGGATACGTGGAAGGTTGGGTGAACTCTCATGGAACACGGGAGCTTCAAACGGACTGCCACTGGATTGATGACCTTCTGAATCGTGAAAGGCCCGATGAACTTTGGTGCCATCTTTCTGGACTCCACCCGAAGAGGTAAGTCTCGGGTGGAGAGCCACACTTGCTGTCCTGCTTGGTAGGTAGGTGCAGGTGTACGGCGTCGGTTGGCAGCGGCAGTATAGCGACCCACGGAACGAAGGAGGGTGGAGCGAGCTTGGAGCCATGTTCTGCTCACAGTAGTGGGTTGAATATGCTCTGGGATTCTGGGATGCCGTGCACCGTAGGGCAGTTTCCAGTTCTTGGTTCATGCGCTCAGTCTGTCCATTGCTCTGGGGATGAAATCCAGAGGACAGACTGGCAGTGGCCCCCAGCAGACTGCATAACTCCCTCCAAAACACAGATGAAAACTGGGGACCACGGTCAGACACCACATCCATGGGAAGGCCATGCAGGCGGAATACATGGAGCAGGACCAACTGAGCAGTCTCTTTAGCAGTGGGGAGCTTGGCGAGAGGTACAAAGTGAGCCATCTTGCTGAAGCGGTCCACGATGGTCAGGATGACAGTGTGGCCGTCAGAGGTGGGAAGACCAGTAACAAGTCCCAAGATGTGTGGGACCATGGGCGATGAGGAACAGGAAGAGGTTGAAGCAGCCCAGCAGGTGGCCGGCGGGAGGATTTATGTTGATTGCAAGTTGGACAGGCTTTGACGAATTCCTGGATGTCATCCTGCAAGGTGGGCCACCAGAAATGTTGGAGAAGGGCATGCCGTGTCTGCTGAACACCAGGGTGGCAGGAGAGCTTGGAGGAGTGGGCCCATAGTAGCACATCTGACCTCAAAGCTGGTGGGACGAAAAGGCAGTTAGATGGGCAGGAGCTGGGACCCGGCTGTCCTTCTGTGGCTGCTCTCACCCTCTCCTCTATGTCCCAGGTCAATGTGGCAACAAGGCAAGACGTAGGGAGGATGGACTCAGGTTTCTCAGCAAAATTCTCTGTCCTCTGGAACTGGCGGGAAAGGGCATCGGGCTTAACATTGCGGGACCCTGGACGGTAGGAGAGGGTGAAGTTGAAACGGGCAAAAAAGAGGGACCAGCGGGCCTGACGAGAATTGAGTCTTTTAGCAGAGCATATATACTCCAAATTCTTGTGATCTGTCCATACAAGAAAAGGATCCTTGGTGCCCTCCAACCAATGGCGCCACTCTTCTATGGCCATCTTCACTGCCAACAGTTCCCTGTTGCCAATGCCATAATTCCTCTCAGCGGGGGACAGGCAGCGAGAGAAGAAGGCACAGGGATGGAGCTTATGGTCAGTTCCAGAGCGCTGAGACAGGACGGCCCCCACCCCAACATCTGAGGCATCCACTTCGACTACAAACTGCCGTTCAGAGTCAGGCATCAGGAGGATGGGTGATGAGGTGAACCGATCCTTGAGGATCTTGAAGGCTGCTGCAGCTGGAGGTGACCACTGGAAGGGCACTTTGGAGGAGGTCTGGGCGGTGAGAGGGGCTGCCACGGAGCTGTAGTTGCGGATAAAGCGACGATAAAAGTTTGCAAACCCCAGGAAACGCTGAAGCTGTTTGCGGTTTTCAGGAACAGGCCAGGAAGTGACAGCAGAGACTTTGGCTGGGTCCATCTGGATGTTGCCTTGTGCCACAATGTTCCCCAGGAAAGACACTGAAGAGACATGGAACTCACATTTCTCTGCTTTCACATACAGGGAATTCTCCAGGAGGCGCTGAAGGATGGACTGGACATGATGGATGTGTTGCTCCTTGGACCGGGAGAAGATGAGGATGTAATCGAGATAAACAAAGACATATCGATTGAGCATGTCTCTGAGCACATCGTTTATCATTGCCTGAAAGACGGCAGGGGCATTGGTCAGTCCGAACGGCATTACTAGATACTCGTAGTGTCCGGTTGGGGTGTTGAATGCCGTCTTCCACTCATCTCCTTCTCTGATGCGGACGAGGTGGTAGGCGTTGCGCAGGTCAAGTTTGGAGAAAGTGGTGGCCCCCTGGAGCAGTTCGAAGGCAGTGGAGATGAGTGGCAGTGGGTAACGGTTCTTTATGGTGATATCATTAAGTCCTCTGTAGTCGATGCAGGGTCTCAAAGTCTTGTCCTTCTTCTCGACGAAGAAAAACCCTGCTCCAGCAGGAGATGAAGAAGGACGAATGATGCCCGCGGCCAGGGAGTCATTGATGTAAGTCTCCATGACTTTTCTCTTGGGCTCAGAGAGAGAGTACAGGCACCCCTTAGGAGGTGAGGTACCAGGCAGGAGATCTATGGCACAGTTGTAGGGGCGGTGTGGGGGCAGAGACGTGGCTCTGGCTTTACTGAAGACCTGGCAGAAATCGTGGTACTCAGGTGGCACCCCGGAGAGGTCAGGTGAAGAGCTGGAGCTGGAACTGGAGGAGTGAAGTGGAGCTGAGGCATGCTGCAGGCACCTTTGATGACAGGAGGAGCTCCACTCCAGAATGGCCCCAGTGGCCCAGTCGATGTGAGGGTTGTGAAGACGGAGCCATGGATACCCCAGGATGAGAGGCAGACAGGAAGAGCTTAGGATGTGGAACTGGACTGTCTCGTGATGATTACTAGAAAGCAGCAGGTGAACCGGAGAGGTCTGATGCGTAACAGTGCCCAAGATGTGTCAATCTAAGGCTCTAGCAGGAACTGGATGAGGCAAAAGAACCCGCTTGAGCCCCAGCTGAAGGACCACCTCCTCATTAATGATACAGGCATCAGCCCCAGATTCAATGAAGATGGCCAAGGTGAGGGGGCCATCTGGAAGGAGAAGACGGCCTTGAAACAGAGGTCTCTGGCTTTGGGGAGATGACAGATTAGTTGAGCTCACCAGGGTCTCCCCTACCACTGGTGAGCTCTGGCTTTTGCTGGACAGTTGGAAATGTAGTGTCCTGCTGCCCCACAATAAAGGCAGATATTAGACTTGCGGCGGCGCTCCCTCTCTTCCAGGGAGAGGGAGGGGCGACCCAACTGCATGGGTTCAGGATCCTCAACCTTCTGATGCAGTGAGGTGGAGTTGGCTGCTGCAGCACCCCCACAGGAGCGAGGTGGGAAAGAGCGTTGGGCCCCCCCTTGACGCTTCTCTTGTCGACGGGTCTGGATGCGTAGGTCAATGCGGATGGCCAAATCAATCACCCCGTCCAAGGTGATGGGGGTGTCATGTGAGACCAGTTCATCTTTAATATAGTCAGCCAAACCGTGGAGGAAGGCATCACGGAGGGCTGAACTGTTCCAACTGCTTTGGCTGGCTCTGGTGCGGAAATCAATAGAATAATCTGCCACCGTTCGCTCACCTTGCTTCAGTCCTATCAGTCCTCTTGTTGACTCGGATCCACAATTCTCGACCCAAAGACTTTGCGAAGCTCAGCAGCAAACAGGTCAAAGAAAGCACAGGCTGTAGACCATCTCTCCCACTCAGCTGTTCCCCACAGTCGAGCTCTGCCTGTCAGGTGGTTAATGACAAATGCTACCTTTGCCGGTTCCGTGGCAAAGGTGCGGGGCTGCAGGGCAAACAGAAGAGAGCAGTTGGTGAGGAAGGGGCCACAGGTCTCTCGATCACCGTCGTAGCGCTCCGGGGTTCCCACCCGGGGCTCGGGAGCATCTCTGGGCGATGAAGAGGCTGGTTCAGGTGCAGGAGCAGAAGCCGATGCTCCAGAAGAGGGAACAGACACAGCAGATGGTGAGAGCTGGGAGAAGCGGGCTGCTAGCTGTTGCATCTGTCCCGCTAACACCGTTAGCGCTCGTCCATGAGTCTCAGCAGCTTGTCTGGCTTCAGCAGCAGATGCAGTCATCGTGGCCTCATGCTGCTGCAGGACACCCTCAATTGTCTCGAGGCGACTAAGTGGTGTGGGATTGTGTGCTGGGTCCATAGCTGGCCAGATTGTACTGTAACGGGTATGGAGTGAACCCAATTGCAGCACAAATGAACCAGGTATTCGTTTTAAACAGTCTTTATTCAGCAGGTAAAAGCAGGTACACAGCTGACCAGGGGAGGGCAGCAGAGAACTGGATTCAGGTGAGTGTGGCAGGTAAGGAGTGGAGAGCATGGGGCTCGTGAGCAGGTAACAGTCCAAAAGTTCTTAACAGGCTCAACAAGTGGTGGTGGAGGGGAAGTGATGATTGAGGTCCGACTGGAGAGTGGTTCAGAATGAGGGCCGGGTGTGGATCCAGAGCTTGAGATGATGTCGACAGAGGACGTGAGCTGGTGAGGTGAAACTGAAGCCAGGTGGGTCTTTTGGTGGAGCATGAACAGGCCAAGTGCCAACCAGCCACAGGCAGACGAGGAACAGAAAACAGGCAGGCAATACTCGTGGTCAGGGACAGAAGGCTGGTGGATTTACCGGGGCTGAGACGAGAGACGATGGTCAGAGGCAAGTCGGGTCGATACCAGGTAAGCAATCCGGGAACAAGTGCTGGAGAGTCAGACATGAGAGCGAAGACAATCTGGCAAAGAGTGAGTGGAGTGAGGCTGCATATATACTGGCTTGATTGGAGAGGGTGAGCAGGTGAGAGCAGCAGGTGAAAGCTGTTAGACTGATCAGGGGTGTGGCTGAGCAGCAGAGCAGGGGAGGAGCTGAGCAAACTGTGACAGGCGGGGGCATCTGAACGCGACGCAGATGTGATATTGCTTCTTTGGAGCTTCCCATACTTCCCGAAAGCATGTCACAGGTGTTTCAGAGAGCACCACGCTCTCTCATCTTGCAAGATCCAGTTTTCAACGCTCTGTTGCTGTAGAGTCCTTGCTTGGAGCATCAGCTGTATGAGATTTTTCGATTTCTTCTTCTAACGCCTCCATTATGGAGAGAATTTTGTTCCTTTATTATTCAATCAAATAGAATAGATTTGAAACCAAAAAAGAGATTTGAGAGCAAAAAAGAGTAAGTGGAAATCAAAATTTTTATTTTTGAGATCGAAACAGGACAGGTTGCAATTAAAAAAAAAAATTGAGAGAACATATTTCTTCAACTTCAACCAAAACTAATGTTTGTAAGTAAAAACATACGACCATTTTGCTTATAAATCAGTCCTCTTTGCTTGCGAGTTATAAAGCTTTGCTTGCGAATCCAACTGCACTTGATGGGCGGGGCCTACGCTGGTGGATGAGAAAAGAGTTTCTATTGGTTACTTTGACCTGGCTCCAGCGTCAGCTACGTCTTCCGCATTCCCCTGTGCTGTGCTGCTTGGAGGCAAGCCTGTCGCTCTTGAAACGTTTCCCATAAGTAATGAATTGTGCTATATAGCGTTGGCTACAGCCTGCCGTACATTCACAACCAGAACCCTGACCGTGGATTACTAAACTACCGCTGAACGCGGTGCCAGTTTCCACTGTGTAGCGACAGCCCGCAGGTTCTCCACAGACGGTGGAACAACGGCTGCGCCGCTATACTGCTAGCTCAGCGCCGCTATACTCATTTTCAATGTTAGCTGCTTTAGAGCGGGTGTTTGTGGGCTGCCGCGGTCATCTCCGTCCGTCCGTCCCCCGGCTGACAGTACTGTTGTGTAGGAACCGTGACGTTTTGGCACCGCGAGTACCATGCAACACTAAATGTTTAAATCAAACCCCCACATTGTCTACGCCTCCCTGTAATTCACTCACTCATTAGGCTACTCTGCTCAGGCCGTGACTAGCAGAGACAACCATATTGCTGAGTGTGCTTGCAGCAGCAGGGCATTATAATTCATTACTTGTGTTGTTGTTGTTGTTGTTGTGAATGTACAGCAGGCTGTAGCCAACGCTATATAGCGCAATTCATTACTTATGGGAAACGTTTCAAGAGCGACAGGCTTGCCTCCAAGCAGCACAGCACAGGGGAATGCGGAAAAGACGTAGCTGACGCTGGAGCCAGGTCAAACCAACCAATAGAAACTCTTTTCTCATCCACCAGCGTAGGCCCCGCCCATCAAGTGCAGTTGAATTCGCAAGCAAAACTTTAGAATTTGCAAGCAAAGGGGACTGATTTGCAAGCAAAGGTTTTTAACTTGAAAGCAAAGAGTACTGATTTATAAGCAAAATGGTCATATGTTTTTACTTACAAACATTAGTTTTGATTGAAATTGAAGAAATATGTTCTCTGAAAATTTTTTTTTTAATTGCAACCTGTCCTGTTTCGATCTCAAAAATAAAAATTTTGATTACCACTTACTCTTTTTTGCTCTCAAATCTCTTTTTTGGTTTCAAATCTATTCTATTTGATTGAATAATAAAGGAACAAAATTCTCTCCATACTCCATGGGTGTTTCTGCGTGTCTTTTTAACAATTTCTGTTTCCAATGCAAAGCTATAGAATCTCCACACAATGCTTCAGCCTGCTGCGCCGTCCCTGAGGGTGTTTCTGCTGGAGGGCTATTTTCTTTCTCCCGTTTCACCTCTTTGACGACTGTTTGAGTTGCAACGTGCTCGTCGACATTTTTTTTATTTTTTCCTGATTGAAAACCTAATATTTATTATGCTTTAAACATTGAGGAGACGATAACTTTTTTTTAATATAGGCACGTCTCCCCTTGCTCCTTCAACTCATTGGTCAGAGACAGAATGACCTCATTGGCCCCAACACCAGAGGTGGGACTTCTGACCTCGCAGCACCTCATTGGCCCAAACACCAGAGGTAGGACTTGTGACCTCGCAGCACCTCATTGGCCGAGAGACAAAATGACGTGGCAACCTCTCATTGGCCGAAACACCGGAGGCGGAAATTGTGACGTGGCAACCTCTCATTGGTCAAACACCGGAGGCGGGACTTGTGACGTGGCACACACTCATTGGTTCAAATGGGGAGGGGCTTAAACAAAATACTGCAATCTCATTGGTCCAGAGACAACAATAGAGAACAATAGACCCTTCACTTTGACAAGAAGTGCATTTTATATCTCTCTCACGTTGCTGTCAGTGCTGGGGATGGTGGTGTCACATGGGCTCCAGATGTTATTGTTGAGGTACGGAGGGGACCGCAGGGGGTTGTGTGAGGCATATTGCGGGGTGATTTGTTGAGACATGGGCACTGCGAGTGGAAGGATTGTGGCAGGGCGAGTTTGTATTGATGCGAGGGGGAATGCAAGTTGTGGTGCTCGCCTCTGGATGGATGCTCCAGGGGATCGGAGGGCAGTGCGGGGTGGGTGTGCGGTGTCCCTTAGGAGGATCTATAAACCCAGGTAGAGCCACCAGTGGGCAAACCTTTTGGCGGCAGTATTCGATGCCCAGTGAATGTCATCGTGCAGTGTGTGGAACAGATGATGCTCGAGTGGAGGGATATGCTGCAGGTTGGACTGCTGTATATCAGGGAGATTGAGGGAGAAGTTGATGGTGGTTATGTAGTTGGATGCGTTAAGAAAGGTGATGTGGGTTTGTCGGCAGTGGGTGCTAAGTTGTTTTATAGAAGTTTTTATAGGGTTCTGTTCATGGTTGTTTAGGCCCTCTGAGAGAACCACCACCTGTATGTCAAGGTTAACAGGTGATTTTTCACAGACCTTGGAAAAATGATAGAAGTTTGCGCCTGGGTAGCTATCAATTTGAATGTTGCTATGGTAGGATACGGTTGAAGTTAGAGTTACCAAGAAAAAAGATGGGGGCAGTGCTTTTAAATATCAACTCCTGGGTTTTTCTAGCGGCCCAAGCTCTGTGGTAGGTGGGTGTTACAATTGTCCTAGGTGACGCTGCTGCGGAAAGCCCACCAGCGGCACTCAATCTCCCATTAAAATGGGAAGTGGAAGCTTCAGACAGTGTCATTGTGGTTATGTTAACCTCAGGGCCGAAAGATTGGTCGATGTCTGAGACACTATTCATCATGCTTATAGCTCCACAGTGTGGTTTTGGGACTGGGAGTGTCGTGTGGGTGGGGTGGGCCATCCGCTGCGTATGCCACTTGGAGAGAGATGGGAAGGTTTAGAGGGTGGATTGTGGTGTGTGTGTGTGTGTGTGTGTGTGTGTGTGTGTGACTTTTTGCTCTGTGTGGCAAAAAGATTTACTAGGTGCTTTGTTTCATATAGTGGCAGTTATGGTGTGTAGTTATCTGTGTGTGGTGGTGGTGTTGACGGTGTGTGTGTGTGTGTGATGGAGTTGTAAAGTATGTTTGGGAGTGTGGAAGGGGGGTTGGTGAAGCAGTCCGCTGGGTGTGCTTGCTGGGTTCCCCGGACAGCGAGGATGGTGGGCACCTGGTGGTGGAAAGGTGGGTGGAGGAGACAGGAGACAAGCCGGGGAGGTGAGAGCAGTTGTGAGACGAGAGCACTGGGAAAGGAAAGGGGGAGTGAGAAATGAAATGCGCGGGGTGAGCGACAGCCCCCCGCCGTGCACACTCCAGTGTTGGTGTGCCTGTGCTGATAGGGAGGAGGGGGGTGTGTGGGTTATAGGGTGGTGGGCACCCATCTAGGGTCCTACACCTGACCTGTGTGTCTGGGCGGCAGTGGGGTCGACAAGGTATGGTCCTGTTGGTCTGTAACGTAGACCGCAGGGTGCTCCGGATTAGGAGTTGTGTGAGTAGTATAAGTGGTTTTGTTACTAAGTTGGGGTACTGTTCTATCAACGCAGGTTGCGGGCCCATGTAGCGGCCCCTAGCTGGGGGTGCTGTGGTTTTATCTAGCTCAACCTCGGTGGTCAGTCAGGGGTCGCCATCTACTGCAGATGAGCCCTTCTTGGACTCAGAGGCGTGTGTGCCGTTGAGAGTGGCGAGGTTGTGGGTAAGGGGGGAAATAATGGCAAAAGTGTGTAAACGGTCCTTCGCCACTGTTAGGGCTGCCTGGGTCGCTAGGATGTTGGTGTGGTGTGCTATGCCGTCAGTGTAATGCTTCTGTAGTAATGACATGTTATTGCTCATCCATGTGTTATTGTTTATTGCTACGCTGTGTCTAAACTGATCTGTGGGTGAAGATGGTTTGATGAATGTGGTGAGACGGTGTACTTGCCTCTTCGTGGCTCGTGCCTGCTGCCTTCATGGACATTTGTCGGTGCTTATTGCCTGATCTATGATTTGTTTGTGGTGGAGTGCCTGGATGAGCTTGAAGATGTCTTTTGCTATAGCCTTGGTATCTGGGTCTAGAGCCTGTCTGAGCGGGGTTGCAGTGGTGTGGATGTGGCTTCTGGGGTGGCGGTCACGTTTCCCATAATGGGGTTGAGCGGGCATAACGGGGTGAGTGAGAAAAAGGTTGTCTGTGGCTAAATGCTGCACCTGCCTGTGGATGATGGCCAAAATAGGTGGGTTGTCTCCTGTGAGTGGAATAGCATACTGTGAGTGGGTGCTTAACTGACAACATGCTCACCTCTCTGTAACTGAGGGTGAGGGTGCTTGGGTGTAACCCTCTTTCTCCGCGTCTGTGGCTCCTCGTGGTGAATGGCGGCAGCTGGGTCAGACACAATTGCAGGTGGAGGTTGCTCCAGAATGGAGTTAGGTGAATTAGGTGGAGTCTTTCAAAAAAGGCATAATAGTTCTTGAAAGAAAGAAGAAAGAGTCTTTCAGATGCAGTTTGTGATTAGCGGAGTGTCATTCGTCGGCTAGAATTGCCTCCCAAGGCGATAGAGACGTGAGTGTAGTGTGGCGCAGCCTTCAAAAATAGTTAAAATCCACTTTATTTAATAAGAGGTTTAAAACCAGATTTAAATTGGGGTCAAAACTGCCCGAATTAACCCTCCTGTTATGTTCATTTGTCAGGAACAGCAATGATGTTCCCGGGTCAATTTGACCCGGTACATGTTTGATTATCTAAAAGATGTCCAAAACCAAAAAAGTCCTATTAAGCATTGTTAATATTTCATTACTAACTCCATTACTAACTATTCTATCAATATTTAGTGCAATGGTGTTCCTTACCTCTCACAAGTAATTGTTCAATTAGGATAATTCACTCGCGTTTCATAAAAAAATACATGTTCAAACTTTTTTTTTTATGTTTCACCACTTTATTACTTTTGAAAGACCAACCTATAAAACACAATAGTTTTACATAACATTGAAACATAACATTTCAATTTTGTTTTCCATACACGCACTGTTTGTGAACCAGAAATGAACAAAAAAACAAGCAATAGCAATACGAACAAAGTGTGTGTGTTTATGTGTGTCTCTGTGTGTGTGTGTGTGTGTGCGTCTGTACATCTAAAAGCACACGAGTGACATGTCATCACACTGTGCTTTGTGCAAATGAATTTTGCACATTTCGCACAGGTCATGCTTGTCTTGACATCATCAGGTGGCCTGCAGACCTGGCACCTCTTCCTCTTCCTTTTTCCCCCAGCAGCAACCTAGAAACAAGAGGACCATGATTACTTTATGACAGCTACTACTTTTTGCTGATCCCGAGACACACACAACACGCTCTCATACAGTTATACACACAAATGCACACACGTACACACACACACACACACACACACACACACACACACACACACACACACACACACACACACTTACTTACCTCACACACTGGTGTACTAGGTGTGGTCCTCTCCTGGATCTCCCTCACTGTGGCTGCAGCGGCTGGGGTCCTTGGCAGGTGCTGCCTTCATTGAATGTGCGGTGTCACAAGTAGGGGTGGGCAGATAGATCCAAATATCGATAGTTTCGATACCAAGGTGAGTATTGGTATCAGATCGATACCAGCGCGATGAGATCGATATTTTTGTTGTAGTTTCTCTTCTATAAGTTAAGCAAATCACTTTATTTCTTCACAGAGTTTGTGTGATCGCAGCGTCTCTCTCAGTCCTGATGTGCATGCATCGATACATACATCGATCATGTCATAAAAGATGACCAATAGCCAACGCGCAGTCATTCGTTTGGTGCTGTAGGACCCTGTTGCTTTGTCCAAGTTGTCAGCCCCCCCTTTGGTGGCATTGTAATCCAGGATCATGCTTGGTTTCTGGTCCTCTCTTGTGCTGATTTCAGCATTTTTATGCAGAGTGCGCATGAGCACAACTACACTTTCTCGCACTCGCATCTGCAGTTTCTCACACTCTCATTGAGAGAATAGGGAGAAAGAGAGGATGGGGGAATTTGTTTGTGTGTGTGTGTGTGTGTGTGTGTGTGTGTGTGTGTGTGTGTGTGTGCCTGTGTGTGATTGGGGTGAAACATGTTTCACAGTTGCAAATAAAGAAATAGTCTGATATTTGTGACACCCTTTTACCTCCAGTTAGACTGCTGGGTCAAATTGACCTGAACAATATCTATGTGATATAAACATGCAGGGGGTGGTTGCAAAAATGTGAGATGAACCATTTCCATTTTATATGTTGATTACACTAATTAAGGCAAGCAGAAGAAGTTTCATTCTGAAAAAATACTTTTAACTATTTTTCCTAGATCTTCAAACTTTAAAACGGGTCAATTTGACCCGCAACATAACAGGAGGGTTAAAGAGGTTAAAAAGGCCAAGGAGAAGTTTCTCAGCCCAGTTTCGTCATAGAAATTTCCCTGACGTTTCGCAAATTTCTTGCTTCCTCAAAGGGAAAGGGTTAGGGTTAGTAATTTAGTTCAGATATTAGATTTCAATATCTTACCATTGTCATCCAACATGACTCTGCAATGATGATATGCTTCTACTAAATCCCACCTATATCTTTCATTAGGTTTTTGTCAGCCACTCAGGTTTGTGACTGACAAGTGATTGACATATCTGTTTTTGGAATGCCTTAAGTATGCAAGATCATATTTTTTGAGTCTGAAAGTCTTATTTTAAAATTAACTTGTAAATCTTCTGGGCTTAACCAAAGGGTTTCTTTCTTTCTTTCTTTCTTTCTTTCTTTCTTTCCTTCTTTCTTCTTTGACAACAGAATGACTGAAGGAATCATAAATTAACTTTGATTACATGTTCTTCACATTAGATCGTCTTTGCCAAAGAATGATCCATTAGATTTCAGTGGTATTAGAGACCTCCATTACTGAATATGATTCTTCTACCCTAATTCACTATTCTACTGACCCTCATCACATGTCTGACCCTAATCACATAACCCTATCCAAACTTACAGGACAGGACTAGGTACATGTAAATCATTAGGACAATGAGAAGAACAGCCAACAGAGTAATACCAAAGGGGAAGGGACCCTTGCACTAAGAAAGAAAACAGTCATTGTATTTCATATTTACACTCTTTGGCCACAGTCATAGATACTTTTAACAATTACACAGTATCTTTGAACAGACACAGGTGAGTTTTCTTCTTGGGAAGGGGGCAGAAATTTGCCTAAAGAGGGCCATTCAAGAATAAATACACACATTGAGTATTGAGTAAAATGCACATCCATAAGACACCAAAGAACTTGTGACTACTGTGCTCAACATATTAGGATATGGTGCGATCCAGTGTAATTTGTCTTCACAGAATCTAAATGAAGGCAGAAATATTTATATCAGAAATGTTATACTGAAATTGGTGCAGAAATGCGAATATACAATGTCTATTTTTTCGTTGACTAATCATAAATCTGTTTCTCCACTATATTTCCAGAATGGTTCATAGATACCACAATAAGTTACAAATATGCACCTTCATTCAGCTGTTTTTGTGACATAACACATGGTAAAAAAAAAACAAAAAAAACTCACCTTCTCTTTCAAATACCAGTCCATAATTCCAAATGTTAATGACTGAGAGAGAAGATTGCATTCTGGGAAAATTGCATACCCTCACCAGGATGGTGTTCCTCACAAGGAATGGTACCATGCAGAGTGGTCAAGGGACCAACACTCTGGGGGATTTGATAATAAATATTCACTTTCCAGAATCATTTAGCAAATCTTATGGTAAATTTGGAGGGCTTAGCAACGTTAGATCATATTTTTGGAATTGATCTTACCTCAGTAATGCGTCTAAGACATACATATCAATGAATGCACTAAATGAAAGGGCTCCTTATACTCTCCAAACAGAGCATTTCATTGGCTCATTCTTGGCCAATCAAGGCTGGAACTATGATGTGCTGTTTTGGATTTAATTTAGGATCAAGAATCACTTATTTGAAATACTCATTTTGTATTTCAGAACTGTGAGATGACGCTTGTTAGCTCATCCCAGGAAGTGATATTCTTATTTGGATTGGCCTGTTTGCATCCAAGTTTGTTTGTTTTCTGCATCCAAGTTTGTTTGTTCGTTCTATTGTACTTTAGCATGTTTGTAATGACTGAAAGAGAACATTGTATTCATGGGAAAATTACACAATATTCATTTGGACAGTTAGTTTAAAACAACTGTACATTTAATCTAAATATTTGAAATACTTTACTCTGGATGCCAAACTTAGAGCCATTGTTGATGAGCTCACTATTGAAAACAAGTTACCTTTGGTCTTTAAATTATAACACCTAGCAATTGATATTCACTGTTTGTTCACTATTAAAGTTTGTTTAATTTGAAGCATTAGTGAACCACATTTTGAATTTGGAAAAGTTAGGCTGTCAAACTTAGAGTCAGTAATGGTATAAAATCAGTTAATGCATCAAAATACATGGGATTCCAAATCTGGAACCATTACTGATTAATAGCTTACATTTACATTTTTTCACAGTGCGACATTTAAAAGACTAGTGGGAATTATCAAATTATTGGAAGGTTTAGTAATCTATATCAATACAATTTTGGTCTTCCAATTGAATTGCTGGAGGGATTAGTGATTTTATTCTGTCTTTGCTGTTACACTTACCACTGATGTTGCTTCTGTTTCTTCTGAGGTGATATGTGGTGGACCCATTTCCTGTCTGGAAGTCTGACCAATTCACACTGGATAAGAAACAGCCAATTTATGTAATTTTGTGCAGTATCTTGTTTATATGCACATACAAATCTATTCTATTTCTTACACTTTTGAATTATATTGTTCATTTTTTGCTATTGTTACTGTTTTATTGTAATATTCTGTCCTTTGGCTGCTGTGGCAAACACATTTCTCCATTGTGGGAAAATTAAGAAATACTCATTTTGTTTCTGAATTATAAGTGAGATTGGCAGATTGTGTTTTGGAAACGATTATAGAAGAGAACACCATTTCTTTGGAATATAATCTAAGTGTGTTTTTTAAAAAAGCACCAGTTATGAACTTTATCTTTAACTTTATTCACTTTGAACAGTGAAAGTCGAAAAACAGACATAAAATTACATATCTACTTGAATTAAGTCTCAGTCTTTGAGTCTTGAAATCTTCCAAAGCCTCTTAGTCAACCTTCTTAGGCTGGAGCTCAGGCTGCCTTGAACAAAGCTTTCTTGGGCTGAAAAGTGGCTTGAAAGCTTTAGCCTGAGCACTTTGCTTCATTTGACTGGTGTCTTTATCGGTGTCCTTTTTCTGGAGTAGTTAGTCTCTGTATTGTCTGTTGGTGTCCTTTGTCCTTTGATGTCTTTGGGTGGTGTTGTTTTTGTAGAGTCTTCTGGTTTCATTATTTTGTATCCTCCACTGGTGATGTTGTTTTTAGTGTTGTTGTTCCTGTATCCTTATCATCCCCCTCTGCTCCTTGATTGTCCACCTCTGTTCCTGTATCGACCACCTCTGTTTCTTTATTGTCCATTGGTGTTGTTGTTCCTGTAATGTCAACCTCTGTTTATTTATCGTCCACCTCTTTTTCTGTATTGTCAGCTAATGTTGTCCACCTCTGTTTCTTCTTTGTCCACTCTTTTTGTTGTTCCTGGATCGTCCACTTTTGTTTCTTCATTGTCCTGTGGTGCTGTTCCAGTATCACCCACCTCTGTTAAAATAACTCTTAAATAATTTAGAACTGGAGGAAGGAGATCGGAGCCAGCTCAAGTTAAACAAAATGTAATCGTGTACAAGAGGACCAATCACAGAGCAAAAACACAGGTTTGTTACAGAGGAAAGTCTCAGATTGTGATGAGGAAAGCTTGATACACTATATTGCCAAAAGTATTCGCTCACCTGCCTTGTCTCACATATGGACTTAAAGCGAAACTCTCGCCAAAAAGCAACCGAGGCTTTATTTGGGATTGAATATGAGTCAAACCTTCGTGTAAAAGCATAATTACGACGAAAGAGGCACTTTTAAGATGTACCGTAGTCTCGGTTTGGACACATTCATTTTGAATGGGACAGTTAGGGGCATGACACACTAGCATCAAAATCGCTATTTTTAGAACACTAAGAAGGCTCGACACAACATGAAACTTTGCTCGTAGCATCACCAGGGTCTCTACTCATGAACATGAGCATTGAGAACATTGTTTGTGTACACAGAGTTTATGAAAAAGAAGGTTTTTGAACTACTCATGTTAGCTGCTGCATCTCCTGCGCGTTGCCGTCATGCCAGGCAAAAAGTGTCGATCCCTGAGTGTGACCTGACAGGCAGGCTTGAGGAGCGGTTCACAATTACTCTCCTTACTCCTTACTTGGTCATGGCCCAGAAATACAGACACCCGTCCCAGGGGCATTTAATTGCACATTTAATTTTTTTTTTCCTGAATAAATTTTTTGTGGGTATAGTTATGGATTGCCTCGCGGGCCGGACCAAACAGTATCGTGGGCCGTATACAGCCCAGAGGCCGGAGGTTCCCCACCCCTCATGTAGACAATTGCCTCAAAAACAAAATCCGTCCATGATGCTTATGCCTCACAGAGCTTGAACAACTATTATCAGAGAATCAGTCAATAAAGTTCACTGATAAAGGCAGCGCCATTATGCTTATGGACCAAGTGAGGGTTACCCCTAACCCTAACCACCGGTGGGGTTGCTCTTCTAGAGGCATGCTGCATTCTTCCCCCTTGGATTATCGAAAAGAAACATTTCTGCTTGTGTAAAGGTACTGCCTCCAGGTATGTCAATATCTAAGCTTGAACACCTTGTGTAGCATGCTGTCTCATCTCATTGAGAGCAAAAGCACCATGTGTTAAAATGAGCTGTGATAGTGTGCTGTTGTCCAAGTAAGGGGTTGGTTGGTTTTCAGCTCAAATGACAGTTTGCTCTAACAGAGAAACTTTAAGAGTAAAATGCTTGACATGTTTTCCTGATCAGGGTTTGCCAGCTATGTCTTTCTAGTAATGCACTACTTTGTTTTAGTCCTTGACATGCTTACTGTGTCCTTGGGAGAATTACAGGAAATAATTTGGTTCAACTGCTTTGATTGCAAGGGCTTATCATATTTGGTGAGCTCTGGAAATAATTTGTGCTAGAAAAACATCACTAGTATGCACTTCCCCAATTCTGATTCTGAATTCTGATTCCGATGACAGGAATTCAGTTAGTGTTTGCATCATTAGAGTCAGTGTTTCTGATGAGCTCTATCCCTCTTCCATACAGTGTGCTTGTATCAAAGTCAGATAGCTTTATTACAGGACTGAATATTATTTTTACAGTTTAATCCTCCTTGTTATCCTCATATGTGAAAGGAATTCAAGCAGCAGTCTTGGAGGGGAATATTTTATATGCTGCTCACATTGGCAGAGAGATCTATAATTCCCTCAAGTTATGTCTCCCACACACAACATCTCTACCTCCCCACCTTCATCCGCTCCACAACTCCATCTTTTCTCTTTTGTCTCAGCCACTATTCCCTTTATCCTCTCTCCATGGGTTTTGATTTTGTGCGATCAACATTTGTTATTTCTGCTTAAGGAATTGACAAAACGAGAGAACATGTCTTTGAAGGCTTGGCGAGATACAAAAAAAATAAAAAAAAGTAAAAGGTTAAAAGTAATAAGGTTTATTTGTGAATAAATTAAAACATTTTTAAATATGTATGAGAACAGATGTGGGTTATCTGTTTTCTGCATGTTTTTTCAAAGGCAGTCACCTGTCTTTACTTACACGGTCAGGTTTAGTACAATATCCTGCTTTATGTTAAAATAATTACATTCAGTCACGTCACTTACTTTACGTAATTTACAAGCATTAACATACTTACTTAACATGACTAAGTCACACACGGAATCCAAACCCCGGATTCCAGGAAATTTCATATGTAAAGCCATGGCAAGTGTTAACACTAGAAGAGCTGGAATTCCAACACTACTAGAATGGCTGTAAATGGTCATTTTGAGGTAGATGAATCAGGTCCCTTTCAAGTGGGGAATCTGCACAAAAACATTAAAAGACTTGACACATATCATTGCACATAGTAAACCGTATTTATTGCATATATTTACACGAGATTTTAATAGAGAAAACTCAGAACAAGAAAATTAACAATTAAAAGTAACTTATTTGATTATGAAACATTTAATTTTAACATTTAATATACAATAAAATAAATAATAATAATTGAAAAAGCTGGAAACAAGCTGATCTAAAACAAAAACAAAAAAAGAGCTGTTGCGATCAATGGTCACAGTCTACGCAGATTACCTCCGCTCTCCTCGCGCAATTACCACACACGGGCTTGTGGCATTTCAAGTATCCGACGTTTTGTTCTGTTTGCTGTTCTTTCGGACCTGCCACTACCTCCGTGTCTGTGTCTGCTGCTGCTGTGGTGGTTGCTTCCGCTGCTGCCCACCTTGTGCCAACTGCCGCGTGACCGCTTTCCCCTCCATGTATCCCCTGCCCTCAGCTCCTCTGCCAGTTGCTGCAGGAATTTCCTCCGGCCTCTCCTGCTGTTGGTGCACCCCTTGAATAAGATGCGGGCATTGATCCCAGCCAGGTCGAGGATGTTATAGAAGACCGCCACTGGCCATCTTCGTGTACCGCCTTTGACGGTGTACGCCCTCGCCATCTGGTCCCGGATGTCCACGCTGTACTTTGTGTTGTTATAGTCAGGGTTCTAAATTAACACCTAATTAACTTACTAGCCATTTTGGCCGGTGATGCATGAGGCAATCATGTCAGTCAGAGCCGCTCTACTGTTCTCGCTCCCTGGGCAGTACTGACTACATTTCCCATGAACACTGTCGTGATGCTACGTAATGACGTATAAGACGCCCATTGGCTGCGCACAGGCAGTGCAACCAACCAGCGGGAGCTCCCCCGTCAAAACATTGTAAGCATGGCGAAGCGGCTACCCACGGCTCCGTCTTCGTCGGCGAAAAAACTGAGAAACTCGACATTTACCCCTCAGTACAGAGCCGAGCAGTTCCCGTACGACTTTTATGTGTCAGGTGAACTGTTGTTTTGCAAAGAAGCAGACCTGAGAAATCATAATTAAAGGTGTAATGCGTGAGAGTTAGCCACCTGTCGGATTCATATTATCGGCATATAATACCAGAGTGACTGCTAACAGTAGCTGCTGTTAGCTAGTTTGCCCCGTTAGCCACAGCCCTCTTAGCTGACTCTGCCTGGGCTGGGAGCTCAGAGGACAGCGGGAGGGTTGGTGTTTTCACTTCTGGCTGGTTAGTATGCTAAGTTGATATAACATTACGAGTATAATTTCTCATTTTGTTGGTCATCTTTGCTCATTTTTTAAATATTTACAACTTAAATTTTCAGAACAATGTTGGTATGCAAACATGTCCTGGATCTGCCTGAGAGCTGACCATGTTTTTATTCAATGAAACCCAGAAAAACACTAAATATACTACTGTATGAAGACATGATGAAGTCAAAATGTTTTTGATGCACTTTACTGTACTGTACGGTACAGTATTGAGGAAATATGTTTGTCACCTCAATTAATTGAAGGTAATTTCTATTTATTTTGTGTACATTTTAGTCATTTACACTAAAAACACAGTTTTTGGTAGTATAATAAGGATAAAAGGTAAAAAAAATCAGGATTCCCAAAAATTAAAACGGAAAAAACGGAATTTGGGAAAAAATAAAATGGAATTGGGGAAAAAAGAAAATGGTTTTTATAGGGCCCTAGAGAAGTGGAAGGAGGCAGGGGATGAGATTGAGAATATCAACAACAGTGCGTGCGAAACGAAAAAAAGAAAGTTCAATGCCAAATGGCTGACAGGTTGTGAATGGCTTGTGTTTGACCATGATAATGTCGTCATGTTTTTCACTGGAAAAAATTTGGCTAGTGGAAATTCTGATTGGCTGGTAACTTTAGAAAGTTACCAGCCACATTGGCTGGTAATCAAAAAAGTTCATTTAGAACCCTGGTTATAGTACATCACAGATTCTGGTTTTGGCTTCGCCGCACTAAAGATGCCCACATCTGTGTGCACGGTGCTCAGGATGCAGACATTCTTCCTCAGCTTTCCCTGGTACACAGTCAGAGTCGCATCACTTCAGCACATTCGTGTTGAACAGCTCCACTTGCTGTTTCACAGAGGGGGCAACTCCCGTTTTCTAACCCTAACCCAATGAAAGCAGTAAACCGAGCGAAAAAATGAAACAATGACACCCTGCGAAATGATGTGTGGTCAATATGACCGCTTCTGGTCGAAATAGGTAAAACATGTCATATTTTCTTTGTCTTTTGTGTAATTTATATAAACAACTATTCTAAATTAAAATACACTTTTAGGAAAAGTCAGGTAACAGCAGTATTGCATTTTTTCATTACCAAAGTTATTGCACGTATAAATTTGAAACCGTTCAAAAAATGTTGAAAACAGCCAAGACGGCCATTCCGGTGTTAAGAGCTCAAGCCATAACAGGGACTAAAAGCTGCCGATTCGTCAGATCTGGTCTCTACCGCGCTACACGACCATTACTACTAAGTGAGAAGAGGCGAGGTGAGTTGCGCTGAGCCGCTGGTACCGGCCATTCACAGAATGGCATCAAAACAGATCTATTCATCTGGTTCAGAGAAAAGAAAAAAGAGGAAACTAGATGAAGAAAAATGTTCACAGGATAAAGGTGAGGTTTTTTTTCATGATGTGGGGTGGAGGGGGTAGCTTTAATACCACATTTTTAGCTAGCTTAAGTATTTGCTTTAGGAAAGGGCTTAAATAAAATGTATATGTCACACGTGAATGCCATAAGAATGACTGACTGAAGGTACACCAATTTTAGTGAATCATATCAGGTCCAGTGTGTTGGCATTACATTTGGGAGGGACGGTGTGTTGTTAGGCAGATATCTGTTATGTCTGCTAAATCCTCGTCCAGTGGGAGCTGCTGTTCCATCATAGACCTCCTCTGCTGTTACATATTTGCCATATAACATTATTTTAGGATTATCTTTATGATTAATTTATCAATTTTAGTGTGTCCTCAGTTTATAGAGCTCTAATGTGAAGTGTGCTAAACAACACTAATACATATGAGGCCTATTGTGGTTTATTATGGACTGTTGTGGCAGTGGATTATTGCCCTGTGTGGATTAACTCAACTGAGTTAGTTGCAGTCTTTCTTTAGCACATTTGTTAGAATATTTATTGTGACAATTTACAGTGCTGTAAAAAAGCATTTGCCCCTTGCAGATTCCTTTTGTTTTTGCTTTTTTGTCACACTTACATGTTTCAGATCATCAAACAAATTTGAATATCAGACAAAGATGGGAAAATACAAAATGCAGTTTTTAAATGATGATTTCATTTATGAAAGGAAAAAAGCTATCCAACCAAGCTGGCCCTTTGTGAACAAGTAATTGCCCCCTAAACCTAATAACTGGTTGTGCAACCCTTGGCAGCAACAACTGCAATCAAGCGTTTGTGATAACTGGCAATGACTCTTTCACATCGCTGTGGAGGAATTTTGGCCCACTCTTCTTTGCAGAATTGTTTTAATTTAGCCACATTGGAGGGTTTTCGAGCATGAATGGCCTGTTTAAGGACATGCCACAGCATCTCAATTTAAGGATTTAAGTCCGGGCTTTGACTAGACCACTCCAAAACCTTCATTTTGTTTTTTTGAGCCATTCAGAGGTGGACTTGCTGGTGTGCTTCGGATCATTGATCTGCTGCATAACCCAAGTGAGCTTGAGCTTAAGGTCACGGACTGATGATCTGCTCTGGTAGCGTACAGAATTCATGGTTCAATCAATTGTGGCAAGTCGTCCAGGTCCTGAAGCAGCAAAGCAGCCCCAGACTATCACACCACCACCATGTTTGACTGTCAGTATGATGTTCTTTTTCTGAAATGTTACGCCAAATGTAACGGGACACACAACTTTCAAAAAGTTTCCCTTTTGTCTCGTCAGTCCACAGAATGTTTTCCCAAAAGTCTTGGGGATCATCAAGATGTTTTATGGTAAATGTGAGACAGGCCTTTGTGTTCTTTTTGGTCAGCAATTGTTTTCGCCTTTGAACTCTCCCACAGATGCCATTTTTGCCTGGTCTCCTTCGTATGGTTGAATCACTCAAGTGAGGTCTGCTGTGCTTTAGATGTTGTTCAGGCTTCTTTTGTGGCCTCCTGAATGAGTTGTCAATGCGCTCTTGGAGTAATTTTGGTAGGCCGGCCACACTGTTCCATGTTGTCTCCATTTGTGGATAATGTCACTGTGGTTCGCTGGTCCCGAAGCCTTCACTGCAAAAAAGGGAGGTCTAAAAACGAGATAAAAACACTAAATCTGAGGGAAAAGGTACTCAAAACAAGTGGCATTATCTGTCCATGCAGCAAGATAATTTCACTTAACAAGATTTCTTAAATTAAGATTGGTAAATCTAGAAATAAGAATGTCTACAGAGGTATTTGGAAGGCTTAAAATAAGCCAAACATTCTGGTTTTAAGATGAGATTACTTAAAATTTAACTTTTTACCACCCTAAATTAAGTGAAATATACTAAGTATAAGCATAAAGATAAGCATAAAATGCTGGTTTTAAGATGAGATTACTTAAAATTTAACTTTTTACAGCTTCGAAATAAGTGAAATATACTAAATATAAGCAATTACAAACAGTCTTTCTTACCTTTAGCAAATTAAACTGAAGATTAGTTAAGAAAAATATCAAATTTAGAGAAAAATTCTATAGTATTAGTGAAGAATGTCTAAACTCTGTCTCAGTCAAGCAGGTTTATCTTGAAACAAGGCTTACTTCATCTTAAAACTAAACCTTAAAAACTAAAGCCTGTCCTTATTTTTATACATCTTACAGAAATCACAACCAGAATGACTTAAGGCAGTGTTGGGCACGTTACTTTTAAAAAGTAATTAGTTATAGTTTCTTCTCCCAAAATGTAGCTGAGTTAGTAACAAAATTACTCCACTGTAAAAGTAATTAGTTACCAGGAAAAGTAACTATTGCATTACTTTTATTTCTTCCCCTTTTGAGCTCGGCAGTCATTTTAGCGTACTCGGCATCTACATATGCCTTTCTGCATGGCAGACCGTCACCTGCTCTCCTCGATATTTTGCCAATGAGGCTCTGAAAGAGTTTGAGTCAACGAACGGGAGAAAGTTCTCAACAACACACCTGCCTATCATTGAATTCAATTCAGTCTGTGTCACAAGTTATTGTGAAGCTGTTAGCGGAGCTCACGTTAGAGTCGGAGCAGACAGCGTCCAAACGGCTCCGAAAGCTTCCAACACAGCAGAACACACCGCACAGAAATGTTCCTGATCTCGTCCGAGTCTCTCCAAACGCTTCAAACGTCCAACGTTTGGGCCGGTGTGTTGCTTCCTTTAGCCACACCTGGACTGCTAACATCATCAACAGCGTCAGCAACGGAGTTTTTGGGTAGTGTCAGTTTTGTAGAAGCGTGTGCCGCTGAGAGATGCTTCATTAGATCAGAGTTGCTTACAACGGACGTAGACAAAGGAGATTACAATGGTGTCTGTACTTCCACTTTGAAAATGTTAACTTGCCCTCCGGACTCGCCTTGCTGCAGTTTACCCCTGCTAGTTTGTGTGTGTGAGGCTGCTGTGTGCGTGTGTGGTTTGTGTGTAAACTGAACATTGCCACTGATTGGCTTACAAACTCTCACTCAACGTTAGAGAGCCAATCATCATCACTTACGCGGTTGTGCTCCCTCACCGGAGGAAAATAAACCAGCCCTGCTGCTCTGGGGGCTGAGAGCCGAGTCGCTAATTACAGCTTCAATGATCAGCTTCAGTTTGTAACGCGCCACATTTAATAGTCGGTAACAATAACGGTGTTGTAACGATGGAAATAGTAAGTAGTTAGATTACCCGTTACTGAAAAAAAGTAGCGCAGTTAGTGACGCTGTTTATTCTAATGTCGTTATTCCCATCACTGCTTATAAGAGCGTTCAACATTTCGGACTGATAAAAGATATCTTTGTGATAGATTCCTCTTTAGTTGCTTTTGAGTACCAGCGTTATGAAACACTGAATCTGAGTCCAGAGTTGTTGGCATTTGAGGTGGCAGTTCCCAATGTTGCCCAGGCTACAGAATTTGTAAAAGAATTGACTGCATTTCCTATTTTCCAGTTAGTTTTAGAGACAATACCTTTGTTCCACTAAAATATAGTCTTTGTGACATTATTGCCCACAGACATTAATATGGAGGAACAATAAGTATGTATAGGTGTATCATGTATTGGGTGACCCAGTTTGCCTGTTTCCTGTTTTGTGTTTCCTGTGCCAGTTTTGTGAACAAACATTGGTCATCGCCTGCTTGAAGTCAGAGCAATAAACTCTGTTTTTTTGGATGCTTTTTGTGTGACTCTTGAATCAAGCAAGTTGAGTTTGTAACTGAATCTTAAAACAAGATTTATTTTGATGAGACTTTGGGGGAGAGATGTAATATATCATTTTAACAGTTATTTGCCTAATTTTAAGATTTTCTGCCTATTTGAGAAAAAAAAGATAAGGTTTGCTTGATATAAAATTATAGTGTAAAGTTGAACATTTAGAATAAGAAATTAACTCTTAAAACAAGACAAATTAACACACAAACAAAACACCTCTAAATCTAAGTTCTTTTTTCTTGGTAAGAACCAAATAATTTGCAATGTTCCCAGAGGAAGCTTGCTCAATGAGAGTTCTCATTTAAGTCTCATTGTAGTCTTTTTTGGTCTCAAACATTTCTAGTTTGTTTCTCCTAAAATTCCTTAGGAGGAATAGGTGAGACTTTACAGCTAGCAACAGGAACCTTACTTGAGACATGAACTTTATTTGAGCCCTCCTTTGGAGACAAAAAATAGCAATATTGGAGCCATACCCAGAGGAAAATTTTACTGCTCAAAGCTTGCTCCTTTCCAGCACAAGGGAGACAAAACTGAGCTTTCTCATTTGCTTCTCCTAAAATTCAGTAGGCGCAATAGGTGAGACATGACAGCTAGCAACAGGAACTTTACTTGAGACATGACAGCACTTTATTTGAGACCTCCTTTGAAAACAAAAATGAGCAATACTGTAGCTATTATGGAGCATATATGGGTCAGTGACAAATAAGAGTTTGCATTATAAGCAATTCAAAAATGTTTTAATAAATAGTTTTAAAAGCTTGCATCAGCTTTGCAAAAATGTATATTTTGTATTTCTGTTGGTTTCATGTCATTTCAAATAGCTTTTGAACATTTTTTTTTACAAAAGGAAAGACAGATTGCCCCTGAAAATGTCAAGTGGTGTAACCACAACAAAAGGAGAAATATTAAATATCTATTCCCACCTAAAGTATATGCAAGTGTAATTATAAAAACAGTTACTTAATTTTAATATATTACTTGAAAATAGATTTAATTAGGATTCTTTTAAAATAAACTTTAATGCGTATTTGCAATATAGACCAGGACAAATGCTGAAAACCCTTGGCGTTTTCTAAATAACATTTGACAAATTATGCATAAACTGTTAATTAATATGGTAGTACATTGAAATAGAGGATTACATCTTATTACCCATGAATTTTCCTGTAAATTATAATATTTTTATGAAAAATACTGCATACACCAATTGACAAAACCAGTTACACCACCTGACCATGTTGCTTTTACAGAAGAAACTGGCATTACAAATTAGGGATGCACCGATCCGACTTTTTCAATCCCGATACCGATACCGATGCCTGGACTTTGTGTACCTGTCGATACCCGATACCGATCCGGTACCGTTGATGAATTAATCATAAACTGTATACCGTCCACCTTATACCATGTGGAAGAGACTAAAGGCACCAGACTTTCCTAACTAAACATTACTTTCCTAACGAAGACAAAATAATCACACATATACCAAACATTGTAAACATGTGCAACATTATTATTATTAATAATACTAATAATGATAATGATGACGATAATACATTTAATTTATATAGCCCCTGTCAGGGTACCCAAGGACACTTAACAAAGTGGAACAAATAAAACAAAAAATAAATGGAGTGCCTGTCAGTCAGCACGGAGGGAACACTAGCACCGAAGTCAGTAGCACCGTCTGTGTACAAACTAGCGTCTGGAGGCTCTGTGCACACAGCGGGGGCGACGCAGGAGACCAAGAGATCCAATCCAAGCGATGAAGCCTGGGGTGAAGTGACAGCAGAGGTCCATGTGCTCCTGTGCTGAACACCTGAAGGCCCCGCCAGCAACGGCGGAGTAGCGACCATCCAACATAGCTGCGAGACCGCAGCAGCAGAGGAGAGCGATAAAACAGCCGGGCGGTGAGTAACCCTGAGGTTGTGGTGGAGGGACGACCAATGGAGCAACGATGGACAGCCCACATAGTATTGAGTACGTCGGTTTGAAAGTTAGCGTTGCTAGGCTAACAGCTGACCGATGAGGCTAACAACTGATGGCGGGGCTAACAGTTAATCAGCGGAGAAATGTGACGTAAGTGCAACGTCCTGCAAACAGGAATCCAAAATAAAACATAGCAGCTGAACCTGAGAATAAACTAATAAAAAGTTGGTCAAACAACAACTAGTGCTCTTCCAGCATGCGACACACTGACGCTGACGAATGACGCAGGATGTGCTGCGACGGAGGAAAAAAAAACTGGATCGGCCCGTGGATCTGTTCATTTTTCCGATCCCCGATCCAGCTGTTTTGTTAATATCGGGCCAATATCCGATCTTAATATCGGATCGGTGCACTCCTACTACGAATCAAGCATGACAGTCAACAAGGTCAATTGAACTTGTGCTTTTTATAATTTTCAATGAAGAAAAAACGTTAACAACAAGAATTGGGTGTTTTCTTTAGGAAACATACAGTTTAGGAAACAAACATGGCAACAAAAATCATGTGAACTTCTGTTCTTTTATGAAATCATTTTAAAAAACACCTTCCAAAAGCCTCTCCGGGAACCATCACCTTATCGCGGTGGAGAGGTTTGCGTGTCCCAATGAACCTGGGAGCTAGGTTGTCAGGAGCCATGTGCTCCCGGTAGGGTCTCCCAAGGCAAATTGGTCTCAGGTGAGGGGCCAGACTAAGTATGGTTCAGAATACCCCATGAGAAATAGAGGTGTGAGGCGAGAGACCTTGCCCGGAGGAAGCCCGGGGCCCACGTCTGGAGCCAGGCCTAGACGGAAGGCCAGTGAGCGAGCGCCTAGTGGCCGGGTCTGCCACGGGGCCCGGCCGGGCACAGCCGGAAAGAGCAACATGGCACTTCTCCCTCCCCCATCCACAGGACCCACCATCCAGAGGAGAAACCGCTGGGGTCGGGTGCGCTGCCATATGGGTGGCAGTGGTGGTGACGGGCCTCGGCAACCCAGACCTGGGTGGCAGAGGCTGACTCTGAGGACGTGGAATGTCACCTCTCTTGAGGGGAAGGAGCCGGAGCTGGTGCGGGAGGTTGAGCGTTACCGGTTGGATCTGGTGGGGCTTGCCTCCTTACACAGCATTGGCTGTGGATCCAAACTCCTGGATAGGGGCTGGACACTATTCTTCTCCGGAGTTGCTAAAGGTGTGAGGCGCCGGGCGGGTGTGGGGATACTCACAAGTCCCCGGCTGAGCACCACCGTGTTGGAGTTTACCCTGGTGGACAAGAGGGTCGCCTCCCTACGCCTAAGGGCTGGGGGGAAAACTCTGACTGTTGTTTGTGCATATGCACCAAACAGCAGTTCGGAGTATGCAGCCTTCTTGGAGGTCCTGGCTGGGGCCCTGCAAGGGGCCCCAGTGGAGGACTCCATGGTCTTACTGATGGATTTCAAAATCCACCTGCCACAGTGTTTTTTTTACCAGCCAAAATTGTTTGTGCCTGAAAAAAAATATGAATGACAATTCACAGTTAGCTTGATCACACACACGTACCACTAATACACTATACCGTATGTACACACACGCACACACACACACACACACAAACGGGCTGCTAAGTTGTAACGATAACAGAACAGAGCAGCCATTGCACTGTGTCACTGTGCTGTACTTTAGTTATCTACTAACGTTAAAGCAGGTTGGTACTTATTTCCGATTGCATGGACGTTCCGAAACAGGAGCTTCATCCTCTCCAACTGCGCTGTTTTCATTGACGTCAGTGCCTTGACCGCAGCTGTCAGCTCTGGGGGAGCTGCCTCCCCCACTTTACAGTTGATCGTGTGCAAGTGGTTTTTTGAGGACTCGTGGTCCTTAATTGCCTCTAAGTTTTTTGTCCAGATTACAAATGGGTTTGATTTCGCTTTCTCCAAGCCATACATACGGCAATCCTGACAGTACATTTCTTCTGTTGTGACATCGTAGAACAGCCAATCGCGAACCTTGCAATCCCCGCTTACTTTCCACTTCGTATTAAAACGTCTTTTTTTTATTTTTCTTTAAATCGTTCTCCTCGTCCTCCTTTTGTTGGCCTGTTACAGCCGGCCTCTTCACGCTAGCAATATGCCGCCACATTGCAATCCCCGCTTACTTTCCACTTCGTATTAAAACGTCTTTTTTTTATTTTTCTTTAAATCGTTCTCCTCGTCCTCCTTTTGTTGGCCTGTTACAGCCGGCCTCTTCACGCTAGCAATATGCCGCCACATTTTGGTTTTGAAAATCCAAGAAAATGGGGCAGGGGCTTAACAACACACTGTAGAGTCTAAAATCTGAGTCACAAACCACCATCCTAACTAGGAAATGTCTAGCTGAGCATTAGATACAGGAGGAAAGTACCTGAAAGGCCTGCAGTAGACACGATGAAGTCATGATTGCTGTATATGGAAATTGTGCATGATATGAATGTAATAAACAAAAGATGACCTATGCCAGATGACACCGAAGCCCCAGACAGGGAGGGGGCTGAGAATGGGGGTCTGGCACCTTTTTTAAGACCTTACTTGGAAGGTTTTCCACCGGTATAACCCAAAAATGGAAGATTATCGTGGATAAGGGTATTGATCAGGCCAAAAGGTAGGAGGATCCAAGGGCATGGAAACCCTCGGACCCAAATAGTATATAAAGAGAGGCATCAGACAGAGAAATCAGTTCATCCCGGGAGAGCTCACTGCATGTATCTTGTGTTGTGAATTAAACATCATTGACCTGAAGACCAGCTGTTTCATCCTTATTCGAGACTCCATCTGTGAGTGTTTTTATAGTTTAAAGTCAGATTTTTGATAAATTGAGACAAGTAGTTTTGGCACTACATTTTGGCGAGCTAGCCAGGAGGTGTGGCCAGGCAGATCCTGCGGTGGAAGGACTGGGCAGGAAGGGACGGCAGCGCTCAAGGGCCCTCAAAACCACCATTTAGGTGAGTTAATAGTTACACCAAAACACATGAGTAATGCTGTCCACTCCCTCCCAGCCCCCAAGTCTCAGGTACTATGCTAAAAAGGCCCTCCAAAAGAACCTAGAACCATCTGTGTAATGTTGTGTAATGTTAAAGACCTGAATTGAGGTAATTTAAAGGGCATGAAACAATGACTTTTCAGGTCAAGGTTGTATTAATGCTGTAAATAATAGCTGATGTATAATTGAACTATACTGTGGCATACATAAGCCAAGCCAAGTAAGAACACATGTGTATATATGAAACAATGCCAAATAAATAAGCTGTATATGATTTAACCCTAATCATTTCTTTCTCCTTCCTTTTTCCCAGCATACCAAATAATAGTAATTGAATAAGATCTGTGTGTGACTTAACCTTAACCATCTCTTTCTTTTCCTAATATATGAGACAAACACATGTATGATACATAATGGATAGGATTGAGAAATTACTCTTTAACATACTGATCTGTGCATGGATTGGAATGGTCATGAGTATGTCAGGAGGGATAATATGGCTGATGGTAAGGTACCATGAGGAAGAAAATACAGTACAGAACAGCTCATGGTGTAATGATACACAGTGAGAAGGTAAGGCTGCAAGAAAGAAAAAGAGATAGAAGGCGTTTCAAACTTTGTTTAGACAAACCACTGCGTGTGGGGATGCCAAGGCATAAAGATCATTGGTGCTAATATACAGCCAGTCGGGGGCTGTTGTAAATCAAGACAGTATTGCTGTACAGTTTATAGTCTGTCACATTGTGATGACAAATGGTAGGATAAACTACAGTGCTACTGTGTCAACCTCATCAGTTTAAACCAGTTCTCAAAAACGCAGCTAAAGTAAATGTATTAAATGTTGTTGTTGTCCAGCTAGTTGGATCATTTTTTGCTAAGGAAGAAGAGCTCAGAGTTACCCGCGCCTGTTCAGGGGGGTTTTCTGACCCGTGCCTGTTGAGGGGGGGTCAAAGGAGGACTGGAGGTCAAGAATAATCGTTGTGTGAATGATTTAGACCAAGGTGAATCCAGTGTGGCTAGAAAGCCAGGTCGTCAACCCGTCTGGGGCGACTCCTCGATGAGATAAAGGATCCTGGAACAGTGCCTAATGAGAGGACTGTTGCCGATACTGTAAGAGCAGCTGCAGAAAAGAAACTATAAAGGCCTTGTAGATACTTGTATAAAAAGTGTGGGTGTGGAAAGTAGTGGAATGAATGTGAAGCAGTTTTTGTAAATAATAAATAATGGCAGTGTTTATGAAAATAAAGTAATAAGAAGAGAATGAAGAACAGCAATCAAAACAAAAGGAAAAGTACATAGTCAATGTGAAACTGTTTATATAAGAATAAGAAAAATAAGAATAGCCGAAAAAAGGGAGGGCCGAAGAGGAGCAGTCTGTTCTAAAAATAGAGCAACACACACACCGAGGAAAAGCCCGGGCCTGCTGCAGTCAGCCAAGGGCCTGAGTAGAGACAGACAGTGAGAAAAGTTATGGGAATAACCCAAAGTAAAAGCCCAACTGGATTAACACCGGTTGAGCTAATAATGCTAAAACACTCAGCACAGAAACACAGAATCCAAAAGTGCATGAAGTCATGGCACAAGTCAACCTCTGGAGGAGCTAGGTGGCCCCTTACAGGGACATTTAATCCAAATTACTGCGACCAAGTGGAAGCAGAACTACGTAAACAAGATGTAAGAAATGATGAGACATCAGAAAAAGAGAATGAGTCACACTGAACAGAGAGAAGTGCTGCAATATTTTAGGATGGAAGGAGCACAGAGGCAGATGGCAGTACAGCAGAGAGAGGAACAAGGCGAGACCAAACCCACCGCCCCACCTCTAGATACATTATCACCACCGCCACCACCTTATAAGTTACTGGAAAGAGGAGGCCAATTCCCACTGAAAGAAATAGATGGCACTATAACAGGGACCCTTGAGGTAGCCTTAACAGTAAAGGAAAAACCCCGATATAGAAAAGCACAAACCCCGGCACATAGACATAACGTAAGATATAGACAAAGAAAACGAGAGCAGACGGACTCAGAAGACGAAGAACTCTCTATACACCAAAAGAAGGTGCACAAGCTAAACAGCCGCTCAGAGGGTAATTTGAACAGATCGCGAGAGCCCGAACCCATGACAGACAATCTAGACAGAGAATTAGATGATAGTAGTGACAGGTCAGTGGCCTCTAGTAGAGAACTGGGGGGAATGTATGGATCAAAAATAGGGCATAGGGGGGAACAACAGTGGCGCCCTGAAACTGCACGCCAATCGACACCAAATGACCAAGAAGGGACAAAGATGAGGGAGGAACTCGCACGACTGTTGGACCGATATGAACAAGAAGAGACATGGAGACAATGGCAGTGGCTGAGAGAACAGCGTGCACGGGTAAGACGCAACAGCCTGGATAAGTATCCACATCATCCTCATGACTATCGCCCACCAAGTGAAACACGAGTGGCACAATGGAGAAAAGAACACCAGGAAAGGATGATGGAAGAGGCAGGGACCCCTGGAGGAGGAAAACAGGTACTTCAACCAGGAGCACAAGGTCGTCAGGGAGAAGAGACCCATACCACACGTAAATCCAACTCCCCGGTGCTGAGTGCTCAAGGCTCTGACAGTCTTGAAGCAGACATGAACGCACTCGTAAAGGACATGGACGAAACACTGCAGGAGCTGAGGAATGAGATGGACCTGACACGCAGACAGATGGAAGAGGACACTAGATACATCCAAGAACAAAAGGAACGACCGCAGAAGGAAGTGGGAAAGGAGCAAGAACAGCAAAAGGCAAGTGGCATCAACAGTCCAAGACATATGCAGTAAAAGTGGCAGTTAAAGGACAAATGGAAACCAGTCCACTCTATAAAGACCTACGAGGCCGGATGGTCGTGATACCCAATAAGCAACAAAACCCAGCAAAAAAAGAAGAAGAAGAAGAAGAAGAAGAAGAAGAGCTGGAGGAGGAAAGGGAAGAAGAGGGTGTCCAATATTTTTCGTATAATGACGAAAAAAGAGGGGGGAGGAGCCGAGAGCCTTTACCTGTCCACTCATGGCCAAAGGCAACGCAGGTGAAAAATATGTGCCGTGGACCTTTATGGACCTAACGGGACTAATAAACCGCATGCCTGCATTGACAGAAGGAGCTGACAAGTGGATCAGAGCCTTTGAGGAGAACACAGCAGGAGTCAAACTGGCCATGGGGGACATCAAAGCCATACTGATGAAAATGGTAGGACAGCAGACAGCAGCTGAAATCCTTACAGATGGAAAAGCCAAAGGCGTAGTTGGCAACAACAGACAGGATGATGTAGCGTTTGGGCCTTACAGAAATGACATATGGGCTGCGCTAAGGAGCAAGTATCCATCCAGGATTTACCCATCCAAGCTGGAGAAACAAAACCTGAAGGAAGGAGAAAACCCAGCACAGTTCCTGCACGACTTCCAGAGGAAATGGAAAGAAGAGACTGGAAGTGAGTGGAACGCCAACGAAGCATCCAAAGCTTTGTTTATGTTGTATGTAAAGAATGCCATGCCTAAAGAGGTAAAGAGCAAACTGAATCAGGTGGTCGGCCTAATGAAGATGGAATGGCCAGTGTTCTCAGAACACGTCATACACTATCTGGAACAATACAGAGCTGATAAAACCAACCAGGAAAAACAAAACAAGATGCTAGCTGGGAAGCTAACACAGCTGCAGATTGGAGAGCTAACAAAAACATCAAGAAAGACAGAGAGAAAGCAAAGTACCAAGCAGCAGTGACTTCAACCACAACAGAAACCAAACCTGAACCCGCACCTGAAACAAAAGGTGAACCCACTGTCACTCAAGCACCTGTGTACGCAGCTGTAATGGCCCAGCCCCAGACACAGCCCTCTGCTGCTCAACAGCCGCAACAGGCTCCAGCCTCAACAGCAGTACAAGTTCCTCCAATACACCTTCACCTCAGTCAGGGAGAGGAAGTGGTCTACCAACCACAAGGAAGAGGAAGACCCACTCAAAATGGAGGACCTCCACAAAGAGGAAGATGGCGGCAAGGGCCTCAACCTGGATATAACCAACGTCAACAAGCCAATGGACAGAACCAACAAGGCTACCAGAGATATGACGTCCAGTGTTGAGGATGTGGACAATCTGGACACCTGCAGAGAAACTGCCCATCCAACCCCTGGATAGGGCCTGCTGCACAAATACAACAATAGGGGTGCCCGGAGAAACCTGAAGGGGAAGTAATTGCACCTGCCCTAACTACACAACCCCAAAAAGAACCCACCATAGAGGTAACTATCCAAGATCGCCAGCACCACTTTATGGTGGACACAGGCGCTACACACTCCTTTATTGGAAAAGAAGGAGCTGAACTTCCCCTCTCATCAGCTAAAATTCGGACCGTTGGTTTCTCGGGAAAAACACAAGTAATACCAGTCACAGAACCTGTCCCCATGAAGATTGCTGGAAAAACTGTCTATGCACCTCTCCTCTACACTGTCGACACACCTATCAATCTGCTAGGAAGAGACATTTTGTGTCGATACAAGCCAGAATAAAGTGCACACCTGATGGTCCACACTTTGACCTGCCCGAAGAAAACCTGCAAATGCTAATGGCACCAGTAATGGAACGACAAACACCAACCAAAGAAGCACAAGTGTATTGGATGAAGATCACATCACAAACGTCGTTCTTACAGCAGGAATGGGAAGCTTGGAAGCTGTTTGTCACTAATTTCTATGAAGCAGCTAAAGAACCCACTCTCCCACTGCACTGCACTATGATGTATGATGCAGAAGGTGATCAAGAAGATTATGATGCATGCTGGAATGAACTGATTAACCACTCCACAACTGCCATACAGTATCAAGACATCATAATGGGACCACAAGGAGTGGCAGCAGCAGTGAAACTCACAGAAGATGTAAAAGACTGGTTTCAAGATCTCAAGTCAGTACCACATGTGACACTGTTAGTGGCAGATGGATACCAGTCACATGAGATAGGTCCAATGATAAGAGAAGCACAGCAAATCAGAGAATGAACTCCTACAGATAGCCCACACGTTCATGCCTCCCCAGACAAAAAGTTCTTAAGGATCTCATACTCACAGGCTGATGAAGTAACTGCTGAAAAGGTACTACTGCCAATGGAGATAGAGACCAACATGATGATGGAAAAAAGCCACGAAGACCTGTTATCCCAAGTCCCATCACAGCTTTGGTCCGTACATAAAACAGATGTAGGTTTAGTAAAGTCAGCAACCCCACAACGGTTTAACATAAAAACAGATGTACATTTGCCATACCAGAGACAATATCCCCTGAAAAGAGAAGCACTTGAGGGAATAAAGTCAACTATTGAAGGTTTAGTAGAAGCAGGAGTATTGATAAAAACCAAAAGCCCATGTAACACACCCATTTTTCCCATAAGGAAACTAAATTTAAACAGTTATAGACTGGTACATGATCTTAGAGCCATTAATGCCATAGTGACAGAGGAAACACCAATTGTGCCTGATCCTCACACTCTGCTGTCTAACATCCCTCCAGAAACAAAATGGTATACTGTCATAGACTTGTGCTCTGCATTTTTCAGTGTGCCTGTTCATCCTGACTCTCAGTATTTGTTTGCATTTACCTATCAGGGCCAGCAGTACACCTACAGTCGGTTGCCACAGGGTTTCGTGCACTCACCCTCTATTTTTAACAAAGTTCTGGCCGAGGACCTGCGACATTTGGATGTGCAGTCCACCACCCTGATGTATGTTGATGATATCCTTATTTGCTCAGAAAACAAGGAGCAGTGTGAAAAGGACTCTGTCACTGTCCTAAAAGCATTAGCAGCGGGTGGACATAAGGTCAGTAAAGACAAATTGCAGTTCTGTCAACAGACTGTAGAATACCTAGGCCGACAACTGAGTGGGAATAAAAGGCAAATTGCACCCTCTCAAGTTGAAGCAGTGACTAAGGCCCCAAAACCGCAAACGGTGGGCCAAATGTTGTCTTTCTTGGGCATGACGGGCTACAGCAGACCATGGATTTGTGATTACGCAATGAAAACAGCTCCTCTGAGAGCTTTGATACGTGTTGCGGGCCAAACCCAGAGGTCAGCCCAACTAAAATGGACAGAAGAGGCAGATAAGGCTTTCTTTCTCCTCAAAACAGATATGCAGATTGCACCTGCTCTGGCCACCCCTGATTACACTAAGAGTTTCCATCAATATGTTACTGAAAAACAAGGTTATGCATGTGCTGTGCTTATGCAGGATTCTCCCACAAGTAAACAGCCTCTAGCCTATTACAGTGCTAAACTGGATAACATAGAAAAAGGCTTGCCACCCTGTTACCAGGGACTAGCTGCTGCTGCTTTTGCCTATAAGAAGGCATCAGTATTAACAATGGGTCATCCTGTTACATTGTATACATCACATCAACTGCACGCCATGCTAACCAGTCCACGTTTTGTGTTGACCCAAGCCAGAAGAACTGGCTATGAAGTATTGTTGTCAGGGACAGAGTTAACAATACAGAGATGCAACACCATTAATCCAGCAACTAGAATGGTGTTGCCTACAGATGGCACTCCTCATGACTGCCTCGCTGATACCGACACATTTATGAAAGTACGTGATAACTTGTACAATCAACCTATCCCATCAGACATCACACTATTTGTAGATGGATCCTGTGTCCGCGGAGACACTGGTAACTGTGCAGGGTATGGGATCGTAAAGCTAAACCCTGATCAATCGTTTACTAAACTCCAATCAGTACAAGTGGATCAACCATGCTCTGCCCAACTGGCAGAGATAAAGGCTATCACTGCAGCTTGTAAGATAGCTGCTGGAAAAAGAGCAACTGTCTATACAGATAGTGCTTATGGATATGGTGTTTGCCATTGTGATGACCCCTGCTGTTGAGGCAGCAGCTTTCTGATGTGACTCGGGTTTGTGGGAGGAGTCTGGTTGACCAGAGACACCTGGGCCCAATGTCCTGAGATTATAAAATCCACTAGTCATTCATTCATTCTCTCTCTCTCCTCTCCAGCAGAAGTCCCACGGGGTGATGTGGCAGCCACAGCTTTCCTGAGTTTCCTTATCCTCTGTTTATGCACTTTACAACACACACCCATTACATTCTACACCCATGCACATCCCACACTACTGATAATACTGATGTTCACATTTCATCTAGTGATTATTTTTCATTCATTGCACATTTCGTTACTTCTGTTAAATAAATATATTTTGTTAAACCTCCTTAAATTCAGTGTGTCTCCCGTTTTGTCATGGCCCAAAGAGCCAGGTCGTGACAAATGGGGGCTCGTCCGTTCGTGATTTTCAGTAACATGCTGTGATTTGTTAGACAGTTGGGTTTGCAGATTTGTTTGGCACGTGCTTGTGTTTACACGTTGATCAGCTGATGAGGGTCTGGTGCGCGTGTAGGTCGGTGGTGAACGCCGTCTTTGTTTCAGTGTTGCCTGGAGTTTTGGGGGGTCGCGCTGAATTTGGAGGGTTTTGTGTCCGTGGAAGCATTTTTCATACAGTGAGGTTTTCCTTATTGGCTGTGAGAAGTCCAAAGAGAAGGTAAGTGTTGCTGCCCCGATGCGCTGTGTTTGGAGTTTTCCCTGTTAGGCTGCAGTGGCGTTTCCCCTTTGGGTCACGTCAGTTTTTTTCTTTGTGTAGTGTTGTGGCAACGTGGTTAGTGTCAGCTGTCTACGGACAGGTGTCTCGGGAGCACGTCCGTGGGATCTTGCGTGGCGGCCTGCTCGCAGGTGGCTTCTCAGACCCGCTGGTTTCCAGTGCGTAATTACCCGCCGCACGCCGCATGAAGACTAGGGGTGAGTTTAGTCAGATTTTGGGCTAGGCAGTTAGAGGGAAATACTCCTCGGGATAAATTTGCCTCATTTGTATGCGTTTGGGGGGTAATACTGTGCGTTCTGTTTGGTCGATCTTGATACTATGGCTTCTTCCTTGTCGGAGTTTTTTGATGCGCCCTCGGAGGTGTTTGTTAATGGCTGTACTAAAGAACAGTTGATGCGAATAGCCGAGCATTATGAGATTAATGTGGCAGAAAAGAAACGCAAGGCAGAAGTTAAAAGTGTTGTTTTGTCCGCCTTAGTGGAGAGCGGCGTTTTGGAGAAGGGAGAGCTTTTGTCGGATGTGGCACAGGTGCCAATATCCGTGCCGGTGTCTGCACCCGGGTCGGGGCTGACTTTTGCGCAGCAAAAGGAGCTGATGATGATGCAGTTTGAGCAGGAGAAAATCCGGTTGAAGGTAGAGATGGAGCGGCAGCAAACCGAAAAAATTAAACTGGACTTGCAACAGTATGAATTGAAGTTGATCCATGATGGTAAACTTTCACATAAAACAGAGGAGAGGCTCTCTCAGTCAGGGCAAGTTGCATTTGATGTTGGGGCCAATTTGCGCTTGATGCCCAGATTTAATGAGCGGGATCCTGATACGTTTTTCACTTTATTTGAGCGGATTGCGGATGCGAAAAACTGGCCTGATGCTGACAAGACTTTGATGCTTCAATGCGTCCTCACGGGTAGGGCCCAGGAAGCATATTCAGCGCTGAGTGCGAGTGATTGTCGGAGTTATGCGAAGGTAAAATCTGCTGTCTTGAAAGCATACGAGTTGGTCCCCGAAGCTTATAGTCAGAGGTTCAGGAACTGGGGGAAAAGTGACAGACAAACTAACGTGGAATTTGCTCGGGATTTGCTGAGCCATTTCAACCGCTGGTGTTCCGCCGCGAGTGTTGAGAGTTTTGAGGGGCTTTGTGAGTTGATGGTGTTGGAACAATTTAAAAATTCAATTCCTCAGCGCATTGCAACGTATGTAAGTGAACAGAAAGTAACCACCGTACATAGAGCGGCTGAGCTGGCTGACGATTTTGTGTTGACGCACAAGCGCGGTTTTGGTGAGGTGTGCGCGGCTAGTGAGTTGAGACGTACAAGTAACAACTACGGTAACTCTCGTTACGGCGTTCAGTCCTCAGTAGCGGGTTCCGCGCATACACTTAGAGCCTCACGCGTGAGAGATGATGGGGGCAGGAGTGGCTTATGTCATTATTGTCATGGTGCGGGCCACTGGAAGGATCAATGTCCGGTGTTGCGGAGTGGGAATAAATGTAAGTCTTATCCAACTGCTCCTGCTCCAGCCTTGTGTTCCAGTGCTCAGGGGCCAGTTCCTGAATGTGGTGATTTTGAGCCCTTCATTGCAAATGCTGTTGTTTCTCTGGTGGGCAGTGAGGAGCGTGTGCCTATAAAATTTCTGAGAGATACAGGCGCTAAGCATTCGTTCATTTTGGGATCAGTATTGCCTTTTTCGCCTGCGACGAAAACAGGGGATTTTATTCTGATGCGAGGTATGGAGATGGGATTGGTACCTGTACCGCTGCATAGTATGATGCTTGATTGTGATCTGGTGCAAGGTGTTGTTGCAGTTGGTGTGCGTACAGCGTTGCCAGTTGATGGGGTGGCCTTGATTCTGGGAAATGATCTGGCTGGTAGCGCGGTGTGGGCTAGTCTGCCGCCTTCTCCTGTAGTTACACCTAAGCTGATAGTAAATGTTGGGCCGGATGAGTGTGGTCGGAAATATCCCGATGTGTTTCCATCCTGCGCCGTGACCCGTGCACAGCGTGCTAGGGCTGCTTCAGACGTGGGTGTAAGTGGAAAGCAAAAGGTGACGAAAGCTGTGATTCCTCTACCTGATCTTCCCCCGTCCATTCCTCGGGCGGAGTGGGTTAAAGGTCAGCAGGATGATCAGTCTCTGTCCAGTTTGGTGACCAGTGCTTTGCCTAAGAGTGAAATGGAAAATGTGGCTCGTGGTTATTTTTTCCAGGATGAGTTGCTTGTGAGGAAATGGGTGCCGTGTGAAGATGACTTTGTCGGTGAGCCAGTGTTTCAGGTTGTTGTGCCTGAAAAATTCCGTGAAACAGTATTAAAGATCGCACATGATGAATCAGGTCATTTGGGGGTGAGGAAGACTTATGACCGGGTTTTGCGATATTTTTTTTGGCCGAAGTTGAAGCATGATGTTTCTAAGTACATAAAATCGTGTCATACATGTCAACTGACAGGTAAGCCGAGTCAGTCAATTAAGCCAGCACCTCTTTGTCCCATTCCAGCAATTAGTCAACCATTTGAACATCTGATTATAGATTGTGTGGGGCCGTTACCAACCTCAAAATCTGGTTGCTCTTATTTGTTGACGGTGATGTGCCAGACGACAAGATATCCTACAGCATATCCTGTGCGTTCGATCTCTGCAAGAGCAATAGTTAAGGCGTTGACACAGTTCATTTCCATTTTTGGCATTCCGCGTGTGATTCAGAGTGACCAAGGCTCAAATTTTACATCTCACATGTTTTCACAGGTGTTGAATCAGTTGAAGGTGAAGCACAACCGTGCGTCGGCGTATCATGCTCAGAGTCAGGGAGCGCTGGAGCGCTTCCACCAGACATTGAAGTCCCTGTTGCGTGCGTATTGCACAGAGATAGGGGGAGATTGGGAGGAAGGCCTACCTTGGTTAATGTTGTCAGCCCGAGAAGTTGTGCAGGAGAGCACTAGGTTTAGCCCTAATGACCTTGTGTTCGGCCATAGAGTGCGTGGTCCCTTAGCAGTCCTGCGGGATGGCTTGGGTGATACTGATCCACCAAAGAATTTCATTGATTACGTGAATGGTTTCCGTCATCGTTTGTTTACAGCGGCTGAGAAAGCGCGTGAAAATCTTGGAGTGGCTCAGGCTAAGATGAAAACTGTGTATGACCGGCGGGCAGAGCGTCGCCAGTTTAGTCCTGGGGATCAGGTCTTGGCTCTCACTCCGGTTGTAAGTTCACCATTTCAAGCGAAGTTCTCAGGCCCGTACACTGTGGAGCGACAAGCGTCGGAGCAAAACTATTTCATATTCACTCCAAAGCGTAGGAAGTCTTCCCGCCTTTGTCATGTCAACCTGTTGAAGCCGTATTATTCACGTGATCCTGCTGTTGTACCTGAGTCCAGTCCAGTCCAGAGTTTAGATGTCAGTCCTGTGCTTACTGTTGGTTCTGTGTCCTCAGTTTTGATTCCTCCGGGTATCATGAACATAGAGGAGGTGGATGTGCGAGCACCTGATGACCCTGTGATGTGTGGTAGGCTGAAGAATTCAGAGACGTTGTGTAACTTGGAGAGTTTACTTGTTCACTTATCTGAAGTTCAAAGCAGTGAGTTGAAAGATGTAATCAGGGAGTATCCAGTTCTGTTTGGTGATACACCATCGCGTACACACTTAATAGAACATGATGTTGACGTTGGCGACAGTGCACCGATTAAGCAGCGTTTCTATAGGTGTGCACCACACAAACAGAAGGTGATGGAGTCTGAGGTCAAATATATGCTGGACAATCACATTGCAGTTCCATCATCATCTAGTTGGGCTTCACCCTGTCTGCTGGTTGATAAATCTGATAAGTCTCCTAGGTTCTGTACGGATTATCGAAAAGTGAACAAAGTCACAAAGTCAGATTCTTATCCTTTGCCGCGAATGGACGACTGCATAGACCAGGTTGGTTCAGCAAAGTTTGTGAGCAAGTTCGACTTGCTGAAGGGGTATTGGCAAGTTCCGCTTTCTGCTCGTGCTAGAGAGATTTCTGCGTTTATAACGCCTACAGGATTGTATGAGTACACAGTAATGAGTTTTGGGCTACGGAACGCACCTGCAACTTTTCAGCGTCTAATGAACTTGGTTGTTGCAGGTCTTGAAGGCTGTGCAGTTTATCTGGACGATGTAGTTGTCTTCAGTGACACGTGGGATGCTCATGTCCAGCGCGTCCGGGCCTTGTTCAGTCGGTTAGCTGAGGCGCGACTCACCGTCAATCTGGCGAAGTGTGAGTTTGCCAGGGCGACGTTGACGTATCTTGGTCGGGTAGTCGGACAGGGGCAGGTGCGTCCAGTCGATGCTAAAGTGAGAGCTGTTGTGAAGTATCCCGCTCCAGCTACAAAAAAAGAATTGATGCGTTTTCTGGGTTTAGTCGGCTATTATAGGAGCTTTTGCAAAAATTTTTCAACTGTAGTTGCACCGCTGACTGACCTGTTGAAGGGCAGGGCGAAATTTGTGTGGTCTCCTCACTGTCAAAGTGCATTTGAGAATGTGAAATCCCTCCTGTGTTCAGCTCCAGTCCTGGCTGCACCGTGCTTGAATAAGCCATTTAAGATCCAGGCAGATGCCAGTCACGTGGGCGCAGGGGCAGTGTTGTTACAGGAGGAGGGGGGAATTGACAAACCGGTTTGTTACTTCTCAAAAAAATTCAACTCATACCAACTGCACTACTCAACAATCGAGAAGGAAGCGCTAGCTCTCATTTGGGCACTTCAACACTTTGAGGTTTATGTTGGTACTGGGGGGGAACCGGTAGTTGTGTATACTGACCATAACCCATTGACCTTCTTGAGTTCATTACACTGCCCAAATCAGCGTCTAATGCGGTGGACTTTGTTCTTGCAGGGCCATAATTTAGAGGTCAGACACATTAAGGGCAAGGACAATTTAATCGCCGATGCTTTTTCTCGTGCCCCGGTGGGCTAAAGTAGTTGGATAAAAGGATAGGTATTGTGATTAATGTGATTATAAATTGTTGCAAATCCTGTTATCCTTTCCACTGTTCTCATCTCTCCATTAAAATGCTTCCTTTACAGGTACCCGGTTGCAGAGGGGTGGGGGGTGTAAGATAGGTTAGTTGTGGTTTTTTGGGGTTTGCGGTGATCCCTGTCGGGTCCCCGTCTTAAGGGGGAGGGTGTGATGACCCCTGCTGTTGAGGCAGCAGCTTTCTGATGTGACTCGGGTTTGTGGGAGGAGTCTGGTTGACCAGAGACACCTGGGCCCAATGTCCTGAGATTATAAAATCCACTAGTCATTCATTCATTCTCTCTCTCTCCTCTCCAGCAGAAGTCCCACGGGGTGATGTGGCAGCCACAGTTTTCCTGAGTTTCCTTATCCTCTGTTTATGCACTTTACAACACACACCCATTACATTCTACACCCATGCACATCCCACACTACTGATAATACTGATGTTCACATTTCATCTAGTGATTATTTTTCATTCATTGCACATTTCGTTACTTCTGTTAAATAAATATATTTTGTTAAACCTCCTTAAATTCAGTGTGTCTCCCGTTTTGTCATGGCCCAAAGAGCCAGGTCGTGACAGCCATATAAATGCTAGCATTTGGAAACAAAGAGGATTTATTTGTGCGGATGGCACACCAATAGTGCATGGACAAGCAATAGCTGAGCTAATCCAGGCATTACAATTGCCTACACAGTTAGCAATAGTGAAGTGCCCCGCCCACCAGACCAATAACACACTGGTGGCAGTAGGTAATAACTTAGCAGATCAGGCAGCCAAGAAGGCTACTGGACAGGGCATGGCAGCCACAGAGCAAGCCATTTTGGCACCCATTTTGACTGAACGAGACTGTGCACCTACAACTAACATTGCCTCCCTCATTGAAGCACAAGACCAGGTCTCAGAAGCAGAGAAACATTTATTTTCATTTTCAATGTTCATAAATTGAACATAGAATAACCATCCTCTTGGCCAAAACTAGAAATAGGATTGTGATTTAAAGAAATATTATATATATATGTCCAAATTACAGCAGGTACAACACGTTTTAGTATTAGTATCTAGTTTTCTGATTCACTGCTGCTGTCACTGAGCTCCAATGTGATTGTGTTTAATCGGTTGCATCTGGTTGTCAGTCCCTGGCAATGGCACCCTATGTAGCATGGAACTGCCTTCTTTGCACAGGAACAGTTCTTCTGGCAGCCTTTGACACATCCACATGAGATTGTCTTGTTCATTGACAAAGGCCAGGCTGGCTTTGTAGAAGGGATAGGAACTGTTTTTCCATTATCCATAGACCATCCAAATTCTGTGCATAAGGGAATATCTGGCTTGGAAATGTGTGCACTCTTGTCAATGAGTGTTGCTAGAGCAGCCCTTTTCAAGTGCAGGAGAAATGCATCTTCTGTTGGGGGTAGCAGCTTTAAGAGTGTTGATCTGTTGTTCAGGAACTTGTATGCTCTTAGTTTGCCCAGATCTGAATCATCAAAGTGATCTGCTGTGGCTGTATACACAGCTATGGTGAGGTCCCGTGCCTGGTTCAGGACGTCATCTGTTATGGCATCGGTTGAGTTCTCACCAAATTCTTTAAGTGCAGGTATGTCCAGAATCATGCTGTTCTTAAACCATGCCTTCTTTCCAGTGAAATATGGGTAACTAGTTGTATCTCTGCCACTCAGACTGTGGACAAATGGCATTGCACAACACTGTGAAGGTCCCAGTGCCACAACCATTTCATGGATAGGCAGGTATGCATTCTGGGCTGTTCTCACCCACAGCTCTGCTAGATCACTAAGATGCGTTGCACCATAGTACAGACACATGGCAATGACGTCAGTGTCATTTGCATGTATGACAATTCTGTCAACTCCTTCATTCTGGACACTGTAGAGGGTGTGGAGTATGATCCTGGTGTCAGCCTCCTGCTGTGTAGACTCCAGAGCAGGAACATGCATAACAGACCCTTCTGTCAGCACCACACTCTTGGTCTCTTCTTTGAACCCACCACCCAGGTAGAGATGAGTTGGGCCAAGAACAGGCTCCAGTTGCTCATTCTCACACCATTTGTCACACAGGAAGCTCAGAAGATTTGCTTTGTTAGCTGAGACTGCAAAAAACTCCTTTGGGTCTGGAGCTGTGAACTGCTCACTGACTTCATACACTTTGGCTGGTTTTGAACGGGCGTATCTCTTCTCCTGCTCAGCCGATTTAAAGCTGGGTCCACTGTACCTGTCACAACAGAAGTGTATGATCTGAGTGCAAGCAGGCACATCATTCAGCAGCAAGCTTTTGTATCGCTCAGCAATGGTTCCAAAAAGTTCACCTTTTTGAAAAGAACAGTGTCGTATGGCACACATAGCATCAACTACTACTGCTGTCTTTTTGCCATCTTGAAGCAGATTAGGGATGCTGTTCACGTTGGTCTCCTCTTTCAGAATCTTTACTAGGCTTGCCTTGGTACCAGTTCTCATACTGCCATCTTCCTGGAAGAGGGATGGGGGAAATTCGCTGCACTCATGGTTGCCGATGAAGTCCACAATGTTGAGTTCTCCACCACTAGCAATGATCTGTGTCATGCGCAGAAGGGCAGTAACTTCATTGCTCTTGCCAGATGTAGATGTTTTACCCCCAGACTTCTTTGATTTTGTGTTTTGTGTGTGGAAGGTGTTAAGCTTCACAATAGTTGTCTTCTTCTGATTACTGGACAGTGACTCAGACAGAGCCTTCAAACCAAGTACTTTCACATTTGTCAGGTTGTCCTTGACTGTGGAATCTGCACATTGTCCAGTTGATATGTTGATCAGGCATGGTGTGGCTGTTGTGAATGGGTTGGTCTCTACTGCTGCCATGACCTTGACTACCATCTCTGCATCCCTGGTGACACGACTCCAACCAGATTCATGGTGTGGGCTGGAGGAATGGAGGTGCAACATAGTGTGTATGTTGTACATTGTGTAAAGCCACTTCATCCGGGCAGCAGGGTTCAGTGTAATGCCATCTAAACCGCTTGCCTCCTTGGCATCTGCATTATATGTCTGCTCCAGAAGCATGTCAGGGGAGACCCCATTGTGACTGCCATCTGCTCTCCTCCCAACAAATGCACCTGCCATCAGTGCTTCATGTACCTCTGGGGCTGTTTCAGGTAGTTTCTTCATCTCTGCCAAATATAGAGGCAAAGATTGCTGCCCATATTTATAGTGGCCTGCTGCAGTGAGGTACGGCAACATTTGTGCTGATTCACAGAGATGGACTACCCAGTTACCTTCTCGTTGGTAGTAGATGAACCTGTGAAGAATGTCTGACATCTCCAGGAAGATTGACCAGAAAACGGATGTTGGTTGTTCACTCAGTGATTTCTGAAAATGCATCATCTGCTCCTGTAGAACTGATAACTGTGGATGTGACATCTGGATGATCTCCAACTTCTGAGTGGCAGTAGCATCTTTCTCAAACAACTTCTTCACAATATTTTCGACCTGTGATTGCCAGTGTTTTGTTTCTCTGTCTGCTGCCCATGTCTCAAATGCTTCCCAGTACAGGCGCCACATGGCCTCACTGAGGATCCTGAGGGCATGTAGTGTTTGATAGTAGTCAGCCTTCTCACCAAACATCTTCTTGACAGTCCCTTCTTGACATAGACCAGCTGTGACAAGAAGATCCTCTGCACCTGCATCCCTGATGATTTTGCAAACAGCCTTCATATAGTTATGAGCTTGGTGAAAGCCCCCTAGCAGCAAGATTACACTGTTAAAGTCATCTCTGTGCTTGTCTCTGATGGTAACTGCAAGTTCATGTGTAGCCTGGTCTCCAGTGATAATGGTATACTTGTCTCCCAGTGCACGTGATGTATTGACCAGCCATTTCATTTCTGCTGTCAGCACTGCGGGATCAGTTGGAGATGCTGGGATGAGAGGAAGATAACCAATGGTGCTGGCCTGTCTATGTGGGTGGAGGTCTGCACAGAAGGCAGAAAATCCAGGCAGGACTGCATCTGGAGGAGAATTCAACAACTGTGAAGTTGTAACCATTCTTGCTAGGCGCCATATAAGCAACAGGTCTTCAGCTGTACCATCTGAGGAAGTTGCCAGACTCTCTAGCTTCTCAATGTGCTCAAGTGACCTGGACCTCTGCCTGTCTTTAGCTGAGATGTGACACATGGGAACAGGTTGGTCAGCAACATCATGGAGAGTCTTTCTTCTGTCACGAGTGGAAGTGGGAAGACTGGCACCATCCTGGAATCTCTCAATCTGTTCGTTTTCAATTATGATTGCAGAGGTGGCATTGAAACTCCCACCATCTAGTGTCTTCTTCTTCCAGTCCAGATTGTCCATGGCAAACACATGGGGAATCTTGCAGTTTTTAGTCATTGTCTCTGGGACATAAACACCAACAGTTTCAACCTGCAGCATGATCTTCTCACTATGTGCAGTCAGCTGACGCTGCAGACGTTCATAACTGATCCCAAGCCCCAGCCTGTTGTTCAGCGTAATCAACGATTTACTACGTGTCTGATTGAATATGTGGTGGGCAGTGGCTATGCCCAAAGGTGTTGTTACCCTGGAGACATACTGTAAGATATGCTGTGACATAATGATAGCTTTCTCTGCCGTTGGCTGATCAACAATGACTCTTCCCTCTGCACTGAGTTCTGGTGTCTTGTCATTAAACAGCATAGCTGTGAAGTTGAAGAGCGAGTCGGGAACCATGTTATTAGCAGATGTGAAGGATATCTCAGTGGAATGTTTCTTATGAGTTTGCCTCATGCAGTTCACACAATCTGCTCGAAGAATCTTTGCAGCTTGTCGCAGTGCATGATGTTTCCTATCCTGCATATGATCTGCTTCTAGTCTCCTCAGCTTCTCCAGGGCATCACCAAGAGGTACACCTGATGCACACATGAAACCTGAACCATATGTCTGATTAAGGACTGAAACACGTGAACCAAAGTGTTGCTGCAGCTTCAATTTCATACTAATCGTTCGGTACTCATCTGCATTTTTGACACCAAGCTCCTTCAGAATTTCTCGGTACCGGTTACGCAATGATTTCAATAAGAATCCCGACAGGTCATGGAAAAGAGGAGCCTCCAGTTCTTCCATGAGGCGAGTAAATGCAACAGCATACAGATTAAGTCTTCGCTTTCCAGAATGAATGCGCTGAGCCTTGAAGTTGTTCATGCATGGTTTATGGTAGGCTATACCATTGGCAACCATATCATGACCTTGCCCAATCAGTCTCAACAATATGTCATCTCTACCCAGTTTCTTGGCTTTCTCCTCAATGGCCTTTTGACTGTTTATTGTAGATACCATAGAGATTGGTTCCTTTCTTCGCAGCCACTGCTTATTGCAAATTACACACCTCTTCTTTGCTTGACATTTTTCAGTGTTTCGCCTGTTGAACCTGAGATCATGGTGTGAGGAGGTTAATCTTGGATCAGCCAAATCTGATGCTCGTGCACTCATATCAGCTGAACGTTTCCTCTCAGCATATTGGTAGCTCCTCTTATTTATGTACCAATTTCGACATTTTGGGTGCCACTTTGGTGCACTCTCCTCCAACCATTTTTCTGATGGAGAATCATGAAGCAGTCTTTGGAAGACCTCATCTTGACAAGCATCAATGGCTTTTATAAACTTTTGTTTTGTTGTGGGAGTAATAAAATGTAGGTATTTAACAGAGTGTCCTTGACATATGATGCACTTTGTGTAATCAGTGCTTTTATCTTCACAACTCTTGCCACAAGACTCATGTTTCAGCGACATGGCAGTGTCACCCACATGTTTCATTGGCTGGCTTGTCATCTTGCTACAGGAAGGAACATACAAAAAAAATTACTGGTAGATATCATTGTAATTATGAAGTAATGGATACAATTATGAATAATTGCAATATATTGTTCTTAAAAAAAGTTATATTTTAAACATAGCATATGTAGTGCAGCCTCAATCTCAAAATACTCACTCTATTCTTTACTTGTGCCAATTACACACAAAGGTGTGGGAGTGGCATAGGTGTACATATGACCCCACACAGCACTGCACAAACAACAAATGGTTGGTATGTCACATGAAATACTCTCAATCAATGATAAAAAATACACTGATAAAATGAAAAATATAGGACAAGGGACTTACAGTTTCTTTCAGAATGTTAGCCAACAGTAGCTAAATGTGCTTGCTGGCTAGCTTACAATTGCTGAAACATCAGAAAAAACTAAAATTAGCATAAGTGGCAAGCAAATTGTCCCTCTGTACATCATATTAATGTAAATCCTTCAATATTTTATAAAAAAATGATATTTAAAAATATATATATTGATAAAATGAAAAATATTGTACAAGAATGTTAGCTAAGAGTAGCTAACTGCGCTTGCTTACAATTCTTTCAATTGCTGAAACACCAGAACAACTAAAATCAGCATAGGTGGCAAACAAATATTGCCCTTCTGTAAATTATATGAATAAATTCTTCAATATTTTATAAAGAAATAATATTTAAAGTATATTTACCTCTTTCGAACAGCAAGCAATTCAGAAAACCCCAAGTGCACTGTTTGTTCACTGTAGTGGAAATGTATAAGAAAACTTGTCTCCAAAAATTACGTACATACAACTGTACTGTAAATATAAACATAAAAAGTGCGCTGTAATGCGCAGTGGACATTTTGGGCCATTCTACATTCCATTTTGTGTGTGCCACTCATTGAAACAGTCCCTTGTGGCAACACAACACAAGGGAACATCACACGTTGAACAGCCAACTGGTGTCTTTTTGTGGCAGAGTGTGCAGAGCTGTCTGCCGACACTGCCTGCATCCCGCTTAGCCACTTTTTGTCCCTCTGTGAAATAATGCAGCTTGTGGGATGCTGCTGAGTTTGGGGGTGCAGTGATACCTGAGGTGGATGGCTGGGATGTTGATGCGGATCCTTGGTCCGCAAGGTCCTCAATAAGGGCCTGACGAAACTCTTTCTGCGTCACTGACCCCCTCTGACACTGCTGGTACAGGTACTGGTGGATGCAGAAGAGGATCGTTGGCACTTCTGACGACTGCCTTCAGCAGGAGAGGGGGCTGGGCGTCTGACTGTCTGACTTTGAGGCTCCCAACCCACGTCACTGCCTTTAGACTGTGACCTACAAAACACAATGCAAAGCACAAATGTTACAAAATATAATGAAAAAATATATAAATGCAATTCAACGGGGTGTTATTTATATAGGAAACAAATAAACACATATATATGATATTACATGTTACACAAAAAACATCAGGAAAATAGCTGTACATAAACAGAATAATTGAATTGGGGGAATATTCCCAGTGTCTGGTCAGTGAAGATCTAGTTCAATTTGCTTACAAGCTTGATAAAACAATCTAAATAAAAGGGAATTAGAGGCTCAAAATGAATTACATTATAGAATAGAATTACAAGGATTACATAACTTTAGTTGAGTAGCTAGCTAGCTAGCTAGCTAGCAAGCTAGGCTTAGCTAGGCTAATTAGGCCCTGGGGCGCTAACCATTTAGCATCATTTATGAAATTCTAATGTATACTGTACTGTTCACTGTAAGCATAAAAACCCTCCACCCACTAACTTTCAGTCAAATTTCACTCATGGCTAAATAAATAAATCAAACATCATCAAAGATAGCGTTACTCACCGATCTAAGATGGAGTCGAGGCCCTGAGCAAACATCTCCTCTCTCCGAGTCGTACACACTATCTTCACTTTCATCAGATGATGCCATGATCAATTCCAGGGCTTCTTCCCGGACATATTTAGCTTTCTTTGTGGATTTCGCCATTGTAAACTGTGAAAATGGCCGTACAATAAAAGTTTAAATGTCCGCTGCGTCCCTTTACCGTGCGCCCCCTGCGTAAACTGAGCTCGTAAGCTCGAAGACGCAGCAAAATATCTCGGCTGCTACGTAACTGACCTGGGCATGCCTACCCTCGTTGGAAAGGTAAAATGATTGGCTAGAAGCCTGAATGATTGACATGTCCATAGCCAATACGCTGTCCCTATACTAAGGCAGCGAATAACAGTAAACAAAGCCTATTGGTCCTTCAAACAGGGAGCGCTCGATCTACTTCACGGGCTGTGCTGGGGTGAAAACTGAACAGAAAAAGATGGAGACACTTTTATTTTGTAGCCAGCAGAGTGATGAAAACAAGCATACCCAACAACACCATACAGGAACTAGAGTAATTCCGATTGTGGCCGGAAAAGTATGGATTGTATTCGCCGAACAAAGTTGGTAGACGGTAAACAAATGGACTTTACAGGACGACAATCACAAGCTGGAGTACTTTTATGAAAAACCATTTTGATGCTTTTGATCAGTGGATTCTTACGGACAACTGGAATATACATAATTGAGGAATAGACACATATTACGGCTGTAGGGCTGTGACAAAGGTAGGGAGACGTCGTGTGTTTATTGCATCTCACGTTTACCATGCTGGTAAATATCATGATTTATGGTTTGGTGCTCTTGATTTTTGCAAAATCAACTGGATGAATGAATTGCGGAGATTCTACCCTTTCTAACGACGTATAGTATGTCCGTATTGATGAAAGTTGAAGCGGGATACGTCACTGCGTAGTGTAGACATACAGTCACTTTTCTGCAATCGCCCGCCGGCGGGCGGTTGGGTGCGGAGAGGTTAAGGAAGTTTTCTATATACTGTACATGTTAGGCATAGATATTCTCCATAAAGTGCTGAAAAATAATAATTTTCATGAGAATTTGTCAGGCGAACAGTACTTTTTTTTGTCTTTTTTGGGATGTTGAGGGTGATATCTTAAAATCGAGTTGCAACAAGCCCCAGAATCTTTTTTTCATGTCTCCCCCTATGTGTCAAGATACTCTCTGCCAAATTTTATAGTTGTATGACTATTTATGCCATTGTAGTACCTACATATTGGCATTTACATAATTTCGCCAGGAAAATTACCCAAGAAGAGGGGTTTTGGCCCCCTGTAGCTTTCCAGCAGCTAGTTGACCGGGTTGTTCACCCAGGTTTTAATCCTTTAAGGTCCTAGATATCATTTCTGGTGTCAAACCTTTTACAACGCTCCGTGTCTGTTTTTTTGCTTTGCCCCCTTGGGTAATAGGCTCCAGAGAGGAGGTATCAGGACTGCAGCAACAGCTCCCCATGAGGGACTATGGAGAAGTCCCCAGGGACACTTTGTTATACCTTTGTCATTGTTAAAAGTTGCTATCCATGTAATGCATGAACCAGATCATTGCTCACATGCTCAAGTAATAAGAAAATTACAGGCAGTATGGTGGTCACCATACATGACAGCCATGGTGGATAGACAGTTGGCACTGTGCCCACAGTGTAGGAAGTATAACGTTCGTAAGATGTTCACTCACCCACTGGCTCATATCCCGGTTTCACTTGGTCCATTCAGACATCTGATGATGGATTACGTTGATATGATAGACAAAGTTAGACGCAAAAGATATATGTTGGTGGTCGTTTGCCGATTTAGCAGGTGGGTGGAGGCCTGTGCAACCTCCAAAGAGGACTATAAGTCAGCAGCTAAATTCTTGTGCACAGAAGTTTTCCCCAGATTTGGAGTGCCTGACACTATATCATCAGATAATGGCCCAGCCTTTGTAAATGGAGTGTTGAAGGAAATTTTTAAGCGACTTGGGGTAGAACAGAAATTTGGTTGTGTCTATCATCCACAGTCCCAAGGGTCTGTTGAAAGAGCCAATGGGGTATTGAAAGGCAAAATAGCAAAAATCATGGCAGGAAGTAACACCAGACTGACATGGGTGGATGCTATGCCTATTGCACTAATGTGTATGCGCTCCCAGACTAACAGGCTGACTCACCTAACACTGCATGAAATGCTTACTGGGAGACCCATGCCTTTGCCTCAGAGCAAGGGACCTACTGAAGGTCCATCACTCCGACAGCTGGAGCAGGAGATGGCAGACTACCTGGACAGTTTAACCCGAATCCACAGACTTGTCTTCCTACAGGTGAAAGAAGCCCATAAGACAGACGACTCAGGCATTCCCCTGGACAGTCGCACCATTCGAGTAGGTGATCAAGTCCTCATCCGGGTTTTTAGGCATCAGTGGCACGAGCCCCGTAGGGAAGGGCCTTTCACTGTGGTACTCACCACTCGTACTGCCTTGAAAGTACAAGGTAAGACCTTTTGGTACCACCATAACCACTGCACTCACTACCGACCGCCTGATCTGCCGGGGCACTTACCCGAGCATGCTGAAGGGGATGCGGAACGCAGCCCCCACTCTGCCATATCTGATGAAATCCCTGGTGAAGGTGGCACGCCACACACCCCTCGTAGTAGCACCCCCCTCCCACAAACCCCTCCCTTAGGGCAGAGACGCTCTGCTCGACTGCAGGCACAACGCCTGAGACAAGCTGGTACGCCAGAGTCAGGCTCACAGCCTGAGGTCACTGACTATGCAGTGGAACCTGATGAGGATGATTCTATTATGGATGATTCGGACATGGTTCCCCTGGCTATCGTCCCACCTGCGGACACTAGCCCCACTGCCTCAGATGACGGAGAAGTGGCGGGTCCGTCTGAGTCACCACCTCGCCCGCTTACGCCAGGCCGTAGTCTTCCCTCCCCTTACCAACCCACAGACTCTGATTAAGCTGTTTCTTTTTCTCTATTTGTTGCTAACCCTTCCAGGTTTCGCAAGGGGGGAGGAAGGTAAAGATTACCCAAATATAGAACAAGATCACCAAGGTAGATCCTTACCCACACAACCACAACACACGCCAAACGATTTGACACCCAAGCGATTAAAACGCTCTACTGCTACTACAAAACAACCGCTAACACTTCATTTCGTTGAAGGAGTAGAAAAAACAGCTAGATTTGACTTGTGTGCTGTAGTAACATGTGTTGGCCGACAAGCCGACTACCAATGGTCGGAGAGTTATGTATGCCTCACGACTAAGAACCCTATATCTGCGACAGCACGCGGCTATACTTACTCACCATATCCGGCAGGAGCTAGCCTCGGCTACACAGTCCAAAACGACCGATGATGTAAAAGTTGGGATAAAGTCATAGCCAACACAGGCAATTACGACTGGGGCTACAATATGAAACACCCTCTAAAGAACCGGTTAAGGATACTTAAAGTAAGTACCTCAGCTCGGTGTGAGGACAAAAAATGTAACCCCCTGTATATCACGTTATCTAACCCAAATGTAAATGACACTGGACTGTATGTCCTGGGAGTTTATCAGTCTGGAACAGACCCATTAGGTCATTTTCAGATAAATGTAACTAAAAATGCAACCATATCTACACCACCCACGACAGCCAGCCCCAGCATGGATACTCAAATAGGACCCAAAGTCACGTATTTGCAGAACGCTACCTATGAGAGTAAGTTAGCCCTAGAGACAGGATATGATGACAAAAACATGTGGCTAGAATGGATGCGCTACACGGCGAGACAAACCGATAAGACCGACTGTGTAGCATGTGCTAAGGCAAGACCTGTTTTAGGTACATCACCATTCAGGCTAAACAATCAAAATGACCCGGGTGGCCTCTATTGTACTTTCCAGTTATTTGGCAAAAACGCCACGGATGACAAATGCAAAACATTGTCTCTATTATACCCTCCGGTTGCGTACCCTGATGCCCCTCCATCAGTGATAGTGTATGCAGGAAATTACACTTGTTTCTCCAGATCAGGGGAAGGTATTAATGTGAGGCCACTACCGAATGGCTAATGTGCAGAAACTATTAACATCACTTCTGACGCATGCAATTACAGTGCAGCTGCATTTGTGGACCATAATACCTCCAGAGCTGACCTTTGGTGGCTGTGCGGCGATACGAAATTGCGATCCCACCTCCCCTCAAAATGGGCAGGTGAGTGTGCTTTGACACAACTATTGATGCCTTTCCACACGATTCCGATTGGAGCTACTAATCTCCATGCAAGACTCCCACGTTTTTCTTACCACCGCAGTAAGAGAGAGGCCCCTAAGGGGTCCTTTGACTCAACTATATATGTTGATGCCATAGGGGTTCCCAGAGGCGTCCCTAGTGAATTCAAAGCACGAAACCAAATTGCAGCAGGATTCGAATCATTGTTCCACTGGGTATCAATCAATAAAAATGTGGATTGGATCAATTATATCTATTATAACCAGCAACGGTTTGTAAATTACACTCGAGACGCTGTGAAAGCTATCGTTGAGCAACTAGATCCAACCTCCCTCATGACTTGGCAGAATAGGATGGCCTTGGACATGTTGTTAGCAGAAAAGGGGGGAGTCTGTAAAATGTTTGGGGAATACTGTTGTACGTACATCCCCAACAACACCGCCCCTGATGGTAGTATCACGAGAGCCCTAGCTGGACTCACCGCTCTATCCCATGAGTTAGCAGAAAACTCAGGAGTCAATGACCCAATTCTAAACTGGTTGGACACCCAATTTGGACGATACAAGGCACTTTTTGCATCTATGCTTATTTCTATTGGGCACACTCGTTTGTAAATAGTTGTACATAGCATAACCTCCTCCCCTTTTGAGGCGAGCAACTTGCTCCCTAAAAGATATATGTGTAACCGATATTACTAACAGTGAATAACATATTATGATACATAGAATTGTAAGTATGATAACCCGAGATTTAGCGCCCGCAATTGTTCGCATTGCCGACATGTTTGCATCAAGCTATATCACATGAACTAATTGTACTGTCTCCATTATAGAGTGGACAATATGGTGGAGACTTACACACACAGGCAGGTGCCATCCCCCACAGAAATACACACCGGGCAAGGCAATGAAGTCTATGGTCCAACACATCCACCACCACCTCCATTTTTAGTCACACCACACCAAGCCATGCAGCTAGCAATGGCCCCTCCAAGTCCCTTTGCTTACAGGGACAGTTCCAGCAGCATGGGGATGGATCCCCACCCGATTGCCCGTCATCAGCTCCCGCAGATGGTGCCAGAGACGCCGTCACGAATCCTCGCCAACCCATGGAGAGCCCCCAGGCCGCCACCTCCGCCCTACTACGTCGCACTCCAGAACACCATCCCACCAGAACCCAGGACCACTGCAAAAGACAACAGCCAAGGAATGGACAACCCACTGGAAGGATCATCATCATCGACACAGAGGAGCAATGCTACCAGCCCAAAAGACAACAATGAAGGAGGGAGCTATGGCATAGCCCCGCCAAACATACTGCCCAAAGAACCGGTCAACACGTTGGTGGCGTTACTGGGCACAGAGAATATAGAGGCAGTAGATAGAGCACTGCCACAAAGGTTGTGCACATATTCATCCCTGTATGACGCAGAAGATGCCATTGGAAATCTGACTAAAAGACGATACAGGCTCATGAACAAAGGCCTGACATGTGAAGCCCAGAGACTGATAACCGGGATCAGGAGAAAAACACTGGCCCGTCGACGAGCCCAAATATTGAGCCACCTAAATGCTGACAACAACCACTTTGCTGATACTATTGCCCACCTGGAGAGAAAGATCACTGATCTGGAAGAAGACAATGCACGACTGCAGATGATGGTGGAACAGCTGCAATACCAAAAAGGCGGCCTGCTGCGCATCTGTGATGAAAAGTTACACCAACAAAGAGCAGCCCTAAACATGCTCACCTCTGGAGTGGCCTCAGTGGGAGAGTGCCACTATTCCTATGCCAGCCAGAGAAGCACCCACCACAGTGCCCAGTAAAGTTATGCCCATCATGGCTGAAGATCCCTATTTCAATGGAGATTATAAATATAAGTGGCAGCAGTGGGAAATGCTGTGAGATGAACATGTGCCTGTCGGCAAGACCATCAGCGGATGGTCCTATGGTGACTTTGTAACCCCATATGCTGAATATATACACCAGACCTCTGACATCCACGACCACACCCCAGGCCCGAAAATAATAAATACTTTGGTGGGCCTGCCACCGAATGCTGGTAACCCCAATGCCCTGGGATATTGTAATCTATGGTTTGACCCTTGGAAGAAGGCTTCTGACCCCATCACCCCTTTTCTCAACTGGGATGACCCAAAAGCCACATGGTACAATTGGATGATGGTTCATGGACATCAAGTCCATGGCGTGTGGAGACAGCTCCTGGAGCCCAGGCCATACCAATACTGGGATGAGGGTTTTGCCTTACTGCAAGGTCAAGCTTTCAGAGACAGACTCACGATACCACTGGGTACGGACTTGTGGATGCAAACCCAGATCTATGACCTGTTTGCTAGATATTTTTTATTCCGTTGGCCTTACCCTCTCCCCAACAAGATACGGGATGCATTTTATGTCTACCCTGGAACTCCAGGTATTTCCTACACCCTGGGATTCCACAGCCGCCATGAAGTGGTTAACATTTTGGACAGAGGACACAATGTAATTTGGTCAAACACGCCATTAAGAGTACAGGCGTGGCTGGAGTTGATCTCCGCTCCTATGGACAAACCCCAGCTGAAGCCATATGACGTGCGAGGGGTTCGCAGGTACCTTTCCCCCTCAGCACGACGGACCACACATTGGCACGCAAACCAGTGTACTGACCCAGCCCTTTTTAGGAACTTCCTTGATGCTATGCCTGCTGAAGAGGGGCGCACCCATAATTTCTCACCAGCCATTCGGAATACCCTATTATAAATGATATTGATGTGTTATGTTACACTGAGTGTTTTAGGATACACCAAGTGTTCAGCCACTGTGTTACAAATACTTTGATATGTGTCCATGAGTGTCTTGATAAGGGTAAGCAACACTACTCATGCAGATAGATATGTTGATATGTTAAAGTGCTATAGCCAGCATGAGAGCGAGAGCGTTAACCAGAGAACACTCTGGGTGGTATGTCTTTAAGACTATCCAATCACCCAAGTGTCGTGAAAGTCCAGCTGCTAGGCTGGCGGGGAGTCTTACCTAGCTCTGCCAGTTTACGTCAGTTAGACGAAAAACATACCTCTAGAAAAAGTTTCACTAAAACAAAAGGTAATGGTAGCATTTCATGATGACGATCTGGTAACAATAGATCTAAGTGTTTGCTCATGGTACCTATGAAGGATTACCTTCGTAAGTTTGACTTAGGTCACCTTGCAGTGCCTACAGACATTGCTCGGCAGGCTTATGAGCTCTGTCCTATGTGGTCTCTCTCCACAACTTATACCTATACGTGTTTTGTTTGATACGTAATAATCACTCACGATATTCACATGGTAGCACATGTAGTTATGCATGGCCACACACTCAGGTAAAGGTTTTAGCCCCATAAGGGCAAATGTATGGGTGCTATAGTCGCGATCACTGTTTGCACTATTGTGTTTTAAAGAACCTCCAAAGTGGTATATTCTCTGTAAACTGTACTCAGTTAGTTACAAAGGGGAGGCTTCATGCCAGGGCAGGTTTACCTCTCATAACGCTAAATAGGGAGGATGTTACCTCTCGCATGGGGCCTCAGTTAGTCAGGGGTTTGTTTAATGACTATCACGGGGCCCTCATGCTTTCGGTATGATCCGGCGGATGGCTCAGGGAGGACTCCTACCATCCACTTAATGGTAGGAGCGCTCCCCTGGTGGATGATACTCATTATCAGGCCATAGTGATCCTATATGTCTCACTTGTTGTTTGCTTGCATGTCATTTACACTGATATTTTGAGTTGTTCTGTTGTATTTTTGTTTTCCATGTATCGTGTTTGTTTTTGACAAAGCTCTCTTGTGGTTAGACTGGTATGTTGGTCCTTATAAGGACCAAATGGGGGACTGTAGAGTCTAAAATCTGAGTCACAAACCACCATCCTAATTAGGAAATGTCTAGCTGAGCATTAGATACAGGAGGAAAGTACCTGAAAGGCCTGCAATAGACACGATGAAGTCATGATTGCTGTATATGGAAATTGTGCATGATATGAATGTAATAAACAAAAGATGACCTATGCCAGATGACACCCAAGCCCCAGACAGGGAGGGGGCTGAGAATGGGGGGTCTGGCACCTTTTTTAAGACCTTACTTGGAAGGTTTTCCACCGGTATAACCCAAAAATGGAAGATAATTGTGGATAAGGGTATTGATCAGGCCAAAAGGTAGGAGGATCCAAGGGCGTGGAAACCCTCGGACCCAAAGAGTATATAAAGAGAGGCATCAGACAGAGAAATCAGTTCATCCAGGGAGAGCTCACTGCATGTATCTTGTGTTGTGAATTAAACATCATTGACCTGAAGACCAGCTGTTTCATCCTTATTCGAGACTCCATCTGTGAGTGTTTTTATAGTTTAAAGTCAGATTTTTGATAAATTGAGACAAGTAGTTTTGGCACTACAACACAACAACACACATAGGCTAGCTGACTGGTGAACAACACTCACTGCATGAAAAGTGGGATTGCGTTCCCGTAAACACCCGAAAATCTCCCTAATTTTCGGCAGTTAACGACAATTTACAGCCTGCAAACGCCGTGTTCACTGTGCCACAAATTGTCGGAAACTAACCATGACGTATGTGGAGCTACCGGAGGTGCGAACGGCTCTATAATTTGCATATGAATAGCAGCGAAACCACGCCTGGCCAGAGAATGTGTGGGCTAGCTTGAATATCCTCACTCAGTATTGGATGAAACCACTACTTCTAAACACGAAAAATCACTTGTGATAGGTTGGCAGATCTGTCAGATCTGTCACTAATGGTCACCCTGGGTCATTATAAATGTAAACCCCACCCCTATATATATATATATATATATATATATATATATATATATATATATATATATATATATCATTTATTTAATTATTTATTTATTTATTTATTATCTATTTATGATATCATCAAAAACATGAATTAATTTATTGAGGAAAGGAAAATGCCAGGAAGGTACTGTTTATTCAAAGAAAGAGCTTTATTAACACAAACACACCACAACTATGTACAAAAGCATAATCCCACACATCGGGAAGCCAAAATCCTGCAGCACCGTGAAGTGTCTGTCTGCCGCCTCGGAGCTGGAGGTAACTGCTGGCCTTCTGTCTGAATTCGGTCCATTTTGCAGACGTCTGTGGCGCGTCGCTCAGTACTTTGGAATCGCCTCTATAATCTCGACTGTAGCACGGCACACAGCTTGGTGAGCTCCAGGCTCCATCCACACACCCCGCCCTCTTCCTCCTCAGACATCAGGTCTATGGCGGCGCACTTCCAAAGGTCCAACTCATCCTCAGCTAGCACTCTATCTCGCTTCCAGCAGCTGTAAAAACAATCAATAAGGACGATCAGTACTGCGCAATGCACTGCGTATGGACACAACACATCTATTAATGCACCCGAATAATAGTCACATTGACCAAAAACGGATCTAATCTAACAAGTCTTACCCACTTTCTTCTCGATTGACTCCGAGCTGAACTCTTCACAGCTTCAGCCTGCGATGGAAGATCTGGTTGTTTGTACCTGAAGCTCCTGTGTCCAGGCAGCTGGAAAACAATTAAATGAGAGTGGTTTGAATAAAGACAACTTAAGTCGTAGTAAAATTAAACAAGGAAGGAGAAAACAGTAAACGTTACTTACACACGATGGCGCCATTATCGGCATCATGTAAATCTGGACTTGCAGACATAGCTCCGAGCTAATAGGAGGTCGCGGCCTCGTTACGAGGCGACGTTAGTCTGTGAGAACAAAATGCTCGCAGCGATAAACCTCCGTGTCCCTCTGCGGCAGCGGAGCACCCTCCGTCGGCGACACTCTCCGTGGCGACCCGGCAAAGCTCCTCCCCTCAGCGCAGGCCTCCTCTCGACAATGGCCGGGCCGCTAGCCTAGCTCCTGCTAGCCTAGCTCCTGCTAGCCTAGCTCCTGCTAGCCTAGCTTAGCTCCGGCTAGCTAGCTTAGCCGAACTTGCTTCGTGTCCAATAAAACACAAACACTTCGACTGCGATGGAGAGTCCAGCTCACACACTCACAGCACGGCGTCCGACAACAGTTCACAGTCCGTTCGTGATAAAACACGACACTGACGGACACACACAGTCCACTGTTAGCTGCTCGACGCCATTAACTCTCCGCTTCTTCTTCCTCGTCACTCACGCTCTGGTCAACCCGGAAGTGTATAAACTCTCACAGGTCATGAACTCTCACACGTAATAAGAATTACTTTAACTTCTTTTAAACATTCAGAACCCATGAAATTATATTTAAATGTCACACATTTTAAACGGAAATTCTTTATATATTTCAATATCTTATTTATCTCAAAATATGTCATGCAAATTTTAACTTCTTAACAACTGGCGTTTTATCTTTAACTTGGTCTCAGGAGAGAGAAAAAAAAGAATAAATAATCTTTTTACATAACATTGGCCATTGCTAATGACATACACAGTAATTAATCTAGCATACTTTAATTAAATAAATCAATTCAAGCTAAAATGTAAGAGTCTATAATTAGGCTATACTGGGCCTCATCTATTTATACCAGAGATTTTCTTACAATGAAGTTAATACCTTTTAGAAAAATGTCACCTGGGGTACAACTCCCCCTGCTACCCTGATTTGCATTTGTATAGCTCACAGCATTTTCATTTAGATTTTAAAGCCTCCCCTAGAATCAGGGGGAGGGGGGTCATGGGGGGACAACTGCCAAGCAAGGCCCATGTCAATTTCCGACAATTTCCGTCAGTTTTCGGTGTTGCCTGCAAATTGCCGTGAGAAGCTCAGCCATCTGGGAGGGACTCGGAGTAGAGCAGCTGCTCCTTTGTATGGAAAGGAGCCAGTTGAGATGGTTCGGGCATCTGATGAGGATGCCACCAGGGCGCCTTCCTCGGGAGGTGTTCCTGGTAGGGATGCACCGATTGTGAAATTCTGGGCCGATACCGATACCGATGTTTAACATAACAACTTGGCCGATCGCCGATGTTCTTTCTTTTTGTTATTTTTTCCTTTTTTTTGTGCCACAGAAACATACAAGTCTTTCAGCTCTTCATAACACTATCCTTGAATGAGCACAAATCCAATGAGACCAATTTATGAAACAAAAACAACCTTTAATGTCACTTTCTGGTTACCATTTAAGATAACCTTAGTTCACATGACAAGATTTCGGGGAGACAGACCTTGGCAAAGTGACGTCGACTCGGCAGCGTGTAGCGTGGCTCCATAAACTTTATTAAACTCTGAAACCCCACGTCCTCCACTACAGAGAAAGGCTGGTCATCTAAAGCAATGAACTCCATCACCTTGTTTGTTATTTGTTTTGCTTTGGCGCTGTCTGGAGGCAGCTGTTTGGCTTTCCTTAAATGCTGTGTCAATTGAAGTCTGAGGGGCCGCCCAGACGGGCAAAAACAATCTTTTTTATCTCCGTCTTCCTCGTCATCGTTTTAAGAATATTTGCGTCCACACGGACCAACTGAAAATGAGCGAAAACGCTGTAGTTCATATTCCAGGCCTCTAGGTGGCGCTTGACATTCACAAAACACGGAGAAGAAGACACGGAGCATGCACAGTAAACTTGCGCGCTGTAAACAAACAGACAGTAGACGGAGAAACCGAACACAACAAGAAGAAGAAGATGAAAATGGCGAGTGCAAGGAAACCGGAATCGTTTGTGTGGACCGTTAATGAGGTCGAACTGCTGCTGAGACTCACACTCAACTACAAGGCGGGTAAGTTGCGAGAAAGGCTCGATATCTTCTGCTGCACGAACACGAGCATGCGGTCCGCCATTGTTGTTGTTATGGGACGTTGCAAGATGCGGCGATGGCGTCATTGTTTTGGAAAGTATGCGGATTCGCTGTCCACATGAAAACGGGAGGGCTGCGTTTCCGGATTTCTCCAAAAAAAAGGGGGAAAAAAGAGTTTCTCCATGAGTACAGTGTTCATGCCGCAAATCAAGATATAATCATCGGCCACGGCCATCGGCAAATGTCATGACATTTGCCGATGGCCAATGGCAGTTAACGAGGCAAACATCGGCCGATACCGATGTTCAGCCGAGACATCGGTGCATCCCTAGTTCCTGGCACGTCCAACTGGGAGGAGACCTAGGGGTAGACCCAGGACCAGGTGGAGGGATTATATCCCTTCTCTGGCCTGGGAGCACCTGGGGATTCCCCAGTCAGAGTTAGCCGATGTGGCCAGGGAAAGGTAAGTCTGGGGCTCGCTACTGAAGCTGCTGCCCCCGCGACCCGATTTTGGATAAGCGGTTGACAATGGATGGATGGACTTCCAAAAATCATGTGAACTCATGTTCTTTTATGAATTAATTTAAGAAACAAACATCCAAAAATCATGTGAACTCTGAACATCTGACTGCAATGAATGAAAAGAGAAGTTGTGTTTCTGCATATGAGGTCTCGTAACCTTTAGCCTTACACGTCACACCGCAGCGCGTCACGTGTACCGGCGCTGACTGGACATGTTTTGGTTTTGGGGTGAAGAAGAAGAGATTCTCCGCGTGTGATGAGACCTAAATGAGAGGTAAGGAACGAACATACTCGCCAGTTCGTGCATCTGTCATGATAATAGTTTTGTTGAAACAAAAAGACAGGAAAAGGACAGGAATGACAGACAGGACAGGGACGGAGGAGAGGAGAGCAGGGATGACAGACAGAACAGGGATGGAGGAGAGGAGGACAGGAATGACAGACAGAACAGGGACAGAGGAGAGGAGGACAGGAATGACCGACAGAACAGGGACGGGGGAGAGGAGAGCAGGGATGAGGAGAACAGGCACAGAAGACAGAAGAACAGACACCTGTTTGATCCTGTCAATATTAAAATGAAGATCACACAGGGTCAAGCATGTTCTGATGCTGAAAATACATCTTTGCTCAAAAACAGGTGGGTTCCTGCAACTGCAGATTATCAGTATCCTCAATCGCAATTAAAAAAAAAGCAGTATCCTTATAAGGATCAGTGGAAAAAAAAATTCAACTGGCTCACCTGAAGAAGATGCAGCCTACTGTGCTCACTGTTTAGCCTTCAGTAAGGTTCATGCTTCCACTGATGTGACCTTTGTAACAAAGGGCTTCACAGACTGGAAGAACGCAGTGGGAGACAGGAGAGGTATTCTCCCAAAACATTGCTTAACAGTAGGCCACCAAAAAGCCACTGAATTTGCGGAGAACTACCTGTCTGTGGTCCAAGGGAAAAAGCAGGATATCAGTTCAGTCCTGAGCCAGCAATATGCCGAACGGGTAAAGAGTAACAGGGAGAGCATGCTATCTATAATAGATATAATCACGAACCTTGGCCAGAGAAACATAGCTTTTCAGGGAGGATGAGAACGGAAATTTCATACATTTTGTCAATTGGAAAGCAGAATTTGATTCTGCCCTTCAGAAACACCTTAAGACAGCACCCCAGAATGCAAAATACCTGTCCCCAAAAGTTCAAAATGAGTTGATAGAGTGTTGTGCCCAAGAAATAAGAGATGGCTTGATAGCGAAAATAAAAGAGGCCAAAAATTTAACAGTACTCGCAGAGCAGCGCCAGTTCTGCTTACCAAAAGTGGCCCACTAGGCGGCTTGCATTCCACGCCCGGCTCCAAGCCAGCGAGCCGGGCTTCTTACCCATTTAAAGTTTGAGAATAGGTTGAGATCGTTTCGGCCCCAAGACCTCTAATCATTCGCTTTACCAGATAAAACTGCGAGACTCTGAGCGCCAGCTATCCTGAGGGAAACTTCGGAGGGAACCAGCTACTAGATTAGTGTCCATGGACACTAATGGAACTGAAAGTTATCCATATGTCTCCGGTATGTGGATGAGGAAGATGGAAAAGCTGAAATAAGAGAAGACTTCCTTGGCTTTTGTCCATTACTCAAACAAGATGCAGCCACCATCATTGAGGCCATCCTCAGCCAGCTCTCAAAATGGGATCTTGAGGCAACCCTCCTCAGGGGTCAAGGCTATGACGGGGCCTCTACGATGAGTGGACATGTGAGTGGGGTACAAAAGAGAATCCAGGAACTATATCCAAGGGCAGTGTACACCCACTGTCGGAGCCATGCGTTTAATCTAGTAGTGGTGCATGGCTGTTCAGACATTCCTTTAGTGAGGAACACGATGACCATTATTGAAAAGATCGCTGTTTTCTTCTCAGCCACAGGTGCCAGGAAATCTGCCTTGCAGGAAGAGAGCAGAAGAGAAGGTGCCCAGTCAAGGACAGCAGGGATCCCGCTGATGTCAGACACCAGATGGGGCAGCAGAGCAACTACATTAAATGCCTTTGTAGAAAAGTTCACTGCTGCTCATTCTGCTTTAGAGACCATGGAAACAGAACCAACCTCCATCTCTGGAAAGGCCAGTAATCTCAAGTATAGTATGGAATCATTCGAGACTATCATCACTGTTGTGATGAACAACCATGTCCTAGGTTACCTGCAACCCCTTACCAAAATCTTACAGTCTACTAACTTGGATATCATCACAGCTTACAAGGAAGCACAGAATGTGCGTAAAGTCATAGCCAATCAGAGGTGTGAAGAAGGATTTAGAGGATGTTTCGAAAAAGGATCAGCCATGGCCAACTCTGTCAATGTCGTCCCAGCCAAGAGAAGGGTGTGTCTCAACCAGAACTACAGAGCTAATGTAGCCTCTGAGTCAGTGGAAGACCACTATAGGATAAACTTATTTTATCCATTCGTTGACCACATCACCAGTGAGCTGGATGCCAGGTTCTCTGAAAGAAACAAGCCTGCAATGTAAGCAGCTTACCTGGTGCCCAAAGATCTAAAAAAGCTGTCAAAGGAAAGAGAGGAAGAGCTGGTCGAGTGGTACAGAGAAGATCTACCTGACCCACATACAGTCATACAGGAAATACAACGCTGGAGATACAAGTTCGCGGAGAGTGATAAAGCCCTGACTGGATCATGTTTGGAAACGTTGAATGAAACATACATGCCCTTCTTTCCTAACATACATTGTATGCTTAAATCCTTTTTGACTCTTCCCGTTACATGTGCTTGTGAGAGATCATTTTCTGCCATGAGAAGACTAAAAACATGGCTCAGAGCCAGTATGTCTGATGACCGTCTCTCAGGACTAGCCCTCATGCATGTTCACAACAACATCAAGATCAACAAGGAAAGCGTACTCAGGCGGCGGGATGCCTCTGGACACAGGAGGATCCACCCGGCCTTCTGAAAGGTAATACTGTGAAGATTAGACAGCCTTTGTAAATAAGAATTTGTTCTCAAATGCTTACCTGGTTAAAATTGAAAATTGAAAAAGCAGTATTATTTGTCACATTTGCATTAACTGATCATAAGTCTGTCTGCCTGTCTGTCTGTCCTTTTTATGTACTTTCAGTGAGTTGAACCCTCTGGAGACAGGATCCAGCCAGCCCTCCAAAAGGTAAATAAATATATACAGTATCTGAGAGTGCCAAAAGATAATAAAAATCCAGTCAACAACATTATGTAATTGTGTATTTGTGTAATTGCACAGTTTAAAACATTATTTATTTTACTTTTTATTCATAAAAAAGTGCTCAAAATTGTTTTGCTTGCGCGATTTGCGCACTCGCATGGTTTGTAGCTCACTAGTTTCATAACCCTGGTTACGGCCCTGATCAGACTCATAATAGAATAAGATGTCAGGTGGATGAGGCCAGGTGAAGACATTCTTCTCACCCAGCTGTTGCATGCAGCTCACTTCCACTTCTTCACCCACCACCTGGATGACCTGTCCCAGGAAAGGCTTACTCTCATATCTGACCAGAATGAACTTGCCTTTCAGATCCTGCTGACAGTTGGTAGATGTTGAAGGGAGATCTTCTGATAGGTTGCGGAAATCTGTTGGGCTTGGATCATAGCACTTACAGATATCAGGTCTTGCACAGAAACATGAGATTTCCCTCCACTGAATCACAGCTGGCTCTTCAGAGGTCACTTGATGGATTTTCAGTGTACCTTTTACGGCTGGGACATTTGTTGGGACTGATTCATCGTACTTGACAATGGCTTCCTCGGATATCCAAAAGTACTTGATGCTTGAGGGCTGATCCTTCAGGAAGTTGTAAAGTTCCTCACCTGTCTGCAAGTCAGTGCCTCTTTGGACTGCTGTGTCTGCAGTACGCTTGACAGCCCCTCCCACTCCATCAGGAGCTCCTTTCCCATGCGACTTCTCACTGAAATTTCAAGTAACCCTTTGAAACCCACTCAGAAAAGGCACCGTGCTGAGAAGAAAAAAGTTTTTCTTGTTCCTGTATTGGATCACTGGTCCATCACTTATGATATGTAAAGTGGTGGGTGTGTTAGATTTGCATATTGCATCCTTCAATACAGGCTCCATGTGAGCCCATACAGCACGTTCATCATGGCAGGGAGAAGCAGAGAGAGTAGCATAGGAAAAGGCTGACGAGGCCGTATACACCACACTTGCGTGGATTGTAACCTGCTTGCGGCTGCCGCCGAAGTGAAACGCCTGAATTTCACTGCTGAGCTTACAGCCATAGTTCTCAGAGAAGTCTACATGAATGCAGATTTCATTCTCTCGTAGTGGTTCTTTCAGCTCTCTGAATGGTTTGACCTGGTGGAGCCAGTTGAATTGGTGCTTAGCTAGAGAGTCTAGCTTCTTATTAAACAGAGCCAGCAGATCATCACACTTTCCACTTTGTGTGACTTTTGCAAAGTTAGCAAAGGATTTGCCTTCTTCAGATGTGACTACCCTGGACCACTGCTGCCATGTTAAAACAGTATCCTCCAGAGGTCCTTCAAACTCAATCTCATTGTAGCAGCACTTAATACAAGTGCGATACATGCATGTCTTGTTGGTCGTGTCACATGCAATAGTTGCTAGCAATTCTGAGGTTCTGTTGGTAAGGAGAATGCCTTTGTGGTACAGTTTGTCCACAAGTAGCTTAATGTTTTCATGGTTAATACAAGCACATGTATTTCTGTCAGAGTCTTTTGCAGGTGTAATAAAAAAAGGGCAGTATCTGACAAATTGTCTGTAAGACAGTCTGAGGTGTCTCATGGCTGTTGAATTGTACTGTGCATGGAGGTCCTTAAGTGAGTGCAGCAGTTCCCTCCTTTGCTCCTTGATTTTATTTTTTGTTATTGTGTCCTTTTTGCCTGATAACATGCAGCTATTCTCATCCCTACAGAGAAAGCTGGCCACTTCCTCTCTTCTCTTTTGTGAGGCTTTCTTTTTGTTTTTCATTTTGCTCTTTTCACTTACAATTTTCTTTTTTTTCTTTTGCCAATCCAGTTTCCTCTGTATCTGTTTTGTCTTTTGTTTTGCTGCCTGGAGTTACCTTTTAACCTCTCCGCACCCACCCGCCCGCCGGCGGGCGATTGCAGAAATGTGACTGTATGTCTACACTACGCAGTGACTTATCCCGCTTCAACTTTCATCAATATGGACATACTATACGTCGTTAGAAAGGGTAGAATCTCCGCAATTCATTCATCCAGTTGATTTTGCAAAAATCAAGAGCACCAAACCATAAATCATTGATGTTTACCAGCATGGTAAACGTGAGATGCAATAAACACGCGACGTCTCCCTACCTTTGTCGCAGCCCTACAGCCGTAATATGTGTCCATTCCTCAATTATGTATATTCCAGTTGTCCGTAAGAATCCACTGATCAAAAGCATCAAAATCTTTTTTCATAAAATTACTCCAGCTTGTGAATGTCGTCTTGTAAAGTCCATTTGTTTACAGTCTACCAACTTTGTTCGGCGAATACAATCCATACTTTCCCGGCCGCAATCGGAATTACTCTAGTTCCTGTATGGTGTTGTTGGGTATGCTTGTTTTCATCACTTTGCTGGCTACAAAATAAAAGTGTCCCCATCTTTTTCTGTTCAGTTTTCACCCCAGCACAGCCCGTGAAGTAGATGGAGTGCTCCCTGTTTGAAGGACCAATAGGCTTTGTTTACTGTTTTTCGCTGCCTTAGTATAGGGACAGCGTATTGGCTATCGACATGTCAATCATTCAGGCTTCTAGCCAATCATTTTACCTTTCCAACGAGGGTAGGCATGCCCAGGTCAGTTACGTAGCAGCCGAGATATTTAGCTGCGTCTTCGAGCTTACGAGCTCAGTTTACGCAGGGGGCGCACGGTAAAGGGACGCAGCGGACATTTAAACTTTTATTGTACGGCCATTTTCACAGTTTACAATGGCGAAATCCACAAAGAAAGCTAAATATGTCCGGGAAGAAGCCCTGGAATTGATCATGGCATCATCTGATGAAAGTGAAGATAGTGTGTACGACTCAGAGAGAGGAGATGTTTGCTCAGGGCCTGGACTCCATCTTAGATCGGTGAGTAACGCTATCTTTGATCATGTTTGATTTATTTATTTAGCCATGAGTGAAATTTGATTGAAAGTTAGTGGGTGGAGGGTTTTTATGCTTACAGTGAACAGTGCAGTATACATTAGAATTTCATAAATGATGCTAAATGGTTAGCGCCCCAGGGCCTAATTAGCCTAGCTAAGCCTAGCTGGCTAGCTAGCTAGCTAGCTAGCTACTCAACTAAAGTTATGTAATCCTTGTAATTCTATTCTATAATGTAATTCATTTTGAGCCTCTATCAAGCTTGTAAGCAAATTGAACTAGATCTTCACTGACCAGACATTGGGAATATTTCCCCAATTCAATTATTCTGTTTATGTACAGCTATTTTCCTGATGTTTTTTGTGTAACATGTAATATCATATATATGTGTTTATTTGTTTCTTATATAAATAACACCCCGTTGAATTGCATTTATATATTTTTTCATTATATTCTGTAACATTTGTGCTTTGCATTGTGTTTTGTAGGTCACAGTCTAAAGGCAGTGACGTGGGTTGGGAGCCTCAAAGTGAGACAGTCAGATGTCCAGCCCTTTCTCCTGCTGAACGCGGTCGTCAGAAGTGCCAACGATCCTCTTCTGCATCCACCAGTACCTGTACCAGCAGTGTCAGAGGGGGTCAGTGACGCAGAAAGAGTTTTGTCAGGCCCTTATTGAGGAGCTTGCGGACCAAGGATCCGCATCAACATCCCAGCCATCCACCTCAGGTATCACTGCACCCCCAAACCCAGCAGCATCCCACAAGCTGCATTATTTCACAGAGGGACAAAAAGTGACTAAGCGGGATGCAGGCAGTGTCGGCAGACGGCTCTGCACACTCTGCCACAAAAAGACACCAGTTGGCTTTTCAGCGTGTGATGTTCCCTTGTGTTTTGTTGCCACAAGGCACTGTTTCAATGAGTGACACACACAAAATAGAATGTAGAATGGCCCAAAATGTCCACTGCGCATCACAGCGCACTTTTTATGTTTATATTTACAGTACAGTTGTATGTACATCATTTTTGGAGACAAGTTTTCTTATACATTTCCACTACTTATTACTTTTATACACATGTTAGAGTTTTTGTATATTGTTCATATTTAGTTCATATTCTGTTTTGTTTTGTATATAGTTCATTCATTGTTCATATTTTGTTGATATTGGCACAGTTGTACATACAGTAATAGTATATTGAAAGATAATAAAATCCTTGTTTGAAATTCAGTTCAGTATAGTCTGTCATTTTTGTATAATAGTTACTATTCTTTAGTGTCTTGTCACATGACAATATCTCAATATGGCCACCTAGAAGCAAGTGGAAACCCCTCCAACCACCCATCAAATGAATGTGTGAAAAAATTATGTTTTGAATCATGGAGAAAGGTTTTATAGTCACCAAAATGCTTCAGTAATGTTTCCAGTGTCACAAAAGTGAGTAAAAGCATTTGGCACAATTTGGCCATTTGGAGACGTTTTGGAGAGGTTTGTGGACGCCAGTGGCACTGCTGACTAAAAACTCCATAACTCCCACAAGGTTAGGCATAGAAGTCTAAAATTTCATCCAGGTCTAGTTGACAAGATGTAGAAGGTATGTGGTATATTGCCATATGCCTTACATAAAGCACATCATAGTTATTGTTATTCAAATATGACCTATTATTTTCGAAGACAAAAAAAAAAATTTAGAGCCATGTTTGAACTGATGTCATTTAGGTTGTGGGTATGGTACATGCTAAATAAGCCCATTTTCAGAAACTAGAGGGTGTCAGCTTTCAAATGAAGTATCATACATCCATCTAGGACTTGCAGTTATTGTGTTATAAGCTTTTCCACTTGGGTATGCTAAATAGGCGAAAATTACCGAAAATAGGTGGGTGTGAACAGGTTAACTTTGCGAAGTTCAGACCTCAGCCTTTCCCTCTCCTCCAGCACTGAGCTATGGTATTTCTTCTTCTTTCCTTCTCTTTCTTTGCAGGAGCTGAGAATGCTTGCGGTCTCTCTACAACTGGCTGCTCATAGTCATGATCGTCCAAATGATTATGCATGGGCTCAGGATTTTCAAGATGCTGAATTTGCTCATCTGATGTGTCCAAAGATGGTCGAGTTAAGTTGAGAACATCAGCAAGCACCCTTTTCTGTTCTCTGTGGTCTCGCTGATACTTTCTCCACTTTTGCCTCAACTTCTCCTGCTTTGATTTGAAAAGCTCAGCTATTGGAGTATCTTTAGTCTTTCCCTCTCTTTTTCCCCTTTGATAACTAAATAGTAAAATAGAAAAATAAAAGCAATTAGTCTAAATGACTGCATTACTCTGACTTTCAGTAGACAGTATTTCATTGGAAACGTGTGTGTACGTGTGTGTGTGTCTGTCTGTCTGTCTGTCTGTCTGTCTGTGTGTCTGTGTGTGCATAACCACCTTTCTTGCCTTTTGGCTCTGTGATGAGCCACTTTTTCTTTGCTTGATAATGGTATTTATTGGGGGAAAAGAGGCTCTATTATATTACAATAATTATGAAACAATAGAAAGTTAATAAATGTAATTTTACATTTTAATCTTTGACAAACATTTATCATATTATTGGAGCATCAAGTCTGTTATGACCCTGGGGATCATGATTTGTATATTTTTCTTCTTTGTATTTGTCTGTGTTTTCTCCCTCCCTGTCAAGAGGAGGTGCTGTGCTCCCTGTTTTCTGTTTCTGTCCAGTAGGGTACCAGTGCAGGTGGAGGCTGCTGATTGGTTGATATCCTGGAGGCTGCTGATTGGTGGAATCCATCTGACTGAGACATTCAAAAGTGGAGCCTGCAGCAGACCTGGCGTCTCTCTCTCTCTCTCTCTCTCTCTCTCTCTCTCTCTCTCTCTCTCTCACTCTCTCACTGAGATCGCTGGCTTGATTGATTGACATTTGCAAACTTGATGTTAGTTGTTGCAGAGATTTTGTATCTCTTCTGTACATATTGTAAATATTGTAAATATTGTTAAAATACTTTATTCAGTCCAGTTTAGTAGGGGTGAGTAGCCTTTTTCTTTGTGCACCTTTTCTCCTGTTTTTTGTTATGGAGTGAGGTAAGAAAACCTGTATTTTTGTTGACTTTTGTTTTGGATTAGGAAAGTCAGATTTAAAAACCAGCTTGTTTTGTTTATTGTTTTAGGTATTGCTCACCCTGAAGCCTATTTTCGTTTGGGTAAATAAATTCCCTTATTTTGGACTGCATTTCTGTTTGTTTTTGGGGGTTATTCTTGGGAGTGGGAAAACAGAGAGAGATCACTATGTTGTGTACCGGTATACCCTAGGCCGGGACATAACATAAGAAAGAAAGGTTGATTTGATGCTCATTGCAAATAGTTACAAGGTAGAAGTACCTTCCGGCATTAAAAAGGACGAGCTGAGGAAGCTCCTGGTGGAGAAGTTGTCGGAGAGGGGATTGTTTTCTGTTTCTGCTGTTGCAGAATCTGTGGGGAAAAGTGATGTGGAGCTTTGAGAGCCTGTTCCACCTGTCACGCCGTTCTCTCAGATCCTCCCCTTACGCCGGGGTTGTCAGCGGAAGAGCTCCAGCTGACACTCCGCATTAAGGAGATGGAAATGAAGAATAGGCAGTTGGAGGTGGAGGCTATGCACCTGAGGGTGAAAGTGTTAGAGCTGGATTGCCAGCCTAATGTCGCTCCCCGTCCCCCTGTCGCCCCGCAGGACCCGCAATCTCTCCGACCAAATTTAGACGTGAGCCGGCTCATTGCGCTGGTGCCTCCGTTCAGAGAGTCCGAGGTGGACTCCTATTTTAGCGCATTTGAGCGCATCGCAGCCACCTTAAACTGGCCTAAGGATGTCTGGACTTTGTTGCTCCAGTGTAAGTTGGTAGGAAAAGCTCAGGAGGTGTGTGCCGCCCTCACTGTTGAACAGAGCTTAAATTATGACGTTGTTAAAGCTAGTGTATTACGTGCCTATGAGTTAGTACCAGAAGCATACAGACAAAAATTTAGGAACTGTGTGAAAAGTGTCGGCCAGACATATGCGGAGTTTGCGCGCGACAAAGGCGTGCTTTTTGATAAGTGGTGTCAAGCCAGCAAGACCAAAGATTTTGTGCAGCTGAGAGAGCTTGTGCTTCTGGAGGAGTTTAAAAAGTGCCTGCCAGAGCGCATCGTTGTGTACTTAAACGGGCAAAAAGTTGCATCTCTCTCTCAGGCTGCTGTTTTCGCAGATGAGTTTGCTCTGACTCACAAGAGTGTGTTTCTGTCACCTGTCCGAGAAACGCCGAGGTCTGCGGTGCATAATAAGCCCCGGTCTCCTAAAAACTCCTGGCGTAATTTCTCTACCGCGGGCGAAAAACGAGAGTGTTATTATTGTCACGAAACTGGCCACCTCATTTCAGTCTGCCCTGTCTTAAAATCTATAGAACAGTCAAAGAGTAAAAATCTCTCTGCTGTGGGTCTGATAAAATCAGAGCCTACTAGCCAGCAGGAAAATCTGACAGAGGTTGATGAGTCTTTTAAGCTGTTTACAACACAAAGTTTTGTGTCTCTGACTGGAAATGAGGCGTCCAGGGTTCCGATCACTATCCTGAGGGATACTGGTGCCACACATTCTGTAGCTCGTCATGGTATGTTGGCTTTTTTGGATCAGTCGTACTGTGGTTCTGATTTGCTGTTGTGGGGAATTAAATTAAGTGTGATCCGTGCGCCGCGTCACACCGTTTGTCTTTCCTCCGATTTGGTGTCTGGTACAGTAAAAGTTGCGGTGCGTGATCAGCTGCCGATTGCGGGAGTTGATCTCATTTTGGGGAATGACTTGGCTGGAAACAAAGTTTTTCTGTCTGCTCCGGAGGTGACCGAAACCCCCATCGCTGATGTGTGTGTTACCTCCGCTGCACCTGACGCGCCGTCAGTTTTTCCGGCGTGCGTCGTAACCCGTGCCCAAGCTCGTAAGCTTGGTGAAATTGTCGATCTGTCTGACTCGTTTTTGAACACATCTGAGGTTTCAGTCAGGCCCTCTTCTGAACAGAAAAACGAACCTCTTTCTGTTGATGTGGAAACAGAAGACAAAGAGTTGTGTTTGGCAGTAAATAAAGAGCAACTAATTAAAGCGCAGCAATCTGATAGTACACTGGCTGCCTGTCTGTCTGCTGCCCAGGAGCAGAAAAAAAACGAAAAACTGCCTATGACTTACCATTTTGATGAAGATGTGTTGGTGCGTAAATGGTCCCCGATGTCTGGTCTGGAGTGTGATGTGGTTACTCAGGTTGTTGTGCCAAAAGAGTTCCGTCTCCAAGTGATGAGTTTAGCCCACGATCACAACCTTTCCGGTCATCTGGGCGTTAAAAAGACGTATCACCATGTGCTCTAGTATTTCTTTTGGCCAGGGATAAAGTCTGATGTTGCCAAGTTTTGTCGATCTTACCATGTCTGCCAGACTACCGGCAAACCAAACCAGGTTATTCGCCCGGCTCCTTTACGTCCAATTCCAGCCATCGGTGAGTCCTTTGAGCATGTCATCATTGACTGTGTCGGTCCCTTGCCAAAAACAAAGTCTGGATATCAGTACATGCTGACCATGATGTACGCAGCCACACGTTTTCCTGTGGCCGTCCCGTTGCGCTCGCTGAGAGTTAAAGCGGTGGTGAAAGCTCTTGTCAAGTTCTTTTCCACCTTTGGTTTGCCTAAACGCATTCAAACTGATCTGGGATCTAACTTTATGTTGAAGGTTTTTGAGCAGGTGATGTCGGAGCTGTCCATTAAGCACTAGGTGTCCAGTGCATATCATCCACAGAGTCAGGGCGCACTGGAGAGATTCCACCAAACATTAAAGTCTATGCTTTGCAAATACTGTGCTGAGTCCAACAGGGAGTGGGATGAGGGTCTGCCACTGCTCCTGTTCGCCATTCGGGAAACCATGCAGGAGTCTCTCGGTTTCAGTCCAGCTGAATTAGTTTTTGGGCACACTGTGCGTGGTCCGCTGCGGCTTCTGCGAGAGAAGTGGCTTGCAAACTGGCCCGGTCCCGCGCACAATATCCTGGACTATGTGAGTTCATTCAGGGAGAGGTTGCACACTGTATGTGAGCTGGCGCGGAGTTCCCTCTCCGCTGCACAGTCGAAAATGAAGCAACAGTATGATAAAAACACACTCACCCTCAATTTCCACTGGATACGTCTCCGCTGCGTTGCGTCTCTGCCACGCCAGCGGAGCAGATATGTTTCACTTTAGTCTATGTGTCAATTCCCACCAGGTCCGCTGCGCTGCGTATCAGCTCCGTCCCAGCTCCGGCAGTCCGGAGCCCTCCGGCACAGATACGCAGGACTTCTATTTCTGGTGGATGCCGGAGCACGACGCAGCAATTTAGCTGAATTTAGCATGAAGCAGACAGGAAGTAAAGCGCCAAAATAACAAACAGCATCCGGTTACCTTTAAAAATAAAACACTACGTGTTGACACGAGCACACAAATCTCAAAAAAGAGACAAACACAAGCTCTTCTGCTACTCCTTCGGTTGGGAACACTTCCTGTTGTTGTTTTTAATAACACAGACCTATAACTCCGGTCGGGAGTGATTATGTGATTATCGTGGGAACTCCTCGTCCTCCTGACGCCAGCTGTCTACCGTACTGCGCCGTGGCGTACTTGAACCGCAACCGGTGGGGATTGGCGGACGGCGGACGGCGGAGCCAAACCGGATCAGAGCTGCAACGCAGCGGACACGTATCCAGTGGAAATTAGGGGTAAGTCGCAACTTTCACCGAGGTGACCGTGTGTTAGTTTTGCTGCCCGTTGTCGGTTCTTGTCTTCAGGCCAAGTTTTGTGGTCCTTATGAGGTGGAGCGGAAGTTGAGTGACACAGACTATGTGATCAAGACGCCAGACAGAAAGAAACAGTCCCGAGTGTGTCATGTCAACATGTTAAAAAGATATGTTGACCGCGGATGCGCTGACGTGCCATCCGTGCCGCCTGAGCCATGTGCATCACCCGTAGTCTCTGTAGTGTCACCGCCTTACAGTCCGAAAGAGGACGGGCTGTACGAGTGGCCTCTTTCCGTTCCCTGTGCACGTTTGGAGAACTTGAAAATCCTTGAGAATTTGGAGGGGCATTTGTCATATCTGCGTGATTCGGCTAAAAGTGACATATGCCGCCTCATTCGTAGTCATGCTGCGCTGTTCGGCGATAAACCCACCCAGACAACAGTCCTCACACATGACATAGATGTGGGGGACCACAGGCCAATTAAGCAGCATGCGTACCGCGTTAATCCTGTGAAGCGGGAGGTGATGCAGACAGAGATTACATACGTCTTAGAAAACGGTTGTGCTGTGCCGCGTTCTAGCCCGTGGAGCGCACCTTTGCTCCTGGTGCCCAAATCTGACCAAACTGCTCGTTTTTGTAATGACTACCGCAAGCTGAACGCTATTACAAAGCCAGACTCATTTCCTCTGCCCCGCATGGATGACTGTGTAGATAGAGTAGGATCTGCCAAGTACGTCACCAAACTAGACCTTCTGAAGGGTTACTGGCAGGAGCCTCTGTCACCGCGTGCATCTGAAATTTCCGCGTTCGTCACTCCAGATTACTTCCTTCAGTACACCGTCATGCCTTTTGGGTTAAGAAACGCTCCTGCCACTTTCCAAAGGCTGATGAATACTGTCCTGTCAGGTGTTAAAAACTGTGATGCGTACCTGGATGACATTGTTGCCTATTCTTCCAGCTGGTCTGATCATTTGAACACACTTCAGGAAATATTCAGCCGCCTAGAGGCTGCCTCTCTGACACTGAATCTGGCCAAATGTGAATTTGGAAAAGCTGTGGTCACATATTTAGGAACGCAGGTAGGACAGGGACATGTGCGCCCCCTGTGGGCCAAAGTTCAGGCCATTTTGGAATTCCCTGTCCCAGAGACGCGGCGACAGCTGCGCTGGTTTCTGGGGATGTGTGGCTATTATCGCGGTTTCTGTAGGAACTTTGCTAGTGTCGTTGCGCCACTGACCAGCTTAGTGAGTCCTTCCCGCCAGTTCTTGTGGACAGTTGAATGCCAGGACTCATTTGACTCTGCAAAAGCCCTCCTTTGCAGTGCGCCAGTACTGGCTGCACCTGACTTTGTTCGTCCCTTTTAAGTGGAGGTGGATGCGAGCGCTCATGGTGCAGGTGCTGTGCTGCTGCAGGAGGCTGTTAATGGTATTGAGCATCCAGTATGTTTCTTCTCAAAAAAGTTCAATAAACACCAGGTAAACTACAGCACCACTGAGAAGGAATGTCTGGCCTTGCTTTTAGCTCTTCAACATTTTGAGGTCTATGTAGGTTCAAGCTCCACTCCAGTTGTGGTATACACTGACCACAATCCCCTGGTGTTCCTGTCCCGCATGCGCAACAACAACCAGCGCCTCATGCGCTGGTTACTGTTGCTGCAAGATTTCAATGTTGAAGTGAAACACATTAAAGGTAGCAACAATGTGGTGGCGGATGCTCTGTCACACGCAGGGTTTTAAGTTAAACATGTCTTAAGGAGAAGACTTGTTTGATCTGAGGTAGGGGGGTGTTATGACCCTGGGGGTCATGATTTGTATATCCATCTGACTGGGACATTCAAAAGTGGAGCCTGCAGCAGACCTGGCGACTCTCTCTCTCTCTCTCTCTCTCTCTCTCTCTCTCTCTCTCTCTCTCTCTCTCTCTCTCACACACACACACACACACACTCACACACTGAGATCGCTGGCTTGATTGATTGACATTTGAAAACTTGATGTTCGTTGTTGCAGAGATTTTGTATCTCTTCTGTACATATTGTAAATATTGTTAAAATACTTTATTCAGTCCAGTTTAGTAGGGGTGAGTAGCCTTTTTCTTTGTGCACCTTTTTCTCCTGTTTTTTGTTAGGGAGTGAGGTAAGAAAACTTGTATTTTTGTTGACTTTTGTTTTGGATTAGGAAAGTCAGATTTAAAAACCAGCTTGTTTTGTTTATTGTTTTAGGTATTGCTCACCCTGAAGCCTATTTTCGTTTGGGTAAATAAATTCCCTTATTTTGGACTGCATTTTCCGTTTGGTTTTGGTGGTTATTCTTGGGAGTGGGAAAACAGAGAGAGATCACTATGTTGTGTACCAGTATACCCTAGGCCAGGACAAGTCTTTTTAAAGCTGCTGTTCATTTTCAACATTGTCACTGTTCACCCACTGCTGCTTCATTATGAAATTACATATATTATATACAGCTTAAAGTTGAAAGTGAATGGAATACAAATATGTATTAATTATGTATTTAAAGCTAAACATTTCAAAAATATTAAAGCCATGCAAAATAATGGTTTTATCCTAACCTTCCATAGCTTTGATAATAAAGTTGTGGATGAATTGCCACTTTTTTCTAAGAAATATAACACTAAAAAAAAAAATAGTTCCACATAGTAAGTTAGTTCACATTACATCTTTAATCAGCATCAAAAACTTCTGATATTTAACAAAATCAGCCTCTAACCGAAAGGAATGTAATAACAGTCAAATGGTGTAACCGGTTACACCATTTAACTTTTCAATTCAAATTCAAATTTAACAGGCATTATGATGGACACCTATGTAAGCACATGGCTTTGATGTGAAGATTTCAAACACATTTTTAAAAATAAATACTTACTTTTACAGTTATTATGAATTATAAATGATTTCCTAAGGTCATACCATTTGACATGTAACTCTAAGCACACCTGACCATACCCTAAAAATTTTAAATTATCAAGATTTCAGAGAGAGCTACTAACCTTGGCATGCAGCAGTTAGGCTCATCAGGCGTCCTTCTTTCTGATATCATTTCCTGTCACATGGTCTTCTTACACAAATGAACAAAATGGCTCCTTGAATGTCGGTTATACCGCCTTGACAATTCAGGAAGTTGACTTGACAGACACAATTCCCCAAATTAGTTACAATATTCAGAACAATGATGTTCCATATATTTTATTCATTGTTAAACAACACAAATGTAGGAATATTCCAAACTAGTTGATAATGTGTTTAATGTGTGTTTGATACAAAGTTTTTATGGTTACACCACATTGACATTTTTGCCATTATCTTAAAATTGATCAAATCTAGAAGTTTTAGACTAGGTCTTCAAAAAGAGAATGTATTCAAGTAATTTGTGAATTTATTTTCAAATTTAAAGCTTTTTAAATTCAACTAAACCATAGGAACACAAAAAAATTGTGTCACGTCAAAAATGTTGAAAAAAGGCTTTAACCCTCTGTGGTCTGGGGTATAATTGGCTGTTTTTGATTACTTTTGATTTTACCATTATATTTCACCTTAAAAACTATTTACTTTGCCTTGTTTGGTGTCATTATTTTCAGCACCTCACATGTGTGACTATACAGTTATTTTTTCATTTTGACATACTGTATTAACACAATGGACCTATAATCACAAAAAAACACAAAATCTGAGCAGGAAAAAGTTAGTGTTTTTTCTGTGAAAACCACAAATATGTTTAACAAACCATTTTTATTACTTATAATGCAAGTATAATTTGTTGTTTGCTAAATTTGTGCACAAGTTTTTGAAATTTACAAAGTTATATGTAACTATTTACATTTGATTGCAGGCAATGCCTCAGGCTCAGGTCTCCCTCAGCTCCTTCCTGCCTGCTCCACATTCAGCAGTCTCCTCATTGTTTTGACTTTTTAAACCAAAAAAACGATGCCACTACACACTAAACACACTACACCAAACACTACATAACACACTAACTATACGCTCCAAATACGCTAAATGTCACAAATCTCTCAAGTCAACTCTCAAAACTCGCAATCACTATCGTTGTCTCTGTCACCGTCACTGTCGCTCTCACTATTTCGCCACCGTCCCTCCCACAACTTCCCACTGTTCCTCAGCAACCAAATCACGTGGTTTATATAATTTTGTGACTGGTTGGTGTGGTGCCTTTTTCCACCAATAGGAAAGGGAGTGTCAGGGTTTTTGCTTGCAAACACTTCCTGCTTGCGGACAATTTCGTGAGAGAAGCCCGTCTTTATCGTCTCTTCAAACATGATGGCAATGTTAGCGAAAAAGCGTGCTGTACATAATATATTGTAACTCCGGTTTTAATTGGCTGATCAGCACAATTTAAAAACTGGGATATAGTTTGAAGTCTGCTCCAAAACACAAGTCGGAACCGAGACTCACCATTTTACCATTACCATTTGGACGCTCCGGCGCCTCAAATGACCGCAGAGGGTTAACCAACCTGTAACAACTGATTATTTAAGCTAGTACTGTAAAGACTTCTTAACGAAGTGTCTGTGTTCCACACAGCTGCACAACAATGTCGAGCATTAAATTACTTTAGTCTTTTAGCAGTATTTGTGTATGAGGACTTTTTTGACCATGGTCAGCTCAACAAATGCTTTCTCCACCGATGTCCATCCCTCCATGTGCCATAGTGCATGATGTACCTGCAAGAATGACAGAAAGCCCAGATTACAAATAAATTCCCTTAACATACGTTAATAGCAAACTATCAAATAGAAACTAATTACTGAATTGTTATAGGGAGGACAGTCCATGTCCACTCTTAGCATTGCACTTTTTTAACCTTCATGTGGTATTTTATAAGCTTTATACTCATACATTTTTTAAGGTACAAATAAGTCATGATTTGTTTTCTTTTTATGTAAGTGTTTTGGATTCCGAAATAAATTAACAAAATAAAACAATTTTTTGTAATTTTTATCAAATTTTGGACTCACTATTGAATATGAAAAAATGTCATAGCCCGGTACGATAGGTGGCGCTGTACCCATTTCAACTAGTGGTAATATCGATAACATCAAACTCTGCCTCTGGCCTATAGACTCATAATGTGAAGAACATCACAGCATTGTGACTGATCCATTCCAATCCAGCCCAGTCTAAGTCCAGTGAAAACCAGACCAATCAATCCGGTGGCAAAAAAAATCAAACTGAGACCAATGACTTACATTTGTTACTCTCAGAAACCACCTACACAGCAGCTCACGTATCCAATTTAATAATTAACATTTTCCTGTGGCCCCTCCCTCCCTGCTCTATCACCTCTTCTTTTTTGCCAACATTCTCTCCATCTCCCTCCCTCTCCTCTGTCTGTCCCAGCTCCAGCACCATCTGCCTGGTAGAGGGAGCAGCTTGTCTGCTCTGCTGCCTCCTTTTCCCAAGAGCTCCCAAATAGCACAAGGCCAAACACACACACCAGCCATCAGCAAATACACTACTGCTCCACTGGAAATTTGGACATCTGATTAGACACCAGCAGCTGAATAGTTGTATTGGTAATGTGCCTTACCATGATTGCAACAGTTGAATAAGGTCCAATGATTGCACTACAGCAAAATCTAACAAACTAAAATTACGTTTCAGAGGCCCTATACTATCGTAATGATAATGTGAGGATCATGTGAGAACAAAATAACTAAGGAGAAAAACGGTTTGTCAAAAAAGCAGAGTGATAAAAAAAAATGTGTAAGAGCACGAAATCAAATAATGGACCATCTTCAGTGTGTCAGCTTTCCTCTATAGAAGTACAACAGGACACCTGGCTCAGGAAAAGGGCAGGAAGTGTTATGAATGGGTCTTGTGAACCCAAGGCTCAGTCAGAGGGCTCAGAGGGCTGGAGGAAACAGGCTTAAGCAAAGAAACATGAAACAAAGCATGCACCTTGAGAGATGCTGGGAGTTTGAGGCGGGCCACCGCAGGGTTAATCATTCTAACAATGAAAATGGGCCAATGTACCTGGGTGCCAGTTTCTTAGAGTCAGTCTGGAGCAGGAGGTCCTTGGATGAGAGACACACTTTCTGACCAGGGGTGTAGACAGGTGCTGGTGAGCGGTGTCTGTCTGCCAGACACTGGTTCTGTGCCATGAAACGGAAGAGGGCGGCATGAGCCACCCGCCACACCAGACGGCACTGTCACATGTGGTCCTGGATGGACGGGACCACCACTTCAGCCTCCTATTCGGGTAACAAAGGGGGCTGAAAACCATTTGTAACCATGAATGGTGACATACCAGTGGCTGAACTGACTAGAGAGTTGTGAGCATATTCCCCTCAGGGTAGATGAGTGGACCATGAGACAGGCTGTCTGGTGGAAACACCGCACAGGGCAGCCTCCAGACATCTGCAAAATGGACCGAATTCAGACAGAATGCAGCCAGTTACCTACAGCTCCGAGGTGGCAAACAGACACTTTACAGTGCTGTAGGATTTTGGGCTTCTTGTGAGCTTCCCATTTGTTGTGTGGGCAGATCTCCTATGCTTTGTACATAGTTGTGTGTGTGTTGTGCTCATAAAGCTCTTTCTTTGAATAAACAGCACCTTCCTGGCAAATTCTCCTTTCCTCAATAAATTAATTCATGTCCTTGATAATGTCATAAATATATACATAGATACAAGGTGTCACAAAAAAAATGTATATACGCTTTAGCGGCTGATAACTCAATTGTTTGTTTTTTTCTTTGCAGATTAAACCCATTGGAATTAATAATGGCAGCCAGACTAAACTTTGAAGAAAGGAAATTCATTCTAAAATGCTACTGGAAGTATGAAAACATAGTTAAGTGCAAAGACAATTTACAGGACAAACAAGTGGATATTATTCAAGCCAGATATTCTCTGGCCAGGCGCGGTTTTGCTGCTATTCATATGCTAATTAGAGCTATTAGCACTGTCACGAACCGCAGGTCGTGACTTGGACCTTCGGTTCAGTATGTGTGTGAATGTAGTTTTTTGTTTTCCTTTGTTCTGTTTGGTGTGCTTGGTGGGTTTTGTTTTTGTGTCTGTCTCTGTGTTCTGCTCTTCTCCTCCTTCTCCTCTGGAAGCCACTGATTGGCGTGGTCACGGAGGATACTGCAGACGCACCTGCAGCTCATCACCTGCAATCAGCTCACGTACTCGGACCAGCCTTCCAGACCTCGCCGGATCGTTGAATCAGCTCCTGTGAGAAATGCCAGCCACCTCAAACTACTCATGAAATTTTAGCATGTTGCTAATTCTGTTTTCCCAGTCTCGCCTCAGACTACCTGCCACAAGAACGCCTGCCACACAAACCTCAACCTGATCTGTGCAAATCCTCAATAAATTCTCTTGTATTCAACATTGTTACGACCCTAGAGGTCATATGTTTCTATTTGTCTGTTTTTAATATACCTCTTTTACCTGTGTGAGTGAGAGCATGTGTGTGATTGATTTCAGGTGTGTCTGTGATTGTAGGTTGTCCCTGGGAGCTGATTGGTTCCTGCCTGAAGACAAGAGCTTAAAGGCCGGCTCTTCCCAGTTCCTGGAGGCTCTCCTCTGCTGTCTCAGACTACCAGCATTGTGTGATTGTGTTCCAGTTTTGTTTTTGAATAAAACTATGTTAAAACGCTCGCTGCTGGTGGTGTTTGGGGAACAGGACGAGGGGAGTCTCATTTTCATGTTGCGCCAGTTTTTCCCCTAGGCCCTGGTCGTAACAATTGGGGGCTCGTCCGAGATCTGAATGTCCATGAGGTGAGGTAGATGTGGTTTGGTTTAGTTTATGTTTGTGTAAGTGGCCTTTAGTTAAGTGTAGTGGTCATCTCTTTTGTTAAGTTGTTGCTGCATATTTCGTGTCTGTCTGAACACCCTAACCAGAAAGCTGCCGGGCATTTTCAAGGATTTGCCATGTTTGTTATTTTGCCTTTCTTATTTTTGGTGGTAATCCTGGGTGGGGGTACGCTTCAGTGTTTCGCAGTTGACTAGATTCCTGGTCTTCGGTGATTCACTGAGTTCAGCGTTTAAAGACGCCTCAGGCTCTGCAAGCCACTGAAGACTAGCCAGGTGAGTTAGCCACCTTTTGTAGGCAGGTAGTTGGGGTGTCTCTGCAGTTTGTTTCCTTTTGTTTTATACTTTGCACAGCAACGTGGTTTTGTGTGAGATGGCTGCTTTTGTGTTGGTCACGTTGTGATGTGTGGCCCTGATTAATACTTGTGTGCAGTAACTTTTTGTGACCTTTTGGTTGTGGAACTGGACTCCACTTTTGTAGGGTCACTTGTGGTTGCAGGTTAAGAGTAAGGTTGCAACATTTGTGTAGTGGTGACTACAGTGTGATGCCTTGTGTGTGGTTGTTGCAGTCCACTTTTGGTTTGGTCACATAGGTGTTACTGTTTTTAGTGTATTAATTAGTGCGATTGGGATGGCATCACTTGCCAGATCAGTGGATCTTGAGTGGTGGGTATGTCTTCCCAGTTTGTCCGGTCACTTTGTCTCTGTCTGTTGCACTCCATTATACAGTAACGTGTGGTTTGAGATCACAAGGTGTCCATTTTGGGTGTGGTAGTGGCAGTTCACGTTTGTTGGGTCACTTGTGGTTGCAGCTTAAGCCTGTAAGCTGGCAACATTTGTGTGTAGCAGTGGCTACACAGTGACACCTTTTTGTGCAGTGGCTGTTGCACTCCACGGTTGCGTAGGTCACCTGTTGCTGTTTTTGGTGTGTGTTACCACAGTTGATTGCTTCGTTTTGGTGTTCTCTCCTCATGGTGGTGGCCATTTTGTTTGTGGGAGTGGCACCCACTAATAAGGCTTTGGGTCCTGTTTTATGTATATTGGTTTTAAGGGGGAACAGACATGTGATTGCTCAACACCTGAAAGCATTTTATGAACTTGAACATTTCTTTAAGGCGAAATGTTCAGTTTTAAGGGGGGAGGTGTTACGACCCTAGAGGTCATATGTTTCTATTTGTCTTTGTTTTTAATATCCCTCTTTTACCTGTGTGAGTGAGAGAATGTGTGTGATTGGTTTCAGGTGTGTCTGTGATTGTAGGTTGTCCCTGGGAGCTGATTGGTTCCTGCCTGAAGACAAGAGCTTAAAGGCCGGCTCTTCCCAGTTCCTGGAGGCTCTCCTCTGCTGTGTCAGACTACCAGCATTGTGTGATTGTGTTCCAGTTTTGTTTTTGAATAAAACTATGTTAAAACGCTCGCTGCTGGTGGTGTTTGGGGAACAGGACGAGGGGAGTCTCATTTTCATGCTGCGCCAGTGTTTCCCCTAGGCCCTGGTCGTAACAAACATCAACCCTTGTCTGTATCTGAGTCCCTGGTCCCCGGACCTGACAAGCACCTCCGTGAGCTCCACATACGTCATGGTTCGTTTCCGTCAATATGTGGCACAGACGAACGCGACGTTTACAGGCTGTAAATTGTCGTTAACTGCCGAATATAAGGGAGATTTCCGGGCATTTACGGGGACGAAAATCCCACTTTTCATGCAGTGACCGGTGAGGATGACAGGAGAATCAGACCAGCAGTGAGGAAATTTGACCTACTTCAGACCTAGAGTCTCTAATGTACAGTTCCATGGTGTCCCGTTCCAGACAGGAGAGATTGTACAGACAGCTGGAGGAAAGCGTAGCACCAGGAAGTAGGTCGATCATGAGGTCGGTGGGGGGTAGTGAATATGCCCGGTCTTTACTGATAATACGTCACCTAGGTCATGGCAAGGAGGAGGGACAGAGGAGAGGTCAGCAGGTGTCGGGCAGGCAGGTGCCTGTGGGGTACAGAAGAAGGCAGCCGAGTGAAAACAGGTAGGGTGACAATGAACATTTCAGCCAACAACCCTGAAGAGTGACCAGTCTATTTGGGGGTTGTCTAGTTTAAGCCAATGGAGACCTAGGACTATAGGAGACTGAGGTGAGGGAATGACCAGTAGATGAATCTTCTCACTATGATTGCATGACAGGAGGAGGGATAACGGGACGGTGTGGTGTGTGACGTGGGCGAGGAGTATGCCATCCAAAGCAAAAACCTCAGGAGCAGGGAGGGGGAGTGTGAGGATGTGAGCCAGGTTCACAGTAGCTGTATCAATAAAGTTGTCTTCCTGTCTACTTTTCATGGAGATAACAGTATTACATAGCAATACATGCTTAGAAAAGAGGCCAAAGTATTATTTAGAAATACATTTTAATATTATAAAATACATTTCATAACATTGCAAACTGAAAACTTTAACAGTGCAAAACTTTGACAAAGGAAACACTCATTAATTAATCATCAGAACTACAGATGGGACCCATCCGATCCAGTATGCATCTCTAATCAGAACTCAACTCATCACTGTCTTCAGCAGACACCCTCTCAGACACCCTCTTTGCACCACCATCCATATAGTCAGGCCGCCTGCTTCTAACTGAGCTCTCATGCCACAGCATCACGGCTGTGCTCGGATCAAAGTCTTTTATTTCTGGGAAGCAGAGTTGGATAATCAGAAGATCGGACAGAGTGTCAGATAGAAGGCTGGACCGCCAATCACTTTTCACCATCTTCATGGTGCTAAAACCCCTTTCACAGTCAGCAGTGGAGGCGGGAAGGGACAGGACCAGGTCGATGACAGCCAGCAGGTCAGGGCAGGAGTGCTGATGGCTCCTGTTCACAGTGGCCCAGGACACGTGTGGATGTGACAGGAACTGTGGCTCTTGGTACATCAAGGACTTCAAGACAGTCTACTGGTCCATCACATTCTCAGCATGGATGCCAGAGGTCTCCAGGACAGGCCTGAAGTGATTCACCAGTGTCTCCACTTCCGTGTCACCAAAATCTAGAAGAGTTGTACACATAGGTCTACATTACAACAAGCATAATGCATGTTTTATTTCTCAAAATTAAAATATAATCGTCATGACTCTGAATTTAAGTGCTCTGCTGTAGTACTTAATTTAAAAACACCTGCTGCTGCATCTCCTGACTCTGGCCAGTTGGCAAAGTTGACAAGCTTGGTGGCACACAGCACACCTACACTGACATCCTGGAACCTGTCGGTCATACTCTCAACTAGCCTGTCAAGCAATTTAACCCGTGAGGCGACGAGGGTCTGGCTGTCACTGCTTGTCAGTGAAATTCCCTCATAGCTGTTGTTGTTGTCCCTCATAGCTTTTGTCACTGTGGCCTGCATGGGCCCTTCTCTGGTGGAAAAAAAGGCTAATTTTTACTATCCTATCAGAATAAACCTTTACAACGCATTCACACATTCTACCCTTCTCTTGTTGGAATCATGGTTATTATTAAAATTCAGGGTCAGTTATTTCCTATTACTTCTTGGACTCCTCTGACATTTTCAGCATCACAAGACTGAGTCTGAAATACATCAAGAACAAACGCATACAACAAAATTACTAGCTTTTAAAAACACTTAACACCCCCAGATAACACCCCGACAGGCACTGTCAAAGTCACACATTCCTTGATGATATATTAATAATGCCACTACCTGTTCCAGATGTTGGACAATCCCCTGAAAGCCCCGCAGGAAGTGGTCCAGGGCGCGTAGGAGGTGTCCTACCCATTGGGTCCCACCGATCCTTGTAGGCACCAGTGGTTTGTGCCTGAGAGCCTAGAAGCTGTTCACCAGGTTAGCTCTGTTCAGTGGACTGGTATGGTAGAATGTGTAGAGGCCACTGAGGAATTCTTCCACTCTCTGGAACATGACATGGGACTTGATGGCATCCATGAAAGCCAGTTCTTGGCGGTGTGCCATGCAGTGGATACCAATGATGTAAGCCCGGTCCCCCTTCAGCCGGCTGACCACAACGCTCTTCGCTCCCACCATCACAGCAGCACCGTCTGTTGCCAGGGCGAACAACTTGCTCTCCCATTCTTCGCACGCACCCTCCATGATGTCTCTGATGGAGCTGGTTATGTGTGCTGCATCTGCCTTCTCCACTGAATTGATGCCAACAAACTTGCTCTCAATCTTGCCCTTGTGACTCCACCTCACATATACCAGCTCCTCCTCTTTCACCGAGCTATCAGTGGACCCGTCGGACATGATGGACAGAAATCTGGTGTTTTTCAGCATCTCCCTGATTTCATTTCTCTCTGCCTCTGCAATATATTGGGTGAACTCTTTCGCCTGTGTTTTGTTCCTGTAGGTTGCACCCAAGGCAATGCCTTTCTGTTCATGCCAAACATTAACACTAATCCAATATTATCTAATAACACAGATACAGTAATGTTATCCAATACATCTAGTTTTGCTATTGCTAAATTTGTCTTCACCACCAATGAGGACAGCTAGCCCCGTTCACTTCAGATGTAACGCTATGTCTGAGGTCAAAACGGGGCTAATGTTATCAAACAATTGTAAAAAAAAATATGCCATAACATTGTGGGACTGCATTTTCATAGAGCTAGCTAGGTAGCTGATTTAGCAAGCCTTGGCCTTGGCTATATTAACATTAATGTAAACAATATGAAGAGGGGACCGGAATCAGAATTATTTCAAATAACATTTTTCACTTACTCGCACATCCACTCATAGTCGGTGAACGGTCTCCCCTTCTTCGCAAGGGCATGAGCTGTCCTAAACATGGCCCTGAGTTTGGCTCTCATCTCCTCCGATAAACACGTCAAAGCAGCAACAGTGGGTTGAGAAAGGAGTGGCTCGGACTGAGCCCGAGCCACTGATTTACAGATACCGTGACACCGGCTTCCCTCGTGCTCCCGGATGGTCTCGAGTTTCATCGTTTTGTTGCCCACCACAAATGAATTTGAGCGCTGCTTTTGTTTGGCGTGTGTCCGGCAGACGGAGCAAAACATGACACCCGTCGAGTCGTCATACTGAAGCCATTCCCTGTCAGTCTTCCACTTCTCACTGAACTTCATCACTTTTGCTTTTTTCGTCGATGTTTCGCCTTCTTTGTCACCTTCCGTTCCACCTATCTCCTCTGTGTTTTTCCTCTTTGGTTCAGTCACACCGGGAATGTGCCGCCATATTGCTGCGCTTGAATCACAGTCACTGCGCCAAACTTTTAAAGTTTGGGGGGAGCTACTTCAGTGCGACACACAAATCACCGGTTTAGCACTAACGTTTGCTACCGTCATAATTTATCACTTTACAGCTACTACAATGTTTTGCTATATCATGCATAATTTATTGCAAGAGCACGACCATCGGGACAAACATTTACCCGCCCCGTGGCATGTATCCCTCCAAAATTAAGTTGCCAGGGGAATATTTTAGTCGCATTTGGCGAGTGGCGACCGCTAGTTTACAGCCCTGGGTAGAAGTGGTAGTACGGCTAATCAGCGTCCCTCGGTCGCGTGATGAGCCCCGGCTTTTGGTCAGGCCAGGCACGTCGAACACATGGAGACAACATGGCCGGCTTCTCCACAGTATAGGCAAAGTCCGTCCTTGACACAGCGCAGACACTCGGCTTGAGAAAGATGCATGCGGCCAAATTGCATAGGCTCCGCAGAAGGTGATGGGGAGGGTGTAGCAGCTGAGGAGGTTGGGACAAATGACGATGGTCTAGGTAAGGAAATGGCAGGAGGTGGTCTAAGGGCCTTCTCTCTAAGACTATTGTCTAATCTGATGGCTAATGAAATAAGCTCCTCCAGTGAGGAGATGTCGCCACGAGCATCACTAACTCATCCTGAATGTTCTCAGCTAGACCCTGTGAAAACACCCCCTGAAGCGCAGCCTCATACCACCCAGTCTCTACTGCCAAAATCCTAAAATTCACAGTAAAGTCGGCCACAGAATTAGCCCCCTGTTTGAGAGACAGCAGCCGTTTGGAGACCTCCTTTCCCTGCACCGGCTGGTCAAAAATCTTGAGTAGTTCGGCAGAAAACAAAATAGTTGAGGAACAAAAGGGAGCCTGTGATCTAGAGGCAGCTACCACCCATTGAGATGCCCTACTCCCCAATAAACTCATAATAAAAGCTACCCTTGCTTTGTCAGTGGCATAGGTGCTGGGCTGCTGGTCAAACACAAGGGAGCACTGGTGCAACCATTGTCCACACTGACCTAACTCACTGGTATACCTAGCGGATATAGGGATGAATGATTCACAAGATGAGCGCGGAACATCCACCGGAGCAGGTAGTGGAGCAGGAGGTAGTGGGGGAGGGTTGACTCTGGTGGTGGCGGCGGAAAGCTGAGAGAACACCTGGTCCAAGTGATTCCCAAGGTGTTTGAGGCTGGTGGTCAAACCACGGAGGGTCTGTTCATGGCTGCCAAGCATAATTCCATGGGATGAGACGACATTACGTAGATGCTCAATCTCCGCTGGGTCCATCTTTGGTCAGATCATTCTGTTATGAATGAGTCTTGTGAACCCAAATGCAGAGATCAGAGACTGGGCTTGCAAGTTGAAAAAGGTTTATTTTCGTGGTACTGCAGAGGTGGTAGGCAGGTGTGAGGGCCAGACCGGCAGGCAGGCAGGCAGGCAGGCAGGAAACAGAGCGGAGTCACGCTGAGGTTTTCTGTAAGGTGAGCCAGACTGGGCAAGCGTTAGCACGGAAGGCAAAAAGCGCAGAACGTGAAATCATAGAATTACGAATGAGACTAAGACACTATGTGATCACCGTTGGTACAGAATAATCTGCCGCCGGAGTAGTGGGGAGACCGGGATTAAGTAGTCGGCAGGTGATGAGGTGATGAAGGGCACTCCGCTGTTGTCACCACACCTCCAGCCACACACACGGAGGAAGAGTAGACGAGGGAGAAAAGGGAGGGGGGAAGAGGGCAGACAGGAGAAACATAGGAACAGAACAAAACACTACCCGGCTGTCACAGCAGCACCGTGACAGGAAGGATTGCCATGGACCCTGCAGACCCAGCCAACCATCTGTTCCAAAAACTTTCTACTAGAATAAGAGAAGAGGAAAACCTTTATCAATAAGATCTTTACCGGCCCAGGTTCAACCTGAACAGTTTCTGGAATATTGCTCTCTACCTTCCAGGTGCCTAGAGCCATACTGTTAATATGTCTTAAACTGTGCATTTAATAAAACAGGCACAGACTGCATTAAAATAACAAACCAATGTAACAGATATACCTAAAACGAACCCCCAACACTGTCACCTCTGACTCACTCTACCTCCTGAATCGCTTCACCACTTCCTGAATGTGTGTAATGATTTTGATGACCCACTGCTCACCACTACTCCAGGGCTGCACCTGGAACAAGGAAAGTTTTTACAACTGATGCTCATAATAGGCTGGGCACACAGGATGTATGTGCAGTACTCTCGCATGGCATTATGGCTTGCTTGTCATTTCAGCTTCCATGTTAACAGGTTACACCGTTCACACTGTGGATGCCTGAGATGCATCATTTAGAGATTTGGAGTCTACTAGTCGTCTATTTCTATCGTGACACTGGCACGGCGTAGGCAAAAATTTACCTGAAAACGACCTCATCATACCAGTGTTTCATTACAGTTTGAATGCTTGTATGTGTAGAATTTGTCACAGATATGAAGAGTGCACACAACAGCTGAGTAGGGCTGTAACGATACACGTATTGAAGCTGAAATTGCAACACTCAGATCCACGAACCTGTCTCGCGCTGTGAGAAGGCAGAATCGTGACACAACTTCCATGCCAGATCCAGCCCTATGAGCTGTAAGTAACACCACATTAACACCGCAGCGGTCATTCGCCAATTCTCCGCCGTTGTTCGTTCACACAGAGCGAAACACCGCTGTAAAGACGAACCGCTGTGTAATTCACACAGAAAGCCGGCGCTGTGGCTCCTAAAGAGACGTGACGGTACACGTCATGATGATGACATTTGTGTGTTTTCAAGGGGTTTCCCCGGTGTCTCCCCTGTCAAAACCCGGCTGTCTTCTGGGGTAAGGTTCACTGAAGTCTCAGTCCGGAGAGTAGAATCCGTGTACCCAGCAGATTCTCACACTGAAACGCTTAACAAGAGATGATGGGTAAACATACGTGATTAAAAAGGTGTAATGAGAAATACGCTATGATGATAGCGTATTTTTCATTGATTACACGAGCGAGGGTGCCGGCCGGGCCGGGATGCGAACCAGCATCCCTTGATGCAAAAAGCAGCATGAAACGTAGGTCCTAACCACTGTACCATTGTCACAATCATGGTTGTCCCTCAGTATTTATACTATATAACATATATCCCGCTGCCTGGGTAGCTGGCTAATATGGCGAAAGTGGAGCAGCTATTGTTCTACTTTATGTTGATGTAGCTATTGTAATGAAAAGCACGGGCGCTCGTGTATTGATTAACTGATATTTCATTCCAAAAGTCGTCATAAAATAAAGGGAACCACCACATTTAACAGCCTGGAGAAGGGAAGTAGATAAACCCAGTAGAAAGAGTGCCCGCCCGTACAGCGAACGCACCCGCACAAAAGGGATAATCTGATTGGTCAACAGTAGCCGGCCTTCTATTGGTTGACAGTGTTGATACACAAGAAAAATCCGTGAGCAGAGGAGAGATCTGAGAGCAGAACTTGACCTGTGAGCAGGTGTGTGTTCTGAGTGCGTGCACTTAGATCTGAGCGCGCAGACAATTAGATCTGAGCGCGCAGAGGGCACATTTGAATGCAAGCAAAATTTTTGTGTGCAAGAAGGAGAAATGTGAGCACAGGCATGTGATTTTTTAGTTCAAGCAGAAATTTTGAAAGAAAGCAGCAAACTTTTAAATGCCAGCACAAAATGTGAGCATGAGGAGAAAAAATCTGAGCATGCGAAGGAGCTGTGTCACTGAAAAGGAATGAAATCATGCTCTCAAACTGAAAATCTATGCTCTTGATTAATGACATGATTCTACTTCCGTAAAGGACGCTTCTCCACGTACAGCTGAGGTATTTTTCCTTGTTGCCAAAGACAGTTACAGTTACTAGGTTACCTACGTTTGGTTCTGTAACGTTACTTTGTGGGACATTTCTCTGTATTAAGTTGAGTGAGGGTCATGAACTTTGGGTTATGACCGAAAGAATAAGATCCCGGATACAAGCGGCCGAAATGAGTTTTCTCCGCAGGGTGGCAGGGCGCTCCCTTAGAGATAGGGTGAAGAGCTCTGTCACCCGGGAGGAGCTCGGAGTAGAGCCGCTGCTCCTCCACATCGAGAGGAGCCAGCTGAGGTGGCTCGGGCATCTGTTTCGGATGCCCCCGGGACGCCTCCCTCGGGAGGTGTTCCTGGCATGTCCCGCCAGGAGGAGACCCGAGGAAGACCCAGGACACGCTGGTGTGACTATGTCACCCAGCTGGCCTGGGAACGCCTTGGGATCCTCCCGGAAAAGCTGGAGGCAGTGTCCGGGGAGAGGGAAGTCTGGGTGTCCCTGCTCAGGCAGCTGCCCCCGCGACCCGGCCCCGGATAAGCGGACGAAAATGGATGGATGGATGGAAGTTGAGTGAGGGATCTGTGCAGTTAACAGACCATCAGATAGACACGCCCTCCACAATACTGCACCTCTGATACTATCAGACAAGTATCATATACATAAGTTATTGAAATGTTACATAAATAAAATGTTTGATTAAAAAAAAAAAAAAATCGAGGTTTGTATCAAGCCGTGGGTCAAAAATCGTGATACAAACCGAATCGTGAGTTTGGTGTATCGTTACAGCCCTACAGCTGAGGGGCAGTTTTCTTTCCTGTGCACTGTCTTTCTTTCACTTTCACTTTCTCTACCTCGCTCCCTCTCATTTGCCCTCTGGCTTTCTCGCTCTTTCAACGGGGTGAAGGAAAATCACCTCATCATATTTATCAATAATTATCAAAGGCAAACTCCATGTAAACAGTTAGGGCAGCAGCAGTACAGCTGACACACAGCCTATGTCAGGGGTGTCCAAACTTTTTTCAAAGAGGGCCAGATTTGGTGAGGTGAAAATGTGTGGGGGCCGACCATTCAGCCCGACATTCTTTGAAACATAAACATTGAGTACGAATGAACTATTTCATTACATTTTTATTGCAAATGGCATTCTTTCCATTTCTTCACATAGAAAACAAATAAATCTAAACTTTTTTTTTTTTACCCAAATCACTCTGCCTTTTTATATCTGAAGACCACATAAAATGAAGAAAAAGTCTGTCTGGAAAAAAAAAAAAACTTTCAGGAAGCTTAAACATATCTAGGTTAATTTGAAACATTGCATATTATTCACGATTAAATGCTCACTGTAAATTCAAAACAGTGTTATTTTCCTGTTCACATGGCTTATCTTCAGAAGTACAAAACATTGAGGGCCCTAAGACTCAGTGTATATTCAAAACTGTGGTTTTGATCATCACAAAAATCAGTTCACTGAGATTTTGGAACTTATTCACCTCAGATGACTGAACAAATAACTTGCCTGCACTAATGTGAAGGGTGATACTGAGATCTCGACTGCAGTAAGTAGGCCAGGTCTGGCTCAGAGACAGTGGTTTTGATGCGCAAGATGTCACGCAGGTGAGAGTCACTTAGTCTTGTCCTCACGTGGTTCTTGTTAAAGTTCATCACCGAGAATGTTTTCTCACACAAGTATGTTGAGCCAAACAAGCTCAGCATTTTCTTAGCAAATGTTCGAGTCTCTTGGGACCTGCCTTTATCCAGCTGCCGATAAAAGCTGACACGAGGGAGCTGTTGGTACCGACTCCGACACTGAGTGTCACTGCAGCTCAATGAGCTCCAGCTGCAGGTGGTCTGGAGCGTCATCAGGGTCCACGGAAAAAGGAGAGGAAAAAAGGGTGATCTCCTTTTCAATAGCTGCAAAATCCCCAAAGTGCTGTTGAAACTCCTCAGCCAGAGATGAGATGTCTGCTGCATACCTCCTCATTTGCGCACTGATACTGTTCTGTGGAAAACTGGTCACTATTTCGTGCAGCGGTGGGAAATGTGTGGTATTGGGCTGCGCTTGTGACAGGTGGCTTCGGAAAAGTTACAACTTGGTCCCAAAGGCTTCGATGTGTGAATACAGTTTGCTTACCACTGCATTTTGCCCCTGAAGGCTCGTGTTCAGCGCGTTCAGATGCCGTGTTATGCCAACCAAAAATCCTAAATCGGCCAGCCAAACAGGATCAGATAGTTCTGGCATTGGTCCCTTTTTTGCCAAGAATTGTCCGATTTCCTCCCTAAGAGAGTAGAAGCGCTGCAGTGCAGACCCCCGACTGAGCCATCTTACATCGTTGTGATACACAACATCTCCGTATTCAGCCTGGGTGTCGCGTAGAAACTGTTGAAACTGGCGGTGGCACAGGGCTTTGGAGCGAATATAATTAATAGCCTTTATCAACGGTTTCATAACATGATCATACTTCAGATGTTTGGCACAGAGAACTTGTTGGTGAATAATACAATAGAATTTTATAGCTTCACCTCCTTCTTCACTGACTTTGTTACAGATGAGTGTTGATAATCCACTTTGTGCGCTAGCCATGGCAGGTGCGCCAGCCGTAATAATCCCAGTGATTTTATTCCAAGGTAGTTTCATGTCATCTACAGTGGAACAAACCGAAACAAATAAATCTTTTCCTCTTGTTTGGTCCTTAAGGCTCTGAAGGTCAAGTAGCTCTTCACTCACGTTCATTTCATTGTCCACTCCTCTCAAAAAAATCAGTAACTGAGCGATGTTACTCCCTTTGCCCCAAACTGTCTCTTAATGTCAGATGAAACATCTTCGATTCTCCGTACTACAGTGTTCCGAGCCAGGCAAACATTTGCAAACTCTGGCTTTCTTCTCAGGACAAATTTTCTCCACCATTTTCATCACGCAGTCCTTAATAAATTCATCCTCAGTAAAAGGTTTGTAGTGCTTGGCAATCAGCGTGCCCACCTCGTAGCTCGCCTTTGTGGCATTTTCATTTGACTCACGGGCTCTTGTGAAAAAACGCTGCTGCGTCACGGCGTTCGTTCCCAGCTAGCTTGTCGTAGTTAGCATGCTTCGTCTGGTAGTGCCTCTTGATAGTGAATTCCTTGAAAACAGCCACAGTCTCTTGGCAAATTAAGCAAACACAGTTGTTTCGTATTTCAGTGAAAAAATATTCCAATTTCCACTTGTCCTTGAAGTGACAGCCCTCGCTGTCAACTTTCCTTTTTTTAGTTACCGTTGCCATAGTAGCTGTTCCAGCAATGGGCTGGAAAGGGTCACACAAGGGTCACGCAGCTAGAATGCGGCCACACCTCTGCACTGCCACCTTCTGGTGAAATGTAAAATAACTTTTGTATGCGTATAATACTGTGGTCAACAACAGTGCTGGCGGGGCGCATATTATTGATTGACGAGGCACCTTAAAAAGAAGGAAAGGTCATTATGTCACAGAATCTCAGTTTGGGGCCAGACTGTTGTGACAGCTGTATTGAAATCAATGGGCATTAGATGGAGAAACATGTATGATCTACTTTCATCAAAAACTTTATATATATATATGTATATATGTGTGTGTGTGCGTATGTGTGTGTGTTTGTGTGTATATATACGCATATACATATATACTGTATATATATACACATATATACAAGGCCTTCCTCTTTCACTCCTGTCAGAAAAATGTGCGCTTTAGTAACACAGTTTTTCTTGACCTTCAGAGAGAAAGAATTACCAAAGAGAGTTCTTTTTATCAATAATCTTTGACTTGCAGCAAGGGGAGCAATCATACAAAGTAACAGGTTGTAAGGCTGTCTCTGCAGATCTCCACAGATTCATGTTAAACAGCAAAATTTATAGCATCATCTTCACAGGTCACACCCAGTGCTCGTGTAGGAGTCACTGTCGAGGAACAAACATTTCTTAGTTCATGTTTCTCATATCACATTCTCAATGACAGGCGGTGTTCGTTTCAACTATCGTTTGTGGTTATAGGTCAAACAATATATGCACGTACAGGAAACAGACTCCAACAACTCCTGAGACAGGATATGGTATTCATTTAACCACTTCTCCTTTCCCATACATACACAGGGTTATAAAATGTCACACAAGAGTTTAACTTATATTTTTCCATCAACTCCCTCTCACTTTTTCTGTCTCTCTCAACCCATCTGGTTCTGATACGAGGTTACTGCCTATAATAAGGCCATTTTTTTTCTTATTCGCCACTGTCTCCAAATGCTTTCTCATTGGGGGAAATTTTAGGTCTCTGTAAATAAGTCGATTAAATCTACCCCAGCATATACCGATGCGCTTATTTTACATTAATTTGATGGCAAACTCCGCCCAGCTCATGCAACACCAGCTTATGCCAGGTTAGTAATCAAGTGGACCCAGTGGATGCTGCGTTCCAGACAATGTCGAAGGTCGGAATTTCCGACCTCGTATTAGAAAAAGTTCACTGGAACGCCACTCAAAGTCGGAGTTCCTACTTGTGAACTCGGGCCAAATCCATCTACCCCGACTTCACGGAGAATCAGATGTCTGACGTCACGCAACTATGGTCAATGCCATGCACCTGGAACGCTTGGAGGTCCCCAATAAGCATTCTGCTGCTGGATTTAGTGCTGCTGCTAATAATTTAGTAATACTGGACATAGTATTTACAGTTGCCTACAAGTATGGTGAAGTCAGCTTGAAATTGGCTGACTATTTAGCTCCACTTCGGTCCGCTATGCAATGGCGTTTGAAGCGAGTTTAATATTAATAATATTACTAGACAATTCCCCGCCGGGGAATCGCGAGAGTGGGCTGTGCGCTTTGCCCCGTGATGAACAAAGCTAAAGCAAAAGTTGAATCCCACATTGATAATTTGGACTTATCTACACTTTAAAGTTTGAATGGTGTGTCTAGGTCAACGTATGCCAGAGATGTCGATGTTTGAAAAACAAAGTTTCATTTTTTTCACCCAGCCCCATTCATTATCAATGGGAAATGAGGATTGCCAATGCTATGATATGATACTATGATACTACAATGCAATGCAATGCTACAATGTATTCATTTCACCACCTACCATTCATTCTCAGCATCTTCATCTATGGTCTTTGTCACAAACTATAACTAAACTTGCAACATGATTAATAATTCAACAGGCATACACCGATATTTTGTAAGAGAGATGTTTATTTTTCTCCAAAAAACAAGCAGAGGAGGCCTTCTTCCTGGAGGTCTTTATCCCGAGTCTGAGAGTTGTTGTTCTTCCTAAAATATTAAAAACATTCATTTAATCAGGTAGGTTGGAAGTGTTCTCTAAGCACTTGATGAAGATACAATGTTAAATGTCCCTTATTTCTCTGCTGCTGGGTTGACATCGTCAGTGGAGAGGGAGCTGCTGCAGTCCTCTGGAGGTATTCTTCTTGGATCACTGTTGCTAGATTTAAAAGACACGAATTAGTTTAAAACCATTGTGTTAACATTTGAAGAGAAAACAATATTACTTCCCTTATTGTTGCTGCAGTCCTCTGAAGGTATTCTTCCCGGATCACTGTTGCTAGATTTAAAGGACATTAATTAGTTACAGGTTCCAAAGACTGATGTAAACATTTGACAAGAAACTTTGTACATTTTACAAAAATATTACTTCCCTTATTGTTGCTGCAGTCCTCTAGAGGTATTCTTCCTGTAATCTGTATAAATGTTGCCAGATTTAAGACATAAATTAGTTACAGATTTCAAAGACTGATGTAAACATCTGAAGTGAAAGTTGAGAATTTAATGAAATATTACTTCCCTTATTGTTGATGCAGTCCTCTAGAGGTCTTCTTCCTGTAGTCTCTATAAATGTTTTGCAGATTTAAAAAAAGACAAAGTGAAAGTTGAGAATTTAATGAAATATTACTTCCCTTATTTTCTTCTGGGTTGTTGTCTTCGTTGGAGAGAGATCTGCTGCAATCCTCTGGGGGTCCTCACTGGATCATCCTAAAAAGACAACGACATCATCATTGAGTTAAATCACTCAATGCAAGTGAATCACTTTAAAACAAAGAGACATACTTACTTTGTGATGGTCTGACATGCACCTTGGTCCGCATCTCAGCTGGACATTCAGCTTCCTCCCTAATAACCCTACACTACATTAGCTAGGATTAGCCTAGCTAATGTAGTGACAACAACCCAGCAGAAAAACAAAAACAAAAAACATACAAACAAACACACATAATTTATGTAAGCTTAGCTTAGCTAATGTAATTACTTACATTAGCTTAGCTATTACATTGCAGCTTACATTATCTTACACATGCCATTCTCATCTAAATAGATGAGAAGAACATGAGTTAAGATATTACAATGTCAATACATGATAAATATTTAAAAAATGTTGAAAGGTATTTACAAAATTATTCATTACAATACATTTAACACACTGGCCCAGTCGTTCCCATCATCTCAAGAGATGATAAGAAGGACATGAGAAAAGTTGCTGACCCCATTCTAAAACAAATAAATACATAGATATATAGACATTTACACAATACGATTAAACTATTTCCAGCCAAGACATGTCACTGCAACAACATATATATGAAAAACAATTACATAAGACTAAACACACAAAAAGACTAAATCCTGAAATAAATTACATCAATCACTAGTGAGCACAGTGAGCAAATCTCCGAATGCAAAGCCCCCTGGTACCCTGCCTAACTTCAAACTAAACCTAACTACCTTCTGAGACGTGCTGGGCTCGAGGCTTCTTTAAAGCAAAACTTCAGTAAACCTCAGCCATATGACCAAGGCCCTAAAAATGCTCGCCCCCACCAGAGAAACATGTCTCCACCCAGGATTGCCTCGAAAATAAAAAAGGCAAAATAACAAATAGTACACCGATGGAAGGACAGATTGCTCTGCCCAGCTGGCACACTCCCTAACTAACCAGAGAGATCAATCACAACCTAAAATCAGAAACACTCGGATGCGATACTCACCAGGAGAAGACCACAGCTGCAAGTGCAGGAGGAGGAGAGTAGAGACTCCATCATACCTTGCTGCATTTCATAATTTATATTTATTTTTATGAATGTATTAGAATGTAACACATTAAAAAAAACATCAATGTTAATTAGAAGACTTAATTAATGATAATATTAATTGATTAATATTGAATTGTTATGTTATATATTACTAAATAATATATAGTATAAATAACTGTCTGTTTAATTTATTTTTTCATATATTAATATATTATTTATGTTTTATCATTTATTTATTTAATAAATGCAATAATTAATGAACATGTTATTATGAATTAATTAATATGATTAATAATATTAATACCCTAAAAGGCTTAAGCCAGCATTCCAGTTTGTTTTGTTTCAGCTGATGGAGTATGAAGAGATGATACAGTGAGAATGAGTCAATACTCTGAATCAGACTGAGAAATTCAAAAAATCTCAATATATCGATGATTGGAAACATTTAAATATTTGAATGGAGCTCCTAGCCTGAATAAATGAATAGATTATCGTTAAATATAGTTTAAATGTTGGGAAATATACTGTGTGTGTGTGTGTGTGTGTGCGTGTGCGTGTGTGTGTGTGCATGTGAGTGCACGCTTAAGCAGAGGATGAATGATGATGATAAGAAGAAGAAGAAGAAGAAGAAGAAGAAGACGAGGCGTGAGGAATAACAGCCCATGATTGTTATTCCTCGCATCTCTTCTTATTAGTGGTGCTGTGCTCTGCTAAGGAAAGCTATGGAGGGGTCCCATTCCCTTGTCCGATTCACTCCTTATGGGAAGTTTTTCGCAGTTTTTCGCGACATACGTCGCGAAAAATTAATATTCTGGATAACTGAATAATAGCAAACCGAGTCTGAACGCTTTCTCCAGAATATTAATGTTTCGCAACGTGTTCTGAGTAACTGAATAATAGCATACCAAGTCCGATCGAGTTCTCCAGAATGTTAATGTTTCGCGACTTACACACAAACAATGTGTGTGTGTGTGTGTGTGTGTGTCTCTGTGTGTCTCTGTGTGTGTGTCTCTGTGTCTGCGACTTTTTTGACCCCGTCCCATTCATTCCTCATGGGAAAGTTTATGAAGGTTTTCGCGACTTACGTCGCGAAAACATGAATATTCTCTGTCTGTCTGTCTGTCTGTCTGTGTGTCTGCATGTGAGTGTGTGTGTGTGTGTGTGTGTGCATGTGTGTCTGTCTGTGTGTCTGTCTGTGTGTCACTCTCTCTGTTGGCCCAGCTGATCTCGGTTGCTAGGTGACGGTTGGTGAGGGCCCGTAGCAACGGCCGTCCCAGGCTGATTTGAGAGCGATTTCTGCCTCAAATCTAGGACGTCAAACTAGTGCTATTTAGTCAAAATCATACATGATGTCGGCAATTTTTTTTCACGATCGCGCTAAAAAGGCCTTAAAGAAGACACTCATGAAGTTTCGTGGTCCTAGTTTCAGAAATGTGGAAATAAGAGCGAGTTTAAAAAAGGTGCAGTTTTGAAAATCCTCCTCCCGATTTACATTGGAGTGAATGGGATTGTTGAGAGCTACTCTTGTCGGTTGGAGGCCAATATTTCAAAAACCGTACATCCTACCGATAAAGTAGACACATTGGGAGAAAGAAGACAGGTGTGGCTACAACTTTGGAAAATATCACTGTTTTTGAGTGACATTTGTGGCCGGGATCATCACGGAAAGAGAAAATTTCTGAGATAATTTTTTAGTTTCTGCCACTGTGTCAGTTGGCCCCTGCCACTCTGCTGCACGAACATTCCGCCATACACACTCATTGAAAACCCTGAATTTTTCCAAAATCACTCACCGTCATTAAGGGGTCAGAGTTCAAAAACTATACATCGTAGGAAAAAAGGTCAAATACAGCTCAAATAGACAAGACTTGTGCCTACATTTTAAAGTTTGAATGGTGTTTCTAGGTCAACGTATGCCAGAGCAGGAGATGTTTGAAAAACGTTGCAGATTTGCGACTTTTTTGACCTCCTCCCATTCATTCCTTATGGGAAATTTTTCGCAGTTTTTCGCGTCTTACGACGCGAAAAATGTATATTCTGGTGATAAAAATAATAGCATACCGAGTCAGATTGAGCCGCACGTTTTGATATATAATTTGCTTGGGTGCGACCAACGGTGTGGGACAAGTTAGCGACAGAAAAAAGGAAGGAGGATGAAAAACTAGACAATTCCCCGCCGGGGAATTGCGAGAGTGGGCTGTGCGCTTTGCCCCGTGACGAACAAAAACTACAAAAGCTAAAGCAAAAGTTGAATCCCACGTTGATAAATTGGACTTTTATCTACATTTTAAAGTTTGAATGGTGCGTCTCGGTCAAAGTATGCCAGAGATGTCAATGTTTGAACTCTTCCTTTCGATCTTTTCACCTGGTCTCATTCACTTTGTGTGTGTGTGTTTGTGTGCATGTGAGTGTGTGTGTGTGTGTGTGTGTGTGTGTCTCTCTGTCTCTCTGTGTTTGCGACTTTTTGACCTCGTCCCATTCATTACTTATGGGAAAGTTTATGCAGGTTTTCGCGACTTACTTCGCGAAAACATGAACGTTCTAGAAAACTGATTAATAATCTGTGTGTGTCCGTCTGTGTGTGTGTGTGTGTGTGTGTGTGTGTGTGTATTTGTGTGTCTGCGACTTTTTTGACCTCGTCCCATTCATTCCTTATGGGAAAGCTTACGCAGGTTTTCGCGAAAACATGAACGTTCTGGAAAACTGATTAATAATCTGTGTGTGTCCGTCTGTGTGTCTGTGTGTGTGTGTGTGTGTGTGTGTGTGTGTGTGTCTGCGACTTTTTTGACCTCGTCCCATTCATTCCTCATGGGAAAGTTTATGAAGGTTTTCGCGACTTACGTCGCGAAAACATGAATATTCTCTGTCTGTCTGTCTATGTGTGTGAGTGTCTGCATGTGAGTGTGTGTGTGTGTGTGTGTGTGCATGTGTGTCTGTCTCTCTGTCACTCTCTCTGTTGGCCCAGCTGATCTCGGTTGCTAGGTGACGGTTGGTGAGGGCCCGTAGCAACGGCTGTCCCAGGCTGATTTGAGACTGATTTCTGCCTCAAATCTAGGACGTCAAACTAATGCTATTTAGTCAAAATCATACATGATATTGGCAATTTTTTTTCACGATCGTGCCAAAAAGGCCTTAAAGAAGACACTCATGAAGTTTCGTGGTCCTAGTTTCAGAAATGTGGAAATAAGAGCGAGTTTAAAAAAAGGTGCAGTTTTGAAAATCCTCCTCCCGATTTACATTGGAGTGAATGGGACTGTTGAGAGCTACTCTTGTCGGTTGGAGGCCAATATTTCAAAAACCGTAAATCCTACCGATAAAGTAGACACATTGGGAGAAAGAAGACATGTGTGGCTACAACTCTGGAAAATATCACTGTTTTTGAGTGACATTTGTGGCCGGGATCATGATGTAAACAGAAAATAGCAGAGGAAAATTTTGAGTTTCTGCCACTGTGTCAGTTGGCTCTCTCACTCTGCTGCACGAACATTCCGCCATACACACTCATTGAAAACCCTGAATTCTTCCAAAATCACTCACCGTCATTAAGGGGTCAGAGTTTAAAAACTATACATTGTAGGAAAAAAGTTCAAATACAACTCAAATAGACAAGACTTGTGTCTACATTTTAAAGTTTGAATGGTGTTTCTAGGTGAACGTATGCCAGAGCAGGAGATGTTTGAAAAACATCGCAGATTTGCGACTTTTTTGACCTCGTCCCATTCATTCCTTATGGGAAATTTTTCGCAGTTTTTCGCGTCTTACGACGCGAAAAATGTATATTCTGTGGATAAAAATAATAGCATACCGAGTCAGATCGAGCCGCACGTTTTGATATATAATTTGTTTGTGTGCGACCAACGGTGTGGGACAAGTTAGCGACAGAAAAAAGGAAGGAGGATGAAAAATAACTAGACAATTCCCCGCCGGGGAATCGTGAGGGTGGGCTGTGTGCTTTGCCCTGTGACGAACAAAAACTACAAAAGCTAAAGCAAAAGTTGAATCCCACGTTGATAAATTGGACTTTTATCTACATTTTAAAGTTTGAATGGTGCGTCTCGGTCAAAGTATGCCAGAGATGTCAATGTTTGAACTCTTCCTTTCGATCTTTTCACCTGGTCTTATTCACTTTGTGTGTGTGTTTGTGTGCATGTGAGTGTGTGTGTGTGTGTGTGTCTCTCTGTGTCTGTGTGACTGCGACTTTTTGATCTCGTCCCATTCATTCCTTATGGGAAAGTTTATGCAGGTTTTCGCGACTTACTTCGCGAAAACATGAACGTTCTAGAAAACTGATTAATAATCTGTGTGTGTCCGTCTGTATGTGTGTGTGTGTGTGTGTGTATTTGTGTGTCTGCGACTTTTTTGACCTCGTCCCATTCATTCCTTATGGGAAAGCTTATGCAGGTTTTCGCGAAAACATGAACGTTCTGGAAAACTGATTAATAATCTGTGTGTGTGTGTGTGTGTGTGTGTGTGTGTGTGTGTGTGTGTGTGTATTTGTGTGTCTGCGACTTTTTTGACCTCGTCCCATTCATTCCTCATGGGAAAGTTTACGAAGGTTTTCGCGACTTACATCGCGAAAACATGAATATTCTCTGTCTGTCTGTGTGTGTGTGTGTGTCTGCATGTGAGCGTGTGTGTGTGTGTGCATGTGTGTCTGTCTGTCTGTCACTCTCTCTGTTGGCCCAGCTGATCTCGGTTGCTAGGTGACGGTTGGTGAGGGCCCGTAGCAACGGCTGTCCCAGGCTGATTTGAGACTGATTTCTGCCTCAAATCTAGGACGTCAAACTAGTGCTATTTAGTCAAAATCATACATGATATCGGCAATTTTTTTTCACGATCGAGCCAGAAAGGCCTTAAGGAAGACACTCATGAAGTTTCGTGTTCCTAGCTTCAGGAATGTGGAAATACGAGCGAGTTTAAAAAAGGTGCAGTTTGGAAAATCCTCGCCCCGATTTACATTGGAGTGAATGGGACTGTTGAGAGCTACTCTTGTCGGTTAGAGACAGTTAATTCAAAAACCGTAAATCCTACCGATAAAGTAGACACATTGAGAGAAAGAAGACACGTGTGGCTACAACTCTGGAAAATATCACTGTTTTTGAGTGACATTTGTGGCCGGGATCATGATGTAAACAGAAAATAGCAGAGGAAAATTTTGAGTTTCTGCCACTGTGTCAGTTGGCTCTCTCACTCTGCTGCACGAACATTCCGCCATACACACTCATTGAAAACCCTGAATTCTTCCAAAATCACTCACCGTCATTAAGGGGTCAGAGTTTAAAAACTGTACATTGTAGGAAAAAAGTTCGAATACAACTCAAATAGACAAGACTTGTGTCTACATTTTAAAGTTTGAATGGTGTTTCTAGGTGAACGTATGCCAGAGCAGGAGATGTTTGAAAAACATAGCAGATTTGCGACTTTTTTGACCTCGTCCCATTCATTCCTTATGGGAAATTTTTCGCAGTTTTTCGCGTCTTACGACGCGAAAAATGTATATTCTGGTGATAAAAATAATAGCATACCGAGTCAGATCGAGCCGCACGTTTTGATATATAATTTGTTTGTGTGCGACCAACGGTGTGGGACAAGTTAGCGACAGAAAAAAGGAAGGAGGATGAAAAATAACTAGACAATTCCCCGCCGGGGAATCGCGAGAGTGGGCTGTGTGCTTTGCCCCGTGACAAACAAAAACTACGAGAGCTAAAGAAAAAGTTGAATCCCACGTTGATAATTTGGACTTTTATCTACATTTGAATGTTTGAACGGTGTGTCTCGGTCAAAGTATAACAGAGATGTCGATGTTTGAAATCTTCCTTTCGATCTTTTCACCTGGTCTCATTCACTTTGTGTGTGTGTTTGTATGCATGCGAGTCTGTGTGTGTGTGTGTGTGTGTGTGTGTGTCTCTGTGTCTGTGTGTCTGCGATTTTTTGACCTCGTCCCATTCATTCCTCATGGGAAAGTTTATGAAGGTTTTCGCGACTTATGTCGCGAAAACATGAATATTCTCTGTCTGTCTGTCTGTGTGTCTGTGTGTGTCTGTGTGTGTTTGTGTGCATGTGAGTGTGTGTGTGTGTGTTTGTGTCTCTCTCTCTCTGTCTGTGTGTCTGCGATTTTTTGACCTAGTCCCATTCACCCTCACGTCACGAAAACATGAATGTTCTAGAAAACTGATTAATAAACTGTGTGTGTCGGTCTGTGTGCGTGTGTGTGTGTGTGTGTGTGTGTGTGTGGGTGTGTGTAGTTGTGTGTCATTCATTCATTCATTCCTCATGGGAAAGTTTATGAAGGTTTTGGCGACTTACGTCGCGAAAACATGAATATTTTCTGTCTGTCTGTGTTTGTGTGTGTGCGTGGCTGCATGTATGTGTGTGCATGTGTGTCTGCCTGTCAGTCACTCTCTCTGTGGGCCCAGCTGATCTCGGTTGCTAGGTGACAGTTGGTGAAACGGCCGATCCCAGGCAGATTTGAGACTGATTTCTGCCTCAAATCCAGGACGTCAAACTGATGCTACTGACTCAAAATCATACATGATATCGGCAATTTCTTTTCACGATCGAGCCAGAAAGGCCTTAAGGAAGACACTCGTGAAGTTTCGTGGTACTAGATTCAGAAATGTGGAAATACGAGCGAGTTTAAAAAAGCTGCAGTTTGGAAAATCCTCTTCCCGATTTACATTGGAGTAGATACGACTATTGAGAGCTACTCTTGTCGGTTAGGGACAGTTAATTCAAAAAGCGTAAATCCTACCGATAAAGTAGAAACATTGAGAGAAAGAAGACACCTGTGGCTACAACTTTGGAAAATATTAATTTTTTTGAGTGACATTTGTGGCCGGGAGCATGATGTAAACAGAAAATAGCAGAGGAAATTTTTGAGTTTCTCTCACTCTGTCAGTTGGCTCTCTCACTGTGCTGCATGAAAATTCCGCCATACACACCCATTGAAAACCCTGATTCTTTCCAAAATCACTCACCGTCGTTAAGGGGTCAGAGTTCAAAAACTATACATCGTAGGAAAAAAGTTCAAATACAACTCAAATAGACAAGACTTGTGCCTACAGTTTAAAGTTTGAATGGTGTTTCTAGGTGAACATATGCCAGAGCAGGAGATGTTTGAAAAACGTTGCAGATTTGCGACTTTTTTGACCTCGTCCCATTCATTCCTTATGGGAAATTTTGCGCAGTTTTTCGCGACTTACGTCGCGAAAAATTAATATTATGGAAAGCTGAATAATAGCACACCCGGTCAGATCGAGCCGCACGTTTTGATATATTTTTTGTTTGTGTGCGCTCAACGGTGCGGGACAAGTTAGCGACAGAAAAACCTAGGAGGGGGAATAAGAAGAGGCGCGGTGAATAACAATATAGCTCTGCTATAGAGGTGTCCATAGTGGGCTGGCGAGCACAGCCCACTAACTAGACAATTCCCCGTCGGGGAATCGCGAGAGTGGGCTGTGTGCTTTGCCCCGTGACGAACAAAAACTACGAAAGCTAAAGAAAAAGTTGAATCCCAGGTTGATAATTTGGACTTTTGTCTACATTTTAAAGTTTGAATGGTGTGTCTCGGTCAAAGTATGCCAGAGATGTCGATGTTTGAACTCTCCTTTCGATCTTTTCACCTGGTCTTATTCACTTTGTGTGTGTGTGTTTGTGTGCATGTGAGTGTGTGTGTGTGTGTGTGTCTCTCTGTCTCTCTGTGTCTGTGTGTCTGCGACTTTTTGACCTCGTCCCATTCATTCCTTATGGGAAAGTTTATGCAGGTTTTCGCGACTTACGTCGCGACTTACGTCGCGAAAACATGAACGTTCTGGAAAACTGATTAATGATCTGTCTGTGTCCGTCTGTGTGTGTGTGTGTGTGTGTGTGTATTTGTGTGTATTTGTGTGTCTGCGACTTTTTTTTCATTCCTCATGGGAAAGTTTATGCAGGTTTTCGCGACTTACGCTGCAAAAACATGAATATTGTCTGTCTGTCTGTGTGTGTGTGTGTGTGTGTCTGCATGTGTGTGTGTGTGTGCATGTGTGTCTGTCTGTGTGTCACTCTCTCTGCTGGCCCAGCTGATCTCGGTTGCTAGGTGACGGTTGGTGAGGGCCCGTAGCAACGGCTGTCCCAGGCTGATTTGAGAGCGATTTCTGCCTCAAATCTAGGACGTCAAACTAGTGCTATTTAGTCAAAATCATACATGATGTCGGCATTTTTTTTTCACGATCGCGCCAAAAAGGCCTTAAAGAAGACACTCATGAAGTTTCGTGGTCCTAGTTTCAGAAATGCGGAAATAAGAGCGAGTTTAAAAAAGGTGCAGTTTTGAAAATCCTCCTCCCGATTTACATTGGAGTGAATGGGACTATTGAGAGCTACTCTTGTCGGTTGGAGGCCAATATTTCAAAAACCGTACATCCTACCGATAAAGTAGACACATTGGGAGAAAGAAGACAGGTGTGGCTACAACTTTGGAATATATCACTGTTTTTGAGTGATATTTGTGGCCGGGATCATCATGGAAAGAGAAATTTTCTGAGATAATTTTTTAGTTTCTGCCACTGTGTCAGTTGGCCCCTGCCACTCTGCTGCATGAACATTCCGCCATACACACTCATTGAAAACCCTGAATTTTTCCAAAATCACTCACCATCATTAAGGGGTCAGAGTTCAAAAACTATACATCGTAGGAAAAAAGTTCAAATACAACTCAAATAGATAAGACTTGTGCCTACATTTTAAAGTTTGAATGGTGTTTCTAGGTGAACGTATGCCAGAGCAGGAGATGCTTGAAAAACGTCGCAGATTTGCGACTTTTTTGACCTCCTCCCATTCATTCCTTATGGGAAATTTTGCGCAGTTTTTCGCGTCTTACGACGCGAAAAATTAATATTTCGGAAAACTGAATAATAGCTCACCGAGTCAGATCGAGCCGCACATTTTGATATATTTTTTGTTTGTGTGCGCTCAACGGTGTGGGAGGAGATAGCGACAGAAAAACCTAGGAGGGGGAATAATAATATTAAGAAGAGGCGCGGTGAATATCACCGCGCCTGAATATCAATAGTGCGGTGAATATCAATAGTGGGCTTCGCACCGCCCACTATGGACACCTATAGCTCTGCTATAGAGGTGTCCATAGTGGGCTGGCGAGCACAGCCCACTAATAAGAAGACGCGTGGTGAATATCAATAGTGGGCTGGCGAGCACAGCCCACTATGGACACCTATAGCTTTGCTATAGAGGTGTCCATATAAAAATGTATATTCTGGTGATAAAAATAATAGCATACCGAGTCAGATCGAGCCGCACGTTTTGATATATAATTTGTTTGTGTGCGACCAACGGTGTGGGACAAGTTAGCGACAGAAAAAAGGAAGGAGGATGAAAAATAACTAGACAATTCCCCGCCGGGGAATCGCGAGAGTGGGCTGTGCGCTTTGCCCCGTGACAGACAAAAACTACGAAAGCTAAAGCAAAAGTTGAATCCCACGTTAATAATTTGGACTTTTATCTACATTTTGAAGTAAACAAAAAAAATTAAACTCAAAACAAAGAATTACTGACACAATAAATATACAAACACAAGTAAAAAATAACATTAACTTCATCAAATGTACAAGATTTTATCAACATCTGAATGCACATTTATTAATAAAAGCAAAAATAGTCATGTTTGAAAATGACAGACAACCAAACAAACACAAGGAGAAATGTGTTTTTACGGTGGACAAAAGGGACAAAAGATACAGACAAGTAGCAAGTCGATAGATCAGAAATACAGCTTTCAGCTTGTGTTAATGATCTTGTATAAAAACAGTTTGTTTTTTTTAAACAAAAGCATGAGTGTAATATCTCCTATTAAAAATCTGATCTGTATAAAGAATCTATGCATGACAGTACAGTTCGAACCGGGAGAGAAAATGGCTTCCGTTCGCGCCGCGAGAGAACAAAGGCCAAGGTTTGCGCAGTTACAGTCTAGCTTGGCCTAGCTTTTGTGTTAGCATTTAGCTACGTGTTCTTATACAGATCGACCATAAACAATCAACCGGGAGAGAAAATGGCTACCGTTCGCGCCGCGAGAGAGCAAAGGCCGAGGTTTGCGCAGCTAGCGTCTAGCTTGGCCTAGCTTTTGTGTTAGCATTTAGCTACTTGTTCTTATACAGATCGACCATAAACAATCAACCGGGAGAGAAAATGGCTACCGTTCGCGCCGCGAGAGAGCAAAGGCCGAGGTTTGCGCAGCTAGCATCTAGCTTGGCCTAGCTTTTGTGTTAGCTTTTCGCAGATCGACCATAAACAATCAGTGTTCCCAAATTCACGTGACAGTAATGTGTAGCTTCATTCATCTCACTTTTGTTAAAGGTGTACAGATGTTGGCATAGTTAGCGTTAGCTGTTCGCTCCGGTCAATGTTTCTCTATAGAAATAAGTAAATTCACCGCTGTTGGTTAAGAGCGCGGCCTAATGTTTAATATACCAGAGCAGAGTAGCGCCGTCAGCTCGTCTTAATATTGTTGTATTGAAACAGACTGAGTAGCCAAGCTAGCTGTTAGCTAGACAGACATTCTATACTGATGGACCCCTATAGCTTTGGTAACCGCTGATTAATATTGTTGAAACAGACCGACTATAAACAATTACATTCATTTTTCCTAAATCATGAGTGAGACAATAATGTCTAGCTTCAATAAAATCCACTTTTATTAACGATTTTAGTATGCTAATGTCAGACATAACAGGTACTTACCTCTGATGAGGTCAAAGGGTATCGATCAGAGCCGGACCAGTGGTTTATATCAAGGCCAAAAAAAATGCACGCACAACTGTCCAATCAGAGTCCTCCTGTGTTGTCTGTCATCTGTATCCGAGGTGATTTGTCAGATCGACACAGACTCTTGACGATCATACCTTGCTGCATTTCATTATTTATATTTATTTTTATGAATGTATTAGAATGTAACACATTAAAAAAAACATCAATGTTAATTAGAAGACTTAATTAATGATAATATTAATTGATTAATATTGAATTGTTATGTTATATATTACTAAATAATATATAGTATAAATAACTGTCTGTTTAATTTATTTTTTCATATATTAATATATTATTTATGTTTTATCATTTATTTATTTAATAAATGCAATAATTAATGAACATGTTATTATGAATTAATTAATATGATTAATAATATTAATACCCTAAAAGGCTTAAGCCAGCATTCCAGTTTGTTTTGTTTCAGCTGATGGATTATGAAGAGATGATACAGTGAGAATGAGTCAATACTCTGAATCAGACTAAGAAATTAAAAAAATCTCAATATATCGATGATTGGAAACATTTAAATATTTGAATGGAGCTCCTAGCCTGAATAAATGAATAGATTATCGTTAAATATAGTTTAAATGTTGGGAAATATACTGTGTGTGTGTGTGTGTGTGTGTGTGTGTGTGTGCGTGTGTGTGTGTGCATGTGAGTGCACGCTTAAGCAGAGGATGAATGATGATGATAATAATAAGAAGAAGAAGAAGAAGAAGAAGAAGAAGAAGAAGAAGAAGAAGAAGAAGAAGAAGAAGCGTGAGGAATAACAGCCCATGATTGTTATTCCTCGCATCTGTAGGAACATGCCCTGTCTCATCCTGACTAATAGGAGATGCAATTTACATGTCTGAGTTCGATCTCCCTCTCATCTAATTCCTGGGACCCCCTACTGGCCTGACTCTCTCTACCCCCTTTTTGTGGACAGTCCACTGGTGAAGAAACAACATGCTAGAGGCAGTAAAAGTTGTTTGCAGGAAGAGATTGCCGGCTGAGTTCACCATTGAAGTCGCCAGACATCCCTTGTAAACCCCCTCTCTTGGGGAAGAGATAACCATTTGTCACCTTCTTCTCCTCTTCTTTGACTTTAATGGAGTGGACTTCTAGTGGACCAGTGATACCAGAGACTCAGAAGGTCTCATTTAACATCTGGACTTTTTAAACAACTGTCTTTCTTTCCACAGGTTTGTTTATAATTCAGTGCTTAATGGTCACTGGGCCATGTCATAGGTTATTCAACTGTAAAGACTTGTCCCTAGAAGACAGCACCCCATATCTGGCATGGGTTATCAAAATGTCACACTTGTAAATTACAACACTCAACCCAGCCCTGTGTCTCCACATTCCCAACAGGAGAAAGGAAGAGCCTTGATTTCTTTCTTAGTGTTAAAAAGGTATTAAGCTATAATATCATCCTGGCCCTAACAAAATATCCTCAATCAGCTTGATGAGACCTCAAACATACTCTTTTTCTAGCGTTTGTGAGTTAAAATAAGCTCTAGTTAGAAATTTCAGGTTTAATGTCTGCTGATCTGATGGAGCCACAGTGCCCCCTATTGGTAAGTCTGGGTATAGGTGGAAGAGAAACTTCTAAATAAACGGACCTTACTTTTATACTTAAAATTATGATTATCTACCTCTGACATATATTTTTGTATTAAGGATTAAGCTTGTACCCTATACAAGATATTTTTAAGTCATCAGTACTGCTGAGACGTATGTACCTGTGCTGTGATTTATTATAACCAATAACCTCCTTGTTCTTATTAGGCAATTTCTGTTATGTTCTTTTATGTTCATGTGACAAGTGTTGATGTAAAGAGCGTGGTGGATTTTGGTAAATAAGCCGATCACGATTTTAAAACGTCTAAACCTTTATTCTGGTTTAATAAGTAATAAAGTCGTAATATAAGCTGCGACGTCACCGGAGGAAGTGACGTGCTAGTCTGCCCTCTATTCCGCTCACAGCTGAAACTTTAAAAGAACGAACTCCAGGTTGCTCTCTCTCTCACTCCTTCTTTCTTTTTCTTCAACTTCACGTTACTCTCGTCGTTACGGGCGATCTACTTACTTACTTATTCAACACGTGTAACTTAATCTTCGCTTTTGACTTCGTACTTTGCTTAGTTTGTGACTCCGAGACCTTTTTACCTCCGGAGATTTTAATCACCTGTAGACCCTTTTTCCCAGGTGAAGCGCCGTTATTTTGAGACGACCTTATTTTGAAACTCAAGCAAGGACGAAATTAATCCTCTTTTTGTATTCTTTTACATCGTTTAAGTATCGTGGCCAAAGCCAGAAGAAGCTCTTTTTGTTTTTGTATTTAGTAACAAAGAAAGACTCGTTCGGCCGGCGATCCTTTCCCAGTTATTTTTATACAAGAAGCCCGATCGATATATATTCGTAGCTTCGTAATTACCAGCTCAAAGAGACTCTGATAAAACTCGCAAGTCGGTACAGTTTAACTGTTCAAGAAACCGTGAAGAATTCACAGCCGAAGAAAGGATTATCCCACAATTGCGTCCGGACCGCCCGCAACGTTCTCAAGCGCAGACCCCGCTGGGCAAAGGTGTCCTCATTCGACCTGAGACAACATCGCACTCCAGCTGTTCTGCAGCCGCCGCTGCCGTCTCGCAGAGAGAGACGAAGCTGATCCAGAAAGTCCGGACCCGGGACCTTTCCTCTACAACAAAGTAGGCTGAATTTCCACACGCAACAGAAGTCACACTGAATGAGATCAGAGTTGGTGTTTTGCAAAGCTTCGAATATATATATATATATCCTAAATTTAAATACATTCCTCAGATTATCCTTTTGGAAGGATTTTAATCCTGTAGTTGTGTATTACCGGTTCCTTACATCAAAATCCACCATCGTTTAAAGTCATCTAATTAAGGCTTTATTCACGTTATCTGCATTTTCTGTTACTTGTTGACAACCATTTGAATTATTACTGCATATCATTTATTCTGCATTTATTTAGTCAATAAACATATTTAACCTTATGTCGTTGTCTGTGCACGTTTAATTTGAAGCTGGAAATCGATGGGATCGTGGAAAGAATTCATTGCTTCAGAATAGGAGATCAAATATAAATTTGAAATTTAACAGACTGATTGAATTGATGCTCTAACTGTCCAAGCCAACTTGGGTAGTTAGATGTTTGAAATAGCTCCCTCCAGCTTATTTCAATTAAAATCAAACATTGGAGGGTGGTGCCCCGTATAACATTTGAAATATAAGATAATTAATTACCAGTCATTAATTATCACATTACTATCAAGGTATTGTCTCCTACATTATTATATGGTGCCCCGTGTGAGGCCACCTAAAACCACGCTTTCCTGCATTAAATAAATGTGCACAGATAAAACATTGGTTGAAATAATTAAAACCCATGCTGTTTTAATGTCATTAAGCTGTAAATGAGGAATTGACGCGATACTTAACTTTATATTCTTAACTGCATATAACCTTTACTGTGTGTGTGTGTGTGAGCACAGACTCCACGGAGCCGCGATTGCGCTCTTCGAAACGAAATTAATATACAGGAATGCTGAGTCATTTGTGAGTGATTAAGAGCTCTCCAACATCCCTGCATGTTGGAATTAACGAGACTCTGTTTCTAAACAGGTCTGTGAGTTAAAAGGCTGTTCAGAGCCACCGCGCGTTATTGTTTGGTCTAGATCCTGCGTCGTACCAGGTCTATGACTAATGTGCATGCATAAGTGTCGCTGTACACTTTCAAATAATCGATTTGGATAAGGCTTTCTTGCTGCGCGGTGCCAGAAGTTTGATCTTATCTTCTGAGTTGAGTTGCTGTCGGCTGCGAGATTCCAGCGAGAGTTTAATTTGCTCAGAGCCTTGCGTGTCCCAAATTAGCCTAGCTACCTAAGGCGGGCCACAGCTGTGAAAGCAGTCAGAGGTTGTTCATCAAGGTATCACTCTGTGTAGTGTATTACCAAGATTGGTTGCTGTGGCAACAATCCTGTCAAAAGGGACAGTGTGTTTAGACCAAGGAGCGAAGAAATCCTCCTAGTGGTCTAGATTGTGAAAATACCAGTAAATAAATGCAATAATTGTATCTGGTTGAAAAAAAAGTGTAGACTGTGTAAAGGCGAAGAAAACCCTTTCTCAGGTGCAAACCGTGATAATCCAAAGTGGATAAATTGCCCGGTGCTAGCTAAAAGGTTTCTAAAGTGTTTGAAACCACTTGTGAGAAGCAAATGCTTATGGCCGCCGTGCCCAAAGGCTGCTATTGTGTGAAAAAGTGAAATTCTGTTACTGTTGCAATTTGTGCAGGCACCAGAAGTGCTCTCTTCAGAGACAAGAGCGCACTGAACCAAAATACTCTACCCTGAGGGGAGTATATCAGTGGGAGGAGCTAGAAAGGCCGCCCCCTGACTTCTTCCATTGTTGCGCAACTCAGCCAAGAAGCGACGATAAGCGCCCCCTGTTGCTCAATCTAGGTAAAAGCAGCCCAGATTGTGAAATAGCGCCCTCTGCTGTTTAAAAAGGGACAAAGCGTCCCAAAGTGTGAGAATAATGCCCTCTGCTGGTAGAACTGTAGGAAGTCATCTAAATTTGTGAATAACTCTCCCTGTGCTTGACTCCATTGAAAGAAATTTATTACATTATTCCTAGTGGTTGACTGTGATAACAACAAATACATTGAAGTAGCCTGCTTTGAAGATTGGCTTGGTTAATGGAATTGTGATCTTTTCAGCTTTAATAAGCTGAAATCCCAAACACTGATTTGATTAATTGTGATAATACAACTTGTAACATTGCAAAACTTAACATAGTAAATTGATAGGTCTCATTACCTAGGTCAATTAAATAATTAAATTATAAATTACCCATTTGATCATTTTAATCCAAATTTAACTAAAGGTTTAATTTTTCAAAATTATCTAGAATTTGATTTTGCTATATACTTTGCATACGCATGTCAAACAATTAAACTGTTAACTAGCATTCAAGCAGCTTTACAATTAAATCAAATACTTTAGCTTTTGTGTTAAAACACTAGCTTTCAGGTTTTGAGAATCTAAAACACCTGCTGTTTTAAATCAAACCTCAAATTAATTAACCATACAAAACCTCACCTTTAATTAAAAACAATTCAAAGTAAAAGCTCATATTAGATGAATAAAATAAACAACGTACACAGAAATTGAATTAGAATCTAAATTAGAAATTTTTAATTAAAGTTTTTGTTCAGAAAAAAAAAAAAAAATTTTGTATTGTTGAAGGCCTAGGCTAAAACCATGGCAGACCTTAAAGACCCCAAAGACTCAGGCCCAGAGGATGTGTTAAACAGCTTAGAAGCAGCAATCTTAGAACTCACTACAGAACTATTACCAAATTATGCAGACAGGGTCCGAAAAACCAACCCTAGTGAATTACCAGGGATGATGGATGCCCTGGTAGGTCAAGTCCTAACCGAAGAGCACAAAGGAAAAGCTAGAGAGAAAATGTTAGGGAGTTTGTTAATTTTGATGTCTGCACAACAGAAACACAGCAACAAATTGCTGCAGCAGGCTTCAGCTGAAGTAGAAAACCAGAGAGCTAAGAACAAAGTCCTAAAGAAACAGCTTGAGGATACAAAAGAAATCTTAAGAGAGACGAAAGAAGTCTTAGTTGAAACAAAGGAATCCTTAACTAAGGCAAATGAGTCTCTTAATAAAACAGAGGACTCCTTAAAAGAGACAAAAATTTCCCTAGATGAGGCAAACATCCGTATAAGCCGAGTTGAGTCCCAACTAAAAGCACAAGAGGATGAATATGCTAAACTGCGGACAGAACACGCAGAGCTAAAACAAGTCCTTAACGCTCAAGGGATAGAGTTAGATAAAGCAGAGTATGGAATCAAACAAATGACCCAACGTGCTGAACACGCTGATCACGATCTTGAAAGTGCCACAGATCAAATTGACGACCTGAAGCTCAAGCTTCAAGTCTGGGAGAAAGCCCGAGAAAATGAAAAACGATTTCACCATGCCGTGCGCGAAGAACTGAACAAAACGAAAGATCAACTCGATGATCTCCAACACGAGAAAAGAGAGCAAGATAGGGAACTTGATAAGGTGAAAAGGGAACTAAAGCACTCCCTTGAGTATGACCCATTCGCAAAAGCGCCAGCGCGAGCCCAAGCTCGTGAAGAAGGCAAAGAGAGCAGGTTTCACAGGAGCGCTCATTTGGACCTATCTTTAACAGGAGCTATGTCACCAATTAACCCCGATGCTCGCATTCGGACCGACAGGGATCTGGATGACCAAGCCAAAAGGCCTTCCTCCCCTCATCCGCTCTCTTCCTCGAGAGTGCATCATTCTCGAGCCCCCTCTGACAGAGACCTAGACAAAATTGCTCGAAACATAACTCGTTATGAACCCAAACCAGGCGGTAAAAACGATACCAACGCGTACCTAAAAGACATTGAGTTCTATCTGAGAAGATTCCCTGATGCTACCGTTGATGACAGACTTTACCTAATTAGAGGGACCTCTAGTCAGAAAGTTAATAAGTTCATCGACCGACAAACCCACCGCGTCAGAAACAACTACGAAGTCCTCAGTAAGGCACTAATAGACGAGTTCAAGAGCTATACAATAAAAACCGGCCTAACCGCCGCTTTGGCTGTCAAGCAGGGAAGACAAGAATCCCCTCAGGAGTACTACGAGAGACTCCATGAAGCCTATTTCGGGCCTAAAAATGAAACAGAGATGGAGGAGGAGCTACATTTTAAGTCACTGTTCATACAAAACCTCCATCCCACAACGAGCCACCACCTTGGTGTCATGGCATGTCCAGAAACCCTCACTAGCCGACAACTACGTGAGATGGCGACAAAAGGCTTTACTAAACAAAGACAAACCATGATCAAACCCACTGAACCAAATATCTTGAGTGTTTCCTCCAAAACTCCTCTGCTGGAGTTGGAAGGAGCTCCAGGTACCGAACCCTGTGAGTCCGCCACATCCATGTCTAAACCTTACCAAACTCCAACAGAGCAAGGAAAATCTCCATTCTATCCAGGTCAGGGGTATTCACAAAGGTCCTGGTTTGATAAAGAGAACCAACCAAGAGATGGAGCGAACCGCCGCTTCTTTGACTCTAGCCGTCGGCGTCCCTTTAACCAATGGAAAAACAGCCATAATTATGACCGAAGGGAACCTGATAGGCGCAAGTCTCAAAATGACAGCTTTAACGAAACGCCACACAACACCCCAATGGGAATTGATGGGGACTCCAACGTCCCTGTTGAGTCATAAATAAGGATAAAACCTTAAAAGCACCAACAAGTGCCAATTGCAAGTAGAACATTTTTCTATAAAATTTACTACTTGTGTCCCTTCCAAAAGAAATTCAGAATCAGGCTACCGCAAATTAATCTAGTGACTCAACCAGTCTAATTAAACGCAGTTGTTTGTACCGTCCAAATAATTCTATTTCAAAGTGGGGGTCAGTTCGATACGACTATCCCTGGTCTAAAGTAAGCGCAACAAACGACACCTGTCGGTGTTTATAACAGTCTTAGAGATAGTCACTGATAGGGTCACGTTCCAACTTCGACCCTCTGATAAAAAGAAGATTAGTACCTCCTAATGAAAGGAGTTAGTATCAGTAGTATTGACCTACCTCAGTGTATGTAATTTTGTTGATTAGGCTTAGCCACATATTAGAAGCAAACACCAACTCTGACCATTACAGTGTGCCACCCGGAGACCTCGACGACGGGCAGTTCGACTTCATCGATCCAAGTTCCTGTTTCTGCAGTCATTGGATCGAAGTGGGGGATGTGTAGGAACATGCCCTGTCTCATCCTGACTAATAGGAGATGCAATTTACATGTCTGAGTTCGATCTCCCCCTCATCTAATTCCTGGGACCCCCTACTGGCCTGACTCTCTCTACCCCCTTTTTGTGGACAGTCCACTGGTGAAGAAACAACATGCTAGAGGCAATAAAAGTTGTTTGCAGGAAGAGATTGCCGGCTGAGTTCACCATTGAAGTCGCCAGACATCCCTTGTAAACCCCCTCTCTTGGGGAAGAGATAACCATTTGTCACCTTCTTCTCCTCTTCTTTGACTTTAATGGAGTGGACTTCTAGTGGACCAGTGATACCAGAGACTCAGAAGGTCTCATTTAACATCTGGACTTTTTAAACAACTGTCTTTCTTTCCACAGGTTTGTTTATAATTCAGTGCTTAATGGTCACTGGGCCATGTCATAGGTTATTCAACTGTAAAGACTTGTCCCTAGAAGACAGCACCCCATATCTGGCATGGGTTATCAAAATGTCACACTTGTAAATTACAACACTCAACCCAGCCCTGTGTCTCCACATTCCCAACAGGAGAAAGGAAGAGCCTTGATTTCTTTCTTAGTGTTAAAAAGGTATTAAGCTATAATATCATCCTTGCCCTAACAAAATATCCTCAATCAGCTTGATGAGACCTCAAACATACTCTTTTTCTAGCGTTTGTGAGTTAAAATAAGCTCTAGTTAGAAATCTCAGGTTTAATGTCTGCTGATCTGATGGAGCCACAGTGCCCCCTATTGGTAAGTCTGGGTATAGGTGGAAGAGAAACTTCTAAATAAACGGACCTTACTTTTATACTTAAAATTATGATTATCTATCTCTGACATATATTTTTGTATTAAGGATTAAGCTTGTACCCTATACAAGATATTTTTAAGTCATCAGTACTGCTGAGACGTATGTACCTGTGCTGTGATTTATTATAACCAATAACCTCCTTGTTCTTATTAGGCAATTTCTGTTATGTTCTTTTATGTTCATGTGACAAGTGTTGATGTAAAGACCGTGGTGGATTTTGGTAAATAAGCCGATCACGATTTTAAAACGTCTAAACCTTTATTCTGGTTTAATAAGTAATAAAGTCGTAATATAAGCTGCGACGTCACCGGAGGAAGTGACGTGCTAGTCTGCCCTCTATTCCGCTCACAGCTGAAACTTTAAAAGAACGAACTCCAGGTTGCTCTCTCTCTCACTCCTTCTTTCTTTTTCTTCAACTTCACGTTACTCTCGTCGTTACGGGCGATCTACTTACTTACTTATTCAACACGTGTAACTTAATCTTCGCTTTTGACTTCGTACTTTGCTTAGTTTGTGACTCCGAGACCTTTTTACCTCCGGAGATTTTAATCACCTGTAGACCCTTTTTCCCAGGTGAAGCGCCGTTATTTTGAGACGACCTTATTTTGAAACTCAAGCAAGGACGAAATTAATCCTCTTTTTGTATTCTTTTACATCGTTTAAGTATCGTGGCCAAAGCCAGAAGAAGCTCTTTTTGTTTTTGTATTTAGTAACAAAGAAGGACTCGTTCGGCCGGCGATCCTTTCCCAGTTATTTTTATACAAGAAGCCCGATCGATATATATTCGTAGCTTCGTAATTACCAGCTCAAAGAGACTCTGATAAAACTCGCAAGTCGGTACAGTTTAACTGTTCAAGAAACCGTGAAGAATTCACAGCCGAAGAAAGGATTATCCCACAATTGCGTCCGGACCGCCCGCAACGTTCTCAAGCGCAGACCCCGCTGGGCAAAGGTGTCCTCATTCGACCTGAGACAACATCGCACTCCAGCTGTTCTGCAGCCGCCGCTGCCGTCTCGCAGAGAGAGACGAAGCTGATCCAGAAAGTCCGGACCCGGGACCTTTCCTCTACAACAAAGTAGGCTGAATTTCCACACGCAACAGAAGTCACACTGAATGAGATCAGAGTTGGTGTTTTGCAAAGCTTCGAATATATATATATATATCCTAAATTTAAATACATTCCTCAGATTATCCTTTTGGAAGGATTTTAATCCTGTAGTTGTGTATTACCGGTTCCTTACATCAAAATCCACCATCGTTTAAAGTCATCTAATTAAGGCTTTATTCACGTTATCTGCATTTTCTGTTACTTGTTGACAACCATTTGAATTATTACTGCATATCATTTATTCTGCATTTATTTAGTCAATAAACATATTTAACCTTATGTCGTTGTCTGCGCACGTTTAATTTGAAGCTGGAAATCGATGGGATCGTGGAAAGAATTCATTGCTTCAGAATAGGAGATCAAATATAAATTTGAAATTTAACAGACTGATTGAATTGATGCTCTAACTGTCCAAGCCAACTTGGGTAGTTAGATGTTTGAAATAGCTCCCTCCAGCTTATTTCAATTAAAATCAAACATTGGAGGGTGGTGCCCCGTATAACATTTGAAATATAAGATAATTAATTACCAGTCATTAATTATCACATTACTATCAAGGTATTGTCTCCTACACATCTCTTCTTATTAGTGGTGCTGTGCTCTGCTAAGGAAAGCTATAGAGGGGTCCCATTCCCTTGTCCGATTCACTCCTTATGGGAAGTTTTTCGCAGTTTTTCGCGACATACGTCGCGAAAAATTAATATTCTGGATAACTGAATAATAGCAAACCGAGTCTGAACGCTTTCTCCAGAATATTAATGTTTCGCAACGTGTTCTGAGTAACTGAATAATAGCATACCAAGTCTGATCGAGTTCTCCAGAATGTTAATGTTTCGCGACTTATGTCGCGAAACATTAAATGTGTGTGTGTGTGTGTGTGTGTGTCTCTGTGTGTGTGTGTTTGTGTGTCCGCGACTTTTTTGACCTAGTCCCATTCACCCTCACGTCACGAAAACATGAATGTTCTAGAAAACTGATTAATAAACTGTGTGTGTCGGTCTGTGTGTGTGTGTGTGTGTGTGTGTGTGTGTGTGTGTGTGTGTGTGTGTGTAGTTGTGTGTCATTCATTCATTCATTCCTCATGGGAAAGTTTATGAAGGTTTTGGCGACTTACGTCGCGAAAACATGAATATTTTCTGTCTGTCTGTGTTTGTGTGTGTGCGTGGCTGCATGTGTGTGTGTGTGCATGTGTGTCTGCCTGTCAGTCACTCTCTCTGTGGGCCCAGCTGATCTCGGTTGCTAGGTGACAGTTGGTGAGGCCCGTAGCAACGGCCGTCCCAGGCAGATTTGAGACTGATTTCTGCCTCAAATCCAGGACGTCAAACTGAGTGCTACTTACTCAAAATCATACATGATATCGGCAATTTTTTTTCACGATCGAGCCAGAAAGGCCTTAAGGAAGACACTCATGAAGTTTCGTGGTCCTAGCTTCAGAAATGTGGAAATACGAGCGAGTTTAAAAAAGCTGCAGTTTGGAAAATCCTCTTCCCGATTTACATTGGAGTAGATACGGACTGTTGAGAGCTACTCTTGTCGGTTAGGAGACAGTTAATTCAAAAAGCGTAAATCCTACCGATAAAGTAGACACATTGAGAGAAAGAAGACACCTGTGGCTACAACTTTGGAAAATATCACTGTTTTTGAGTGACATTTGTGGCCGGGAGCATGATGTAAACAGAAAATAGCAGAGGAAATTTTTGAGTTTCTGCTCACTCTGTCAGTTGGCTCTCTCACTCTGCTGCACGAAACATTCCGCCATACACACTCATTGAAAACCCTGAATTCTTTCCAAAATCACTCACCGTCATTAAGGGGTCAGAGTTCAAAAACTATACATCGTAGGAAAAAAGTTCAAATACAACTCAAATAGACAAGACTTGTGCCTACAGTTTAAAGTTTGAATGGTGTTTCTAGGTGAACATATGCCAGAGCAGGAGATGTTTGAAAAACGTTGCAGATTTGCGACTTTTTTGACCTCGTCCCATTCATTCCTTATGGGAAATTTTGCGCAGTTTTTCGCGACTTACGTCGCGAAAAATTAATATTATGGAAAGCTGAATAATAGCACACCGAGTCAGATCGAGCCGCACGTTTTGATATATTTTTTGTTTGTGTGCGCTCAACGGTGTGGGAGGAGACAGCGACAGAAAAACCTAGGAGGGGGAATAATAATATTAAGAAGAGGCGCGGTGACACCTATAGCTCTGCTATAGAGGTGTCCATAGTGGGCTGGCGAGCACAGCCCACTAATAAGAAGACGTGCGGTGAATATCAATAGTGGGCTGGCGAGCACAGCCCACTAACAAGGGAGCTTGGTTGTCACAGTAAAAAGTCTGGAAACATGCAGACTGGAGACAGAGACGGCGCGAGCAGTGTCCTGTTGTGCAGGTCTGTGGGGGATGGGAGCTGGATGATTGTGTCGGGGAGTGGGGAGTCTCTAATGTAAAGGTGGACAACACACAAATTCCAGAGTGTTGGCTTATACAGCCTTTATTTTTGTATACAGGTCAGCACATCAAGTGCATCCATTCAGCCACCGGCATCAAGGGATGTCGCATGCCAGACTGACCCACTGGACACACGTACTGTAAGCACAAAGCTATCCTTTTGGACTCTTCAGCCCCACTTTGGAAGTGAAGGTATGTACAAAACATCTTTAGTACAATACATTTTGATGAGGTTTGTAATCATTTACCCGTTGTAATGTGTCATTTATGTAGACTTCTTTAGTAAAATTATATTGTCATTTACAGGTGTTCAGGCTACTGTGCTGCATTATGGAGTTGTTTGCTGTGTGTCCTGTCTGCACGCAGGCATGTGATGTCAGGACTCGAAATCTGGGGACATTCCTGTCAGTGGAGCAGTGATGCCCCCATTACGAGTTCTGCAGACACTGGAATAGCCAGCCGATCCTTGGGAGCACACCAGCCGGGAACCTCCACCTTTCGGCAGCTGTATACCTGACTGGTGCATCCTTCATAAAAATTGCACAGGTAAATGCTTTGCGACTGTATTTCCTACAATTCTGATTATTGCTCTGAATATGAAGTATTTCTGATCAAGTTACATGCATTATGTCAACAAAAACTATTGATTTGTTTTTCTACCAACAGGGGTCCGTTTCACAAAGCAGGTTTAGTGAAAACTCTGAGTCTGTTAACCCTGAAATGAGGGAAACTCTGAGTTTTCCGTTTCACAAAGGGAGGTAACTCAAACCAGAGAAAGAGGGGTAACTCTAGCCTGTTTCACAGAGAGAGGTAACTTAAGCTTTCGGTCAGTTACCATGGTAACATACTCTATGAACCTAACCTGGTCGGGACCAGGTTTTTCTCAACAAACCTCGAGTTTCTCTCTGTCTCCGCCCTCTTTCAGCCACACACGGTATTTGATTTCCTCATTCATTCAGTCAGCAGGCGAGTTTTGGCGTAGTATAGTTCTGCCGTCTGTTTTTTGAGTAGGCCTACATTAGAAGTTATATTAGGTGGCGACTATTTCACTACCATGGCATGTCCTTTTGATAATGATCCCGTGGATGAAGGTGCAGCATTACTGCGCAGAGAATTAAATATTCATTGGGAGATGATTATCAGACCGCGCATAGATGTTCTTGCATTTCCAGACAATTATCTTTTTGAGCGGTACCGTTTCACGTCACAGTCCATCATTTACATACACAACCTAATCCATCCTTACATTTCCAACATTACCAACCCAAGTCATGCTCTCACATCCCAGCAGATATTGTGTGTTGCGCTGTGTTTTTTTTTTTTTTTTTTGCAAATGGGAGTTTTTTATACAACGTCGGAGATGCAGAGCACTTGAGCAAGGCAACTGTATGCAGAGCGGTCAGAAAAATGTGTCTCGCCCTGAAACGGCTTCTACCCATCTTTATCATTTTCAGCTCCTCTGCCTCCGTTGGAGGTGGCGGTGCTGGGCCACCACCACAGAATATGATATAGATGACAAGACATTTATGTTGGGGATAAAACAACTATACAGTCAAAACAGCCACTTAATATTTACTTTACAATGTAAAACATGATCAAAATGAAGAATCCCCATGAGATTATGCTGAGGTCTAATGTTTTTATGTTTCATTTTAAGTTGCTGCCAAGTGCGCTTCTCCTCCGCGGGGTTGCACCTAAATGAAATAAATTAATAGGCTACCACTCAAGCAGTTTCCCCCTGTAATATTATTGTGATTGCAAAGGACTACATTTAAACGTACGCATTGACCCGAGCAGCAATGTTCTGCCACAACGTCTCCCTCTCCTTTGCTGCTGCAGCGGTGTTACACTTCCTTCTGAAAACGTGCGCAAACTCACCGTATGAGCGCATTAATATTTCCAATTCCAGTGGGGTGAAAAACGTAGCCGCCCTCTTCCCCGTTGCCATGGTGACTTGTCGAATCGGGGCTCCATTGACGCTGTCTTTCAATACTTGTGGTGCACGCGCTTAACTCCAGGTGAAACTACCCCGAGTTGATCAAACTAACCCAAATCAGCTGTTCTGGAACCGAAAACTCAGAGTTTCCTATCTCAGAGTAGATCAACTCAGAGTTCAGGGTTAGACTCAGAGTTTGTTGAGCCTGCTTTGTGAAACGGACCTCTGGTCTTCAAGTAGTTTTTCAGTACGACACATTTCGCCGGCATGCCAGATCTTTCACTGAACCTGCAGTCATTCACCAGTGGAAAACATTACAGGATGTGATGCTGCAGCTGCTGATGCTGCAAAGTTATAGTTGTGATATTTTGTGAAGTTCAAAGTAGAGTGACATATGAGAATGCCACATATAATCCAAAAGTATTGATGTGTGATGACTAAGAACACATTTTTTTCAGGGCACTCTGCGAAATTTGGTTAAATGAAGTACATACAACGATGGATCTTAACTCAAACACAGTTTTGGAGACCGAGTTGGTTCAGTGAGTGGTTAAAATTCAAATTGTAACAAGGTTTTTCAGTGACATTTGAAAATGTCCATTTGGCTTTTGCTAACACTGTTTATTTTGTGTTTTTTGTTTTGTGCAGAGGCGACAGAGCAATGAGGTTGGTGGTGGTTACCACATGGAAAAAGAGGGCTTGAAGAGGAGTCTGGCATTGCTGGAAGAACATGGCATTAATTTTGACTGCATTGTTACCGACCGTCATCCAAAAATTCAAAAGTTCCTCAGGGAGAGAAACTTCACCCACTACTATGATGTGTGGCACATGGCAAAAGGTATATTTCCCTATTTTCATGTGCATTCATCCACATAAAAGCTGCTCCTAAAACTGCATTATGCACAAAGCACTTTTCTTATTACATGTGAGTAACATGAAAGGAAATTTGTGTCCTTACACTAACATTGTAAAGCTATGAGTCCATTAGTATCACATGTTTTGAAATTGATTATGAAATGCTACACCTTACTTATCAGTCAATTTTTAATGAAAGGAAGGTATCTATATGAACTTTAGGGATTTCAAAGAAAATGGACAGGATCAGTAAGGAGAAAATGTCAAAAACTACAGAAGTGGATGAGAGCACTTGTAAAATGGTGCAGGTCCCGACGGTGTTCTTCCCAGGGTGCTTAAAGCCTGTGCCCCCCAGCTGTGTGGAGTACTTAGTCAAGTATTCAACCTGAGCCTGCACCTCCAGAGGGTCCCTGTGCTGTGGAAGACGTTTTGCCTCGTTGCTGTGCCAAAGACGCCGCGTCCTAGCGGCCCTCAGGACTACATGCCGGTGGCCCTGACATCTCACATCATGAAGACCCTGGAGAGGCTCGTACTGGAGCAGCTAAGGCCTATGGTCAGGCCCTTCACTGATCCACTACAGTTCGCCTACCAGCCCCGCCTGGGAGTTGAGGACAGCATCATCTACCTGCTGAACAGAGTCTACACTCATCTGGACAAGCCAGCGAGCACTGTGAGAGTCATGTTCTTTGACTTCTCCAGTGCTTTTAACACCATCTGTCCAGCTCTACTGGGTGTGAAGATGGCTGCCATGCAGCTTGATGCCCCCATCGTGTCCTGGATTGTTGATTACCTGATGGGCAGACCACAGTACGTACACCTACAGAACTGTGTGTCTGACAGGGTGGTCAGCAACACTGGGGCCCCCCAGGGGACTGTCCTCTCTCCCTTCCTCTTCACCCTATACACTTCTGACTTCAACTATTGCACTCAGTCTTGCCACCTTCAGAAGTTTTCTGATGATTCAGCAATAGTTGGCTGCATCAAGAAGGGTGATGAGAATGAATACAGGACTGTTGTGGACGACTTTGTCACTTGGAGTGAACGGAATCATCTTTAGCTCAACGTGACAAAAACAAAGGAGCTCATAGTGGATCTGAGGAGGGCGAAAACAGCAGTGACCCCTGTTTCCATCCAGGGTGTCCCTGTGGACACTGTTGAGGAATATAAATATCTGGGGGTGTACTTTAATGATAAGCTGGACTGGACAAGAAATACTGAGGCGGTCTACAAAAAGGGCCAAAGTCGACTCTTTTTCCTCAGGAGGCTGAGGTCTTTTAACATCTGCTGGACGATGCTGAGGATGTTCTACGAGTCTGTTGTGGCCAGTGCGATCTTCTTTGCTGTCACATGCTGGGGCAGTGGGCTAAAGGTCGCAGATAACAACAGACTGAACAAACTGATCAGAAGGGCTGGTGATGTCGGGAGGAGCTGGACACTCTAACGACTGTGGCAGAGAGGAGGATGCTGTCCAAGCTTCAGTCCATCTTGGATAATGTCACACACCCTCTTTACGACACACTGGCCCAGCAGATGAACACATTCAGTGGTAGACTCCTCTTACCCAGATGCACCACTGAGCGCCACAGGAAATCATTCCTGCTCTTGAATGACCTGTGGTCATTAAACTTTATAACGCCTCCCTAAGAGAGTCAGACACCCCTCTTTCTGTAACCTGACTCAAACATGGACAGTCATTTATTTTTTGTACTTCTTGCACATTATTTAACTGTATATTTGATCTTTTATATATATATATATATATATATATATATATATATATATATATATAATATATATATATATATATATATACATATATATATATATAGATAATATTTATATTTTGCTCTTAATAGATGTTGCATGTATAATATATGTTATTTGTATATCTGGAGCTTGTAACAAAAATAATTTCCCCCTGGGATTATTAAAGTATTTCTGATTCTGAAGCATCAACAATCACATCTACTGGACTGCAGCTACCTCATCCACTGGGTCAGAGAGAGTTGCAAAATGGACCTCAATCCTGAACCACGTGCAGGACGGCCACACACATGATGACCCTCTTTACCCCAAGTGCCTGCATGAGGTCCACAAGACACGGGACAAAAACAAATGGCTCAGAGCAGGTGTTGTACTAATAGACTAAAAGTTATTACATAATTTTTCCTCAGTATTAAATAGTGATCACACATTTTGTATAAAAGACACCTACACCTAGTGATGTGATATTTTGGAAATTCATCACAAATAATGTCAGTAATATGTATTACTTCATTGTACTTTAAAATATGGATTTTTTATTGTTTGTAGGGACTCCAGCTTTCTACAAATTAGAAAGCTGTTGGCCAACAAAAGAACTCTGAAGGATGTGGCAAAACTGAGCCCTCACCACCAGACTTCATCCGTGGGGGCATTCCATAGTGTAATCCTTCGTTTTGCCCCAAAGAATGTTGTTTTTCCCTTTATTGGAATGCTGTGCAGGTAAATCAAACTAGGGTTACTTCAAACATTGTGAGATGCAGCCTAAACTGTGCTTTATTATGATCACCTGTGATTTTGTCTTCCGTGTACTTTCAGACTCTACCTGGCTGCCATGTATTACAATAAAAATGCAGACAGACCACAGGCCAAAACCTGGGAAGGTGTACCTCTCTACAAGGTCTACTTTCCAAAGGCTATAAAGGGACAATGCAGAGCCAAACCCCACAAGACAGAGCCAACATTCTGTTGGTGTTAAAATCTTTAAATTTTTTAAACAAACATGTTTTTAATTTGTTATGCTGGTAATTGGTCTCACATGTTAAAAGATTTTCAAAAACAAAACACAGTAAAAACCCTAACCCTACAAATGAATAATAAATAACTAAATAAATTAGTGGCAAGTACCAGGATGTATTTAGGACATTTGTATTGTTTTGTAAAAAAGTAAATGACAATAATAAAAACAGTAATAATAACAAAAGTAAAAATTATCTTTGTGCTTCTGTTTTATGAATTGTTGCTGACATGATGGACCTCATATTTGACAAAGTCTTTGTGGACCCTACGCCATACACAAACGCGATGTTGGCCATCCCCGTCCCAGAGGATTTGACTGCCCAGTTTGAGCATCCTGACAAGGAGGAGGTCATTTCCAGCTATGTGTCCAGGTTCAACCGAGGGCCAGTCTAAATCTCGTGTGAAATGACTCGCGTGAACACCTAAAAAATATGCACAACATCTGTTTATGAAAACTATACAAATGAAGAAATAGCCAATTCAATATATTAAACTGTACTTATATTTCTCATGTGTTACTGAGAGTTGCAAAATTATGCCTTCTGAAGCAAAACAAGACATGATAACATCTTTGGTTTTTATTCTTTGACATTTTACAAAGAACGACTTACTGGTGTATTCCTCTCAGCTGTACAGGACCATAGTTGATGATTCTGAAATCCTGAAAATTATTTTTTTTTTTTCAAAAATCTCACCAGTAGTCACCATTTAAAGGGTTATTTTTCAAAATTTCCTTGTGGGGGGGCATGCCCCCAGACCCCCCTAATGTTGCTAGGTTACCAAAACAATCGAGGGGAAACAATGTTTGAATGTAGAGAGAGACATAGTAGAGCCGTATATTTTCCTGCTTTTTTGTCCTTTGCCAATCACACCTATGACTTAGCATGATAGCCATGTTCATCATAATGTGTATCTTTTAAGTAGCTGGGAATATGATTAAAAGCATGTAGAAATGTATAAAATGGTATTCAAATCAGACCCCCATTTTTTTGTGTTCCCCCCACTTTTCAAACCAATGTTACGCCCTTGCCCCTCACCACCGTGCTATTGCCATTGATAATGTTCATTATACTGGCTACAGCCATATAAGATTATGACATTTAGTCACCATAAACTTGCTCTTTGAAGTGACAGTTATAAGAGAGGAGAGATATAAGTAACTAAAATAATCTGTAGCCATTGCAGGAGAGTAGAAGATCTTATTAATGAGTGAAAGGTAGAGCTACACAGTAGATTTCAGTCTTTGGTAACAGTGACAGCTGTTGACACTGCACTGCTGAATGCAGTGCATGTGTACAATTAAATTAAATGGGGACACCAAAATATGACGTGAAAACTAGTTTTGCAATCTATTTGCATCCTCCTTACCCCACTAGGTAACTAGGAAAGGGTTGCAATATATAATGAAATTGCCAGCTTCTCCAAAGATTCTCCCAATGCAACAACAGCTCAAGATTGCCCATTTTACACTGAAGCTGTGATAATCTGCTCTCAACCTGCAACTTGTGACATACCTATAGGCCCATGGGTCCGACTTGCATTGCCTCAACAGGCTGTGATGTCCAACATGTGGACCCGCCTCTGGCCCCTTTGATACCAGCTTGCAGGTCTAGACATTCTTTGTGTCTGCAACCAAAGTCTTATAGATAAGTATCTTATTCTCCTATACCACAGGGCTGCATCATAATAATAATAATAATGATAATAATAATAACAATAATAATAATAGATTTAATTTATATAGTGCCTTTCAGGTACCCAATGACACTTGACAAAGTGGAATAAACATATATGAAAACAAACAAAGCAAAGATATAAGAATAAATGGAGCGCCCGTCAGTCAGCACGGAGGGAACAGCCGCACCACCGTCAACACCGCCACCAGCACCGCAGGGAACAGCACCCTCCGTCCAGAAGCGAACTTGCGTCTGGAGGTCCCATGCACACAGCGGGGGCGACACAGGAGACCCAGAGATCCAGTCCCAGTGACAGAGCCCGGGGCGAAGCAACAGCAGAAGTCCAGGAGCTGACAATCTGAACACCTGAAGACCCGACCAGCAATGGCGGAGCATCGACCATCCAACATCACCGCGAGCCGGGGAAGACCACAGCAGCAGAGGAGAGCGAGAACGGAGCCAGGTGGTGAACAACCCAGAGGCCGTGGCGGATGGATGACCAGCAGAGCAATGATGGACATCCCACAGAGCATCGAGTACGTCTGCTTAAAAGTTAGCGTTGCTATGCTAACTGCTGATTGGTGAGGCTAACAGCGGACCAACGGGGCAAACAGCTGATGAGCGGAGAAAGATGAAAGATGAGTGAATGGAGCCAGTTCTTCGGGTGTGCAGGCTTCAAACGTAGTAGCACAGCCTCAGAAGTTGCAAAAACAACTTGGCTTTCTTCTTTTAGCAGAAAAAAGCTGTATTGTCACGGATCGAGAAGCAGCAATACTCACGCCAGCGTCCTCTCGCATCCGGGTTGCCATGGAAACCATAGTGCAAACATTATTAAAATCAGTGAGCCACACTTTTGCATGGAATGACAATGTAGTTTCTTTTGACTCAGTCCCACTCACGTATAACGTCCTGCCCCCAAAATACTGACTAGAGCTCCAATGTGGACAGTGACGGACTGGGAACAAAAAACGGCCCTGGCATTTTCACCCAACAGCGGCCCACGGAGGGGGGGTGCGCGCGCGCGCAAATTTTGACGCACGTAAAGAACAGGCACTTGATAGCCCAGTGATAGTAAACGTAAATTCCCAGGCTATTAACAACTACACAACAATACATAAAACACATTAATAAATCATCAGAGCCAGCCGCTCCATAATAAAAACGTGTCTTACCGTCACGCAGTCATCCATATCTATCTATATGCTCTCTGAGATTTCTCTCCTTTTCTCCGCTCTCACCTTGTGTTGCTTGTTGCCTCGATTCATTTTTTTGCTAGCTTAAACTCAGTCAACTTCCAACCTCCAACTTCCAACAACCACACTCAGACGGTCTACTCGATTCAGTCTTGAAATTCCCAGAAGGCATTGCTTCATTTTAACTTTTGCAAACAATTATTCAAATAAAAAAATGCAGGTAGATTTGTTTTATTTCAAACCATGCACGTTTTTGAATATCTGAATAAGACATTTCGCTACAAAAGAATGCAGAGTGATATAAAAGTTTGCGACTGTAGAAGGTAACCATGACTGTGATATAGACACAGGTATGTGGCCTATAAATATAGCTTAGCTTATAATGTTCTGTAGTGAAAAGAATTAGAAGAAATTTGGATTGCCATTTGCAGAGGAATGTTATTGATTCTTGAAACGGCTGGTAAAAATGAGCTTGGGGCCACTCTGTGATTGGTCAGTCGGCCCGCGAGCGGCCGCTTCACCAGGCGGTGAAGGCGCTTCACCAGGCGGCATGGGCTGCCCCAGCAGCCCATGCCATAGACATAAAGAGTAGACGCTGCATGGGCTGCTGGGGCACAAGAAATGCGGCCGCCATCTTGGACCGGTCATTCTACTCACAGTTGAGCAGCAGAAGCAACAAGATGCTAGAGCACTGTGCAGCATATTCCTGTCCTAATCGACGGACGATCGAAAACAGGGCTCAAGGGATTACTTTTCACGAGTAGGATTGAACATTACTATTGGTTGTATTTCGTGAATCGAATATTACTGTATTGTATTTATGTCCACCAGCGAAATCGTAGCTAGCTAACGCTAACGTTAACGTTAGCTAGGCTATGTTTGTTGCCGGTATTCACCCGGCTATGAACTGAGAGTTGATAAGTCATATTCCATAGCACTGACTTAGACTACAACTGACACAAGAATGCTATTGTAGAAATAAGACAAATATAACTGGTATTACATTGACCAGCGAATTTTACACAACTGGCACAGATTGTATTATTCACATGTCACTAACGTTACCTTAACAAAAGTAAGATACCTGTCTCATACACACCCCACAAAGCAACGCTATGTAGGATACGTGGTCTGCTACTTGTGTCTACAATTTGTTGCTGGTGCCGGTGCCGGTGTCGCCGCCGCCGTCATTACTGGTACCGGTACCGTTCCGGCGGTCCTGTTGCTGGTAGCGACGGCACCTCCGCTGCCAGTAGCCGTCATCATTACCGGTAAAAGCAAAGCTCCAGACAGTTGTGACGGCCCTCCTGCTTTATCAGAGCCTGCTGTGGGTGTGTGTGTTTTCCTTATGTTTGTCTGTCATCCTGCAGGTTCCTGGTAAGCGGAGTTATAATCAACACCCCTGGGAGCACCTGATCAGTCCTCCCCGGAGTATTTAAGACCTGGCTGTGTTTGAGATGCCCTGTTTTTTTTCATCTTTTTGAGCTCTTCTGTTTAAGAGCACCATGCCTGTTTATGTTTGGTCCGGAATTTAAGATTCAATTTTTGTATCAGGGGAGAAGTTACAAGTGGTTTCCAGTTTTAAATATCTTGGTGTCATCATAAACTGAACTCTGAGCTTCAAAAAACAAGTAAAACAAGTTGTTGCAAAAACAAAATTTCTAATTCCTAAATAATTTTATATTTATTTGCAAATATCTCACCTGAAGCTGCTAAAATTTATTTTCATGCTATGATTTTCTCACATATAACATACTGCTTAACCACTTGGTCTCTTACCACTGATACAACAATACAGTCTGCACAATCTGTATACAATTGTCATTGTTTTGTATTACTCTTCTGCTTTGTATATGTCCTATTTTGCATGATGGCGCCATATTCCCTCCTGTCTTTTGTATCATGGTAACTGTCTGCACTGATTGTCTAGTATTGTAGGGGCTTTTTGTTTTCTTTTCTAAATAATATTTAATTAAATAATATTTTCTAAATAAATACAAAAATAAGTATTGTTTGGTTATTTGGTTAATAAATTGTTTCATTTTTGCAGTTTACACCTTGTGTCTCTCTTGTTTTGTTTATGGCTCAAGAGCACACAGTCCGTCCAGAAAAATTATTGGGGCATCTCTCTCTCTGTCCTGATATGAATTATATTGGTACTCTGATTTATATATTTTTTTAAAATTTTCTCTGATTTTATTTATATATATATAGAGAGAGATATAAAGATATAGATATAGATAGATATGTATATATATATCTATATATAGAGAGAGAGAGAGATATAGATATAGATATATAGATATATATATTAGGGCTGTCAAAGTTAACGCGTTAATAACGCGTTAACGCAACGTCCTCTTAACGCCGTTAATTTTTTTAACGCGCGATTAACGCTCAGTATATTAAAAAAAAAAAAAAAAAAACGCGCATTGTATGATTTACGGCCGTCGGCGGCACCCGTAGTCTTGATACAGAGGGTGGCAGAAGAATAAGAAAGAGAATCAGAAGAAGAAAGCAGGGTTGGCGGTTCGTTAAAAACACGGCAGAATGAAAAGCAGCACTCGCTGTAAACTCCTCATCTGCTGTCACTCATGGTGGTGTACATTTGTTTCTCCATCGCCCTGATCATTTTGCGGGACACTCTCTCGTGGCGTGCCCGTTTGCTGATAACTCATCCCCGCACGTTTATCTCAGGCTCCTCGCTAGCCTTCTTCCTCCCTCCAGCAGGCAGCCTAGCGCTGCTGCTGTCCTCCTCAGACAGACGCTGAAGCTCCGTTTCTCTCACTCTCTTGGGGTCAACAGAGAAACGTCTAGCGGCTGCTCCTCCCGAGTTTTCCTCTCAATATATCACGACAGAAAGTTTGAATTTCAAGTCGAACTTTTTATTGTTTTGCTGCACCGGAGCCATGGCGATCATCAGTGTGATACTGACTGACAGAAAGCAGCACACTGCGTGAAAATGGCGAAGAAGAAAAACGTGCAGTGTCAGTGGACACCACTTGCAAGCCAAACAGACGGCAGATGCAGAGAGCCCGACGCCCCCCCTCGCCAAACGCAGACAACCCTGGATTTATTTTCCTGCATGATTTGAAGTGTTGAATAAACATTTTCATAATGCAAGCATATTTGACCTTTCTTATGTTGTTAAAAGTATTAAGAACATGAAAAAATACATTAAGGTACATTTAGAACAGAAAAAAATGTGCCAAAAAAATTGCGATTAATTTGCAATTAATCGCGAGTTAACTATGGACAAAATGCGATTAATCGCGATTAAAAAAATTGATCGTTTGACAGCCCTAATATATATACATATAGATTACTCTATGATTTCTATTGTGTTTATATTTATAGTGTTTGCAAAATAACTATCATACATCACATATATCATATATCTGAATATTCTATTACTGTTAATTCCAGTATGAATATTAAAATACGCCGAACCGTGTTATCTGTATCATAGCTACATGTATAACGTTTGCAGCAAAGAAAACCTCGCGTGAAAATCAGTTTTTAATTCAGAGTTACGATTGATTAAGTGCACATTGAGCTGCCAAACAGATACACTGAGTGGAGCGGGTGACCGGTCCAAGATGGCGGCCCCACGGCTCGTCAGCGCCAATAGGCAGAACCGGTCGATGCGGCGTCTACTCTTCATATGTCTATGGTCCATGCGGCATCTACTCTTTATGTCTATGGCCGCAGTGGCATTTGCCCACATTGCCCAATGGCCAGTCCGTCCCTGGTTGCCACCTATCGGTCTGGACATGGAACAACAGTCGATTATAAGCAAGAGAAAAAAAAAACTGTGACGGCTGCGCAGTGGCCGGTGGCCATCCTGCTGCACCGGCTGTTCTGGTATTCTCCAGAACGTCCAGATGGCCAGTCCACCCCTGAATGTGGATAAATCTGACACTGAAAATAGTCCCCAAAAAACTTAAAATCCCAGGAATATTTATTGAAGTAAAACAGAGAAAACCCCCACATTGTAGAAGCTGGAGCCAAAGAATAATAAAGAAAAATACTTGATGTGAATAGGTTGTAAAATGTGTTCGAATAACTCATTAATTTCAGTTCCAATAGACTGCATTAAAATCTGGCTGAGATCTAATCACAATATTAAGCCAGACATCCCTCAGATGTGGTCATGACTTCTCAACATTGACCAGTGCTCCAGGCTTCAAAGCGTCAGTGCCAACTATAAATGAAGTCAGACGTCAAACATTACAAGCTCTTACCAAGAAAACAGTAAAGTAGTAAGTAAATGTCTATCTTTATTCACAGCAAGTGACTACAGCATGTTTGACAAAAGAAATCCCTCTGGTGTGGTGTGGGTAGTCTACCGAGTAGATTGACAAGATTAAAATGAAGGACACAACAGAATCCTTACATTCCTGGCATAAAAATGATCAATTGAAGGTCAAGAACCTTCATTTGACAAAAATCCTTCACACAAGGTCCACTTTTTCCCACATTTGTTTTTCTGCAGCTTTAATATGGTCTTCATCAACAGACAGAGTACTGTATGCTTTGTTGTCAGGGGACTGTCAATGTTACAGGTTTACATTTTTTGGAACACTTGTAGGTCTTCTCGTTCACTTTAGCTTAAAGGTTCAGCCAGTTAATTTTTGACTTTGGAAATGACTCAAAAACTGTTAGCTTTCAAGTTAATCACACAGTCAATATCAGTGATTGCCGTTTGCTCAGGATTTCTCTCAGTACATGAATGACTTCCCCTCCATGTTGTCAAAATGTTGTAAACTTCTACATTCTAGGGTGCTATTGTGGTCTCAGTGTTTAAGATGTGACCACACATTGCGGAGTCCCTGGTTTGAGTCTGAATGGGGACCTCTGATGAATGTAGTTTTCCATTACTCCAGCATATTTTTCTACAGTCCAAATACTTCACTGCAAGAAAGTATTGCATATTCATGGAACAGCAGTAGTACACATAATCACAACTCAGGGTATGCTTACTCATTTGTTGCTAGTGGTCCTTGATGCTAGCATGTGAGGTATCTGCACTACAACACATTCTGGCCTTTAATTCAACTCAGTTTAAATTTAACCTGTCCCTCCTCCTTGTGTGAGTTAGGGAATGTAGACTGAACAGGGCTCACAGTTTCAAGGGACCTTGGAGCCAGCATTCAGCTGTGTGTGTGTCAAAGGTTCGCAGGAGACAAGGCCACTATAGGGACTAAAACGGAGCCTGACTCCTATGTAAGATAGAGGAAGATATCTAAATGTGTGCATCTCCAGAAAAGGATAGAGGGATCCTTTAGGTAATTTTGGAGTACAAGACATAAGGAGTGACAGTAACAGATTTAGTCATCTATGGGAGATGACCAGGGAGATAGACAACTACTTTTTCTAGTTTATTGGACAGATGGACCCTCAACCCACCACACTGACCAATTAGAAGTAGGCAGGTACAGCCCAAGGGACTTTAAGAAGGCTCACAGGAGAAGAGAATCGGGTGTGGTACTTGGTAGATATCCTAAGATCGAAGGTTCGATAGGATTTTCTGATGGGGCAGGGGGCAAAGCATTTTGGCCTGACTTTGCTGTAGATTTGAGAATACCAGATTGCGGCCACATCTGGCTCGGACGCTGGCTTGAGATCTGTTTCAATAAAGATTGCTTTCAAGATTGATTCATTCCACCCAGCCTTGCCTCCACAGAATTCTTTTATCATCAAACTACACGCCGACACCTTTGAGGAAGAGAGCCCAGAAACTACACGTTTGACTGGTAATATGGCTAGTGTCAAGCTACTCCATGGGTCTTGAGTTGAGACTATTTTGTCAAACCACTGTTTCTAAGATAATGTGTGTTGTAAAGAAATAACCGCTATCAAAGCACTACTGAGATGTTTTCGATGTGCTCTCTCAGTCAAAACATCCATGATGTCCATGGAATTAATGTATGTTTCTCTTTGTTCTTGTTCTTTTATCTTAATCTCATTTAAAACAAGCTGTCCTGTTTGGTTTGACTCTGTCCTCCATTGTCCATTGACCTCTAACTCCCATCTGTCTGACTTCCATATTCTACCATGTCTTTCACCTGGAGGCCTGCCAGCTTTATGTTCCTCAGGGCTCCACTGGCCTGCTTAAACAGTATCAAATATTTATTGGGACATAGATAGATAGGTAGAGATGTATCCATCCATCCATCTAATTACCTACGGTCTGCTCTAGAAAAGGTCAAATGCAGAATTTAGATTTTATTTGTTATGACCTGATCTTATTTTTCTATTATGACTTTCACTCCCTGAAACACTTTTTTATTTCTTTAAAGAGTCCAAACCATCCCTAAATCCTCAGATTTCCTCCTAGCTCACTGATGAAATCAACAAATTTCACAGTTCACAAAATATCAACCATGAGCTGGAAGTATATTTTGGGATTTGGGGGTGGTGTGGGCCATTGTAACTAAATCCTGATATTTCTTTAAAGATGACAAAGGTTGGAAAAATCTAAAAACAAAAGAGAACTCTCTTTCTTGAGTTGTATTAATTTTTTTTTATCAAAACACACAGTCAAATGAGACATACCAAAAGTGGTTTCAAGTACTACTAATTTGGAGACAAAATTGAATCAGTTCACATTCATCAAAACATTGTCACTGGATGTAAAAATAATATTATCAATGAACATGGTCCGGGGTGTTCAATGTTCTTATCTGGAACTGGGGATGGCTTAAGGTTATTGAAAGATCAATTTTACAGTTAAAAAAATCTGAACATTAATTGGTGGTCTTTGACAGGACATGAACTCCAGTCTTGTCAATAAAAATCCCTAACCATACACACACACACACACACACACACACACACACACACACACACACACACACACACATACACACACACGTTGACCATGCAGATGTGCTTGACCAGCCATTACAAACACTGATGCACTAGGATTGGCAGTGGAAGTTAATACAGCCACTGTTGGGCCCTCTTTACCAGCTGTGTTGCGTTGAGTGACCAAGTGAGGTCATCACTGATGTGGATGCCCAGGTATTTAAAGCTGCTCACCCTCTCTACTTCAAGCTCCTGGATGTACAGTGGCCGATGAGATCTCCTCTTCTTCCTCATGTCCAATATCATCTCCTTCGCCTTGTCTGTGTTGAGGGTGAGGTTGTTGTCCTCACACCATTACACCAGACTGGCCACCTCGCTCCTGTAGGCCGCTTCGTTCCTGCCAGTCATACATCCTATCACTGACTGATAGGATGTATCATGTGTGATGTGTCTGACTGCCAGTCAGAAAGCCTAGGAGCCAGTCACAGATGGTGGGGTGCAGACCAGGTGTAGACAGTTGAGTTTGTGAGGGATGCCCATATTGAAGGCAGAGTTGTAGTCCACAAAGTGCATCCTGTTGTAGGAGTCTTTATATTCCAATTGGTATGCTAGGCGAATAGCATATGATCTACCTTGTCTTCAGTTTGGGTATGGGTATAATCCACGGATCGGGATCCTAGAAGGGTTAGGTTTGAGCTAGGGTTTCCTGCCATCAGGAAAGTTACGGCGTAAGTTTATCACTCAAAATAAATTTGTATTGATTTGCATTTGGGCTGGGCGATATGGACCAATAGTCATATCCCGATATATTTAGGCTGAATATCGATATACGATATATATCCCGATATTTTTATTGCAAAGTGAGAGCAAATGTTCAGTCAAAGTCAAAGCCAAATATGACATGTGGGTGGGAATTTCGTCATTTTAGGGCAAGGCCATTTGGCCTTCACTTTTTTTTTTTTCAGGGGCACCAAGGCCACATGACAGGGCACAAAGACCACTAAGTAAAATTTGTTGATTTACCTTTCAGACTGATACCATAACATCCTAATTTATAATAAGACATGGATTATGTATTAAAACATTTTTTTTTAAATATGTACCACTATCAAGTTAATGTTACATTAGAAAACAGTTTTTTTTTAAGTAGGGTTAGAGTGAGGTGAGTTTTGTGACACTACACTGAATATTAGTGTTATTGAATATTTCTCCCAATAGAAATTCCCCAAAATTATGGCAAAGCACATTTTTTCCCAAACAAAACAATTGTAGAATAACCAGCAGGAGACCACTTATGTGTGGAGTGATTTTGGTGACACTACACTCTGAATAATAGTGAAGTTATTGAATATTTTTTGTAGTATCTCTTTTCGGTGTTGCACTTTGTAGATGGTCCCTGCGCCCTCGTCTCACAGACGGCTGACCATACAGACCAGAGTTAATGTCCAGCCGCTCGTTTTGATGAAAATAAGGTTGTAGCTCGTTGTCTTCCTTACTACGGTAGGAAAGAGCCGTCGTTTGTGTTTTAACACAGTTTCACTTATGAGTTATTGATCTGGGAAGTTCGAATCTGTGAATGTATTTATATTTATATTATTATATTAGAACTTTACCGGACTAAATCGTACCACAGTCAGTTACCTATTATGTCAAAACAGGCTGAACTCGCTTGCGCACCTGTGCTGTAAGTTTCGTTCTGTTTTGAGATGCTGCTACTGTTTGAGAGGCTTTCACGTGAGATCATTGTGATGATGAGACCCCACCTGCGCGAACCGCGGACTCACTGAAGTTACTGTGATTGACTACTATGCACTCAGGTGGCTGTAATTCAAGGCAAGCTCGCTACGCTAACCGGGTCAGGGGCACAGAGGCCACTGTGGCCGTACGATGAGTTTTTTTTTCACGGGGCATCAAGGCCAAAGTGCGGGGCAGTGAAATTCCCACCACATTGTTTGTTGAAGAGTGCCGGAGTGTCTGTTCCAGCCCCTCTCCTCTCTGTGCATGAAGGAGGAGGGGCACGGGGAGCAGTGCAGAGAGCTCCGGTTCAGCGGCTTGCCTGGAGCAAGGATCACAGCACAAATTTGAACTATATCGATATATGCGATAGGGTCTAATTCCATAACACATTTAAAAATATATCGATATGTGTTTTATATCGATATATCGCCCAGCCCTAATTGACCATTCCCTCTAAAATGAAACCAAACTATGGCAAACAATTGACCGCCACAGCTGAACGGAGCCACTGTTTATGTTTCTCAGCTTAGGTTCAGTCTAAACGCATCTGTAGATGTGCATTAAACCATTGGAAATACACATCCCTATGGATAAAGGAGAGAATACAATAAAATCCAGGCTGATCCTATGAATCACATCTCTCTTACTGTCTGTTTGAAGTACTGTATTTTTCATCTTTGTGACCAACTGTGTATTAAACCTCTCTATCTGCAGACTCATTTTCTTTCATAGCACTTATCAGACTCCCAGAGTAACCAGGAGAGTACAGAAGCATTTTGCTCAGGACCACCCACATGTTCCAACAATTTACCCTAAATTAGACACAGAGGTATACTTTAATTGGTATATATATCACGCATTTAGAAACAGCTTGTATAAGTTGCAGCAGAGCAGGCCCATAATGAAATAGCTGTAGGGTGAGAGGAGAGGTTTTATAATTAGTGCTTGGAGATGCAGATTATGGCCTATGGTGATTTGATCTGACCTATTTTGGAGGAAGTAGGGCAGCAAACTGTCTCTTTACAGAGATAGGTGTTGCAGTGCTGTGTGTCTAAGTGCTAGGTGGACAGACATTCCAGCAATTTTATGGTTTATGAGGATTAAATTGGTTTAGCTGAAAGTTCCTGAACATAATGAAATCAGTTATCAAAAAAGACATATAACATCTTTTGAATTATTTTTATCCATCCATCCATCCAACCGCTTATCCAAAATCGGGTCGCGGGGGCAGCAGCTTCAGTAGCGAGCCCCAGACTTCCCTTTCCCCGGCCACATCGGCAAACTCTGACTGGGGAATCCCCAGGCGCTCCCAGGCCAGAGAAGAGATATAATCCCTCCATGCCCGAACCACCTCAACTGGCTCCTTTCCACGCAAAGGAGCAGCGGCTCTACTCCGAGTCCCTCCCGGATGGCTGAGCTTCTTACCCTATCTCTGAGGGAGACCCCAGCCACCCTGCGAAGAAAACCTATTTCGGCCGCTTGTACCCGCGATCTCATTCTTTCGGTCATGACCCATCGCTCATGACCATAGGTGAGGGTAGGGACGAAGATTGACCGGTAGATCGAGAGCTTTGCCTTCCGGCTCAGCTCCCTTTTCGTCACAACCGTGCGGTGAAGCGCATGCAACACCGCACCCGCTGCGCCGACTCTCCGGTCAATCTCACGCCCCATCATCCCTTCACTCGTGAACAAAACCCCGAGGTACTTGAACTCCTTCACTTGGGGCAAGGACACATTCCCCACCTGGAGTAAGCAATCCACCGGTTTCCTACTGAGAACCATGGCCTCAGATTTAGAGGTGCTGATCCTCATCCCTGCCGCTTCACACTCAGCTGCGAACTGATCCAGTGAGTGTTGTAGATCTACAGCCAATGATGACATCAAGACCACATCATCTGCAAAAAGCAGTGATGAGATCTTAAGGTCACCGAACTGTAACCCCTCCATACCACGACTGCGCCTCGAAATCCTGTCCATGTATATCACAAACAGGATTGGGGACAAGGTACAGCCCTGGCGGAGGCCAACACCCACTTGGAACAAGTCCGACTTACTCCCGAGTATACGCACACAGCTCTCGCTTTGAGAATATAGGGATTGGATGGCCCTGAGAAGGGACCCCCTCACCCCATACTCCCGCAGCACCTCCCACAGAACATCCCGGGGGACCCGGTCGTACGCCTTCTCCAGATCCACAAAACACATGTGGACTGGGAGATTGTACTCCCAGGCCCCCTCCAAGACCCCTGCCAGAGTAAAGAGCTGGTCCGTTGTTCCACGACCAGGACGGAATCTGCATTGTTCCTCTTCAATCTGAGGTTCGACAATCGGCCGGATCCTCCTTTCCAGTACCTTGGAGTAGACTTTCCCAGGCAGGCTGAGTAGTGTGATACCTCTGTAATTGGCACACACCGTCTGGTCCCCCTTCTTAAAGAGAGGGACCACCACACCTGTTTGCCACTCCTTCGGCACCGACCCCGACCCCCACGCAATGTTAAAGAGGCGTGTCAACCAAGACAGCCCCTCAACACCCAGAGCCTTCAGCATTTCTGGTGGTATCTCATCGATCCCTGGGGCTTTGCCACTGTGGAGTTGTTTGACTACCACAGTGACTTCACCCAGGGAAATCGGTGATGATACCCCATCATCCTCCAGCTCTGTCTCCATTACAGAGGGTGGCTGAGTGGGATTCAGGAGGTCACCAAAGTACTCTTTCCACCGCCCTATAACCTCCTCAGTCGAAGTCAACAAGGTCCCATCCTTGCTGTACACAGTTTGGATGGTTCCCCGTTTCCCCCTCCTGAGGTGGCGGACAGTTTTCCAAAAGCGCTTTGGCGCCGTCCGAAAGTCCTTCTCCATGGCCTCGCCGAACTCCTCCCACACCCGCTGCTTTGCCTCTGCCACAGCTGCGGCTGCTGCCCTTCGGGCCCGTCGGTACCCCAAAACTGCCTCAGGAGTCCCCCGGGACAACATGTCCCTGAAGAACTCCTTCTTCAGTCGGACGGCTTCCCTGACCACCGGTGTCCACCACGGTGTCCGAGGGTTGCCGCCCCTTGAGGCACCTAAGACCCTATGGCCACAGGACGCAGCTGCAGCTTCAACAATGGAAGCTTTGAACATCGTCCATTCAGGTTCGATATCCCCAGCCTCCACAGGGATGCTAGAGAAGCTCCTTCGGAGGTGGGAGTTGAAGGTTTCTCGGACAGGGGCCTCCCCCAGACGTTCCCAGCTTACCCGCACTACTCGTTTGGGCTTACCAGGTCTGTCCAGGAATTTCCCCTGCCACCGGACCCAACTCACCACCAGGTGGTGATCAGTTGACAGCTCTGCCCCTCTCTTCACCCGAGTGTCCAAAACACACGGTCGAAGATCAGATGATACGATCACAAAATCGATCATTGACCTTCGACCTAGGGTGCTCTGGTACCACGTACACTTATGAGCATCCTTGTGTTCGAACATGGTGTTCATTATAGACAGACCGTGACTAGCACAGAAGTCTAATAATAGAACACCGCTCGGGTTCAGATCGGGGAGGCCGTTCCTCCCAATCACGCCCCTCCAGGTATCTCCGTCGTTGCCGACGTGCGCGTTGAAGTCCCCCAGTAAGACCAAGGAGTCCCCCACTGGGGCCCCTTGCAGGGCCCCAGCCAGGACCTCCAAGAAGGCCGCATACTCTGAACTGCTGTTCGGTGCATATGCACAGACAACAGTCAGAGTTTTCCCCCCAGCCCTTAGGCGTAGGGAGGCGACCCTCTCGTCCACCGGGGTAAACTCCAACACGGCGGCGCTCAGCCGGGGGCTTGTGAGTATCCCCACACCCGCCCGGCGCCTCACACCTTTGGCAACTCCAGAGAAGAATAGTGTCCAGCCCCTATCCAGGAGTTTGGATCCAGAGCCAATGCTGTGCGTGGAGGCAAGCCCCACCAGATCCAACCGGTAACGCTCAACCTCCCGCACAAGCTCCGGCTCCTTCCCCCCAAGAGAGGTGACATTCCACGTCCCCAGAGTCAGCCTCTGCAGCCCAGGTCTGGGTTGCCGAGGCCCGTCACCACCACTGCCACCCATATGGCAGCGCACCCGACCCCAGCGGTTTCTCCTGCGGATGGTGGGTCCACGGGATGGGGGAGGGAGAAGTGCCATGTTACTCTTTCGGGCTGTGCCCGGCCGGGCCCCGTGGCAGACCCGGCCACCAGGCGCTCGCTCACGGGCCCTCCGTCCAGGCCTGGCTCCAGACGTGGGCCCCGGGCTTCCTCCGGGCAGGGTCTCTCGCCTCACACCTCTATTTCTCATGGGGTAGCTTTGAACCATACTTAGTCTGGCCCCTCGCCTGAGACCAATTTGCCTTGGGAGACCCTACCGGGAGCACATGGCTCCTGACAACCTAGCTCCCAGGTTCATTGGGACACGCAAACCTCTCCACTGCGATAAGGTGATGGTTCCCAGAGAGGAATTATTTTTATATGTTCTATTATTTTTAGCAGTTTCACATTAAAAGGTTTCAAGGAAATTTAAATGATCTGTCCTGGAAGAATAAATTGTCAAAGTATGTTAAAAACATGGCTTTATAAGCCTCGACACTATAGCCTATTTAGCAAGATCAGTGGTACTCAACTTTTTATGCAAAACCAAATAGCATCTAGGTGTGATAGAAACTACATCAGTACTACACAGAAACAAAATTTGGCTGCAAGACAGTAAATAGAAGTGGAGATATTCATTATTGAAAATGAAAGATTATTCACGGCGGGGTCGTATTGTTATTAATTTGATACTGTAAACATTCCATAAAAACTATTGAAATTAATACATGTTGCAAATTATCCTGAGGTTTTCTAGTTCAGGACAAATGTCAACTTAACCCAGTGAAAAAAGCAATTGCTGAAGCTGAGAATATGCATTTAAAGATTCACAAAGATGATGAAATTGAGCTCTGAGGGCCAAACTTCAAAGATACAGAAGTATTTGGAGTACAGCTTTAGGATTCTGCAAGGTCCCATGTAGTCAATACAAATTTTTACATGATGTTTTTTTAGGGAATGCATCACATGAACTGGGACATTATTGGAATGACCCTGTGGAGGTGAGCGTGGTCGGGGCACAGCTGCAGGGGAGAGGGGGTGGAGAGCGCTCAGGAGAGCAGAACCAGGTGAGTGATTGACAGAGCTGGCACCTAGTTACTAATCACTCACTCTCTTTAAATGCAGTAGCGGCTGGACCTCGGATGGCAGAGGCGTGAGAGACGCACTGGAGAGCAGACTGAGAGCAGGGGAGCAGTATGGGAGCAGGAGAGCAGGAGGAAGCGACGAGACGCATGAGCCATGTTCGGCCCCGTAGCTGCATGATTGTGTGGGTTAAAAAAAGAACCCTAAACCCCAGTACCGTGTATGTGTGTGTGTGTAGGTGGGTGGTTCGTGCGTGAAGAACTCACGGTAGCCCGGTAGAGGGTTACAGACCCTTTCACATCTCTTTGTTTAAGGCAGTCATTACTGATTGACTTTACATGAGACTGGAACCCAGTCACTTGGGTGAGAGTTCTATGAACAAACCAAACACATGACCAACTCCTTTGCTATAAAATAAAACATCAATGCTATAAATCTAATAACTTTAATATCATCATCAGAATCAGAATCAGAATACTTTATTGATCCCCGGGGGGAAATTGTTTTTGTTACAGGCGCTCTGTGCAAAGGAGAAATATAAATACAGCGTCAATGGAAACAAGAGATAAAGGTAAAGATATAAATAAAATATTAAGTAGACAATAATAAAATAAAATAACACAATAAAGTAAACAATAAAATAAAATATTAAGTAATAAAGTAGACAGTCTGGAAATATATACAATAAAATATACAGTGAGATAATATATACACTATACAGAGAAATAATTGTATTTTAAATTACAGTTTTGCTTTTTCTTTGTTTTGTTTTGTTCTGTGTTTTGTTTTTTGTTTTGTTTTTTATGTAAAAGTCTGGTCCTCAGAGGGAGGAGTTGTACAGTTTGATGGCCACAGGTAAGAATGACTTCCTGTGGCGCTCAGTGGTGCATCTAGGAGCAATCAGTCTCTGGCTGAAGGCGCTCCTCTGTTCGACCAGAGCGTTGTGGAGAGGGTGAGAGCCATGCTGCAGTATCGCCCGCACCTTCGACAGCATCCTCCTGTCTGACACTGCAGCTAAAGAGTCCAGCTCCACCCCCACATCGTCACTGGCCTTTCTGATCAGTTTTTTGAGTCTGTTGGCATCGGCTACTCTCAGTCTGCTGCCCCAGCACACAACAGCAAACATAATAGCACTGGCCACCAATCATGGTATTATTATAGTCTTTAACTGTATGTTAAAATGCATACAGTTACACACAGTTCATGAAAAATAAGTCAGCAAAATATATTATGTACTTATGTAAAAAGGACCAAATAAATATATGTTTACATATATTATTTTAAATTAGACTACATAACATAGGACCTATTGAGTTTCAGGTGATTTCTCTCACAATTTCAGTACATCAGCAGGGATAAGAAATGCATTTGTTCACAACAAAAAAGAGCCAGGGGTATTTTCAGACTTCACACATACACAACCAGGGGCGCCGCCAGAGATTTTGGGCCCCATGAAAAAGAAATCTAGTTGGGCCCTTGTATAGGTTGCCCATGTCTCAAAGGGCCCCCTGTCAGTGCCGGGCCCTAGGATGAAAATGATCACCATTCATAATCAGGTGTTTGGAGCAGGCCCGGGCTGGCCCGGAACCGGGAGTATTCTCGAAGTGCTGGCCTATGATTGGCCTGCATTTCTCTCTCTTTTTTTTTTTAACAGGCTGCCGGTCCGCCGACGTCGCGACTATCTGACTTTTTTTTCTAAGTCAGAGAGGCAGGCCAGGCCAATCAGAGGCCACTCAGGCCAGTAGCATGTGAGGAGGACAAGATGATTGGTTTGTTTAGATTAACACCCGCCCCAACAGTCCGTATCAACCACACAGACAGCATGTGGAGGAAGGGGTGTGTGACGTGTGTCTGGTACCTGCTGCGGGGTGTGTGTGTGTGTGTGTGTGTGTGTGTGTGTGTGTGTGTGTGTGTGTGTGTGTGTGTGTGTGTGTGTGTGTGTGTGTGTGTGTGTGTGTGTGTGTGTGTGTGTGTGTGTGTGTGTGTGTGTGTGTGTATGTATAGTGAGCGGACCGGGAGAGGAGACGAGGCTTCGACGATTAGATGATGGACCCCAACCCGGGTAAAAAAAAAAGAGAAAAGGCGGTGCCGAGAGGGAGAGAGAGAAAAAAAGAAAGGCGCTTGAGGATGACAGCCAAATGCCTCAAATTGACCAATTTATTCAGGCCCCCCCCCCCCAGCCATGGTGTCATTAAAAAAAAAAGATGCGTCTGCAAGTAAGTTATGTAAAAAAACACTGGTTCTTGTCAGTATGAGGTCCAGGGTCCCCCACGGGTCCTTGAGGCTGTACACTTTTACACAGTGTAAATATGTAGCCTACTAGGCCCTGGCCTTGAAATTAAAACAAGGATTGGGATTTTAAAATCACTGATTTACAAGGAACTTTTTTTTTTATTTACTGTTTTTGAAATTGTGCAACAAATGGGATATAATCATTACATTATTATGTATATGAATACAAGGGCAAATCAAGTGAGACATAGGCTACACTATCTTACTGTATGAACTATAGTGTATGGAAAAACACTATAAGCATATGTTTGCTATTCAAAGGTGGTGATGGTGATGACAGTCCTGCTGGTGCTTCAGGAGAAGCCAGTGCAGAGCAGTTGGCAGAAGGTACAGAATCATTTCTACAGTGGAGCACCCTCATGGCCTGAAAATGTCCATGTGACATTAGAGTGAGTGTTGTAGTGACTATTATGCCTATATTGGAGTGCATATTTGTTTTCAATCAGCCAAAAACATACTATTGTGTGTGTGTGTGTGTGTGTGTGTGTGTGCGCGCGCGCGTGCGTGCGCGTGTGCGTGTGCGTGCATGCGTGCGTACCTGCGTGCCCATACGTGTAGGTGTGGGTGTGAATGTGCGTGTGTGGGCAAGGCCAGGGTGGCCTGGTTACATGACTGACTCCTGGCCTGAAAAAGTCTCCCAGTCCGGCCCTGGTTTGGAGTATTCTAGTTTGATGTTGAGCATAGAAATAGGTGGTCCTTCTTTCAGAAACCCAGAAATGCTAGCTACAGTACTCCAGTAGAAACCAGGATATCATGGTATATATACAGGTCTCTTGTCTTTCTCTGCCATGTTCACAGGTGCTTCCCCAGTTTGAATCACTCAGCAAAACAAAAGTAAGATGTTATATGATGTAATGGTCATCGACCGAGGTAAATTGTGTGGTCTTTTTTTTCAATACCGGTGGAGATGCAAAATTGTGTGGTCAATGCAGTTATTGCAGAGTTCAACAGCAAGTAACCACATTCCGATCATCCTCAACAGTTAAAGTTTCAGAAAAAGTGGCTGAGAACAAAAAAATACCTGCATAGAGGTGATAAGAGACCTGGATAATTAGAATTGTGCATAAAACATTTCCTATCAGAAAGGATACTGTATCTACACTCAACATTACTCAGTCAATTACTCAAAAAGTGCAGAGGAAGTGTAGAAGAGGGAGCAGGGAACATCTCTGAACCTCAGCAGGGATGTGCAGGGAAGGCATTTTGATTCAGGCCAGGGATACACTGTATATGATCATGGCATCAAGTGACTCTTAGGTCAACACAGTGGTCCCCAACCCCCGCCAGGTTGAGACGAGTTTTCAGGGCAGAGGGAAAATGCCAGCCGTGCTTAATGGCTTCAATTGAGCAGGCTTCGATTCCATTCATACTGATGACAGTTTTGGATTTTGTTTGACCGTTCCCTTACCAAGATATCTCAGCATGGTAATGAGTATGATTGTATAAGGCATCTATCTAGGTAAATGTGTCAGTGGGGGACATCCTTTTAGTTTTTCCTCTTGTCCCCTGAACAGAGCAGAGGCTCATTATACATAAGGGAAATGTAGCCTCACTGACTCCCATGCATTCAGTCACTCTGAAAATACACACTCACACACACACACATATGTACTGCAAATACAGAAACATGGACGCTTATAAAAGCATCTGCATAGGCGTAGAGCAGATTTTCAGGTGCAGATAAAAAGCTTCTGATGCTGTTATTGTCTCTCTACTGACAGGAGAGGCAGACAGTGTGGGAGCACAGAGAACACAGAGGCTGCCATACTTCCCCACTTGATATTATGATTATAGCCAACTACTGTCATGCATACAGATGTCCATTGTAATGTTCCACCTTATATTCAGTGATGAAGTATTTTCATTATTTAAGGGGCAATTCTTTGATTTTATACATCTTGTTATCTATTACGTTGGTACCAGTCAGTCTGTGGAAACGGTTGTGTCATTTTCCGTGGCAACCCTGATGATCTCACTAGACTTGGCTTGGAGATTACAGTGGATATGTGATCTCTAGAAAGAATATACTCCACATCTTTTTTTCCTAACTGTAATCAGGTACAGGTCTTTTGAGCAAAGCCTCTACCCATGTTTTCTGTTTAATTACTGAGCATTATACATACTTTTATATGTATGTATTTTTCAAACACAAAAATAATTAAAAATGATGATAACAAAGTCAATGTCGTTTTTTCTATTTTTATGGCTATGTTAAATCCTTGCATTTGCAGTTCTTGAAAACACGGTGGAAGTGGGAGGTTAATGTAGGAAAACATGGACAGAATATGGACCTCACATAGTGGAAAACAGAATGCTTATATACGGCTTGTTAACACAAATAGGATTACAATGAAATTGCTCTACTTCTGCAAGTAGTAATCCTCTCTGGAATTAATCATTCCTCTGGTAAATGGGTGGGTGAGTAAAAGCCAGAGCACAGTGCCTTGAGAAATGTGGTGCAACTGGCTGACCTGCATTACTATCCATGCAGAGTTCCTCATCAACCCCTGTGATTGTAAGACACAGCCATGAACATCTACAAAAGATATAACTTGCAACAAACATCACTAACAAACAGGTGTACAACTTGGAAACAGATTTGCATGGCTGTGGCCGGATCTCCATCAGATGACCTGGATAACCTCTCATCCACAAACAGCAGGGTAGTAAGGATGGGCGTATCAATTCTGTGGTATCGATATATTGATACTCACACGCTACTCATTTGGCATCGATCTCCTTAAACAAATATCGATATCAAATAACAAATAAGAATTGGGGGTGCATGCATCAATTTCAACTGTTTTGGATAGCTTACTTCAATTACTATGTACGGGGTCACCCCCGTACCTGGCGGTGTATTGAGCTGGCCCGTGTCACATGACAAGAAAACTATATGAGCGTCAAACGCGTGACTCAGCCGGCCCGGCCGACGCACACAAACACACTGTCTGTCACACAGCCGTCAGCCAGCATGAATACAGGACTCAGGGAAACAAAGAGAGAAGAGTCGGCTATGGCAGACAGAAAACGAAGTGCGGTTTGGTGTTATTTTTCGGCAGTTGACAAAGTTACGGCAAGGTGCCTAGTGTGTGACAAAAAAGTTGCACACAGCAGCAATACTACTAACTTATTCAAACATTTGAAGACCACACATCCCGAGAGCCACAGTGAGCTTGAGAAAAGACAAGCTGCAGAGAACATCCAGTCTCCTGCACCAACCGCTCTCCGGCAAAAGACCCTGCGAGAGAGTTTGCAAAAAGGCAAAGTGTATCCAGGTACATACAGCACTGTTACCTTTGCCAGCGTAGTGATAAAGACAATGCTTGTGTTGTCTGGTCCGGAATCCTTAAATATTATGATCACAATCTATTTTTTACACAACACACTTCAGGTGAAGGGGATAATTATACACAGTTATTATAAACAGTTGTTGATTAAATAATTATGCAAAATGTATAGCCTATGTGTGAACATGCATATATTTTCATAAGTCTGAACACTTGATTAAGCCAGGTATAAAATCCTAATTTTATTATGGTTATATATTATTATTAATGATTATTTGACAGTTTATTGTAAAGCCCTAATATCTAATCAAATCCTTAATATTTTATATAGCAAATACATTTAATCTTCCCTATTGTGATGTGAAAACTTTATCCTTTTCAGATGAGTCTCAAAGAGCCAGAGAGGTCACAAGGAGCCTAGCCCAAATGATTGTGAAAGACTTGCAACCCATTTCAATGGTAGAGGATCAAGGTTTCCGTCATTTTATGAAGGTGGTGGATCCCCAATACCAGATCCCTAGTCGGAAATCCATGATCACATGAAATTCCAAAACTGTATGAGAAAGCACAAAAAACAGTGAAAGACTCCATACAGTCAGCAGGCAGTCTGGTTTTAACAAGCGATATGTGGACTGCACGAACCACTGAAGCTTATTTGATTCTGTCAGGACACTTTATTGACAAGGACTGGCAGATGTAGTCTTGCAATCTTGCAACAATCCATGTAGCTGTTCAGCACACAGCAGACAATATATCTGAACTCCTCACAAAAATAACTGATGAGTGGGGCATCACCAGTAAGGTTCATGCTGTTATTACTGACAATGGAGCCAATATGGTCTCTTCTGTGCGTAAAACTTGCTGGAAACATATTTCTTGTTTTTCTCACACACTGAACCTCATTGTGAAGGACTCCATTAAGGCAGACACAAGTCTTGAGTCCATCCTGGAGAAATGCAGTGCTATTGTTCGGTTCTTCCACCACAGCACCAGAGCAACTGACAAACTAAAAGAAGTACAAAGCCAGTTGCACCTGCCACAGCACAGACTAATCCAAGCAGTGGATACTCGATGGAACTCAGCGTTGTACATGCTTGACAGACTGCATGAGCAACAACAAGCTGTCACAACAGCACTTTGTCTTCTTGGGAGAAACAACATGTGCCTAAATGATGGAGAATGGTCCCACATTAGCCAGGCCACTGAAGTCCTCAGGCCTTTTGAAGAGGCCACTAAGGAGGTTTCAGCAGAGCAGTACGTAACTACATACCTCTGGTCTCTCTTCTTCAACAAGCAACCTCAGCTGCTGGACAGAGGAACAACACTCTGGCTTCACAGCTTGCAGCACAATGCAAGCGACGTTTTCAAAACATTAAGCACAACCACACTCTTGCAGTCAGCACCTTTTTGGACATTAGGTTCAAAAACATCGTCTTCTGTGATTCTGGAAATGTGGAAACAATCAAATCACGGATCATCACTGAGATGCAAGCCCTGGCCTGCTCTGAAAGACAGGCAACCAGCCGTGAAGCCTCTGCTACTCCATCAACAGACTCTATGAGAACAGCCTTGTCAGTGACACAAGGGCCACCTGCTTCAAACACTGAGAGGAGTGACACACAGTGTTCAATGTCCAAGGGATTATGGCAGGAGTTTGACAATCAGGTTGCGGCTTTTCAGAGCAATCGCACAGCAAACACAGACGCATATATTGAAATGCGAAGATACATGGAAGAAAAAGTGATCCCAAGGAGTGAGGACCCTTTGATTTGGTGGAAAACAAATGAAAGCACATTTCCACTGCTGAGCAAAGTAGCAAAAAGATACCTTGGAACTGTTGCAACCTCTGTTCCTGCAGAGAGACTCTTTTCCAAGGCTGGAGAATTAATCAGCCAGAAGCGTAATCGGCTTAAAGCTGAAAATGTTAATATGATACTTTTCCTTAACACCAATCTAAAACTTGAGTAAAGTATGGGTACCCATGTACCGAGGCTGAGTCCTTGCCTCAGCATTTAGTTTTTTTTTAACTAGTGCAGTGCTATAAGAAAATATGTATTCCTATAGAAAAGTGGGAGGAACCTGTTCACACCCACCTATTTTCGTTAATTTTCGCCTATTTAGCATACCCAAATGGAAAAGCTTATAACACAGTAACTACAAGTCCTAGATGGATGTATGATACTTCATAAAGCTGACAACCTCTAGTTTATGAAAATGGGCTTATTTAGCATGTACCATACACACAACCTAAATGACATCAGTTCAAACATGGCTCTAAAACATTTTTTTTTGTCTTCGAAAATAATAGGTCATATTTGAATAACAATAACTATGATGTGCTTTATGTAAGGCATATGGCAATATACCACATACCTTCTACATCTCATGTCAACTACACCTGGATGAAATTTTAGACTTCTAGGCCTAACTTTATGGGAGTTATGGAGTTTTTAGTTTGTGTGGTCACTGGCGTCCACGAACCTCTCCAAAACGTCTCCAAATGGCCAAATTGTGCCAAATGCTATTATTCACTTCTGTGATCCTGGAAACATTACTGAACCATTTTGGTGACTATAAAACCTTTCTCCATGATTCAAAACATATTTTTTTCACACATTCATTTGATGGGTTGTTCTAGGTTCTAGGTGGCCATATTGAGATATTGTCATGTGACAAGACACTAAAGAATAGTAACCATTATACAAAAATGACAGACTATACTGAACTGAATTTCAAACAAGGATTTTATTATCTTTCAATATACTATTACTGTATGTACAACTGTGCCAATATCAACAAAATACGAACAATGAATGAACTATATACAAAAAAAATATAGAATATGAACTAAATATGAACAATATACAAAAACTCTAAAATGTGTATAAAAGTAATAAGTAGTGGAAATGTATAAGAACCGCCTTCAGCAGGAGAGGGGGTTGGGCGTCTGACTGTCTCACTTTGAGGCTCCCAATCCATGTCACTGCCTTTAGACTGTGACCTACAAAACACAATGCAATGCACAAATGTTACCAAATATAATGAAAAAATATATAAATGCAATTCAATGTGGTGTTATTTACATAGGAAACAAATAGACACAGATATATGATATTACATATTACACAGGGTTACAAACATCAGGAAAATAACTGTACATAAATAGAATAATTGAATTGGGGGAATATTCCCAGTGTCTGGTCAGTGAAAAAGATCTAGTTCAATTTGCTTACAAGCTTGATAAAATCAATCTAAATAAAAGGGAATTAGAGGCTCAAAATGAATAACATTATAGAATAAAATTACAAAGATTACATAAATTTAGTTGAGTAGCTAACGTTAGCTAGCTAGCTAGGCTTAGCTAGGCTAATTAGGCCCTGGGGCGCTAACCATTTAGCATCATTTATGCAATTCTAATGTATACTGTACTGTTCACTGTAAGCATAAAACCCCCCCACCCACTAACTTTCAATCAAATTTCACTGGTGGCAAAATAAATAAATCACACATCATCAAAGATAACGTTACTCACCGATCTAAGATGGAGTCGAGGCCCTGAGCAAACATCTCCTCTCTCTGAGTCGTACACACTATCTTCACTTTCATCAGATGATGCCATGATCAATTCCTGGTCTTCTTCCCGGACATATTTAGTTTTCTTTGTGGCTTTCGCCATTGTAAACTGTGAAAATGACCGTACAATAAAAATTTAAATGTCTGATGCGTCCCTTTACCGTGCGCCCCCTGCGTAAAGTGAGCGTGTTAGCTTGAAGACGCAGCGAAACCCCTCGGCTCATACGTAACTGACCTGGGCACGCCTACCCTCGTTGCAAAGGTAAAATAATTGGCTAGAAGCCTGAATGATTGACATGTCGATAGCCAATACGCTGTCCCTATACTAAGGCAGTAGAAAAACAGTAAACAAAGCCTATTGGTCGTTCAAACAGGCAGCGCTCGTTCTACTTCACGGGCTGTGCTGGGGTGAAAACTGAACAGAAAAAGATGGGGACACTTTTATTTTGTAGCCAGCAAAGTGATGAAAACAAGCATACCCAACAACAACATACAGGAACTAGAGAACATTCCGATTGCGGCCGGGAAAGTATGGATTCTATTTGCCAAACAAAGTTGGTAGACGGTAAACAAATGGACTTTACAGGACGATATTCACAAGGTGGAATAATTTTGTGAAAAACCATTTTGATGCTTTTGATCAGTGGATTCTTACGGACAACTGGAATATAAATAATTGTGGAATGGACACATATTACGGCTGTAGGGCTGCGACAAAGGTAGGGAGACGTTGTGTGTTTCTTCTATCTCACGTTTACCATGCTGGTAAATATCAATGATTTATGGTTTGGTGCTCATGATTTTTGCAAAATCAACTGGATGAATGAATTGCGTAGATTCTACCCTTTCTAACGACGTATAGTATGTCCGTATTGATGAAAGTTGAAGCGGGATACGTCACTGCGTGATGTAGACATACAGTCACTTATCTGAAATCGCCCGCCGGCGGGCGGGTGGATGCGGAGAATTAAAAAGCTTTTTCATTGATGGCCAAATGAGGCTGTGTTTGAAGGTGGAACATCAGGGATATTTAGGTTTGCTGTGAAATCCGATATTCCATATTTTGACTTTTTTTGATTTTGCCATTATATTTCACCTTAAAAACTATTTACTTGGTGTCATTATTTTCAGCACAACCTCACATGTGTGACTGTACAGTTATTTTTTCATTTTGACCTACTGTATTAACACAATGGACCTAAAATCACAAAAAACATAAAATCCGAGTAGAAAAAGTTAGATTTTTTTACTGTAAAAACCACAAATATGTTTAACAAACCATTTTTATTACTTATAATGCAAATATAAATTGTTGTTTGCTGAATATGTGCATAAATTTTAAAAATTTACAAAGTTATGTGTAACTATTTACATTTAAATGCAAGCAATGCTCAGGTCTGCCTGAGCTGCTTCCAGCTGAATGAAGAGCTGCACTGCCTGCTCCACATTCAGCTTCTCCTCATTGTTTTGACTCATTAAACAAAAAAACGACTCCATTACACACTAAACTGAACACTACATAACACACTAACTATACACTCCAAACACGCTAAATGTCACAAATCTCTCAACTCTCAATATCGCTGCCTGTACATTGACCGTTGTTGCCTGTCACTCATCCGCCTCCGTCCCTCCCACAACTTCCTGTTCCTCAACAACCAAACTTGCTGCTTGGACACTTTCATGACAAAAGTCCGTTTTTACCGTTTCTTCTGCACCAGACACAAAGCAAGCGGACATTATTTACCCTAAGTCCGGTTTTGGACATGCCGGCGCACCCGCTCCGTCGACTCGGGAGGTGGGCCGTGTGGGCTAGCGGCTAGCGGCTAGCTACACACGAACATCCACAGATTCCGATTTGTTGTCTGCGCGTCTCCGGATCTCCTCAGACCCAAACAGACTCATTAATCCACAACAGTCAGTTTAGATGCACAGAACAGATGGGACCAAACGGCCGGCTAACTCCCGGTCCAGCTCGTACCGCTGCAGGTATAAATCCGCTTGTTTTTTTAAATATTTTTTTTGGCCTTATTGATAGAACAGCTGAAGATATGACAGGAAACAGGGAGAGAGAGAGGGGGAGTGACACGCAGGAAAGGGACCCAGGCCGGAAGTCGAACCTGGGTCCACTGCAGAGCCTTGGCGCATAGGACACGCGCTCTACCCACTGAGCTAAACAGCGCTCCAATCCGCTTGTTTCTTAAGGTATGTTGTGGCTTGAGCTCGGCAGTGATTGGCTCTGGTGCACATGTGGCTACGGTGTGCAGTGATTGGCTCTGGTGCGCACGTGACTGTGGTGGCTCCGGTGGACAATGCTCCCGAATTTGTAAAGCATTTATTAAATAATCTATTCACGGTATCATTGCAGTCCAAACAAATGCGAAGTTGCACACCACTGAACCAAACAGAAGCCATGTTGAAACTCTCAGGTCAGTCTGATCGTGATCCGCAGAGATATTTGAGGCACACACACACACACACACACACACACACACACACACACACACACACACAGACAGACAGAGATTCCTTGCTTTTATAGAGAGATAAGTGAGGAAAGTGCAAATGTACATGTTTTTGTTCATGTTTAATTTATTTTCATATATATTTATATTATTTATTTTACTTTTTGTTTTATTATGAATTGCACATAATACATTTGGGTTAAATGGCCAGTATTTTGCCACGTGATTTGCTTTAAGTGTAAAAATTGTTTGACTCAAAGAGAGGAAAGTGCAAATGTACTTGTTTTTGTTCATGTTTAATTTATTTTCATATATATTTATATTATTTATTTTACTTTTTGTTTTATTATGAATTGCACATAATACATTTGGGTTAAATGGCCAGTATTTTGCCATGTGATTTGCTTTAAGTGTAAACATATTTGACTCAAAGTGAGGAAAGTGCAAATGTACATGTTTTTGTTCATGTTTAATTTATTTTCATATATATATATATATTATTTATTTTACTTTTTGTTTTATTATGAATTGCACATAATACAATTGGGTTAAATGGCCAGTATTTTGTCATGTGATTTGCTTTAAGTGTAATAATATTTTGACTGAAAGCAGCGCCGCAAGTGTCGGTATTGGTATCGATATCGGCGATACTGACTGGTATCGGATCGGTATCAGATCGATAGCAAATTTTGCGGTATCGCCCACCACTACAGGGTAGGTAATGGGAGTAAGTATAAAAGCCTATAGGACAAGCTAATGATGACTCATTATGCTGTTAAAAGATACATTATGCATTAGCTTAAAAAATGCTAAAATAGTACTCATTTCTCAAGGATATAGTCTCTGACGTGACAGACAGAATTCCACATAATCTGGCTGCAAACCCAACTGTTAAAATATCATTTTGCACATAGAGACCAACGACACTGACGCATAAGCAATTAGAAGTATTGGTCATCTCCGCTTCCCAAACACAACAGTGTTTACAATTGCCTTCTACCATCTCTAAGAAGAGGAACTGAAAGATTCAGAAGATTTCATTTAACTTTCATTTTATTTTAACTTGAGGGACCACTGACATGTTTTATAAGACAGATGGAATTTGTTAGTGTCCACCATCATCCAGCATGCTGCCTCCGCAGTGTCGCCAACATTCTGTTGACATTCAAGTGACAGGTACGCCTGAGTCTACTTGGCTTCACCTCAACTACTTTTAGTTACTCAGCTGAATTTACCGGTCCTATTTATGGTGAATTTTTAATGCAGATATCAAATACTATGTCTTTCTGTGTGGTGAATTGGACAGAAAGGCCGCAAGGAGGCACAGACACCGGTGTTTTGGAATAACAAGCAACTCTGTTAGTGTTAACTGGCAGACAGCAGCTGGAGCTGGTGTATTTGGTAGGTGTGCCAATTGTGGTTCGCTATCTTGCTCTAATGTACTGTATTTGGGGCAGTTTGGGGCAGATACCCCCGACATGTTGCTTGATAGCCTTTGCCAGCCTGGTCGCCTCCAGAAGGTGGGTTTGTTTGAATAACAAGGCTTGCTCCATCTCTTTGCCCAATTTTGATTAGCTGGGAGTTAGGCAGAGTCAGGCACTTTGAGCTTAATTCTGGTTCTTCAGAAACCTAAGGGTGACATTGTGGTGGCTCTGTCCACAATTTCATAGAGTTAGTGCTCTTCTTTCATCATCTGAGAGATGCTACAGGGTCTTCAAGACCTGCACTTTCAGACAGAAAGACAGCTTTGAGTCTACAGATTGGCAAATAATCAGAGATGATGTCACTCAGGATAACAACATCAGTCTTGAAGAATATTAATCTTCAGTGACATCATATATCAGAAAATGTGTTGATGATGTGGTGAACACCAATACAGTAAGATCATTCCCCAACCAGAATGCCTGGGTGAATAGAGAGGAGAGGTGAGGGTTCTATCCAGAACCAAAAAAGCTGCCATTCAGTCAAGTGACAAGGAAGCGTACAACACCTACACACAGTCTGTGAACAGCAATAAGCACATTTTTCTATTGTTCTGTATTTACATCAATCTAAATTTCATCACTGATATAGGTAAGTGAACAACAAAATCACTATACATAAAAACAACTATATATATATATATTAGGGCTGTCAAACGATTAATTTTTTTAATCGCGATTAATCGCATTTTGTCCATAGTTAACTCGCGATTAATCGCAATTTTTTTGGCACATTTTTTTCTGTTCTAACTGTACCTTAATTTATTTTTTTCATGTTCTTAATACTTTTAACAACATAAGAAAGGTCAAATATGCTTGCATTATGAAAATGTTTATTCAACACTTCAAATCATGCAGGAAAATAAATCCAGGGTTGTCTGCTTTTGGCGAGGGGGGACGTCGGGCTCTCTGTATCTGCCGTCTGTTTGGCTTGCAAGTGGTGTCCACTTTGACAGCCCTAATATATATATATACTTACTTACTGTATATCATATATATGTATATATATATTAATGGTGGGACTCGATTAAAAGAATGTATCTAATTAATTAGAGGCTTTGTAATTAATTAATCTCAATTAATCGACAATATTTGACATGAGAAGCAACATTTTGGTATATGACTGAATTAATGAATAGACACATAAATTAGCTTAATAAAGAGCTCCAATGAATCTACTTTTGCTTGCTTTTCAGTGTCATAAAGCTGATGAATTTTGCTTGAAATTGTCTTTCTGCATGGCAGTTCATATGTTGGGTCAGACGACGCTATCTGCAGCACCGCTTCCAGCCCCTGATCCTCTACCACCGAGAGTGGCCACTAGTCCACTGCAATCCACTTTGCCAGTGAGTTTGCTTATTATTCAGTCAGCGGCAGGGACGTGCACATGATTATAGAGGGGCAGGGGCTCAAAGTCAGAAAAGGGCAGTATGTGAAAAAAAAAAAAAATTCAGGCCTTAATTACACAACATGTAGATTGATTAATGTAAAATTAATAAACAAAGTACTTATAGAAAGCTAGCTATTTAGCTGTGTATCTTGTGTAGCTGTGAGTGATATGCAACTGCCATTTCATTTGTGTCAACAAATTATTGTCAACATGAGTTTATTCACATTATCATAATACTGAGGTTTGGAAGACATGCAATTCAGCTGCGGTTCAATGCAACACTGGTTTATTATTAGGCTATTTATTGGAGGGCAAGTGCAAACTAGAAATACATGCTACACATCTAAAGATGTGACAAAACCAAGAAATGACTACTGTGACTGTTAGTAGGCACATCAATGTTTACAACAGCAAAGTCACAGTAAACTCAATATCTGGAAGAAGTTTAAGATTTGTGGCAGATAAAAAGCCGACAGACAGCTGTCAGATTATTCTTAACTCTGGTTAACAAGCAGTTAGCTTAACAAGCACAAATGGACGGTCCTCTGAAATATGACTCATATTTAAGCACATTGAATAAGTGGAAGGCGACTTGTTAGCCCCGTCGGCGGCACCCGTAGTCTTGATACAGAGGGTGGCAGAAGAATAAGAAAGGGAATCAGAAGAAGAAGAAGCAGGGCTGGCAGTTCGTTAAAAACACGCCGGACTGAAAAGCAGCACTCGCTGCAAACTCCTCATCTCTGCTGTCACTCACGGTGGCGGACATTTGTTTCGCCATCGCCCTGATCATTTTGCGGGACACTCTCTCATGGCGTGCCTGCTTGCTGATAACTCATCCCCGCATGTTTATCTCAAGCTCCTCGCTAGCCTTCTTCCTCCCTCCAGCAGGCAGCCTGGCCCTGCTGCTGTCCTCCTCAGACAGACGCTGAAGCTCCGTTTCTCTCACTCTCTTGGAGTCAACAGAGAAACGTCTAGCGGCTACTTCTCCCGAGTTTTTCTCTGAATATATCACAACAGAAGGTTTGAATTTCAAGTCATACTTTTTATTGTTTTGCTGCACCGGAGCCATGGCGATCATCAGTGTGATACTGACTGACAGAAAGCAGCACACTGCGTGAAAAAGGCGAAGACGAAAAACGGCAGTATCAGTGGACACCACTTGCAAGCCAAACAGACGGCAGATACAGAGAGCCCGTCTCCCCCCTTGCCAAAAGCAGACAACCCTGGATTTATTACCCTGCATGATTTGAAGTGTTGAATAAACATTTTCATAATGCAAGCATATTTGCCCTTTCTTGTGTTGTTGAAAGTATTAAGAACATGAAAAAAATACATTAAGGTACATTTAGAACAGAAAAAAATGTGCCAAAAAATATTGCGATTAATTTGCGATTTATCGCGAGTTAACTATGGACAAAATGCGATTAATCGCGATTAAAAAAAATGATCGTTTGACAGCCCTAATATATATATATATATGTATATATATTATGTACACACACACCAGGGTTACTGTACGACACACTTTAAAAAACAAAAAAACAACTGTATACACACACACACACACACACACACACACACGGTGTTCAAAATCCAAAGCAACTCCGCTTTGCGAGAGGCAGCGCAGAGTCAAGCAGAACTAGTCAGGTCGAACAGAACTGGACAACTTGGACCGTGAACTCGTGAAAAAGGCATACAGAAGTGTAAGATTGTAAGATGTAATGCTTTCTTCCCCAATTCTCTGTCCTTCTCTCTGACGCAGCCTCTCCATCACTGTCACGCAGACCTCCCTCAGTTGCTTTGCTATTCTTGAAAGGGTTCTTGAGGACCCAGCAATGTTGTCCATCATGAAATCAAGCTGACGCAACCTCAGTCCTTGAGAAAACCTTGAAATAGTATGAAGTAATTTCAGTCAAAACCCAATGTAAATTAAAAGCCATAAATTAATATAGGCTTACTTAAAGGTAACCTGCCACTGATTTTACTTAGTGTAGTGTTGGTGTTGTCAACAACATTCGAAATACAGACAAATATTGCCAAAGTTATAAATCTCAGTATTGTGACAACACAAGCTTAGTGGGCTACACACATCCAAACACCAAACAAAAAACCCTGAATTTTTCCCAAATCACTCACCGTGGTTAAGTGGTCAGAGTTCAAAAACTATACATCGTAGAAAAAAAGTTCAAATACAACTCAAATAGACAAGACTTGTGCCTACATTTTAAAGTTTGAATGGTGTTTCTAGGTGAACATATGCCAGAGCAGGAGATGTTTGAAAAACGTCGCAGATTTGCGACTTTTTTGACCTCGTCCCATTCATTCCTTATGGGAAATTCTTCGCAGTTTTTCGCGTCTTATGACGCGAAAAATTAATATTTCGGAAAACTGAAAAATAGCACACCGAGTCAGATCGAGCCGCACGTTTTGATATATAATTTGTTTGTGTGTGACCAATGGTGTGGGACAAGTTAGTGACCGAAAAAAGGAAGGAGGATGAAAAATAACTAGACAATTCCCCGCCGGGGAATCGCGAGAGTGGGCTGTGCGCTTTGCCCCGCGATGAACAAAAACTACGAAAGCTAAAGCAAAAGTTGAATCCCACGTTGATAATTTGGACTTTTATCTACATTTTAAAGTTTGAATGGTGTGTCTCGGTCAAAGTTTGCCAGAGATGTTGATGTTTGAAATCTTCCTTTCGATCTTTTCACCTGGTCTCATTCACTTTGTGTGTGTGTGTTTGTGTGCATGTGAGTGTGTGTGTGTGTCTCTCTGTGTCTGTGTGTCTGCGACTTTTTGACCTAGTCCCATTCATTCCTTATGGGAAAATTTACGCAGGTTATCGCGACTGACGTCAGGAAAACATGAACGTTCTAGAAAACTGATTAATAATCTGTGTGTGTACCTGTGTGTGTGTGTGTGTGTGTGTGTGTTTGTTTGTGTGCGACTTTTTTGACCTCGTCCCATTCATTCTTTATGGGAAAGTTTTAGCAGGTTTTCGCGACTTATGTCGCGAAAACATGAATGTTCTCTGTCTGTATGTGTGTGTGTTTTTTCTCTGTGTGTTTGTGTGCATGTGTGTCTGTCTGTCTGTCACTCTCTCTGTTGGCCCAGCTGATCTCGGTTGCTAGGTGACGGTTGGTGAGGGCCCGTAGCAACGGCCGTCTCAGGCTGATTTGAGACTGATTTCTGCCTCAAATCTAGGACGTCAAACTAGTGCTATTTAGTCAAAATCATACATGATATTGGCAATTTTTTTTCACGATCGTGCCAAAAAGGCCTTAAAGAAGACACTCATGAAGTTTCGTGGTCCTAGTTTCAGAAATGTGGAAATAAGAGCGAGTTTAAAAAAGGTGCAGTTTTGAAAATCCTCCTCCCAATTTACATTGGAGTGAATAGGACTGTTGAGAGCTACTCTTGTCGGTTGGAGGCCAATATTTCAAAAACCGTAAATCCTACCGATAAAGTACACACATTGGGAGAAAGAAGACAGGTGTGGCTACAACTTTGGAAAATATCACTGTTTTTGAGTGACATTTGTGGCCGGGATCATCACGGAAAGAGAACATTTCTGAGATAAGTTTTTAGTTTCTGCCACTGTGTCAGTTGGCCCCTGCCACTCTGCTGCACGAGCATTCCGCCATACACACTCATTGAAAACCGTGAATTTTTCCAAAATCACTCACCGTCGTTAAGTGGATCAGAGTTCAAAAACTATACATCGTAGAAAAAAAGTTCAAATACAACTCAAATAGACAAGACTTGTGCCTACATTTTAAAGTTTGAATGGTGTTTCTAAGTGAACGTATGCCAGAGCAGGAGATGTTTGAAAAACGTCGCAGATTTGCGACTTTTTTGACCTCGTCCCATTCATTCCTTATGGGAAATTCTTCGCAGTTTTTCGCGACTTATGGCGCGAAAAATTAATATTTCGGAAAGCTGAATAATAGCACACCGAGTCAGATCGAGCCGCACGTTTTGATATATTTTTTGTTTGTGTGCGCCAATGGTGTGGGACAAGTTAGTGACCGAAAAAAGGAAGGAGGATGAAAAATAACTAGACAATTCCCCGTCGGGGAATCGCGAGAGTGGGCTGTGCGCTTTGCCCCGTGACGAACAAAAACTACGAAAGCTAAAGCAAAAGTTGAATCCCACGTTGATAATTTGGACTTTTATCTACATTTTAAAGTTTGAATGGTGCGTCTCGGTCAAAGTTTGCCAGAGATGTCGATGTTTGAACTCTTCCTTTCGATCTTTTCACCTGGTCTCATTCACTTTGTGTGTGTGTGTTTGTGTGCATGTGAGTGTGTGTGTGATGTGTCTCTCTGTGTCTGTGTGTCTGCGACTTTTTGACCTCGTCCCATTCATTTCTCATGGGAAAGTTTATGCAGGTTTTCGCGACTTACGTCGCACTTACGTCGCGAAAACATGAACGTTCTAGAAAACTGATTAATAATCTGTCTGTGTCTGTCTCTCTGTGTGTGTGTGTGTGTGTGTGTGTGTTTGTGTGTCTGCGACTTTTTTGACCTCGTCCCATTCATTCTTTATGGGAAAGTTTTAGCAGGTTTTCGCGACTTATGTCGCGAAAACATGAATGTTCTCTGTCTGTATGTGTGTGTGTTTTTTCTCTGTGTGTTTGTGTGCATGTGTGTCTGTCTGTCTGTCACTCTCTCTGTTGGCCCAGCTGATCTCGGTTGCTAGGTGACGGTTGGTGAGGGCCCGTAGCAACGGCCGTCTCAGGCTGATTTGAGACTGATTTCTGCCTCAAATCTAGGACGTCAAACTAGTGCTATTTAGTCAAAATCATACATGATATTGGCAATTTTTTTTCACGATCGTGCCAAAAAGGCCTTAAAGAAGACACTCATGAAGTTTCGTGGTCCTAGTTTCAGAAATGTGGAAATAAGAGCGAGTTTAAAAAAGGTGCAGTTTTGAAAATCCTCCTCCCAATTTACATTGGAGTGAATAGGACTGTTGAGAGCTACTCTTGTCGGTTGGAGGCCAATATTTCAAAAACCGTAAATCCTACCGATAAAGTACACACATTGGGAGAAAGAAGACAGGTGTGGCTACAACTTTGGAAAATATCACTGTTTTTGAGTGACATTTGTGGCCGGGATCATCACGGAAAGAGAACATTTCTGAGATAAGTTTTTAGTTTCTGCCACTGTGTCAGTTGGCCCCTGCCACTCTGCTGCACGAGCATTCCGCCATACACACTCATTGAAAACCGTGAATTTTTCCAAAATCACTCACCGTCAATAAGGGATCAGAGTTCAAAATCTATACATCGTAGGAAAAAAGTTAAAATACAACTCAAATAGACAAGACTTGTGCCTACATTTTAAAGTTTGAATGGTGTTTCTAAGTGAACGTATGCCAGAGCAGGAGATGTTTGAAAAACGTCGCAGATATGCGACTTTTTTGACCTTGTCCCATTCATTCCTTATGGGAAATTTATCGCAGTTTTTCACGACTTATGGCGCGAAAAATTAATATTATGGAAAGCTGAATAATAGCACACCCTGTCAGATCAAGCCGCACGTTTTGATATATTTTTTGTTTGTGTGCGCTCAATGGTGCGGGACAAGTTAGCGACAGAAAAACCTAGGAGGGGGAATAAGAAGAGGCGCGGTGAATATCAATAGTGGGCAGTGCCCACTATGGACACCTATAGTTCTGCTATAGAGGTGTCCATAGTGGGCTGGCGAGCACAGCCCACTAACTAGACAATTCCCCGTCGGGGAATCGCGAGAGTGGGCTGTGCGCTTTGCCCCGTGACGAACAAAAACTACGAAAGCTAAAGAAAAAGTTGAATCCCACGTTGATAATTTGGACTTTTATCTACATTTTAAAGTTTGAATGGTGCGTCTCGGTCAAAGTATGCCAGAGATGTCGATGTTTGAACTCTTCCTTTCGATCTTTTCACCTGGTCTCATTCACTTTGTGTGTGTGTGTTTGTGTGCATGTGAGTGTGTGTGTGTGAATGTGTCTCTCTGTGTCTGTGTGTCTGCGACTTTTTGACCTCGTCCCATTCATTTCTCATGGGAAAGTTTATGCAGGTTTTCGCGACTTACGTCGCAACTTACGTCGCGAAAACATGAACGTTCTGGAAAACTGATTAATAATCTGTCTGTGTCTGTCTCTGTGTGTGTGTGTGTGTGTGTGTGTGTATTTGTGTGTCTGCGACTTTTTTGACCTCGTCCCATTCATTCCTCATGGGAAAGTTTATGAAAGTTTTGGTGACGGTTGGTGAGGGCCCGTCGCAACGGCCATCGGTTGGAGGCCAATTTTTCAAAAACCGTAAATCCTACCGATAAAGTAGTGTTGGGCCTCGTGCCTCCATATACAGGCCTCAAACAAAGAGAAAGGCCTGTAGTGGAAATCAGAAGCCTAAACTAGTAGTTGCTCAACCACGAGGACTACAGAACAAAGAACAGAAAAAAAACTGACCAGGTGTGAAAAACGTGACCACGTTGAACTGCCTCAAAGACGTCACCCGGTCCCTATTGGCTGTGAGCCAGGAAGCTCCGCCAGGATCACCATGACGTCACACCCACGTTAAAAGGTCGCGCAGCGCATTTTGTTCTTTGTATTCCCGGGAGCTTCTGTTGTTGTGAGACCTCAGTTTCACGCAACTGCTGCCATAAGGGTACAACTTTGAGAAACGTTTTTCAATTTTTCATCTTTGCTGAGCTCATTTCAGTTTGCTCCTCGCTGGACGAGACAGAGACTGTTTTTGTTTCACTTTCATTTTTGTTCCGACGTTCGTCAGAATTGCTTTGGGACCCCGAGAGGAACGCTGCACAACCCAGCCGTTCCCTCATTACCTGCAGAAGGAAGAAAAGAATCTTCAGAAGGAACGAGACAGTCCCTTCCTTTAAGTCGACCGATCGCTGTATTACAGCCTGCCGTCAGCTGTGAGAACGCTCCAGTCTGATCCCGCGCTCGCCTCCTGAACGAGTTGGAGCTCCGAGTTAGCCGGGCAACCCACGCTACCGCTCCCACGCGGCATCTACAGTAAGAGGTCTTTTGTTTGGGCAGAAACAGATAGTATATAGCGTGTTGTTTTTCTTTGTTGTGCTTTTTGTTTTGCTGTGAAAGGACCGCCGAGTCCGATCTATGGCTACCTGTACTGTGTGCTAACTGTGTTTGCTAAGCTCGCTAGGAGCTCATTCAGGCTAACCCAGCCTGTACAGTCTTGCTGCTGTGTGTGACCACAATACGTCGTATTCCGGCTCGATCAGCGGATGACAAACGAACTTCGATTCGCTTGCCGGCCACTGTTCGAGGGAGAGACGGCCGCTGTGCACCACATGGTCGTTTGTTGTTCCCTGGTTGTCTGCTAAGCCCCGCTTAGCTTCTTCCCTCTTTTACTAACACACACACACACACACACACACACACACACACACACACACCGTGATACACGTAGTGTTTTTGGGCAACCTGTTGTAACTTATAGTTAACAACCCCGCTATAACATAAGACGTGTGTCCAGCATATTCCCTTTATTGACTGTAAAGACGGACTTCTACCATTTTGGAACTGTGGGTATCATCCCTGTAAATTCAACCCTCGTGTGACCAAACCACACATGAGATCGAAGACGGCGCAACCGCTGACTTTGTTCAAACCTCGCGCGCACGTGTAGTGATCACCTTTTGGTCGACACAGTTACTGCCGCCATTTTTGAATTCCAGGTACATGAACCAGTGAATCTGAATTCATCCCCTCGGAATTCGCGTTCTCGCGTGACACAAAGTCACGTCCGGTGTTTCCTGTAGTCTCTTCGACGAGACTTCCTGAATCACGCCCACTAATTTGTAGTCCGGCGAACGTGACTTCCCAAGCCACGTTCGGCCATCTTTGTAGTCTTTATTGGGGACTTTCTCTCTCTCACACACACACACACACACACACACACACACACACACACACACACGCCTCCACCCAGGGACCTGTTTGGCTTGCTTGTGTTTTGATGTTGCTTGCTGTGTGAAGGAAATTGTTGTTTGTTAAAGTAGGTGGTTCGTTCTGTGGAGTAAGCTTTAATAAACACTGTTGACTTTAACTGAGCAGCATCTGTGATTATTTTGCACAATCCCATATTGTAATAACTGCTGGTTGAGATGGTCAGTGCTCGGATTCACGCCTTCCCTCTTGTCTAATTATTGATAATTTCATAATATTGACAAGTTGACCAATTTTCAGGCTATGAGACTTAAAGGTAAATCATTTGATTATTGATCCCTGATTCCAGGGTGGTGCCCCGTGTTCATTAATGACTCATAGTTACCTAGGTTTCATTAATCAACTATAATAATTTTTGATTTAATTAATAGTAATATTAATTAATAGTCAATAATCAATAACGATTCCCAACAGTAGACACATTGGGAGAAAGAAGACAGGTGTGGCTACAGCTTTGGAAAATATCACTGTTTTTGAGTGACATTTGTGGCTGGGATCATCATGGAAAGAGAAAATTTCTGAGATAATTTTTTAGTTTCTGCTACTGTGTCAGTTGGCCCCTGCCACTCTGCTGCACGAACATTCCGCCATACACACTCATTGAAAACCCTGAATTTTTCCCAAATCACTCACCATCATTAAGGGGTCAGAGTTCAAAAACTATACATCGTAGGAAAAAAGTTAAAATACAACTCAAATAGACAAGACTTGTGCCTACATTTTAAAGTTTGAATGGTGTTTCTAGGTGAACGTATGCCAGAGCAGGAGATGCTTGAAAAACGTCGCAGATTTGCGACTTTTTTGACCTCGTCCCATTCATTCCTTATGGGAAATTTTGCACAGTTCTTACGACGCGAAAAATTAATATTTCGGAAAACTGAATAATAGCTCACCGAGTCAGATCGAGCCGCACATTTTGATATATTTTTTGTTTGTGTGCGCTCAACGGTGTGGGAGGAGATAGGGACAGAAAAACTGAGGAGGGGGAATAATAATACTAGACAATTCCCCGCCGGGGAATCGCGAGAGTGGGCTGTGTGCTTTGCCCCGTGACGAACAAAAACTACAAAAGCTAAAGCAAAAGTGGAATCCCACGTTGATAAATTGGACTTTTATCTACATTTTAAAGTTTGAATGGTGCGTCTCGGTCAAAGTATGCCAGAGATGTCAATGTTTGAACTCTTCCTTTCGATCTTTTCACCTGGTCTCATTCACTTTGTGTGTGTGTTTGTGTGCATGTGAGTGTGTGTGTGTGTGCGTGTCTCTCTGTGTCTGTGTGTCTGCGACTTTTTGATCTCGTCCCATTCATTCCTTATGGGAAAGTTTATGCAGGTTTTTGCGACTTACTTCACGAAAACATGAACGTTCTAGAAAACTGATTAATAATCTGTGTGTGTCCGTCTGTGTGTGTGTGTGTGTGTGTGTGTGTATTTGTGTGTCTGCGACTTTTTTGACCTCGTCCCATTCATTCCTTATGGGAAAGCTTATGCAGGTTTTCGCGAAAACATGAACGTTCTGGAAAACTGATTAATAATCTGTGTGTGTCCATCTGTGTGTGTGTGTGTGTGTGTGTGTGTGTGTGTGTGTGTGTGTTTGTGTGTCTGCGACTTTTTTTGACCTCATCCCATTCATTCCTTATAGGAGAGTTTACGCAGGTTTTCGCGACTTACGTCGCGAAAACATGAACGTTCTAGAAAACTGATTAATAATCTGTGTGTGTCCATCTGTGTGTGTGTGTGTAGTTGTGTGTCATTCATTCATTCATTCCTCATGGGAAAGTTTATGAAGGTTTTGGCGACTTACGTCGCGAAAACATGAATATTTTCTGTCTGTCTGTGTTTGTGTGTGTGCGTGGCTGCATGTGTTTGTGTGCATGTGTGTCTGCCTGTCAGTCACTCTCTCTGTGGGCCCAGCTGATCTCGGTTGCTAGGTGACAGTTGGTGAGCGCCCGTAGCAACGGCCGGTCCCAGGCAGATTTGAGACTAATTTCTGCCTCAAATCCAGGACGTCAAACTGATGCTACTGACTCAAAATCATACATGATATCGGCAATTTTTTTTCACGATCGAGCCAGAAAGGCCTTAAGGAAGACACTCATGAAGTTTCGTGGTCCTAGCTTCAGAAATGTGGAAATACGAGCGAGTTTAAAAAAGCTGCAGTTTGGAAAATCCTCTTCCCGATTTACATTGGAGTAGATACGACTGTTGAGAGCTACTCTTGTCGGTTAGGGACAGTTAATTCAAAAAGCGTAAATCCTACCGATAAAGTAGAAACATTGAGAGAAAGAAGACACCTGTGGCTACAACTTTGGAAAATATTAATTTTTTTGAGTGACATTTGTGGCCGGGAGCATGATGTAAACAGAAAATAGCAGAGGAAATTTTTGAGTTTCTGTCACTCTGTCAGTTGGCTCTCTCACTCTGCCGCATGAAAATTCCACCATACACACCCATTGAAAACCCTGAATCTTTCCAAAATCACTCACCGTCGTTAAGGGGTCAGAGTTCAAAAACATCATAGGAAAAAAGTTCAAATAGAACTCAAATAGATAAGACTTGTGCCTACAGTTTAAAGTTTGAATGGTGTTTCTAGGTGAACGTATGACAGAGCAGGAGATGTTTGAAAAACGTCGCAGATTTGCGACTTTTTTGACCTTGTCCCATTCATTCCTTATGGGAAATTTTGCGCAGTTTTTCGCGACTTACGTCGTGAAAAATTGATATTATGGAAAGCTGAATAATAGCACACCCGGTCAGATCGAGCCGCATGTTTTGATATATTTTTTGTTTGTGTGCGCTCAACGGTGCGGGACAAGTTAGCGACAGAAAAACCTAGGAGGGGGAATAAGAAGAGGCGCGGTGAATAACTATGGACACCTATAGCTCTGCTATAGAGGTGTCCATAGTGGGCTGGCGAGCACAGCCCACTAACTAGACAATTCCCCGCCGGGGAATCGCGAGAGTGGGCTGTGCACTTTGCCCCGTGACAGACAAAAACTACGAAAGCTAAAGCAAAAGTTGAATCCCACGTTAATAATTTGGACTTTTATCTACATTTTAAAGTTTGAATGGTGTGTCTCGGTCAAAGTGTGCCAGAGATGTCGATGTTTGAAAAACAAAGTTTCATTTTTTTCACCCAGCCCCATTCATTATCCATGGGAAATGAGGATTGCCAATGCTATGATACCACAATGCTATGATATGATACTATGATACTACAATGCAATGCAATGCTACAATGTATTCATTTCACCACCTACCATTCATTCCCAGCATCTTCATTCTCAGCGTCTTCATCTATGGTCTTTGTAACAAACTAAAACTAAACTTGCAACATGATTAATAATTCAACAGGCATACACCGATATTTTGTAAGAGACAAGTTTATTTTTCTCCAAAAAACAAGCAGAGGAGGCCTTCTTCCTGGAGGTCCTCATCCCGAGTCTGAGGGTTGTTGTTCTTCCTAAAATATTAAAAACATTCATTTAGTCAGGTTAGTTGGAAGTGTTCTCTAAGCACTTAATGAACATACAATGTTAAATGTCCCTTACTTCTCTGCTGCTGGGTTGACATCTTCAGTGGAGAGGGAGCTGCTGCAGTCCTCTGGAGGTATTCTTCTTGGATCACTGTTGCTAGATTTAAAAGACATGAATTAGTTTAAAACCATTGTGTTAACATTTGAAGAGAAAACAATATTACTTCCCTTATTGTTGCTGCAGTCCTCTGGAGGTATTCTTCCTGGATCACTGTTGCTAGATTTAAAAGGACATTAATTAGTTACAGGTTCCAAAGACTGATGTAAACATTTGACAAGAAACTTTATACATTTTACAAAAATATTACTTCCCTTATTGTTGCTGCAGTCCTCTAGAGGTCTTCTTCCTGTAGTCTGTATGAATGTTGCCAGATTTAAGACATAAATTAGTTACAGATTTCAAAGACTGATGTAAACATCTGAAGTTAAAGTTGAGAATTTAATGAAAAATTACTTCCCTTGTTGTTGATGCAGTCCTCTGGAGGTCTTCTTCCTGTAGTCTGTATAAATGTTTTGCAGATTTAAAAAAGACATCAATTAGTTACAGATTTCAAAGACTAATGTAAACATTTAAAGTGAAAGTTGAGAATTCAATGAAATATTACTTCCCTTATTGTTGCTGCACTCCTCGAGGTCTTCTTTCTGTAGTCTGTATGAATGTTTTGCCGATTTAAAAAAAAGACATCAATTAGTTACAGATTTCAAAGACTGATGTAAACATCTGAAGTGAAAGTTGAGAATTTGATGAAATATTACATCCCTTATTTTCTTCTGGGTTGTTGTCTTCCTAGAAAGACAACGACATCATCATTGAGTTAAATCACTCAATGCAAGTGAATCACTTTAAAACAAAGAGACATACTTTCTTTGTGATGGTTTCACATGCAGCTTGGTCTGCATCTCAGCTGGACGTTCAGCTTCCTCCCTGACAACCCTACACTACATTAGCTAAGATTAGCCTAGCTAATGTAGTGACAACAAAAAAACATACAATAAAAAAAACAAACACGATAATTTATGCAAGCTTAGCTTAGCTAATGTAATTACTTACATTAGCTTAGCTATTACATTGCAGCTTACATTATATCTTACACATGCCATTCTCATCTAAGTAGATGAGAAGAACATGAGTTAAGATATTACAAACAATGTCAATAAATACATGATAAATATATTTAAAAAATGTTGAAAGGCATTTACAAAATTATTCATTACAATACATTTAACACACTGGCCCAGTCGTTCTCATCATCTCAAGAGATGACAAGAAGGACAGGAAAAAAGTTGCTGACCCCATTCTAAAATAAAATACATAGATTTAGACATTTACACAATACGATTAAACTATTTCCAGCCAAGACATGCCACTGCAAGAACATACATATGAAAAACAATTACATGAGACTAAACACACTAAAAGACTAAATCCTGAAATAAATTACATCAATCACTAGTGAGCAGATCTCCGAGCGCAACTGATCGAAAATAAAAGAGGAAGAAATTACAAATAGTACACCGATGGAAGGACAGATTGCTCTGCCCAGCTGGCACACTCCCTAACTAACCAGGAAGATCAATCACAACCTGAAATCAGAAACACTCAGATGCTATACTCACTAGGAGAAGACCATAGCTGCAGGTGCAGGAGGAGGAGAGTAGAGACTCCGGGTACACTGTAAAACATGGCACAACAGGTCTTGGACATAAAAGCTGGAAAATAATCATTAGTCAGTCAAAATACAATAAACTGGACTGTGGTAACTGTAATACGTTTGGAGAACACCTGATTGAAGACATTTATCAGGATGTGAAATATAAATGTGGTCAATCAGTGTGTTCTTTTCGGTTGTCGAATTTGCTACTAATTGAGTGTAACCTCTGGACTGAAACAAATCTTTGATACTTTTTTTTCCTTTTGAAAGGAGGTCCTCATTAAAATCACCACAAACAATGATGGGGTGGTGATTTAACATGTCCAATGAGTCCAAGAGGTTTTTCAAGTTTTGGAGAAAGATTCCCAGTTGAAAACTTGGCGGTTTGTACACAGTCGCTATTAGCACTTTGACTGGAGCCTCAATTTTAAGGACAACAAACTCCAAATCAGTGGCCTGTTGCATGTACCTGCGAAGCTCTGCTTGAACAGTGTCTCTACAGTACATCGCAACTCCACCTCCCTCTTTTTTGGCCATGTTCACACAGCTGTTGTAAGACAGCTGTCTGCTACGTGTGAACATGGTGTACCCCTCCAACTGAAAATTTTCAGCTACAGAGGACCCGGACAAATGCGTCTCTGTAAGGCAAAGCACATCTGCTTGTTGGAGCTCGTGATGTGCTTTGAGGTCCACCATGTGACATGGCAGACCCTGCGTGTTGTGGTGGACATTTGTCAAAACCTTTGGAGTTTGTTGTACAGATTTCAATAACGTTAACAATGGTCTACAGCTCTGGAAAGATGCATGAGGCATACTTTCCAGAGCTGACTTGATCTTGGGGTCAGCGTAAATTTTTTTCTCATCAAAGTCAAGGATGGTGAGACCTTGAAGCGAGGTTGTGCGGCTGAGCGCGACGTACGCCATACCAGGTTCAAAAACACATTTCAGACACACAACCGCCGACGGCATGGTCATTCCTTGAACTTTGTGGGCCGTACAAGCAAAAGCTAATTTCATGGGGAACTGCCGGCGAACAACCCCTTTCTTGTTACTTAGGTTCTCCTCAGATCTTTCAATGTACACCGAGTTATCAGTGGGACCTAAGATTTTTTTGCGGAATCTCTGTCCTGCTGTAGGATTGTCCAGCAGTAGTCCAATCATCTTCACGCCTTCTGGTTCTTTAATTACAATGTTAGAAATGGTTCCAAATGTACCGTTCACAAGGCCATCTTCCACATCTAAATTTCGGATCAACATAATGCGTACTCCTTGAGCAGCCATTATGTTGTCGGGCAAATCTCGCTTGTGTCCTTTCATTTCCCCAAACACAAACGTCATGCAGCCAGTTCTGGGGTCTTTTCGAAAATCACGAGCTGCAATGCCAATCACATCCTCGTAGGAAGCAGTTACGATGTCGGCGTTGTGATGGTCTACTTCTTTCTTTGTGGCGTAGATGTGTAGAGTCAGTGCTGGACAATGCTGACTATCAGCCACTGCCTGTGTAAGCAAGAGCCTGTCTTTATCTAACAAAGGATCTTCCTTTTGCTTCACCCTGAGACGGTTCAAGAGTTCAGCAAAAGCTACATCGTCTTTCTGTCGCATGATCTCTGTCAGGGTGACCATTTTGAAGTTATCCTTCCAGAGATCAAACTCGGTCTCCTCGTACACACACACAGTGGCTTGGCTTTACCAAGGGGCGGCAGTTGATAAAAGTCACCTACAGCAAGGACAGACATGCCTCCAAATGGCTTCCGATTACCCCTGATCTGCTGAAATCGCCAATGCACGTAGGCAAATAGCTCTTTCGAGACCATGGATATCTCATCGATGATGAGAATCTCAGCGTTCGCCAGTGTCGCTCTGACTTCGTCAAGTGCATTCCCAAGACGGCTTCAAGGACCTTGGTAATTTGAGAATGGAGTGCAACGTGTAGCCTGATATGTTAAATGCTGCCGTACCTGTGAACGCGGTCAGCAGCACTGCTGGTTGGGACATGTCTGCGTGGTCCCGAAATCTCGGGAGCTTACGCAGAATTCTCGTTGCCTCATGGTGAAATCAACTTAATCACATGCGATTTGCCACATCCAGCCCCTCCGGACAGGAAGTAGTAAAATGGTTCTGGATTGTGGCCCCAGACTAGTTCAAAGCACCACTGTCGAACACTGTAGAAAACGGAAGCCTGAGTTTCGTTCAGACTTTGGTACATTTTCCTAACAAAGTCTGGACTCAGCTCTGGAGCATCTATTCTAGGCATAGAGCTCCCCTTATCCTTCTTGGTGCCGAATTCTGGGACATCTTCACCGTTTTGCTCCTGATCGCGAGGTTCACATTCAGCTAGGCACTCCAGCCGGTCAACTTCAATTTTGGGTGCAAAAGAGTTCCAAGCATTCACGAGAGGACCGCACACCTGAAGCTGGTGAAACGCAGCTTCAATGTTTTTTCCTTGGCCCTCATAACGTATTTTGTGGTGCCCCACCATTTCCTCTACTCTCATACCCCACTTTTCGCTACACTTATAAAACTCTTCATAAGTGGGGTACGCTTTATCTCTCAGATCGGCGTCGGATCGATGTGGGAGATAAAGTTTCAGCAATCTTCTATAAAACTTCTCTGGAGTGTTTCCTCAGAGAAGCGAGTAAATCTAATGATTGCTGGTTTTCCTACGGTTCTCTTTTGAATAAATCCTTGATCATTCAACAATGAAATGGCATTCGGGCTTTCTGTTTGCCGGCCGTAGAGTACCCTGTAGTCCGACACAAACTCAGCCAGGCACGTACGTTCAAACTCTCGAGTGAGAGGTCTGTTGACGTATTTTTCAGGCAACCCCGACATCCATACGTCCACTGATCCGGGGGTTCCATTCTTTCCAGTTTACTCATAGGGTGACTCATTTTCAGACCGTCCTCGTCGGTCTGAATAAACACCACGGATCGGGAGCACTTCTTGAGGCGTAAGCTGCAGGTACGGGCTACGGCCTCTTGAGCGCTGACCTCTCTGTGTTTAGAGTAGGCCTGCATAATTTGTTTCATTTCGTCGCGCTTGTTAACATCAGATGTCTTAACATCGTGACGTTCTTAAGGAATTCCGTCATCTCGTGCTCAGGTTTTGCTACATATGACATCATGTACATGATGCAGCTGTAGTCGTCTATGACGTACTGGATGTCCATGTTTGCGTTCCACGCTCTAAGCAAATCAGGATTGTAGGCATTAACCCAAGAATCATTTGGATGGCGCCTCAGCATCACGACATGGGTGTTTGCCAGGCGCTGCGTGGCGGCAAAGTATTGCTCATAAGTTAAGTTGCATTGGCAAAGCAAGTCCTTCAAACTGCTGAACGAAGTGCCTGGATCCATAAGCAGATCTCTAACTGGTTGGAGCGTTCGCTTAGCCAATTTTTGGTTTTCTGCGAGGGCCCTTTTCTGCTCCGCTATTTGCGCTTCGAAGTCTGCATCATCTTGATCCTCTTTTTGGTGGTAATTAATAGTGGGGGGCCTGGTGATGAATGTTTTATCCATCGGTAGTTTTGGAAAGCCGAACCTGCAGGCTACATTTCCCTTCTTACAGGACTTTGAATGTTTCCTGCTGTGCACCTGAACCTCTGACACTATTTTTGTGGAGTTCCGGATCTGTGTCAGGGTCGGGCATTTTGCAACTAATGTATCTTTCTATAAATTCCATGACGTGTAAATCGGAGTCCTCTTCAAATTTAGGTGAATCTTTTATCCAAATTAGCATGTGGATGTACGGGCTTCCCCTGGCTTGGAACTCAACGCGATAAAAATAATCTTCTACTTCACCAATCGGTTGTGAAGGAGAGAGGATGAGATTCGTCATGAGAGCCTCGACTCTCTTTTCGAACATGTCGCATTTTGTTTTCCAATCTAAATCTGAAAACAGCCCTTGTTCACCCTGCTGAGCTTTGATGACCTCTATGAACTCAGGCCATCTCATCTCAGCAGCGGAGAACGTGGCAAAAAAGGTTGGTTTTCCAATTTGACGAACCATGGCATGCACATCGTTAAGTGTTTTATTCTAATAGGCTGGAGTGCCTCTAAGAGGCTGCATGAACCTGGTCGCATCTTGGCTCATAATGAGCTGTTCTACCTCATCCTTGTTCTGGAGCATGACATTGTTATCGCGACGTCCGTCTTTGGTTTTCGACTTTCCTTTGCGCATTTGTATAGACATACTACTTGAGGCGAGGTGAGTCTCTGTCACAAACTGCGCAAAGAAAAGATAACTCTGGTCACTTGCAAAACACGTATCTGCAGCAAAGAGCCTAGAATTAAAGTAGAGGCTCGGGGACAGGGAGACGGTTCTAGCTTCATCTAATGTGTTCTCTCCTGTCGGAAATTGCACAGGAAAAGCCATGGCCTCTAACTTGGGTATGGTGAAAAAAACAACCGGTTTGTTGCCTTGCGCGGGTGCAACACTAAATATTCCGTCGCCATACGAAAGGATTTCCTGTGCAATGTCGGGGGGCTGCATGCAAGTGTCCAGGGAGAGTCCTGGTCTCAGCTCCTCCTGTTCTTCATCAGCTTCCTCTAACTGTCCCGGGTCATTTTGGCTTTTAAAAAATTCTTCCAAATCTACATCCCTATCTTCCTCTGGGATGCTGGGCTCCTCTACTTCGATGGGCTCCTCTTCTTCGATGGGCTCCTCTTCTTCGAGCAGACAGTCAAAAGTGGCAGTCTCATCGATAAACACGTCTTTATATTCTGAATGCGTTTCTTTCAATGTCGCAAGGCCAGCTAGCACATTCTTCATATTAACGCTGTAAAAGTGCTGGTAACCTTTGTATTTGATGTGCCTTTTCAATTTCACTTGAAGCAGCTGTGCTTCTGCTCTGGGCCTTGGGAGGCTGTTGACGGTCGCTTCCACCTCTGATGGAACGCACACAACAGCTCCGTGGACTGCTCTCTGTTGGCCCTTTGGCAGAGCAACAATTTTTGCAAATGGCAGGATTTTTGCAATCAGCTGCCTCTCAAGCAAATTAAGTGCAGCCAATTTTGGGGGGATGGGCGCCAACTCCAAATTGTTTACTACTGCCATGGGTGGTATGCATCCTCTGCAAAGGTAGTTGTCACAGGTGTAGCATATCCACTCATGCAGTCTCTCTTGTGGCACAGAGCAAGGGGTAGAGCAGTCACTGTCACAAAAGTGAACATAATTTCCTTTCAAGCATGCTGCTGCCACTTTTGCGTGTTTACTATATTTTTGTCTTTTGCATTCGTTGACCTGTTTAGGAAACAGGGTTCTGTTACAAACAGTACAAATGTATGTGGGTCCATGTCTAATGGACTCACGAAAGGCAGCTATGGCTGCTTCCATCACTGGATCAATCAGGGGCTGGGGGCGCGGGGGGACAATTTGTCTGTATTTTCTCCTGATTCTAAGCGCTCTCTGCATCTTGTAAAATATGCTAAAGGCAGCATTTGTGGCCAATTTGGTTGCTCTCTGCTGGTTACAACGTTGATTAAAACGACGTTTAAATTCCGTATCATTGTGATAACTAAGACTGAAATCTTGCCTTTTCTTTTGGCTATAGTTTTGATCCGTGTTGTACCTCTGAGACATGACAAATTTTTGTCTGCTCCGAAACACTGTATCCAACTTGTATCGATCTCTTAAGTGTTTGTGTCTGGTGCGGAACGTGGCATCTTCCTTGTATTTCTTTGTGATGGAAGTCTTCTGTCGTTTCCTGAAGTCCAGACAACTGCTGTACTTTTTCCTTTGATTTGGGATTTTTTTCCTTTTTTCTTCACCAGACAATGCGTGTTGGTTTCTTCTGGCTTTCTGCATCGCTCTTCGCCTCCGTTGCTTTGGCAACTTTGCAAAATGTTCTTTTGCTGGTGGTGCAGGAGCCTTCTTGAGGACGCGCTCTGCTGCTGGTGGTGGTGCAGGAGCCGTCTTGAGGACGCGCTCTGCTGCTGGTGCAGGAGCCGTCTTGAGGATGCGCTCTGCTGCTGGTGCAGGAGCCGTCTTGAGGACGCGCTTTGCTGCTGGTGGTGCTGCAGGAGCCGTCTTGAGGACGCGCTCTGCTGCTGGTGGTGCTGCAGGAGCCGTCTTGAGGACGCGCTCTGCTGCTGGTGGTGCTGCAGGAGCCGTCTTGAGGACGCGCTCTGCTGCTGGTGGTGGTGCAGGAGCCGTCTTGAGGACGCGCTCTGCTGCTGGTGCAGGAGCCGTCTTGAGGACGCGCTCTGCTGCTGGTGCAGGAGCCGTCTTGAGGACGCGCTTTGCTGCTGGTGGTGCTGCAGGAGCCGTCTTGAGGACGCGCTTTGCTGCTGGTGGTGCTGCAGGAGCCGTCTTGAGGACGCGCTCTGCTGCTGGTGGTGCTGCAGGAGCCGTCTTGAGGACGCGCTCTGCTGCTGGTGGTGCTGCAGGAGCCGTCTTGAGGACGCGCTCTGCTGCTGGTGGTGCTGCAGGAGCCGTCTTGAGGACGCGCTCTGCTGCTGGTGGTGGTGCAGGAGCCGTCTTAAGGACACGCTCTGCTGCTGGTGGGAGAGCTGTCCTGGATACACTGTGTGCCAGAGATGCCTGAGGGTGTTCTCTGAAACCAATTGCTTCGAATGACACCGGCACAAACTCATAACTGGCAGAAGGTCCACGATTTGCAAAGAGTTTGTGCAGGTGGTCAGCCAAGTCACTGATTTTCGAGAAGGTCTTCATAATTGCAGTTCCGTGGGGGTGAGGTAAGCCCACCGTGTTTCTTGAGTGCGAATCAAACACACCATACCTGCCTGATTGGTCACGGAAAACAGCAATACACTCTGGACTTACTATGATTAAAGCCAGATTAACTTCTCCTGATAGACACTCTAACTGTGTGGCAAGGGGCAGATACCAAGCCTGGCTTCCACTAGCTTTCACAAGTCCACACCTGATTTCAGGCATGTGGACGTTTGACACAAATATGTGTCAGTCAGGACTTGTTTGGGCAGTTCTTCCACAGTGAGATGGTCACTGCAGAATTGTTTTTTCCGGATCAGCTGTTGTTTTACACCTACGTAAAGTGAATCTCCCTTTGCCAGCACTCTATCGAGGGCAGCAGTGTTCAACTGACAGCCCTCGTTCTGATAAGCCAGAAAAGTCAGGGACATGCAGGTACACTGGTGGTTCCTGGAGAACTTCCTGTACCTCATGTCACTCTGACTATGACTAGCCCTAATACTAGCACTAACCGGAACCTGAAATATAAGATAAATTATAATCATTATCATAAAGGATTACTTATTAGCATACTCATAAGCCTGGTTAACATTAATATTAGTTGTAGTAATTAACTGTTTTATACTGCAGTCATAGCATAGTGACAGTTTAAGCAAATGTGACTAAGAACTTTACCTACTGCAGCTTTAATTAGATTAACTATCAACTATACAATATCATTTCCAACGAATTTTCCCGATCAATTGAACATATATATTTAAAAAAGCTGACATTCTTGCATATATGAATGATTATGCTATTTATACTTGACTTGAACACATTACTAACACAGATTATTCCGTATCTCAAATTTAAATGTTTTGAGACCATCATAAACCTTTTAAGCGATTTGCATCAACACAGCCAAAATGATCTAAAATATGCCAAGGACTACAGGAGGATTAAAGGAGACTACTACCTTCACCAGATTGACAGTTCAAGATGTTAACTGACCAAGATAATAATTTTAAGAAAACCTGTTCCGTTGCTTGTGTTTATCTTGTGATTACTATTATTACTTGTATTATTGATAATTGTATTTTATTAAGTAATTCTCTCCTTCATTTCCTTCATAGTTTTTTTTGCATTTCAGTTGAAAGTAAACCACACTTTCCCTCGAACACTCTATTAAGCCCACAATAAACCGGAATGTAAATGTCCTTACTTCTTTAGAAGGGGAATGAGAGGCGGAGAGTCCATCATTGATGATCCAGGGCCAGCAGGTCGATGAGGGATCTGGTGTCCGGACGTTCTGTGACAAGTCATAACACCAGTTAATATTTAGACATGAGGCAACACAACAAGTTCATACAAGAAAGGTTTTTCACATTTATTTCAATTACTCACTGACATTTGTGAACTGCAGAGACAGATGATGGTATCAGAGATGTTAAGTTAACCAGTTTAATGTAGTTACAGCTGATTTAACAGTCAACGTTCTCTGTGTGTGTCAGTTGTGGAGTAAATACCTTAGCTGGGCGAGGAGAATGACAGGCCACAGCTTTAAGGGTCTGGGACTGTCCAGCTGGTGAAGGGGTCTGCATCCTGGCCACCTGAGAACAAATAATAACAATTCAGTAAAATGAAGACTTTCATGACATTATGAACTTTATTCAATAGGAATAATATTTACCTTTGCAACTGGTGAACAGCAGGGGGTCGCCGGATCACCCAAACTACAGGACAACCTGACCGGAGGGGATCCAAGCAGCTGCTGACACGTGAGAACAAACATGTTAAACTTCACACGTCTCAGTGAACACACGGTATGTTCTGTGTGAGATCATGTCTGTTGTTTCAGAGAGTAACATACGTTTGTCACTGAAGTTTGGGTGCGGGGGGGTGATCCATCTGAGGTCCTGGACCGAGGAACCGGGCTGGAGGGGGCGTCGTCCTCCAGTCTCCGCGACAGCCTGGCTGGTGTGGATCCAACCAGCTGTTTAAAGAAGAACAAATATATTAAAATTCAGACAGAGTGGACAATGTAGTTATGTCTCCATGAAGACACCATTTCAACTGTAAACACTGACTGTGCGTTTCAGTTGTGTAACACATGTTGTTCACAGGAGACTGGCTACAAGGGGGGCGTCTCTCTGTCGTCCTACGACGCCTGGCTGCTGCTGGGGAGGCCACCTGCATCGTCAAATAAAACATAGCAACAGTAACTGTAGGGAACAAGGAGAAACTTTATAATACAGCTGAGAAGAGACGTCAGACAATTTACCTTGTGTGCTGGAGAAGACGGGACGTCAGACAGCTGAGAGGGAGACACTTCCTCCATAGCACGAAGGGCCGTGCTACTGAACCACATTGGGTTCAGTGGAAGGAAGGACTCCTCCTGTGAAAGACAAAAAAAAACAGAACCAAGAAAATAAACACAAAGTCAAATTAATATTTGTCTGGTCAAATACACAAAGTTTAAATACTAACCAGTTAATTTGTTGTGAAAAAAAGTAAAATCTCTAACCTGCTGCTGAGCCACGCTGGCCTGGCTAGGAACCTGCGACTGGAAAAGCACATCACAGATTTGATTATATAGGTGCTTTTTAGTTAAGACTGCGAACCCATTCACCAAAAGGTACACAAACATATGTAAACACACATGATATAATAATAATAATAATAATAATAATAATAATAATAATAATAATAATAAAAACCTACTAACCTTGCTGCTCTGACCAACGACCTTCCACTGGAAGGGGTCAGGAGACAGAGGAGCACGTACCTCTCCCTTCACAACCAGCTTAGGAGAAAACTTCCTAAGCGGCTGTGAAGGAGTAGGAGACACCGGGGGAGGGGTAGGAGGTGTCTTGAGGAACTGCTCCGTGGAGGTCCACAGTAGCTGGGCGAGGATCCCCATCCCCTCACCGTCGCTCAGGTGAACCTGCAGACATGACAATACAAATCCATTTACAGACAAAGTTCAACTTCAAAAGTAGCTCATGTTGACTGTTTCATATCACACAAGAAATTATAGCAAATTAGACTTCTTCTATCACACATAGATATTCTACTTACGCCGTCTGTGCTCTACAGATCCAAGCGTGTACGGGGGAAGTACTCCTCCACAGAGAAGTACCTCAAACCTAAAAATATAGGAAAAAATTCAGTCATTACAACATCCACACATGTATTATGACTTTATGTTCACAACTATAACTTCAGACATTTTTAACTACATTTCTTTTTCCTCTTTTACGGACAAGATTTCTTATTTTTATTTTTTTACATACCCATACGAGCTGTCACGCGGTGGTACTCGCTGCGAAGGTGCCTCTGGTGCTCCTCATCCTCGTTCAAGCGGGGGGGGAAGTCCAGCACAAAGACCTGTAGAGAACAAAATTTTAGAAACCACCAATTGACAGTTTTCAAAATCACACACACACACACACACACACACACACACACACACTAAGCTCATACAATTAGTCTTATTAGAGTAGTCAATGTACTTCTATTGTTGTTAAACTACTAAGAATACAGGACAAGCGAGACATGAAAAAAAAACTTACCTGCGGCCAGCGGCTCCTCACAGCAGTGAGGCGTGGGCGTGCAGGTAGTTGAGTGGTTAAAGCGCATGCCACATGTGCAGTGAACCCTGGTTCGAATCCTGACCAGTGGACCTTTGCTGCATGTGACACCCCCTCTCTTTCCCATTTCAAAAAGCTATCCACTGTCTAATTAAAAATGTGTAGATGCCTAAAAACAAAATAAAAAATTAATAAAAGCTTACCTTCGGCCAGCGGCTCCTCACAGCAGTGAGGAAACGGGCGTAGTCGGCGGCTGCCTCGTCCATGGTCCTGCTCGCTGTCAGGTTGTTGCTAGGGGCAAGAACACAAACAGCATCAGGGGAGCGAGGAACTTTAGCATGTAGGACCTCAGTCCGCAGCTGAGCGGCATGGGCCCCAGGGGTCGACATGAAGCCAAAAGAAAACTTCCCTTCTGGCATCACGACGAAACCGTCCACGATGGACCGGAGATGGGAGTCCCCGACAATCAGAACAAACTGCAACAACAAAGAAAATTTCTTTAGCATGAAAATCATTAATCCCTCTCAAGAGCATTACTTCCTTCATAACGTGGACAATAATAGCACCTTCTTGTCAGACTCCGGTGGGATGACCAGCTTGTGGCTCCGTCCAGTCCACTCCGAAGGTGGCCAGCTCATCGCCGGATGGCGGTAACCGGAACCGCGGCCTGTTTAGTAAAGGACAAAACAGATAAAAAGGTAAAACTGATGAGGGAAAGCCCACCAGGAAATATCAACAATCACTTGTAAAAAGTACAGGAAAACCAGTTTAAAAAGTTTAATATTGATGATGAATTAATTTATGGATCATTTAGGGATAAAATGGATACTTACGTGCACGAACTTCGGCATCACCCGGGCTCCAGAAAGGCTTGGCTGGGGGTGAAGAGCCAAATGCCTGATGACAGATTACAAACACATTAAACCTCAGACAATGTCTCATTGTGTGTGTGTGTGTGTGTGTGTGTGTGTGTGTGTACACACAAGGTAGGAACATACGTTGCTGACTGGAGCTCGGGAGCAGGGGGGGTGGGTCTTCCAGCGCTCCTTCGCCGCCACAGACCGCCTCGACTTCTTGGGCATCCTGCTGACAGAAGTTGATGACAGAAAAAAAAGAGAAGTGCTCCTCAAAGGTTAATAGGTTAACCTGTCAAACTAACCTAAACCTTAACTACCTAACTTAAAATAAACTAATGTAAGACAACCTAATGTAAAATGCCAAATGAAATTTAAGGAATAAAAGTGATGGTGATTGTGTGTGTGTGTGTGTGTGTGTGTGTGAGATGTGGTCAAACTGCTAGAAAAGGTTGAGGGCGATGAATTCAAGATGGAGGTAACTCTCAGCTGTCCAAGCTCAGGAACCCTTTAATCTTATCAAAGACAATATGCAATAAAAACATAAATGTCTCTCAAATGTTATGAGTCACTGTTAGCAACAAGCTTATAGTATAACAGACACACGTTAAACATCTGTACTTGTCATAATGTGTGTGTTTTTGGGCACAGTATTTTTAAAATAATTCTATATTATAATTACTTTAAATTATAAATATAATACTACATTAATTTTACTCTACACAGTATTAGTTTATTCCTCAAAACAAAGAATTTCTATGACACAATAAATATACAAACACAAGTAAAAATTACATCAACTTCATCAAATGTACAGGATTTTAACATCTGAATGCACATTTATTACTAAAAGCAAAAATAGTCGTGTTTGAAAATGACAAACAAACACAAGGAGAAATATGTTTTTACGGTGGACAAAAGGGACAAAAGACACAGACAAGTAGCAAGTCAATAGATCAGAAATACAGCTTTCAGCTTGTGTTAATGTTCTTGTATAAAAACAGATTTTTTTTTTTTAACAAAAGCATGAGTGTAATACCTCCTTTTAAACATCTGACTTGTGTAAAGGATCTATGCATGACTGTACAGTTCGAACCGGGAGAGAAAATGGCTACCGTTCGCGCCGCGAGAGAACAAAGGCCAAGGTTTGCGCAGTTAGAGTCTAGCTTGGCCTAGCTTTTGTGTTAGCATTTAGCTACGTGTTCTTATATAGAAACAGATTGACCATAAACAATCAACCGGCAGAGAAAATGGCTACCGTTCGCGCCACGAGAGAACAAAGGCCAAGGTTTGCGCAGTTAGAGTCTAGCTTGGCCTAGCTTTTGTGTTAGCATTTAGCTACGTGTTCTTATATAGAAACAGATTGACCATAAACAATCAACCGGCAGAGAAAATGGCTACCGTTCGCGCCACGAGAGAACAAAGGCCAAGGTTTGCGCAGTTAGAGTCTAGCTTGGCCTAGCTTTTGTGTTAGCATTTAGCTACGTGTTCTTATATAGAAACAGATTGACCATAAACAATCAACCGGCAGAGAAAATGGCTACCGTTCGCGCCGCGAGAGAACAAAGGCCAAGGTTTGCGCAGTTAGAGTCTAGCTTGGCCTAGCTTTTGTGTTAGCATTTAGCTACGTGTTCTTATATAGAAACAGATCGACCATAAACAATCAGTGTTCCCAAATTCTCACTTTTGTTAAAGGTGTACAGATGTTAGCATAGTTAGCGTTAGCTGTTCGCTCCGGTCAATGTTTATCTAATGTTATAGAAAAAGCAAATTCACCGCTGTTGGTTTAGAGCGCAGCCAAATGTTTTGACAGACAGACATTCTATACTGATGGACCCCTATAGCTTTGCTAACTGCTGTTGGCTCGGAGCTAGCTCGGATCAGAGCAGCCAAGCTAATAGCAAAAGGAGCTAGGCTCGAAGTTAGCTCGGCTACTCGGTAATCCGGAGCCAGACAACTCCGGATTAATATTGTTGAAACAGACCGACCATAAACAATTACATTCATTTTTCCTAAATAATGAGTGAGACAGTAATGTCTAGCTTTAATAAAATCCACTTTTATTAACAATTTTAGTATGCTAATGTCAGACATAACAGGTACTTACCTCTGATGAGGTCTAAGGGTATCGGTCAGAGCCGGACCAGTGGTTTATATCAACGCCAAAAAAATGCACGCACAACTGTCCAATCAGAGTCCTCCTGTGTTGTCTGTCATCTGTATCCAAGGTGATTTGTCAAATGAGATGGCTGATATCTGTGCACTTGACGCAGACGATCATACCTTGATGCATTTCATTATTAGGGTTCTAACCCCGAAGGGGTAGAACCCTTCTAAGATTGTGCCGGTTTATTAGGGTTCTAACCCCGAAGGGGTAGAACCCTTCTAAGATTGTGCCGGTTTATTATTATTAGGGTTCTAACCCCGAAGGGGTAGAACCCTTCTAAGATTGTCCCGGTTTATTATTATTATTATTATTATTTGTTGTCTGCCGCTTGAGCTCAAATTCCCGTGAGCTGGAATGGGCCAGAAACTTGAAACTTGGCCCAATGATTGGAAATGATTTGCATCAACTTTTATTAAAATATGAGCCCAGTCTGCCAGATGGTGGCGCTGTAACGAAGGCCTGAAAATGCGTTTTTGGGAAGGCCACGCCCCTCACACCGTACGTCTAATTGACTTGAAATTTGACACACAAGTCCAGCTCCATGTGCTCTACAAAAAAGCCTCTTGGACCATGAAGCTCCGCCTACTTAGATTTTTTGCTAATTAGCATAATGTGAAAAACAGTCAAATGAATAGAACTTTTGAAAGATTGACTCTATCAATACCAAATTTGGTATATGGCTTCAGGCGATGAAAACACATATTTCTACTATAAATGAGCCCGATTGGTCAAAAAACATGGCCGCCACGGACCAATGTATCTTTGCAATGGGCGGGGCTTAGAAATGATTGGCCATAACTCCCACACCCTTTGACCTATCATCACAAAACTTGGTGGGTAGGTTCACAACTGTACTGGGAATCTGTCTACCAAAGCTTGTTGATCTCAACCTATAGGGGGCGCTATAAATGCTACACATGCGTATCTCAGAGACCATTTGACAGAATTCCACCAAATTTGGTATGCATGCTCTAGGGGCGAGTATTAACTTATATCTTGAGTGCCATGTTGATTGGTGAAAGTGGGCGTGGCCTATTCGTCATTAACCATCATTGTTTGCGTTTTATTCATTTATGGCGAGCTGGAAGGACCCAGAGACACGAAACTTGGTACGTTGAGTGTAAATGACGTCCACATGCTGCTCCAAAAATTTCATCCTGATCCGTCAGATGGGGGCGCTATAACATAGGGGGTGAACTTCGAAAGGCTCTCCCCGCCAAGCCATAAGTGCTATTGACTTGAAATTTTTCATAGATGTCCTCCTGATGGTCCTCTACAAAAAAGCCTATTGCACTAAGAAAGCCGCTATTACAGATGTTTTGCTAATTAGCATAATGTGAAAAACAGTAAAATGAATAGAACTTTTGAAATATTGACTCTATCAACACCAAATTTGTTATACGGCTTCGGGGAATGAAAAGACATACTTCTACTATAAATGAACCAGATTGGTCAAAAAACATGGCCGCCACGGACCAATGTATTGTCGCAATGGGCGGAGCTTAGACATGATTGACCATAATTCCCACACCCTTTGTCCTATCATCACAAAACTTGGTGCGTAGATTCGAAACATGACTGGGAATCTGCCTAACAGAGCATGTTGAGCTCAGCCTATAGGGGGCGCTATAAATGCCATTAGCATGTAGCCGAAAAGCCAATTTGAAGAAATCTGGGGCTTATCATGCCTGTGTGTTGCACAGATCTTTGAGGGACACGGCGGCCGATGTCATCGACTGCAGGGGATGAGGGTCAGGGTGACCGGTTTGGGGCAAAAGAGGTTAGAACCCGCGGATTGCCGCTTGCGGCTATATTTATTATTAGGGTTCTAACCCCGAAGGGGTAGAACCCTTCTAAGATTGTGCCGGTTTATTATTAGGGTTCTAACCCCGAAGGGGTAGAACCCTTCTAAGATTGTGCCGGTTTATTATTATTATTATTTTTTGTTGTCTGCCGCTTGAGCTCAAATTCCTGTGAGCTGGAATGGGCCAGAAACTTGAAACTTGGCCCAATGATTGGAAATGATGTGCATCAACTTTTATTAAAATGTGAGCCCCGTCAGCCAGATGGTGGCGCTATAATTAAGGATTTAAAATGCGTTTTTGGGAAGGCCACGCCCCTCACACAGTAAGTCGTATTGACTTGAAATTTGACACACAAGTCCAGCTCCATGTGCTCTACAAAAAAGCCAATCAGACCATGAAGCTCCGCCCACTTAGATTTTTTGCTAATTAGCATAATGTGAAAAACAGTTAAATGAATAGAACTTTTGAAAGATTGACTCTATCAACACCAAATTTGGTATATGGCTTCGGGGGATGACAAGACACATTTCTACTATAAATGAGCCAGATTAGTCAAAAAACATGGCCGCCACGGACCAATGTATTGTCGCAATGGGCGGAGCTTAGACATGATTGACCATAACTCCCACACCCTTTGCCCGATCATCACAAAACTTGGTGGGTAGGTTCACAACTGTACTGGGAATCTGCCAACCAAAGCTTGTTGAGCTCAACCTATAGGGGGCGCTATAAATGCTACACATGCGTATCTCAAATACCATTGGATGGAATTGCACCAAAATTGGTATGCATGCTGTAGGGGCGAGTATTAACTAATATCTTGAGTGCCATGTTGATTGGTGAAAGTGGGCGTGGCCTATTCGTCATTAACCATCATTGTTTGCGTTTTATTCATTTATGGCGAGCTGGAAGGACCCAGACATACAAAACTTGGTACGTTGAGTGTAAATGACGTCCACATGTTGCTCCGAAAATTTGATCCTGATCCGACAGATGGGGGCGCTATAACATAGGGTGTGGACTTCGACAGGCTCTCCCCGCCAAGCCATAAGTGCTATTAACTTAAAATTTTTCATAGATGTCCTCCTGGTGGTCCTCTACAAAAAAGCCTTTGCACCAAGAAAACCACGATAACAGATTTTTTGCTAATTAGCATAATGTGAAAAACAGTAAAATGAATAGAACTTTTGAAATATTGACTCTATCAACACCACATTTGGTATATGGCTTCGGGGGGTGACAAGACACATTTCTACTATAAATGAACCAGATTGGTCAAAAAACATGGCCGCCACGGACCAATGTATTGACGCAATGGGCGGGGCTTAGGAATTATTGGCCATAATTCCCACACCCTTTGTCCTATCATCCCAAAACTTGGTGCGTAGATTCGAAACAGGACTGGGAATCTGCCTAACAGAGCATGTTGAGCTCAGCCCATAGGGGGCGCTATAAATGCCATTAGCATGTAGCCGAAAAGCCAATTTGAAGAAATCTGGGGCTTACCATGCCTGTGTGTTGCACAGATCTTTGAGGGACACGGCGGCCGATGTCATCGACTGCAGGGGATGAGGGTCAGGGTGGCAGGTTTGGGGCAAAAGAGGGTAGAACCCGCGGATTGCCGCTTGCGGCTATATTTATTATTATTTTTTGTTGTCTGCCGCTTGAGCTCAAATTCCCGTGAGCTGGAATGGGCCAGAAACTTGAAACTTGGCCCAATGATTGGAAATGATGTGCATCAACTTTTATTAAAATATGAGCCCAGTCAGCCAGATGGTGGCGCTATAATTAAGGATTTAATATGCGTTTTTGGGAAGGCCACGCCCCTCACACAGTAAGTCGTATTGACTTGAAATTTGACACACAAGTCCAGCTCCATGTGCTCTACAAAAAAGCCTCTTGGACCATGAATCTCCGCCTGCTTAGATTTTTTGCTAATTAGCATAATGTGAAAAACAGTAAAATGAATAGAACTTTTGAAAGATTGACTCTATCAACACCAAATTTGGTATACGGCTTCGGGGGATGGACAGACATATTTCTACTATAAATGAGAGATTCGTCAAAAAAGCATGGCCGCCACGGACCAATGTATTGTCGCAATGGGCGGGGCTTAGACATAATTGGCCATAGCTCCCACGCCCTTTGCCCTATCATCACAAAACTTGGTGGGTAGGTTCACAACTGTACTGGGAATGTGTCTACCAAAGCATGTTGAGCTCAACCTATAGGTGGCGCTGTAAATGCTACACATGTGTATCTCAAAGACCATTGGATGGAATTCCACCAAATTTGGCATGCATGCTCTAGGGGCGAGTATCAACTTATATCTTGAGTGCCATGTTGATTGGTGAAAGTGGGCGTGGCCTATTCGTCATTAACCATCATTGTTTGCGTTTTATTCATTTATAGCAAGCTGGAAGTACCCAGAGACTCGAAACTTGGTAAGTTGAGTATAAATGACGCCCACATGCTGCTCCAAAAATTTCACCCCGATCCGTCAGATGGGGGCGCTATGACATACGGTGTGAACTTCGAAAGGCTCTCCCCACCAAGCCATAAGTGCTATTGACTTGACATTTTTCAAACATGTCCTCCTGACAGTCCTCTACAAAAAAGCCTATTGCACTAAGAAAGCCGCTATTACAGATTTTTTGCTAATTTGCATGATGTTAAAAACAGTAAAATGAATAGAACTTTTGAAAGATTGACTCTATAAACACCAAATTTGTTATACGGCTTCGGGGAGTGAAAAGACATAATTCTACTATAAATGAACCAGATTGGTCAAAAAACATGGCCGCCACGGACCAATGTATTGTCGCAATGGGCGGCGCTTATTAATTATTGGCCATAATTCCCACACCCTTTGTCCTATCATCACAAAACTTGGTGCGTAGGTTCGAAACAGGACTGGGAATCTGCCTAACAGAGCATGTTGAGCTCAGCCTATAGGGGGCGCTATAAATGCCATTAGCATGTAGCCGAAAACCCAATTTGTAGAAATCTGGGGCTTATCATGGCTATGTGTTGCACAGAGCTTTGAGGAACACGGTGGCCGATGTCATCGACTGCGGGGAATGAGGGTCAGGGTGGCCGTTTTTTGGCAAAAGAGGTTAGAACCCGCGGATTGCCGCTTGCGGCTATATTTTATATTTATTTTTATGAATGCATTAGAATGTAACACATAAAAAAAATCAATGTTAATTAGAAGACTTAATTAATGATAATATTAATTGATTAATATTGAATTGTTATGTTCTATATTACTAAATAATATAGTTTTTTATTTACTTTTCGTATATTAAGATTTTATTTATGTTTTATCATGTATTTATTCAATAAATGTAATACATTAATGAACATGTTATTATGAATTAATTAATATGATTAATAATATTAATACCCTAAAGGCTTAAGCCAGAATTCTAGTTTGTTTTGTTTCAGCTGATGGATTATGAAGAGATTATACAGTGAGAATGAGTCAAATACCCTGAATCAGACAGAGAAATTCAATAAATCTCAATATATCGATGATTGGAATCATTTAAATATTTGAATGGAGCTCCTGGCCTGAATGAATGAAAAGATAATCGTTAAATGTAGTTTAAATGTTGGGAAGACATACTGTGTGTGTGTGTGTGTGTGTGTGCGTGTGCGTGTGAGTGTGTGTGCATGTGAGTGCACGCTTAAGCTGGAGGATGAATGATGATGATAATAATAATAACAAGAAGAAGAAGAAGAAGAAGAGGCGTGAGGAATAACAGCCCATTATTGTTATTCCTGTGCTCTGTTAAGGACCCCTATAGCTTTGCTATAGAGGGGTCCCATTCACTTGTCCTATTCACTCCTTATGGGAAATTTTTCGCAGTTTTTCGTGACTTACGTCGCAAAAAAATTATATTCTAGATGACTGAATAATAGCAAACCGAGTCTGATTGCTTTCTCCAGAATGTTAATGTGTCTGTCTCTAAATGTGTGTGTGTGAGTGTGTGTGTGTGTGTGTGTGTGTGCAGTGATTTCTGCCTCAAATCTAGGACGTCAAACTAGTGCTATTTATTTACACTTATGTCGCGAAAACATAAACGTTCTAGAAAACTGATTAATAATCTGTGTGTGTCCATCTGTGTGTGTGTGTGTGTGTGTGTGTGTGTGTGTGTGTGTGTGTGTGTGTATTTGTGTGTCTGCGACTTTTTTGATCACGTCCCATTCATTCCTTATGGGAAAGCTTACGCAGGTTTTCGCGAAAACGTGAACGTTCTGGAAAACAGATTAATAATCTGTGTGTGTCCGTCTGTGTGTGTGTGTGTGTGTGTGTCTATTGTGTGTCTGCGACTTTTTTGACCTCGTCCCATTCATTACTCATGGGAAAGTTTATGAGGATTTTTCGCGACTTACGTCGCGAAAACATGAATATTCTCTGTCTGTCTGTCTGCGTGTGTTTGTGTGCATGTGTGTGTGTGTGTATGTGTGTGTGTGTGTGCATGTGTGTCTGTCTGTCTGTCACTCTCTCTGTTGGCCCAGCTGATCTCGGTTGCTAGGTGACTGTTGGTGAGGGCCCGTAGCAACGGCCGCCCCAGGCTGATTTGAGACTGATTTCTGCCTCAAATCTAGGACGTCAAACTAGTTCTATTAAGTCAAAATCAAACATGAAATCGGCATTTTTTTTTCACGATCGAGCCAGAAAGGCCTTAAAGAAGACACTCATGAAGTTTCGTGTTCCTAGCTTCAGGAATGTGGAAATACAAGCGAGTTTAAAAAAGGTGCAGTTTGGAAAATCCTCGCCCCGATTTACATTGGAGTGAATGGGACTGTTGAGAGCTACTCTTGTCGGTTAGAGACAGTTAATTCAAAAACCGCAAATCCTACCGATAAAGTAGACACATCGAGAGAAAGAAGACACGTGTGGCTACAACTCTGGAAAATATCACTGTTTTTGAGTGACATTTGTGGCCGGGATCATGATGTAAACAGAAAATAGCAGAGGAAAATTTTGAGTTTCTGCCACTGTGTCAGTTGGCTCTCTCACTCTGCTGCACGAACATTCCGCCATACACACTCATTGAAAACCCTGAATTTTTCCAAAATCACTCACCGTCATTAAGGGGTCAGGGTTCAAAATCTATACATCGTAGGAAAAAAGTTCAAATACAACTCAAATAGACAAGACTTGTGTCTACATTTTAAAGTTTGAATGGTGTTTCTAGGTGAACGTATGCCAGAGCAGGAGATGTTTGAAAAACGTCGCAGATATGCAACTTTTTTGACCTTGTCCCATTCATTCCTTATGGGAAACTTATCGCAGTTTTTCGTGACTTACGTCGCAAAAAATTAATATTATGGAAAGCTGAATAATAGCACACCCTGTCAGATCGAGCCACACGTTTTGATATATTTTTTGTTTGTGTGCGCTCAACGGTGCGGGACAAGTTAGCGACAGAAAAACCTAGGATGGGGAATAAGAAGAGGCGCGGTGAGAGGTGTCCATAGTGGGCTGGCGAGCACAGCCCACTAATAAAAAGAGGCGCGAGCAATATCAATAGTGGGCTGCCGAGCACAGCCCACTAATAATAATAATAATAATACATATAATACTGAATAATAATGCTGACCAAAAAAGTTATCCCATAATGTTAGCTAAAGTTACCTACCATTCAAATCGGTCCACAGAGGCTATCTTTTTCTTCAGTTTCATTTTATGGTGACACCGGTTGCAGTTGACCTTCCCTCTCAGTATTTTTTTCTTTTGGCGCCATTCAATTAGTTTGAGGTGTTTCTTTGTGTTTTTTTTTGCCTTCTGTCAGCTCTCTCAATTTGGTTGCTAACTTTAACCCACGCATGCTGTGCTCCTAAAATGAACCTTGCAGCTAGGTGGATGGATATAATGGGCTATCCTGTTAAAAGTACTGTCCTTCCCGCCAGAAAACTCTACTCCTACATGACAAGCAGTTCGACTGTTCACGCGATAACTCATGAGTTCCAGTGTGCGCTAATGCTGCGTTCATGAAAACTCGGAACTCTGGATTTCCGCATTGAAAATTCCCATTTCCGTCTTCAAAGAGTTCCAGACATTGACATTAGACATTGTTGTGTGATGTCAGACAACTGATTCTCCAAGAAGTCTCTGAATTTCTCAAGTGGGAGCACCGACATTTGTGCTGTGTTCCAATATACATACTTCCATGAGTACACTTACACGTAGTACACTATGTGCACTTGCTAAGTACGCAGATTTCAGCCGGTGAGTGTTGTTCCAAATCACATACTCCGTAGTGCACTTACCGGAAATGACGACCGCGAAATCCGCCGCGGCTCGTCACCCGCCAAAAACATCCCTCTTTGAACGGTGAACAAAAGACGTTTACGACTAGACTTTTTAAAGATCCTATGGCTCCGTTAACCCTGGCAATGTGGAGAATGCGCCGACGCTGTCATCAACGGTACCTCCTCCTCCTGATGGCGACAGACAATGTAGGTGTAATTTAAACCTATTCTACGTCATGCATGTTATAGGTTATAGTGGGGTATTACTTTTGTGATTACGTTATTATAGTCGTGTCATGACATTATGATATAAATGATCAAGTTTAGTGTACTAGTACTACTAATGCTGTCTTTCTTAAAAGTTCTTACCATGTGAAGCCTTTATTCCTGAATTGAAAATGCGAACGTTTTACATACTCAGGTTACTGTGTGAAAATACACAAGATAACTTCAAAGAGGCTTTGTCATGCCTAGAACAATGTGCAGAATTACCTTGCTTTCTTAAGAAAACTGTCAATATGAAAATATTAAAATGTATAATAGGCAACATATTAGCAGTATTTACTGTACACAAAAGTTCCAACTGTAACCTAATAGGAGTGCAATGCAAAAAAGACAACACATCAACTTAAACATGACTGATTTTAATAAATTATACACAGAAGAATTAAATTAATTTCAATAAACTTCAATAATAAACAAATGATGATCAATGAATTAACACCCACTTTTTCTTACAGCCTCCCAACCCCAGGCGGTACTGTCAGCTGAATGCTACAGTGCCAATTATTCAGTTTTTTTTTGATGGCCAGAGTGACCTGCGAGTAGATTTTCGCTTGTCCAGGGGATCTTTTAATGCCCTCATGGAAGCCATGGGGGGTGACACAGATCACGGCTGGGACCCAGAGATAGCCTGCCTGGTATTCTTGTTCTGGTTGGCTAGTGGCACATCCTACCGTGTCGTCTCCCGGGCATTCGACATGCCACGGACATCGGTCCACCGTGCAGTCCACGCCACCAGTGCCAAGATTGCATCTCTGTTTGCCCAAACAGTCCACCATCCCAAAGAGGAGGAGTTGGTGACTGTGGGAGCAGGATTTGCCCGCATGGCAGGGTCAGCGGCCTTCAACAGGGTGGTTGGGAGCATCGACGGCTGCCACGTCCGGGTGAAGCCACCTGCCAATGATGCCGACTGCTACCTGAACCGAAAGCTTTTTTATTCAGTTCAGCTCCAAGCTGTGGTCGACCACACAGCAAAATTTATTGATGTGTGTGTGGGGTACACTGGGTCAGTGCATGACTCGAGGGTACTGAAGAACAGCCCACTGTACACAGAGAAGCAGTACCCTCCACCAGGTTACTGCCTCATCGGGGATGGTGGGTACCCCTGCCTGTCCTACCCCATAACCCTGATGACCCCGTACCGTCAGCCTCTCAGAAGCCAGCAGCAGGCAGCATACAACAGCCGGCTGACAAAGGCCCGAGTAGTGGTGGAGCGGGCCTTTGGGATCGTGAAGACCAGGTGGAGGTCCATATTTTTGAAGGCGCTGGAGGTGGACGTCCTGTTCGTCCCGGAGGTCATCCTCTGCTGCACCATCCTGCACAATATTTGCTTGAGCCGGGGAGACGTGCTGGACCCTGAGGATGAAGAGGAAGCCATGGCTGGAGCAGCAGAGGAAGAGGATCCAGGACGGGAGAAAGCACCTCCAGGCACCGTCTCTGGAGCTGAGGAGAGAAACAGAATGGCAGCGCTGTGTTATGCACCTGACCACGATTACATTTAATTAAATAATTTGGCCAATTTCAACACCTGTGTATTCATTGATTAATTTATTTACAAAACATAAAACATTCAAAACAACATGAGTACAACATAACATAATATAACTTATTATTTAAAAACATATGAACAGTGTGAACAGTGACAGCGAACACAGAAACTATAACTATAATCTAAAATAACTAATATTTTGTAATTAAAAAAAAAAAAAAGCTCATTTCGGGTGCAGCCTCTCTAAAATGGCCAGGAAGCGGTCATCCCTGGCTGCAGCTTCCCGGTCCCTCCTCTCGTCTCTCGCTCTGACCTCCTGCCTCCATCTTTCCTCCCTAGCCACTGCCTCCTGGTGCCACCTCTCCTGCCTCTCACTCAGCTCTCGATGTCGCCTATCCTCTCTCTCCTCCCTCTCTGCTGCCTGCTTGGCCTGCTCTGCCTCTCTCCTCTCCTCTCTCTCCCTCTCCTCATCCTGCATTCTCCTCCACTCCTGTTCATCTTGGCCCCTCAGCTCCTGAAGCACCTCCACAACATCCACCCGCCGCCTTTTTGGGGTGGACGCTGTGGAGGTTCTGGTGGCTGTGGGTGTCAGACTGCCCTCCTCAACTGCCTCCTTGTGACCAGCCGGTGTAGTCACAGAGGGGGGTGTTAACACCACCGCGCCCTGGGCACACGTGGCAATGAGGACAGGTGGCGTCACAGACGGCCTGTCCCCAATTGCCTCGTGCATGAGCTCAAACCACTTCCAGGACGCGGCAGTGGTCTCACCCCCCTCTGTGCTTACTCCAGTGGGGGGGTTCTTAAGATCCTATGTAGTACGAAGAACAACAACAAAACACACAAGTTTTATGATCACTTTCAAAAAAAAAGGAAAAGTTTATTAATACTTTTCCACTTTTTCAGTTCAAGTGCTATATAGAAATAACTGCTCAGAGAATCTATAAAGCTGACAAGGACATAAGGCATGATGTGAACACAGACAAAACTAACCAACCTTATATTTCTGTTTCAGGTTCTCCCACTTCTTTTTAAGGAAAGAAGTGGTGACCCTCCCCACCAGTCCTCTCTCTTCTAGAAACACTCTGGTTAACGTGTGATAGGGGCACATGAACGCAATAGTATAAGTTGTATAACAAGCGATTTAGCAGAAACATTTGATATGAATATTGTTAAACTATCAATCAACTATAAATAAAACGTAAGCCGAACGTATGCGCTTACTTGTATCCAGCCGCGTTCGTGGCTCTGCCTCCACTAAACACTTTCGTGTTTTCGACACGCCACCGCACGAAACGGGCCGTGTCCTCATCAGTCCCTATAACGAAAAACAAGATAAGCCTATAAGAATAGACTATAGTTTGTGACCTAAGGTACACCAAACTTAGGTTTCACGTTTCCATACCGCAGGGTAGCTAGTGCAAACGTGTGATCACAAAAAACACATCTAGCGTAATGGCACGTCTTCAAGACCACTAACGTTACTACTCTTCTGTGCAAATATATGGTAAATAACGTAACCTAGGCAATACCTTTGTTTGCTGCATATCGAGTTAGCTGCTTACAGCTTGTTAGCCTTGTTAGCCATTAGTTAGCTGCTAATGGCTGACAAGCTGAAGTATGCTAAATCGGACGATAACAACAACCGTAACCACAAGCGAAGTTTTAGTACAGTTAAAAGAACTATTGTAGAGGCGATTGCAAAATGTAAATATGACCCACTTACATTTGTAAAGTTCCGGAGCTGCAGGCGCCGTGTTCGGACTAGCCATCTTGAAAATAACTTTTTCCGAGCTGAGCGCCTCTGCCTGGCTCCGCCTCTTCCTCTACGTAGATAAAATGGCGGCCGTTGAGTGCGTATAGTGTACATCGATGCACACTCAACGTTTTTGCCGTTTTGAGGGCAACATCCGAGTCCTTTAAGTACACTTCTTTTCGCCGCGATCGCGATCGGAACACCCTACGTACTCAAACTAAGTACAGTAAGTACGGTAAGTATGGATATTGGAACACAGCACTGGTCGGTGCACTTTTTAAAGTAGGAGGTCGGAAAAGCCTGAGTTCCGAGTTGGCTTGAACGCAGCATAACTTTTTCTTGGCGTGCACCGACCGCTCAGACCGTGGCATCCAGGGTGAAGAAGCACGACATGTGCCTCAAGATGGATGAGCTTGACATCTCGCCACCTCACAAGACCAGGCTAAACACACAGAAGAAAAGAGCGGAAAAAGGAAATTCTTCTGGAAAACATGGTAAGATTAACTACATTTAACAGTTAGCTCTTAATGTTAATTTTATGACACTTTTTTGCAAAGTTCACATTCTGACAAAATGTCAACTTTGCAAAAAAATGGTGTCATATTTGATTTAGTGACACTTGAATAATGGAGAAGAAGAAGTTTATATCGATACATTTCAAAGACTGACTTCTCAGTCATGTAACTGAAAGGGTGTGTAGAAGCTAATGCTTATATGCCTACACCTAGTAGAGGCTGACATTTTTTTGGGAATCCCTTGGGTTTCACTAGTCATCATGGGATTGGGATGGGGCAGGATTATTTTTGTGGGAGTGGGATGGGACAGGAGTGAAAATCCACTCCTTACTTAAATTTCAGCCCCTCATTTTAGAAATATATACTCGTCACAAAAAAAAGAGAATCACACTGCGCACAAATCTGAAAGTAATAATATAGAATCTGTAAAGTTAAATTTCACTAATAACATGAAATTATGTATTTATAACAACATTAATGACAACATTCATCAAGATTCCTTCATGTGCTCTGTCATGTCTATGATAGTGTCATGTCTCATCACCCTTCAAATAAAGTGTTACTGCTAACGTTAACATTAGGGAAGGAAGCTGGGATACACACCATAATTTAACCAGTCACATTTAGATACTTTTGGAATTGCTATGTTCTGCTCTAAATAGGTGATAAGACTACATAGGCCCCATCTGCCAAAGCTGCCATGGACACCCTGAGAAAGGAAAGGGACAAGTGGAAAGCACATGCTGAATTCCTGGAGGAAAAACCTTCAGATGCAGGACTCCGCTCTCTGATGGTGAGTGAAGATTCTAGGCTACTTTAATATTTTAATAAAATGGTCTAGGTATACTAGAACTGATATAAAAGAGTGAGTGTGAATATGGCTGAGAAAAAAAAATCAACAGAGCCCACACACAGACTGTGTCTGTGTTTATGCACCTACATAAACATACTATTCCACTCATCTAATAGGTGAGCGGAGGCTTTCTTTTGGTCAAGAAAAAACATCAATTTTCACACACAAATACCAAGGCCATTTTATGGTGTTCAGCTTTATTATTGCTATGCATTTATAGCAATGGTGCAAATTTGGACATGAGGCCAAAGAGTGTATGTTTTTTAAATGAACTCTCATTGTTCCAAAAACAATAATGCATCAAAATCAATATTATCAATTATTGAAATAGTCAATGCTGTAATATCTTCATCCCAAATACTTTGAACCTAATTTTTGTAAAATATTGCATATTTTGTGATTTTTCCACTGAAAAAAAAACAGGGGTTGTAAAAAACGATTTAAAAATTATAATAAACTTTGTATCGATGGCTAGGTCTGAAGTTGTTGAGAAGATTTGATGTGGTGACAGTGAGATTAATTTTAATTTATTACATTTTTATTGCACTTTTATGAGAGGGTAGTCAATGAGGTAAATTTGGACATAAGTGTAAAGAGTGTATATTAATTTTAAGGGATGCTCAGGGGTTAAAGGATGATGGGTGTGTACGCTGTGGGTGCAAAAGTTGTGTCATAGCTGTGTTTGTTGTTGTAGGTGTTTGTATACAATAAGCAATCAAGCTGATGTAATCAACTATTAATCCTTGCATCCATTGCTTTAGCAAATCTCAAGGGGGCTCAACAGTCCAGAAGAGAAGACAGTGATGATGAAGCAATGGGGGGATCTGAGATGCAGTATGACAGTGAAGACGACAGTAAGGACGACTCTGAGTCCAGCTCTGATTCGTCAGAGAGTTCCGATTCATCGCTAGATAGAAAGAGGAAGATTTTTTTGATTTTTAACAGCACTTTATTTACAATTGTTTTAAAAACCAGCAAACATTTATATAATCAATGAGTCAGTTGAGGAATGATGCAAATTTTACTTCTCCACCGGTCACCCGGCACAGCAGCTCCTCATGAGCCCACTGTTGTTCGAATACATCTATATTCCCTGTGATCCTGTGGAAACAAAACTCCAGCCTCAGTCTGGCCTTCACGTTGTGCCTCCACGGGGTCAAGAGTCGGCCCACCCTGCAGTTTGTCCCTTCGAGTCAGGTAGATTGACATTTTAGCTCCGTCAATTAAAAAGTTTAGGAGCTGACACTTTACTTTTTCTGTTTTTTTAAAACCAACTCCACAGATAAAAACGGGGGCAGTAAACAGGACACCAAAAAGGTTAAAAACACGGGTTAAAACACTAAAAATCTCTGCCAATCTCCTGCACTCAGTAAAAACATGAACACAAATGTTCTCGGTCAGCCCGCAGAATGGGCACTCATTTAAAACGCTGCGATTAAGAACAGATAAAAAGGCATTGGTTGCAATGGCACCATGTAAAATCCTCCACTGGAGATCTCCGGTTCTCTTTTTTAGAGGAGGTTTGTACAGTGTTCTCCACTGAGGGCTCAACCCGCCCAGCCTCTCAGTCCACACACACTCTGCTCTGTCACACAGCCGCGTTCTGTGAATAGTTTTTACACAACTTGTGTACAGAGTCTTTTTTTTCTGTCTTGTGCAGGCTTAGTTTTTTTTTATTGTTGTGCTTCAATAAGGGGGCCTCTGAGCTCCGTGAACCCAGGGCACAGGTGGATCTCTGGGTAGGGGTCTTTAGGGTCGGGCTCGGCTTCTCCCCTGCTGTGCTTGATGAGAAGGACTTTCTCCCTCTCGGTCAGCCTCTTCCTCCAGAGCTCCAGGCTCCTCTGTATCAGGCGGACAGAGCGCACCCCCAGCACCGAGCTCAGAGCCCGGCTGTCTGCCAGCGCCGGTCCTGCTGCGTCTACCAGCTGCCTCAGATAGACAATGTTTGACCTGCACAGCGCCCCCATCAGCCCAGGCACGGTGCTGCAGCACACGTCCAGCCTGGCACCACAGATGAGAGGCTCCTTTAACAACCAGTGCAGAGAGTCACATTTTTCACTTCTTACACTTTTAAACAGCGCCCAGGATTTAAAAGCACCCTGATAAAAAGGAGGTAACCCACCTAACTTTAGGAATTTAAAATCAGTTAAAAACAGAGTAGCATCCAGCCCCAGGTTATTGACACGCCTGAGTATGCAGCTGGCCACGTCTCTCCACACCAGATCCTCAGGTCCAGTCAGGTATTTCTGAATGAACTGGATCCTGAAGGTGGCTGTTCTACTGGCCAGGTGGACCAGGCCCTGGCCCCCCTCATCTCTGGGTAAAAACAACACCGCCTGTGGAACCCAATGCTTTTTACTCCAGAAAAAACTGACCATCTTAGCCTGGATTTGAGCAATGAGCCCTGATGGAGGGTCCAGACAGGCGAGCCTGTGCCATAATAGAGAGGCCACCAGGTTATTCAATACTAGGACCCTCCCTCTAAAAGACATTTGTGCATGTATCCATCTCCACTTAGCTATTTTGTTGTCTATCTTTTCTGTGATGTTTTGCCAGTTTTTCTTTTCTATGTCACTGTTTCCTATGTGTATACCGAGATATTTTAATCCTTCTCTTTTCCATGTCAGGCTTTGAGGGAGAACAGGGAGGCCCTCTCTCCACTCGCCCACAGCGAGGGCCTCGCTCTTCCTCCAGTTCACCCTCGCAGCCGACACAAGAGAAAACTTATCAATTACAGAATTTAAAACACACACATCCCGTTGATCTTTGATAAAAACAACGACATCGTCAGCGTAAGCAGATAAAACAACGTTACTGTTAAAACCAGGTAAAACCAGGCCTTGAACAGATGATCTTATCTTTTGCAGGAGGGGTTCCAGGGAGAGTGCATAGAGCATCCCCGACAGAGCGCAGCCCTGCCGGACACCTCTATACACTCTAAAAGGAGCACACAAGCCACCATTAAACTTCAGCACACTCTCAATGTCACTGTACAGCACCTTGATCTTGGCTATGAGACCAGCGCTGAACCCAAACCTCTCCATGACTTCCCACAGGAAGTTGTGTTCAACGCGGTCAAAAGCCTTTTCTTGATCTAATGAGATCAACCCAGTGTTTATGCCTAATGAACTGGAGACCTCCAAAACATCCCGAATGAGGTAGATATTATCTACCATAAACCTGCCGGGCACACAGTACGTCTGGTCCCGGTGAAGAAGCTGCTCCATAGTTCCTCTCAGTCTCTTGGCTAAGGCTTTTGACAGTATCTTGTAGTCCGTGCATAGGAGAGAGACAGGACGCCAGTTTCTGATATCCTGCAGGTTTCCTTTTTTTGGCAAGAGGGTGATGACAGCTCTGCGACAGGACAGAGGTAGTGACCCAGCCTCCAGGCTCTCATTGAAAACATCCAAGATGTCTTGGGCCAAGATATTCCAAAAAGCCTTGAAGAACTCGACTGTGAGTCCGTCGATTCCTGGAGCCTTCCTCCCCTGCATGCTCTGCAGCGCAGCATACAGTTCTTGCTGGGTCAGTCGGCTGTCGAGCTCTGAATTTGCCTCTCTGGACATTTGAGGAAGTCCACCACAGACCTCGTCCATCAGTTCTTTGTTGTTTTCATATTCAGTTTCAAACAATGAGGCATAAAACTCCACAGCTCTTGTTCTGATCAGGCCCGGCTCCGTCAGCTCTTGTCCTGTCGCAGAGAGCAGAGAGTGGATCTGCCTCCTCTGTCCTTGTCTCCTCTCCAGGCCAAAGAAGAAACTGGATGGAGCATCCATCTCCGAGATGTTCTGAACCCGGGACCGGACCAGTGCACCTTGTACTCTAGTGTCCAGCAGGTTGGCTAAAGTAACCTTTTTAGTCTTGAGGATTTCAATATATCCTCGATCTCCTGTGGACTCACTCAGACACTCGAGATCCACAATATCAGTCTCCAGATCTCTGATAGATCTGGTGATGTCACGTGTGACATTGAGCGTGTGCTGCTGACATAGAAGTTTAATTTGTACTTTTCCATGGTCCCACCACTGTCTCAGACTGACAAACTCGGTTTTTTTCTGTCTAAAATCATTCCAAAAATAGCTAAAAGCCTCTCTGAAAGATTTATCAACAGTTAAAACAGAGTTAAAATGCCAATAGGCGCTTTTAGGTAAAATGTTTCTGATAAAAACGTTACATAAAACCAAAGAATGGTCTGTAAAACCAACTGGTAAAATTTTACACGTTTTTACAACACCGATTTTATGTTTAAAAACATAAAAACGATCCAGTCTAGCCAAAGAGATTCTATTTTCTCTAACGTGGGACCATGTGTACTGTCTGCAGCCTGTGTGCATCCTTCTCCATACGTCCACCAGGTCACAGGAGGAGACCAGCTGCCTCAAAGCATGCTGGGATACCGGATGAGGCTCTGCATGGTTGCGATCTAAAATCTCATTTTCAGTACAGTTAAAATCCCCACCCATGAATAAATAATCCTCCGAGTCACAGCTGCTTAAAACATCATTTACCTTTTCAAAGAAGTGTTTCCTCTCTGTACCGTTGTTTGGAGCATAGATGTTGATAAAAACCACATTAAAATGTTCAAAACGAGCTTTGACTAAAAGGCACCTCCCCTCCACAACATGTTTGACCTCCTGAGAGGCGGGAGTAAAACCTCCAGAGAACAGGAAGCCCACTCCTCCACTGAGGGTGGTGTTATGGCTTAAAATGACTTCTCCTTCCCATTCTCTGCTCCAGTCTGCTTCGTTTCCAACATCACTGTGTGTTTCTTGTAAAAAGAGGACATCAATGTGTTTCAGTTTTGTCATTTCAAACACTACTGCCCTCTTTCGTGTCTCTCTGGCACCATTGACATTCAAGCTGCCTATTTTAAAAACATCCATAATAATGGGGATGTTAAAAACAAGACTAAAAACAATCAATGAAATAAATAAAAATAAAATCTGTTCATTCATTGTCATTAATAATCAAGTTGTTTTCTGACTTTATTGATCAGTTTTTTAAGTCTGTAAACCTCCTGGTCTGTCAAGTCTGACTCGTATCGGTATTTTACAACATGTCTCATTGAGTCATAAAAACCCTGTAAATCAGGGAAGCGATGTTCTAAATTCATGTTTCTCAACCCTTTGGTCTGCTGTAAAAAAGACTTCACGACACTTGCAGGATACACCTGAGCAGCAGCCTGCTGAGTGTGAGACAGGACACTGCTGTCAGACACACATCCCTCACTGTCGCTGCTGTCATACATAGCTGCCCTGTTCTCTGCAGTGCTCGGTTTACCAACTAGACGACCAGCTTTACCTCCCACCACCACAGTCACCATGTTCCTCCTCTTGTTGCACTGCTTAGAAGGAGCAGGCACCAACACAGCCCCACCGGCCTCCATCTCTTCAGCTACTGTGTTCTCCTCACCCAGCTCACCTGTCAGCTCACCTGTCAGCTCACCTGTCAGCTCACCTGTTTCACACAACTCACCAACGACTTCAATCTTTTTACCTAGCTCACCTGCTACTTTACCTTTTTCACTTGGCTCACCTGCAGCCTCGCCTGCCTCTTCCTCACCTGGTTCACCTTCCTCCTCTAGTTCACTTGTTATTTTGTTTCCCTCACCCACTTCACCAGAAACCTCGCCTGCCTCTTTCCCTCCACCAGTTTCACCCTCATCCTCGCCCAGCTCATCCGTCACTTTACCTGAAGAATCACCTGACACCTCATCCTTACCTGTCGCCTCACTCGTGTCATCCGTCACCTCCCCCCTCTCACCACTCACCTCAGTGCTCTCTACAGCCTGGCTCTGCATCTCCTCCACTTGTTTTTTTGCAGCCCCTGCATCTTTTTTCCCCCCCGCGGCACCAGCCCCCTCGCCGGCCACCGCGGCCGCGCGCCGCACCGCTGGAACGGGTCGACCGACGGAAGCGGCAGCGGCCCGCCCCCACACAGGAGCGGACGGCCCAGCGGCGGCGGCGGACGCCCAGCGGCGGCGGTAGCCGCCGGCCCCGCGGTCGCGCCCGCAGCGGCCGGAGCGTTTCGGCCAGGACAGGCCCTGATTAAATGTCCCTCCTGACCACATCCAAAACACTTTACAGTGGATGATGTTGCGAATAAAATGTAGTCAAAATCATCCACACGGACTCTGAACCGGTAGTCAAACTCTTCATCCTTGTTGTTGAGTATCATGAAGAGCTGTCTGCGATGAGACACAACATGTCTCAGCAGCGGAGATTTACAGCCCAACAACACCTTTCTTATCAGTGACACCACCTTTCCATGTCTGGACAGCTCTTTTATCAGGAAATCATCACTAATAAAAGGTGGCACGTTTGATAGAGTGATTTTTGTGGCCGGCAGTATCAGCGGTGTCACTGGCTCAAACATCCCATTCACCACTAACCTGTTCACCTGTTCCACCTTTTCAAGGAACAGAACCACCGCACTGTTCATGCGGGCAGTGGACTTCACAGAGCCGTGCCCGATGATCTCACCCACAGCCAGAGCAACCTCCTCCACACTACACGGGGAGCCGGCTCCGGTTTTGATGCCGTGCTTCCGTGTCAGCGCGGAGAAGCCGCTGCTGGACGCCATCCCAGCTCCTCAGAGCGGGCTGACAAACAAAAGACACACAAACACTAAGCTAACCGAGAAAAACAACAATAAAAGACACTAAACTAATACAACTATATTCATAAACACACTACACTGAAAAAAAACCCGAAAAAAAAGGGTAGAAATAGAGAAAAAACACTCAATTTCGTTCCGCTCCTTCACACACTCTCCCTTCAAATAAGAAGAAGAAGAAGAAGAAGAAGGGGAAAGGGAAGAGAAAGAAGAGTGGGAAGAAGAGAAAGAATAAGAAGGAGAAAAAGGCGAGGAAAAGTAAACATTGCTCTCGCCAGCGGGGTTATGTAAAGCGTATTTCTTGGCTGGCTTGGGCTGTATGTTCTGTTGTCCCTACAAGTAGATTAATCACTCATCACATGCTGATAGAGGGGTGTACTAGAAGGACCAGTACAGTCCAAATCTATGTTAGTTTCCAAAAGTTATTCACCCCAAATGTGTCCATTTTTATTTAGCATTTCCCCCTCCTTTTTTCTTAATTTAGTCTTTGCTAATTCCCTGTGTGTCATGGTGTTTCCTCACTATCCATGTACCTTGTGAGTTGGTGAACTTGTGCCAGAAAACCCCTTTCTACACTGTGTTGAGGTGTCACATATGGGATCAGTGTGTCCCGCGGCACATTGAACATTGACAATATAATACAGTGATTGTGTTTTTTCTTCTCATCAATCTCCTGATCCAAATGATACATTCCTTCTTGTTCTTATGTGTTTATATTAGTTGGAGGACCAGGTGATGTGGTGAAGAGGTACGAGGAAGCCCTTGCCATTTTCCAGACGGGGAAGAATATAGCTAAATCCTTCGAGAAGTATGGAGTAGACAGACTTACTATTATGCAGACTGCAGCGATTGCTGAGCTCGCAATAGCTGCTCCAGAAGAATATGATCAGGTGGAGAAGGGGGGGACGGTGGCAGACTTTGCTAAAAGATGCGAGGAGGTTATAAAGGACAACCAAGTCATTTCTGCTACAATAAATAAAATGAAGGATGATAGACAGTGGGCTAGATAGATAAACTAGACTGACCGGGGGAGCGGACAGGTAGACTGATAGACAGTGTAGAGACTAACAGACATTGGGAGACTGACAGACAGGTGGGAGACAGCAGAGAGACTGACAGGGATAGACAAACAGACAGACAGACAGTGGGGAGACTGACAGGGGGTCAGTGAAAGACTAAAAGGGGGTAGACAGTGACACAAGTAGATTGACATACAGGGAGATTGACAGATTGGGTAGATTGACAGATTGGGTACAAGGGCGTAGAATTGGGTAGGGACGCTAGGGACACGTCCCTACCAATATTCAGCCGCTACTGTGTAGTCACTATCAATACAACCGCTGTCCGTAGTGTTTAGTCAATGATTATGGCACACAAAGGGTTAAATGTCGGTCTCTGCTAGAAGTCCCGCCTCTAACCTAAATATCGCTCCCTGATCGGCTGCCGGTTTCTCGCTAACTTACATGTGATTGACCGGATGAGAGGCAGTGCATGTTATCTGCAACTGCGAGTGTAAGTTGTCAACATGTTCGGCATTTGTTCTTCCTGGGTCACGTCAGCTAGACGGATTTTAATATCAGTGGTGTCATTAGGGTCCGGGCAGCTAAGCTGCCAGGACACTATTGTATTCCGAGGAATTCTTTCTTCTTTAGGGCCCGGGCAGCTAAGCTGCCAAGGACCCTTTTGTATTCCTAGGAATTAGGGTCCGGGCAGCTAAGCTGCCAAGGACCCTATTGTATTCCTAGGAATTCTTTCTTCTTTCTTCTTTCTTCTTTCTTCTTTAGGGACCGGGCAGCTAAGCTGCCCCATGCCGCTTTACACCAAACTTTACAGAAATGTCCGGCCCCATGCCAGATTTACTTAATTCCAAGGACATGTCAATATTCCTCCTGGGGGGGCACAATAAGTGTTTAACTTTAAAAACTTCAAAAATACCTACAAAATCAACAGTACAGTTTTTAAAACTTTCACCAAACTGTAGCCCCAATACTGCTGAAACTTTAGTCCACTCAAACTCATTACAAATTATGAAGTCCATCACTCAGTTTTTTTCGAAACCTGTAAAATTTATAAAGCCTATCTCCTGCCACAATTTTTGCCTACAGTGCATGAAAATGTTTGACTGTGAACACTACTGTAAACATATACCTGCGAATTGATAAATAAATCTCCAATGTTCATGAACAAATTTAACATTTTTTAGAGTCATGGTAGATGTTTGACCCATGGGAAGTATGACTGATTAAATATCAGAATGTTACCTAAAAAACTGAATTTTTGAGAACATTTTGAATTCGGCTCTCATGTGAATAATTGCAGTCAATGCAAGCAGCATTTTAAACATCAGTTATTCACTTATGGAGCAAATCAATCATTTTTAAAAACAAATTACCAACATCTCCATGCTGTAATATGTGTATTTTCGTCTTGATAACTGAATTTTTTACAGTGGTTTCAAATCTGCCTGCACAACAGTGAATGGCTTACTCAATTTGTGAAGCCACTGTTGTATTGCCACTTGCAAATTAACTCAGAGCGATAGATGACAGTCTTTGGTTCCAGAAGTTGTGAGTTCAAGCCACAAGTGGTCCAAAATGAACATTGTTGTCAACTGTCTTGTCTTCCTGTTCTCCTGTTTGTTGCTCAGAATTGCCTAAATTTGCCAAAAATAGCCCGGACCCGACCCATAGCTGCGCAGCAGCTATAATTAGGGTCCGGGCAGCTGAGCTGCCAAGGACCCTATTGTATTCCTAGGAATTCTTTCTTTCTTTCTTTCGTCTCTCTTCCAAGGAAGTCATACTTCCCATGGGTGAAAACTCACCAAACTTTACAGAAATGTCCGGCCCCATGCCAGATTTACTTAATTCCAAGGACATGTCAATATTCCTCCTGGGGGGGGGGGCACAATAAGCCTTTAAATTTAAAAACTTTAAAAATACCTACAAAATCAACAGTACATGCCACAGTTTTGAAACTTTCGCCAAACTGTAGCCCCAATACTGCTGAAACTTTAGTCTACTCAAACTCATTACAAATTATGAAGTCCATCACTCAGTTTTTTTCAAAACCTGTAAAACTTATAAAACCTATCTACTCCCACAATTTCTGCTCAATTGTCACCAAACTTGCTAGAGAGCATCTTCAGACCGTCCTCCACAAAACTTGTTTCTCGGATTTTTGATTGATCAAAAATCAAGCCTACAGTGCATCAAAATGTTTGACTGTAAAGAGTACTGTAAACATATAATATCAAATTCTTGCTAAATACATTTTCAATCTTCCTGAGAAAAAATTGAGAATATTTTGGAGTCATGGTTAATGAAGTTTGGCAAATATCAGAATTTTATCTCAAAAACTGAATTTTTCAGAACATTTTGAATTCTGCTCTCATGGGAACAACTGGAGTCAATGTAAGAGTGGCATTTTTAAACATCCAATTTTCTCTTATGAAGCAAAACACTTAGAGTTAAAAACAAATCACCAACATTTCCATGCTGTCAAGATGCAATTTATGTATTATCAGATTTTTGTTCAGGTAACATATTTTCTGACATTTTGACCATTTTTGAAATCTGCTGTAGGAGACAATACCTTAATAGTGATGTGATTTAATTTACTGGCAATCAATTATATTCATAGACGGTGCACCACCTCTGATATTTGATTTATTTGATTTCTAAGACTAACTCGGAGGGAATTAGTCAAAATATCAACTGTCCAAGTTTGGCAGTCAGGAAAATTTATCAGTCTTAAATAGGTCTGTTGAACTTCAGATCCTTCATTTAATCTCCTATTCTGAAGCAGTGAATTCTTTCCACGATCCCATCGATTTCCCACTTCAAATTAAACGTGCACAGACAATGACATAAGATTAAATATGTTTATTAACTAAATAAATGCAGATTAAATGACATGAGGTAATGATTAAAACAGGTGACAAAGTAACAGAAATTGTAACGACTGTGAAATGAATTATTGATTGGATGGATTCCAGACAATGGTGGATTTTAACGTACGGACCGTTAATTCGCTACGGGATTAATTTATAACGAGGTTGTATGAGAGATGTCTTTGAATTCACGGTATATATATTTGAAGCTTTCACAAAACACCAACTCTGATTGCATTCATGTGTGACTCTTGTAGTGTGTGGAGTTTTCCAAAATCCGGATTCTCTCAGTCAGCTCCGTCTCAGCCCGGATGCAGATGTAGAGGCGGTATAGCCACTGGATGATGACACGGCGGCTTTCCCGATGACGTCGTTTACCGGCACAGCGGGGATTCCGTCTGGGTGCTCCGAGGCCTGTCGGCTTCGAATCGCTAGGAAGTGATGCCGACTCGGGTAGAACGTCCTCTGCCCAGCGAAGTGTCTCGCTTGAGAACGTTAAGGCAGCCAGGGCGAAGTTGGCTGACAATTCTTTGGCTGCAGGCTATCTTTCTTCACGGCTTCTTGAGCAGCTAAACTGCACCGACTTTGTAGTGCTAAGCACTTATCAGAGTCTCAGTAAAATTGGTGATTATGGAGCTCCGAATATATATTAACTTGACTTCTTGCGCACAATAACTGGGAAAGAAACGCTGGCCGGACAAACTTTACCTATTACTAAGTACAAGAAAACAAAAATGACTTATTTGGCTTGAATACGATACGTTAACGATTTGTAATAATACAAAAAGAATCAATTTCGTTATTGCTTAGATTTCAAAGAAAGATCTTTTCAAAATAAAAGCTCGTCTCACTTGAAGAGCAGTCTTTACAAGTCTCTCAGATCTCCGGAGATTTCTAAGTCTCGGAGCCTCAAAAATCTAGCAAAGTACAAAAGTAAATGGAAAAATGAAGAAGTTACGCATAAAAAGTATCGAACGAAAATAGTGTATAAAGTACAAAACGAGGAGTGAAAAACGAAGAAGAGGCAAAAAGAAATTAAAAAGAAAGAGAGTGAGCGGCGGGACGCGTGAGCTTTTATGTTTTAACCGAGGGCGGAACCGGGGACGGCCTGGTCACGTTGCTTCCTCCGGTGACGTCACAGCTCACGTTACCGACTTCTTACTTATTGAATCAAATTAAGGCTTTGATAAGTTTTCGAAATCGGCTTGACTATATGCAATATACAGAACATAATTGAAATTGCCTAATATGCAAAAGAGAAATTATTGGTTATACTACAACACAAACACAGACACACACGTCTCAGAGGCACTGATGGCTTAAACATATTTCATACATTGACAACTTATATCTCATAGACCTGTATTAGGGTAAAAAGAAAGTCTAAATACTTAGAATAGATCACATTCCGTTAGTATTGGCCTTTGAAGATTGTACCAAAACTTACCAGGAGGTGGCACTGTGGCTTCATCAAGAACTCAGACATTAAAAATCAAAATTGGGGTTAGAGTTAGGATCACATCTAGAAAATAAGAAACATATGAAAGTGTAGGTCTGTTCCTGCTGATGAAGAATATATTTGATACAGGTGCAAATCAACACTGCAGACAAGGAACATAGACCTACATACATACATATACCAAGAAATAAGTCACAAAAACAACAGCAAAGAAAAAAGAGAACAAAACAAACAAGAAAAAAACAATATATATATAAATAAATAACAATAATTATGCATGTAAGCACATGAACACACTCCAACCATTACACAAATTAATTTCATTACTATGTACAATTGGCAGAGACAAATCATAACTAAAACAATAAATAAATAACACACAACACCTGCACATTTTATAGTCCCCTGACCCTCCCCAACCCCCTCGCACAGATCTTTCTCCTATTTTCAAACCATGCTGGTTGTTTCAGGTAAATACATAAGAATGTTGAATAATAATAAGTTAAATCATAGCTCGAGCTACCTCGAGTGCCTCCTTCCTTGCATTGAGCTCCATCTGACCTGCTCCATTCATCTGGGCAACAGAGAGCTCCAGGGATAGCAACTCTATTAAAAAATAAGTCCATTGAAGCATAGAAAGTGAATGCGGTGGTTGCCACCTAACCGCTAACATCTTTTTAGCCATTGTACATGCAGAAAGCCACAGCAGCCTTTGCATATGGTTAAGGTTTTGCCCAGAATCATCATTTAAGAGCATACATTTTGGAGAGAGGTCAATCTCTAAGCCAAGTGCATTGTAGAGATGTTTTACTATTTGTTGCCAAAAATTTTGAACTGATGGACACTCCCACATGATATGCAAGAAAGTCCCTATTTGACTCAAGTCACATAGATTACAATTTGGAGAAGGAGATAACTTAATCATGAAACGCCGTTTTGGTGTTAAATAAGTGCAATACAGGAAGTTGAGATTAGTTAACTTATTATTTAGGTTTTGGGAGGAATAAGCATAGTTGCTCCATACTCTATGCCAGTCTCTAGATGTTTCAGGGCAGTCCTTATTCCACACATTTGTTATCGCTAAAGGGGTCTGCATATGTTCCAACAAACTATTATAAATTACAGAAACGTGACCTTTAGGTAGCCCTGATATTTTCTTAAATAATTCCATTATTGGATGATTAAGAGGTTTCCTATCAGTCAAAATACCTGCTGCTCTTAAGGCAGAACGTAATTGTAAATATAAAAAGAAGGAATTTGATGACAGTTTAAATGTTTCACTCAAATCCTGAAAACTTCGTAACCCATCGTCATTCATAATGTCTCCTAAACTGTGGATTCCTGCTTTAGACCACTGAGGTGAGATGAAGTGCTCCCCACCAGACTTAAGAAGGCTGTTATAGAATACTGGAGTGCGTGCGTGCCATTTTGATGTCCAATTGTATATTCTTTCTATTTTCCTGAAATTTTGAATTGCACTGGCTATTACTGAACCATACTCCAGTTTGCATTTATTTACAGAGAGACCTGAAAACAAACAATCGTTTAAAGAAGCAGGTGCCACCAGATTCTTCTCAATGTTAAGCCATGGAGGTGAAGTTTTCTCACTAAACCAATTTAACAAAGGACGAATAGTAAGGGCGTGGAAGTAAAGTTTGAAATTAGGGACTGATAAACCTCCTGACTCCTTCTTTCTTTGTAAATTAGTTAACTTTATTTTTGATCGTCTGCCTCTCCATAAAAACCTAGTAATAATGCTATGTATTTTTTCCCAATATCTTGGAGGAGGTGCCATAGGAAGCATATAGCTACAAAAATTAACTCTAGGAAGCACATTCATTTTAATTATTGAAATTTTACCAGACAGAAATATAGGTAGCTTCTGCCATCTTTCCAGGTCTTGTCTGACCATACTAAGGGTGTTATTATAATTCTTAGTAATTGTTTTTTGTAATGATGTAAATACATTTATTCCTAAGTATTTAAAGTGAGATACTACTGGGATACTGAAATCTATACATTCCTCCTTGCTCGCAGAATTCAATGGTAAAAGAGAGGATTTAGACCAGTTTATCTTATAGCTGGAGACATAACTAAACTGTTCGAATATATTAAGGATGTTTGGAAGAGAGTACTTAATATCAGAAAAAAATAAAAGGACGTCATCAGCAAATAAGGATATATGATGCAAAGTGGATTTTATTTTTATTGGTGTAATGTTTGGAGATAACCTAATGGACTGTGCCAAAGGCTCCAATGATAATATAAACAGCACTGATGAAATCGGATCACCCTGCCGACTGCTCCTGCTTAATTGAAAGGGAGGAGAATGTATATTACCTGTAACTACACTAGCTGAAGGATTTGCATAAATAGTTTTGACCATGTTAATAAAATTTGGCCCCAAACCCATGGAATTCAATACAGACCATAGAAAAGACCACTCAAGGCGATCAAAGGCCTTTTCTGCATCAATTGACAAAATGGCTTTTGATGATAGATTATCAGAAGTATCAAGAATATGCAATAGATGACGCAAATTGTCTGCTGAGAGGCGCTTTTTTACAAATCCACTTTGATCTGGATGAATCAATTTTGGCAGATACAGCTCCAACCTACTAGCAAGTGTCTTTGAAAATAATTTGATATCTGCATTCAATAACGATAGGGGGCGGTAGTTAGCGCAGTTAGTTGGGTCCTTATCTTTTTTTGAAAGAAGTATTATTAAAGCCGTGTTTACATCTCTTCCAAAACATCCTTTTTGAATAGCTGTGTTAAACATCTCCAGTAATGGTGGTCCTAAAATGCTCCAAAATTTTAAATAGACCTCAGGATGTATGCCATCAATTCCAGGGGACCTACCTTTATTCATTTTTGCTAAGGACTGTTTAAGTTCATCAAGTGATAAAGGGGCCCCTAATATTGAAGCTTCTTCTTTTGATAATGAAATTAGCTTTAATTTCTGAAGATAGTTGTCCTTCTCTAATGCCGATGAAATGTTATCTGAAGTGTACAACTTTTTATAGAAGTTAGAGAATCTTTGATTAATCAAATCAGGATTAGATATCATAGAGCCAGTTTCTGATGCAATGATTGCTATATTTGTAAACTGATCATTTGTTTTTATTTTATTGGCTAATAGCCGACTGGGACGATTACCATAAAAAAAATGATTCATTCTATTTTTATGTATAACAAACTCAGCTCTCTGCATTAGTAACAAGTTAAGTTCTACTTTTATTTTAGTTAAAGACTTGGCTGTTTGCTCAGAAAAATGCATTTGTTGAGATCGTTCTAAGTCAGTCATTGAGGCCTCTAATTCCCCAATTCTCTTACGCTGGGCTTTATTGAGTCTAGAAGAATATGAACTGGCATAATTCCTTATGAAGCCTTTTATTGAGTCCCAAAGATATCTAGCATCATCCACAGAGTGACGATTCATCTCCAAAAATTCTGCTAGACCTAGTTCAAATTGTTCACAGAAATCTTGATTTTGGAACAAAGTTAGATCAAAACGCCACCTAGTGGCTCTTTTAGACAAGTTTGAGATCATTAATTGACATACATATGCATGGTGGTCTGTTAAGGTCATATGCTTTATTTCTATGTTTTGAACCAAAGAGATAAGGGGAGTAGACATAAAAATATAGTCTATCCTTGTAAAAGTTTTATGCCTATTTGAAAAGAAAGTATACTCCTTAGCAGTGGGATGGTGTAGCCGCCAGACATCCATAAGATTAAAGTCAGAGAGTAAATGCTGTAATGCTTTGGTTGCTTGTATATTAGAGTCAGATTTACTTGATTTATCCAATTTATGATCCAATATGGCATTCATGTCAGAGCCGATTACTAACTCAAAGTCAGAAAGTTCAGCCAATATATTATTCAATTGAGTAAAAAAAACATTATCATATGAATTAGGGGCATATATGTTGATAAATGCCAGTTTCCTTTCATTGTAAATACACTTAACAAAAGCAACTCTACCATCTTCATCGCCTCCCTTGTCAATGATGGCAATTCGTAGTGCTTTACGAGTTAATATTATGACCCCGTTTTATTTAAAGCAGAAGTGGAAGCACATACTTTATACAGGTGATTTTCCATTCTGTTAATGTCATCTCTTTGCAAATGTGTCTCCTGTAACATAGCTAAATCAATGTTGTTTCTTGCTAATAGATCTAAACAGGCTACTCTCTTATTAGGGGAATTAAGGCCCTTCAAGTTGCAACAAAAAAATATTCAAACTACCCATGTGGTTTTCAATACCGAAGCATTCAAAGAAAGGGAGTATATATATGGAGAGTGAGTTACAACAACATTCTGATAAACCAAATATTTATACCAGCTCCGTTCTTCACAAAGATATAGAGAAGATCCTGTACATCCCCCGCCCGACCCTCTGAGTCACCCACCAATAGGACACAAATACAATAAAAAATACAGTCGTAGCAGAAAGCCAATATATTGTCCTATTGAACAGACTCCTCTCACTCCGCCCCATCTGTGCGGATGTGTAACACACTTTAACAAGGAGCAGAAAAAACGTTTTCTCCCTGAAAGTCACCAGCAGTTTAGCAGGATAGGCGATGACATGCCTCGAGGTTGGCTGTGCGTAATAGCGCCCTGATGTCATTAAACTGAGCCTGTTGTTTGCGCTGCTCTGTGGTCATATCAGGGTAGATGTGAATTTTTCTTCCTCTGTAGTTTAATTTACCCTCCATGGCTCTCACCAGGCACTGGATGGTGCGTCTCACTTCGAAGCTGTGTAGTCGGGTGATCATACAGCGGCTCTCATTTTGAGCAACTGGTCCGGTGCGATGCGCTATGCTCACTAGCGGTTGCGGGCCCAGTTTTTCTTCCCCGAACAGTTCATACAGAAGCTTTGTAACAAAAGCAGTTGGGTTACCTGCCTCTATCCCCGGTTGTAGGCCAATAATTCGCAGATTAAACTTCCTGCTATGATTTTCCAGTGCTTGTGTTTTTCCTTTTTTTTTTTTTATTTTTTTTTTCTCTCCACTTTTCTGTTGGTATAGAAATATTTACGGCCCTCCTTTATGGCCTCTGATTTCACGGTAGCATGGGGAAGTCAGATGCTGATAGTTATCCTTAATACATGGCTCTTATCGCCTGACAGGAAGTCCGGTAAAAACATATTTAGTCCACAGATAGGCTTTTGTTCATAAGCCCCTAGTTTTAATATAATAGGTGATTGAAAGTCATGGGTTTTAGAGTTAATAGAAGGGGGAAGGAGGCACACTGCTGGGTTGAGTGTCGTAACATATGGGATGACATCTTAATGATACATTCAAAGTGTGGGCCCGGACATTTGGTGACAAGCTGGTTAAAACAAACAACAAAACCTGATGTTGTCCAGTGACTGAATTGACTTTGAATCGTAAACAGACCGTGGAAGAAAAGACAGGTACTGATGTAATCCAGATGTTGAATGAGACCTTTCCGAGCCTTATTGTCCAGAGTCTTTACAACAGGCTCTATTAAGGTCAGAGAATGGAGAGAGGGTGATATAAGGGTCAGGCCTCCCTCAAGGAGGAGAAATCAGGAGATTATCTGGTGGCTCCACTCGAGACTCAACAGACTGTTTCTTCTCGCAGGCAAACATGTTTATTGCTATATCACATGCTGCTTTGTCAATAGTAAAGTGTCAAGAAGTAGGAGGGGAGGGGAAGGAAAAATCCCAGACCACTCCAACATGGCAAGGAGTAGGTGAGAGGTGAGATGGACACGTATATGTAACTCGCACTTCCTGTGGTGAGAGAAGGGCAAGACAATGGCTGGTTCCTACACTGCCTTGACAACAGCTGCCCGGACAGTTACTCCCTGAGTCGACAAATGAAGCTACACAGCAGGTTTAGCTTCTAGCCAATTAGCTCAGTGAGTTGGGAACTGGTTCTTGGTGTCAGGGGTTGTGGGTTTGAGACCCAGCAAGGATGATGATGATGATGAAGTCCATTACTCTGTTTTTTTTAAACTGTAAAACTTATAAAAACCTATCTCCTCCCACAATATTTACCTACAGTGCATGAAAATGTTTGACTGTGAACACTACTGTAAACATATACCTGCAAATTGATAAATAAATCTTCAATGTTCATGAAAAAAATTAACATTTTTTAGAGTCATGGTAGATGATGTTTGACAAATATCAGAATTTTACCTAAAAAACTGAATTTTTGAGAACATTTTGAATTCTGCTCTTATGTGAATAATTGCAGTCAATGCAAGCAGCATTTTTAAACATCAGTTATTCACTTATGGAGCAAATCAATCATTGATAAAAAAAATTGCCAACATCTCCATGCTGTCTAGATGCAATGCGTGTATTTTCAGATTTTTTTCCTAATAACTGATTTTTTTTATTACTTTGTTTGTTTTGTGGTGATGTAATTCCAGTCCAAACATAGGTGGCGGTAATGTGCTTTAATGCTGATTGACACCCTCCATTTAAACTGAAGAAGGAGAATCACTTCAAGCTGATCCAGCTGAGCGAAAGAGACAGAGAAACCAAGAGAGAATTATAGCTGCTGCGCAGCGATGGGTCGGGTCCGGGCTATTTTTGGCAAATTTAGGCAATTCTGAGCAACAAACAGGAGAATAGGAAATCAAGACAGTCGACAACAATGTTCATGAGGCTTGAAATCACAGCTTCTGGAACCAAAGACTGTCATCTATCGCTCTGAGCTAATTGGCAAGTGGCAATACAACAGTGGCTTCACAAATTGAGTAAGCCATTCACTGTTGTGCAGGCAGATTTGAAACCACTGTATCAAGACAAAAATCTGAAAATAAACATATTGCAGCATGGAGATGTTGGTAATTTGTTTTTAAAAATGATTGATTTGCTCCATAAGTGAATAACTGATGTTTAAAATGCTGCTTGCATTGACTGCAATCATTCACATGAGAGCAGAATTCAAAATGTTCTCAAAAATTCTGTTTTTTAGGTAAAATTCTGAAACATAATCTACCATGACTCTAAAAAATGTTAATTTTTCATGAACATTGAAGATTTATTTATCAATTTGCAGGTATATGTTTACAATAGTGTTCACAGTCAAACATTTTCATGCACTGTAGGCAAAAATTGTGGGAGGAGATAGGTTTTTAATAAGTTTTACAGTTTAAGAAAAACAGAGTGATGGACTTCATAATTTTTAACAGGTTTAAATGTACAAAAGTTTCTTCAGTATTGGGGCTACAGTTTGATGAAAGTGTGAAGTTCTAGCAGGTTGATTTGTTATGAATTTTCAATGTTTTGAACTTTAGTTGCTTGCTGTAGCGCCACCATCAGGACTATTGGCTTGGGTTTACAGCTGAGGTAATCTGGCATGAGACCGGGCCTTTATGCAAAATTTGGTTAGCTTTCACCCATGGTCCGGTCCAAGCAATTTGTTTTTATTTAATTTAGAGCAGTGTTTTTCAACCCTGTTCCTCGGGGAACACTGTCCTGCATGTTTTAGATGTTTCCTGCTCCAACACACCTGATTGAAATTATTGGAAGCCTGACGAGGAGGCATTCAGTTAAATCAGGTGTGTTGGAGCAGGAAACATCTGAAACATGCAGGGCAGTGTTCCCCGAGACGCAGGGTTGAAAAACGCTGATTTAGGGGCTTGCTGTGATGCCACCATCAGGACAAATGTCTTGTGTTTCATGTTGAGGACATCTGACATTTTGATCTGTCATCATCATCATCATAATCCTTGCTGGGTCTCGAACCCACAACCCCTGACACCAAGAACCAGCTCCTAACTCACTGAGCTAATTGGCTGGAAGTGAGACCTGCTGTGTAGCTTAATTTGTCAACTCAGGGAGTCACTGTCCGAGCAGCTGTCGTCAAGGCAGATTTCAAAAATGGTCAAAATGTCAGAAATTCTGTTACCTGAACAAAAATCTGATAATAAAAATGCCACTCTTACATTGACTCCAGTTGTTCCCATGAGAGCAGAATTCAAAATGTTCTCAAAAATTCAGTTTTTGAGATAAAATTCTGATATTTGCCAAACTTCATCAACCATGACTCCAAAATATTCTAAAATTTTTTCAGGAAGATTGAAAATGTATTTAGCAAGAATTTGATAGTATATGTTTACAGTACTGTTTACAGTCAAACATTTTGATGCACTGTAGGCTTAATTTTTGAAAAATCAAAAATCTGAGAAACAAGTTTTTTGGAGGACGGTCTGAAGATGCTCTCTAGCAAGTTTGGTGACAATTGAGCAAAAATTGTGGGAGGAGATGGAGAGGTTTTGAAAGAGTGATGGACTTCATAATTTGTAATGAGTTTAAGTGGACTGAAGTTTCAGCAGTATTGGGCCTACAGTTTGGCGAAAGTTTCAAAACTGTAGCATGTACTGTTGATTTTGTAGGTATTTTTAAAGTTTTTAAATTTCAATGCTTATTGTGCCTCCCCAGGAGGAATATTGACATGTCCTTGGAATTAAGTAAATCTGGCATGGGGCCGGACATTTCTGTAAAGTTTGGTGAGTTTTCGCCCATGGGAAGTATAACTTCCTCGGAAGAAAGAAAGAAAGAAAGAAAGAAAGAATTCCTAGGAATACAATAGGGTCCTTGGCAGCTTAGCTGCCCGGACCCTAAATATATATATATATATAAAATCACTGCAAAACAAAGATTAAATCAAGAGAGCAGTATTTCAAACTGGTAAGGATCAGATTTGTCTGTTGGCTGGTAACAATAACCTCATATTTAAAGGAGAATTGTTATTTATAATTCAAAATGTTTAAAATACAGGTAATGTTTTGAAATATGAAAAATAACTTAGAATGACCACAAATGCAAACACTTAATGAGACAGAACAAATTCCTTTCAAGCCCCTTTGATTGATTCAGAACAGAGTGTGTTTTTCTACCTCAAACTAAAGCAGAGCAGAGAGTACCTAATTAGAGTGATAACACCTGTGCAACACACAGTGCCTGTATCATTTTCCCTCCTCTGAGGGTAAAATGAGCAGGCTATATGCAATATGTTCTTAGTTTTAAATGAAATATTAACAAATTAAATAGGTTTGCGAAACATGCAAACTGTCTCTTGAAATGGTTTATGTGCCTCGCTCTCTGTGTATTTAGCTTTCTAAATGGTAATTTTAAAGATGGTGTTCTATTATGTCATGTGCTCATCTGTACTTGTACATGTGCTCAAGTGTAGCTAGGGATAAATTTATACCTGCCGATCAGAGGAATTGAATCCAGTAACACTTAAATCAGCCCGTGTTGCTTTAAGTGAGGAATTATGCTCTAATTCCTGGGAAAGTACATGTAAGCGAGGGATAGGTACGCTCTAAAACGCAGGCTGACTTATAAAGTGTTACCTTTAATCCTTACAATTACAACAAAACAGTGCTCTTCTGACTTGATTTTAACATCTTTGTTAAGTTGTGATTGTGAGGAATTATAATGAATCGGTTGATTTCCTTTCCAAAGAAAGTTGCCAGTAGGCTACTGGTTACCACAATTATTGTGTGGGACCCAAAGGGTCACACCAGTACACGGTCAGGGCCAGGCCACCACAGCCATCACCCACAGGGCCCCTTGTACACATGTCCTAGTGGCCCCGGACTGTTCACAAGCTACATTGAAGGTAAATGTTTTAGAAATTTTGTAATGATTGATTCAGTGTTATCTTATTTTTTGCGGTGTATTAAAGGACTCTACAAGATGTAGATTAATATTTTTTTTGCTGCTGTACATTATGTAATAGTTTGCTCTTTATTGTTTGCTCTTTATTATGCTTATGTCTAAGTATCTCAGGACGTTGTTAGTACTACTCTAATCAAATATCAAATACTGCAAGATATGTTACGTTGTCATTTACAATTTTGTCTCCATTTCATATGGGATAATGGTATGCATAGCAGAACAAAGAGAAAAGTCTGCACACTGCAGGGCTCCCAATGAACAACCTGTTTTTTATTAAAGGAACATTTCGATCAACAGATCTTCCTCAGGGAGTTTGTGAACAGAGAAAGCACAGTGCTTTTTAACAGAGGTGGCAGTCAAAATCAACACCTGTTGGCTAAACAAGAAAAACACCACAATGCCACAAGAGAGCATCCTCAGAGAGACGTAAACAGGAAAAAAAAAAAAAGAATAGAATTGATACAAGATTTTACATCAATATTTAAAAAAAAATAAGCTAATGTGAAAATATCAAAAGTTTGACTCTGAGGAAGATGCTTGTCGTCGAAACATTAGTCCTTGCACCTATTAAATACGAACTAAGTGACTCGTGTGCTCCAGACTCCTCTTTGGATTTTCCATTGTTTCTCCTTTGAAAATATCAAATGTTAAAGAACATTTGGTAAATATCTTATCCACATTCTGCAGACTTGAGTCTATATGTTGACAGGCACAAACAACAGAGACAAGAAAAAATGTTACTACCAAAAGCATCCACAAGTTTCTAATATTTTTTTCCTTATTGGTCTTTCATTAAAAACTTGTGGATGCTTTTTGTAGTAACATTTTTTCTTGTCTCTGTTAAATGTTTAATATAGTTTCTTGAACGCTGATTTCTTGTGCCTGTTCACACTTAGACTTAAGTCTGCAGAATGTGGATTAGATATTTACCAAATATTTATGCCTGGTTAAGGTTTTGAAACATTTGATATTTTCACATTTAACTATTTTAAAATATTAATGTAAAAGCGTTGTGGTGTTTCTCTTCTTTAGTCAACAGGTGTTGTTGAATTTGACTGACTGCAATCTCTGTTAAAAGCACTATGCTTTCTCTGTTCACAAACTGCCTGAGGAAGATCTGTTGATCGAAATGTTCATTGGGAGCCCTGCGGTGTGCAGACTTTTCTCTTTGTTCTACAGTGAGTGTTTTTCGGTCTTGCACCTGCACACATTTTCCTGGATGTGCACACTTTTGGCTTCTTTATAATGGTATGCATAACCATCTGTCCATTTTGTAGCTGCCTGGGTCAGAGGTCAACGACAAGAGAAGGAGCAGCCCATGCGTCCTTTCCTCCTGCTGTTCCTGGGGGATCCATAAACACGCAACTAAACTAACAAACTAAACTAACAAACTAAACTAACTACTAAACTACAACATGTAAATTAACTTTTGATTTCATCCCTCTAGAAAGAAGAATACCGATCAAGATACTAGTAAAAGGTATTTTGATTTGACCTGTATTGTTTCTTTGAAATGGGTTGCATTTACCATTAGTTAAAGCAGCAGCTGGAGTTAGCAGTCCTCGTCCTCATCCCTGAACAGCGTCAGCGAGTCATCTCCTTCAGATGGGCAGAGGACCGACTCTTTATGGAGTTCTCTCTCCTCATTGGATAAAGCTTGAAGGATACCAGAAAACGCTCTCCTCTGCTTACTGCAGAGTGACTGACAGAACTATTTAAGACTTATACTAACAACAAAAAAATCACTTACTTCTGCTTTAATAATGTTATTGGCAGGACCACAGGGGCCAGTCGTGAGTGAGTGACTTTAGTGAATAATGAGTTAGCTCAATGCTACTATAAATAAATAAATTACCGTAAATATTTTTTGTCTGAAATTGTTTGACCCATAACTATGTCATCACATATTGAATCAACTGCTAGCATGCTAATTAACATTAACTGTTAATTAACACTAATTAACACTAATTCACATCATCACCTACTCTTGTTATGAATTATATGGCTTAAATACAATGTTGTTATTTATGTAATTAAAGATCAAGAAGTAGTAAAAGTATGTATTATTGCTGTCTGCTATGACAGAAGAAAATCCTAAAATTCCTCAAATTAATTCCTCAAGTGCATCATACAGTGATTTTTTTGCGAATAAATTGATTTCTAATTTCTACTTTTCTTTTTTTTAGATGCCCCGTAAAGTTAAAAAGAGTGAGACAATGAAAAAGCGAAAAGCTACAGAAGAAGCTGAAAAAGCCTCAAGTAGCTGTCTGAGTGACACAGAATCTCCCAAACCTGCCATCCAAGATAAAGCCAATTATAAAAAAAAAGATATGCAGAAGTGACAGGTAACATTAGTTCATCCTCCACTGGAAATAATGATGGTCAAATCCCTGCCACATCATATGCTGCTGAAGGTAAGATGCCTGTACAAGGCTCATACCATCAGGGTGATGGAAGGTTCAGTATAAATGCTGGCAGGCAATGTGTTGCCAACAGTTTCAATGCAGTTGTGAAGAGCACCGTGAAAAGCATACTCACATGGAACACTGATGATATTCACACTGTCTTGGAGGATGGAAATAACCTCTACTATGGTCTACGACAAAAAGGCAAGATAAAATCTAAAAATGGATACATGCTTGTGACTGAACTACCTAACATCTACAGGCTCGGTAATGACACATTTTCACTCAGTTTGGATGATCCTGTTCTTAGAAAACTTGGTTTGTCTATCTATGACGATGTACAGGACTTTCTGCAGCCTTTGGATATGGCAGTGCAAATGGTCTTCATTGATTTCAATCCATGCTTAATAACTATGAATAGTACCACATTTATGGTAAGTAGAGATGGGAATTAGTTTGCTATATTTGATCCTCATGCATGCAACCAAAGAGGTCTGGTACAAGGAAACGGAACAGCTGTTATTGTGTATCATACCAACATTGCTGACGTTCATCGACATTTGAGAGAGCTTGCATGGTCCCTTAACATGAATTCTGAAGAATTATTTGAGATAACTGGATTGAAAGTAGAAAAGTTAAATCGCACTGAGGAATCAACTGCAGAGGAGTCTATTAGCAGCCAAGCTACTTCTCCAAAGACACAACTTTGGAATGCTGATCTCAGACAAGGTGATGAAGATGTCACTGCCAGAGCATTGACAGAGAAAGTGGGTGAGGTTGAAACCCTAAGAGATGTCATACCACTTGATGAAAATGATGACAATGAAAATAGACAAAATTGTGTTGACAATGAAGACACTGCCACAGAACTGGTTGTGAAGCAAATCTTGACAGAGGAAATGATGGAGGTTGAAACCCATAATGATATCAGACCACTTGAGGAATCTTGTGATGTGGTTGTTGTTGGTCATAAAGAACCGTACTTGGTATTCCTTCCTATCACCAGACAGCAGCGACAAGAAAGCTGTTCAAAATTGAAGATGGAGGATCAAACAATCTCTGAAGACAGAAACTCATTTAGTCCCATGGGTGAACCGTGTGATACCAAGTCCATAAACGCTGATGGAAACTGCTTTTTTAGAGCCATCTCTTTCTCTATTTGTGGAGAGGAAAATCAACATAATAAAATCAGAAAAGCATTTGTGAGTCATCTGAAGCAAAATCACTTCACATTTACACCTTATTTATGAAATGAATACTCCTCAATTGATGATTATCTGGCATCTTCTCGCATGAAGTATGTTGGATCATGGGCTACAGAACTGGAAATTTTGGCTACATTTGACTTATTCAACATCAACATTTATACTTACAATGAGAACAGGTGGAACTTGTAAACGTGTGAACAGAATGTTAAACACGTGCCTTCCAACTGTGGCACAATATATTTGAAGCACTGTAATGAAAATCATTATGAAGTTGTTACAATTGTAAAGCATAAAAATTATTCAGCAATATGTTTAGGAATTTGTAAAGAAGAAAATTATTTTCAGCACAAAACACAGTTGCAGCAAGTCACCAGATCCCAGAGAATCAAAAGGAAACCTGAAATGGACCCAGATTACGAGGAGAAACTTGCAAAAATGAGAAGAAGGTACAGAGCTGATCCTGACTACCGGTAACAGAAACTTGAAAAAGTAAAGAAAAAAGTACAGAAAGTTATGCTGATCCTGACTACTGGCAACAGAAACTTGAAAAAAGTAAAGAAGAAAGTAGAGAAAGTTATGCTGATCCTGCCCATTGGAAACAGAAACTTGAAAAAAGTAAAGAAAAAAGTAGAGAAAGTTATGCTGATCCTGGCCATCGGAAACAGAAACTTGAAAAAAGTAGAGAAAGTTATGCTGATCCTGACTACCGGCAACAGAAACTTGAAAGAAGTAAAGAAAAAAGTAGAGAAAGTTATGCTGATCCTGCCCATCGGAAACAGGAACTTGAAAAAAGTAAAGAAAAAAGTAGAGAAAGTTATGCTGATCCTGACCATCAGGAACAAATCGTGCAAATAGTAAATCACAATATTTAAAACAAGGTGAAAAAAATAAGAATATACTTAACGCAAATCAAAACTTCAATAATACAGTTGCCAAGAACCTTGCCTACATTTGCTGTGTTTGTCATAAACTGTTGTTCCAAAACCAAGTTATTCAGAGCAAAGTGGAATCATATGGAAAGACAAGTGAAATTGCTGCATTAGCCTCTAAATGTATTACAACTGCATACTTGCATACACCAAATGAGGAATGTGGTCTTGAGTGCCATGTTTGCATAATGGAGAGAGAAAAACTGTGGATTTGTCATTCATGCCATGGAAAGCTACAGAGAAGTAAAATGCCTGAAGGAAGTACTTTCAACAGCCTCCATCTACAACCAATTCCATTGGTGTTAAAATGCTTGAATTCTCTTGAGGAACATTTGATAGCCTTGAATATCTTCTTTATGAAGCTTGTTCTTTTGCCTTGTGGAAGACAGAGTGGAGTTTCTGGCCCAGTTGTTTGTGTACCTTCTAAAATCAATGATGTGACAAGTATTCTACCAAGAGAAGACTTACACTGAGCAACAACAAGGAATCTTTCTGGATACATGTTTGCAACCTGATGACATTGGCCAAGAAATTTTGGATCATCACTTTGACCACATCTTTTGTCTTGCACCAGCTGAAGGAAATAATCCTGTCCAGTTAATGAAAGATCTATCAAATGAAGCTAAATGTTTTCCATCCTTATGTCCAACTGGAGGTCCGACTTTCCGTGATGAAGGGCCAATAAGAATTACACTTGCAAATTATTTGAAACACCGAATCTTAAATGCTGATGGAAGGTTTGCGCAAAATATAGACTATGTATTCTATTCTCAATACATTTCTGAACTTCAACAAATTTTATCAAATGTTTCAATTGCTTTGAGGAAAGGGTTCTCTAACAGCTTTAGAGATGTCACTGCAAGCATATTGACAAATAAAGAATCTCTTCAAGAGATATTAAAATTTGATGAGGGATACAAATTTTTACGACCTGTCCGTGGAACGCCTCCTTTCTGGCAATATGTACAAAAAGATTTATTTGCAATGCTGAGACAACTGGGCATACCAACTTGGTTCCGCCTTTTTTCTTCTGCTGAAATGAGATGGAAGGAAATCCTGCAGACAGTTATGACACAACAAGGCATCAATAAGAATATTGATGAAATGGACTGGCTGGAAAAGAATAATTTATTTAAAAAAAAATCCAGTAACTGTAGCTAGAATGTTTGATCATCGTTTTCAAACATTTTTAAACAAAGTTATCTTTTCTGATGCACACCCAATTGGTAAGATAAAGGACTATTTCTATCACATCGAGTTTCAACACAGAGGATCTCCTCATGCTCATTGCCTGTTTTGGGTAGAAAACGCTCCACAGAGTGACAGGGCTGAAGACAAGGACGCTGTACTGTTTGTAGATCGATACGTCACCTGCAAAAGGCCATCAAATGATTTAGATTTGGAGGAACAAGTTACAAGTGTTCAAAAACACAGTAAAAGGCATTCAAAAACATGTAGGAAAAAACGTAAAACATGTAGATTTAATTTCCCACGTGAGCCCTCTTGTCAAACATTTATCTGCAGACATAAGGAAAATGACCAAAAAAAGAATCAGAGTGCTTCAAATACAAATAGAGTTGTCAGAATGTCAGATGTCAGAACACCCAGAATGTCAGAAGACCAAGCTATGACTATATTGACAAAACTCAAAGAGGCTTTGAGCAACGATGATGTTGAATCCCTCAAAACTGAAGAATTATTTGTAAAAATTGGAATATCTCAAAGCAATTTCGAAAATGCTCACGCCAGACTCAGTGGCAAAACCAGTGTTGTTCACAAAAGAAGCCCAGATGCTTTGTGGATAAACCGATACAATCTCGATACAATGACAATCTCCAAATGGCCTGGAATGCAAACATGGAGATCCAGTATGTGGTTGATGCTTATTCTTGTGTTGTATATATCATATCATACATTTCAAAGGCTGAGAGAGAAATGGGATTACTCCTGGAACGAACACAAAAGGAGGCAAGAAATCAAAACCATGATGCAAAACAAGCCTTGAAAGAACTTGGTACAATCTATCTCCATAACAGAGAAGTATGTGCTCAAGAAGCTGTGTACAGATTGACTGGCATGCCGCTTAGAAAATGCTCACGAAAAGTACGGTTCATCCCAACCGGAGAATATCCTCTGAAACTGAGTAAATCACTGCATGTATTGCAACAACAGACCCAAGAGGGAAGCATTAGTGACGAAGAATTGTGGATGGTCAGCTTGTCCGACAGATATCGAAATAGACCAAACAATGAAAACCTGGAAAACATGTGTCTTGCAAGTTTTGCTTCAGAATACAGGGAGTTGTCAAAATCTGAAGTAAATCCATCCAAAGTGGAAAATGATAACATTGTGAAATTGAAGGACTTTGGCTATATGAGAAGAAGAACTAGAACTCCACCAGCTGTTGTCAGATATGCCAGACTGTCTCCAACTAAAGGTCCTGAAAAGTATCATCAAAGTATTTTACAGCTTTTCTTACCGCATCGAAATGATTCCGATCTGAAACCACCACCTTTTAAGTCATATGAAGACTACTATGAATTTGGAACAATAGATATTGATGGAAATTATCATTCAGTCCAGTCTATAGTTGATGGAAATAGATGTCTGTTTGAAAAACAATCTGAGAAAATTGACGAATTGAAAGAAATGATCGAAAAATGTGGGGAGTTGGAAGATGTCTGGGGACAGATATGCCCTGAATCTGAACTTGAGCGTTTGGAATGCCAAGAGATCCTACAAATCCAGAAACAAGACTTGAATGAAGAGGGCAATGTTGATATGATTCCTGATCTGATGATAAATCATGATGTAGCAGTTCTTATTGAAAAGACCAGATGTGAGATGTCAAGAGATGATGCACTTGGTCTCTTACGGTCACTGAATGACTTCCAACGGAAAGCTTTCTACCAATTAAGACGATGGTGCCTAGCCAAATGCCATGGTGATAACTAGGGATGCACCGATCCGATATTAAGATCGGATATCGGCTCCGATATTGACAAAACGGCTGGATCGGGGATCGGTAAAATGAAACAGATCCACCAGCCGATCCAATTTTTTTTTTCGCCGTCGCAGCACATCCTACGTCATTCGTCAGCGTCAGTGTGTCGCATGCTGGAAGAGCACTAGTTGTTGTTTGACCAACTCTTTATTAGTTTATTCTCAGGTTCAGCTGCTATGTTTTATTTTGTATTCCTGTTTGCAGGACGTTACACGTACTCACGTCACATTTCTCCGCTGATTAGCTGTTAGCCTCGCCATCAGCTGTTAGCCTCACCGGTCAGCTGTTAGCCTAGCAACGCTAACTTTCAAACCGACAGACTCAATACTCTGTTGGCTGTCCATCATTGCTGCGTTGGTCCTCCCTCCACCACAACCTCAGGGTTATTCACCGCTGGGCTGCTTTGTCTCCTCCTCTGCTGCTGTGGTCTCCCCGGCTTGCAGCGATGCTGGATGGTCGCCCCCGCTGTATGCACGGAGCCTCCAGAGGCTAGTTTGTTTACAGGCGATGCTAGTGTTCCCTCCGTGCTGACTGACAGGCGCTAAATTCATTTTTTGTTTTGTTTGTTCCAATTTGTTACGTGTGTCCTTGGGTACCCTGACAGGCGCTATATAAATTAAATTTATTATTATTATTATTATTACTATTATTATTATTATTATTAATGTTACACATGTTTACAATGTTCGGTAACTGTTTGATTATTTTGTCTTAGTTAGGAAAGTCTGGTGCCTTTAGTCCCTTTCACATGGTGGAAGGTATACAGTTTATTATTAATTCAACAACGGTATCGGATCGGTATCGGGTATCGGCCGATACACTCAGTCCAGATATCGGTATCGGATTGGATCGGAAAAAACTGGATCGGTGCATCTCTAGTGATAACCCAGATCCTTTTTATGTTTTCATAACAGGTTCTGCAGGAACTGGAAAAAGTCATTTGATGAAGGCAATACAATATGAATGCTCACGGATATTGCAACAGACAACAACTAATCCGGACGATGTCACTGTTCTTCTGACTGCCCCAACTGGTGTAGCAGCTTATAACATTGGAGCTACAACAATCCACAACACATTTCGTATCAATGCTCATTGTAAGCTACCATATCAACCGCTTGGTGAAGAACAAATCAACACACTGAGAGCAAAACTAAGTAATGTACAAATACTGATCATTGATGAAATTTCAATGGTGGACCAGACACTTCTGTCTTACATTCATGGACGTCTCAGACAAATAAAACAAACGGGAGATTATTCACCATTTGGTAAAGTATGCATCATTGCTGTTGGTGACTTCTATCAACTTCCACCTTGCAGAAATCGGCCACTTTACGATGAATCGCATCTGGTTAATGTATGGACAGATAATTTTGCCATTAGCGAACTTCAAGAAATTGTCAGGCAAAAAGATGTATCATTTGCTGAATTATTAAACAGAATAAGGAAGCTGAAGAAGGGTGAACCATTACTGGAAGCTGATATCCACATGTTGAAACAACGTATAACAGGAGAAGAGAAAAATGTTATCCACATCTTTGCAACAAATAAAGAAGTTGACATTTACAATGCAGAAATGCTGAGTAAAACCTGTAATGACATAATGGAGATTGAAGCTCAAGATTTTGAAAGAAATGCTAAGACTGGAAGATTGGAAGAGAAAATCGGTCACCACTCAAATGTATTCAATACCTGCTTGAAGAAATCTCTTTCTCTGGGCGTAGGTGCTCGTGTCATGTTGGTTAAAAATATCTGTGTGTCAGATGGTTTGACCAACGGAGCCTTTGGAACTGTTGCTTATATTGACAGTGATGATAGATGCTTTCCAAATGCAATTTACATTGTCTTTGATAATCCAAAAATTGGACAGAACCAAAGGTCTAAGGTGTTTCGCAGGCCATGTATACCACAAAATGCAACCTCTATAAAGCCAGAGGAAGATCAAGTCAATAACCGTGGAGGCAAGAGAAGACAATTTCCCCTTCGTTTGGCCTACAGTTGTACTGTGCATAAAATGCAAGGTTTAACAGTGGACAATGCAGTTGTTTCTCTAAAGAAGATATTTGCACCCAGGCAAGCTTATGTTGCTTTAAGCAGAGTCAGTTCCATCGAAGGACTTATCATTGAAGATTTTAAAGAATCTGCCATTTATTGCAATGGTAAAATTCAAAATGCTATGAGCAACATGCCACAGTTCATTGAAGTGGAGGATAATCCTGCACATTTACGTCAGTCTTTCAAAATGGTTCTGCATAACATTCAAAGTTTGAAAGCACATATAAAAGACTTGATTGCAGATGATCGGTTAATTGATGCTAATTGTGTTTTTCTTTCAGAAACATGGCTGCACGCAGATGAAAACACTGATCCACTACAAATCCCTGGGTTTGTATTACATCATAGACCAAGGTTCAGCAGTTATGACAACAGTAACAACGTGCTTTCTCAATTAAAACAACAGTCCAGCGGTGGTGTAGGTGCATACTGCAGAGCAAATGTGAAAGCACAAGTCAGTTATCCAGTTTGCAACATTGAATGTTTACATATCAAGTTCCCTGATAATGAATTGAATGTTGTTCTTTTATACAGACCAAGCACATACCCAATAAAGATGTTCAAGAGGAACCTATCATGTCTTATCAATGATTTGGAGAAGGAAGATGGTGGTAAAATCATAATGGGAGACTTCAATGATAATATTCTAAGTTCATCATCAATTCTGAAGATGATGAGTAAATATGGTTATAGCCAACGTGTTTTAAATGCTACTACTGAGGATGGTACTCTCATTGATCATATTTATATGAAAGCTGTGCAAAATGTTCATTTAGCCGTACTTTCAACATATTACAGTTTTCACCATGCAATTTCCTTAATATCTTTTGAGTAACAAGTCAAAACTGAAAGTTCTATTTTACTCAAATTTTAACTTTCTCTCCCATTTATTATCTACAGTTGAACCTGAAAATAAACCATACTGACCTGAACTATCATGGATGGATTGAAACTACAGTAACTTGAAAGAAATTTGATGAAAGAAATTTGACAAAAGAAATTTAACAAAAGAAATTTGATGAAAGAAATTGGGTGCACAATGATAAAGCACATTTCTTTAGCTCACACACATGGCTGACTCATTGTTCTGAGTGGACCTGAATGGACTGAGATAGAGTACTGAATTAATCCAACGTAATCTAATTATTTTTCATCTACAACATAGATCTTACTATTAAATCCACTAAGTACTGTAATGTAATATCAACCCTGTATACTCTTCATTTGGTAAGTATAAAAGTAGACTGAAGTGGTATTTTTTCTGTGGATCTGAAACTACAGACGTGTGTTAATTACTTTGTAAATAAATACTCAAATGTCGAAAAGAAAAATTGTAAGTTGTTATTGTGTAGTGATTTCCACTGATACAAAAGTGTACTTTGCAAATTTATCCCAATATTCAGCCACCTTTACCTTTCCATTGCTGCAGTACAATTTCCAGGTGATGCAACCTGCAAAAATGACTGATGCTAAATGCAGGTTGTAATATCAACTTCCTTGATGTCTTCCTATTCTTCTGCTTGTTACTCAGAATTGCCTAAAAATGCCCAGACCCGACCCATCACTGTGCAGCAGCTATAATATTCCTTTGTCTCACATTCTGAGAAAATATAGACTGTCTTAATAGGACAAATCTACATTGTCCCATTAAGCAATTGCATTTGTGTAAATTTGAAGTTGTTTTAATAAATCAAAACATCACCTGGACTCTAAATCTGTTGAATCATTACAACTGTTGTACTTCAAGTGTATGAGGACATTCTTACCAGCCAACAGAAAAATCTGATACAAGTTTTAAACACTGGTTTTCTTATTCACTCTCTTTTCTTCTTCTTTGTGTTAACTCTCTTCTCACTCTGTTCAGCTCTCAGCTATGTCAAGCTAGGAAGTGATTTCAGTTCTACTACTTCTTTGGTTTTATGGTATGTGGCAACAAGCATTAAAGTAGCCTACATTACCGCCATCTATGTTTGGACCAGCATTACAACATCACAAAACAAAAACCATTTTGTCTGTAGTGAATAGTTTTGACTGGCTTTCTGTGTTTCAAATCCAATTGAAATTTCCTGATTTCCCTCTTTCAAAACTGTAATTTTGGCACTCGTTAGCTCACAGACAGAGGGTGGTCCTTGGTGTCAGAGGATATGAGTTAATCCGTTAGTTTAGGCAAAATACATATTCTAATGTCAAAATATGATATTCAGGCATTATGTTGTGTGGATTACAGACGATTTCTCCTAATTATTTATTATATTAAAAAGAAAACTTATTTAATCAAATTACGTTAATGATTTTAGGCTTGGAACCCACACATTGCAACTTGTATTCCCTTTAAAATAAATAAATAGCCTAAATAAGTAATTAAACACAAAATTAGTAAAGAGTTAACTAGACCTCATTTATTTAAAAGTACAGAAACTTTACAGGGCTAGGTTTCAGATTTTTGTCTTGATAACTGAATTTTTTACAGTGTTTTCAAATCTGCCTGCACAACAGTGAATGGCTTAATCATTTGTGAAGCCACTGTTATATTGCCACTTGCCAATTAGTTTAGAGCGATAGATGACAGTCTTTGGTTCCAGGAGTTGTGAGTTCAAGCCTCAAGTGGTCCAAAATGAACATTGTTGTCAACTGTCTTGTCTTCCTATTCTCCTGTTTGTTGCTCAGAATTGCCTAAATTTGCCAAAAATAGCCCGGACCCGACCCATCGCTTGCACAGCAGCTATAACTAGACAATTCCCCGTCGGGGAATCGCGACAGTGTGTTGTGCGCTTTCCCCCTTGACGAACAAAAGCTACGAAAGCTAAAGAAAAAGTTGAATCCCACGTTGATAATTTGGACTTTTATCTACATTTTAAAGTTTGAATGGTGTGTCTCGGTCAAAGTATGCCAGAGATGTCGATGTTTGAACTCTTCCTTTCGATCTTTTCACCTGGTCTTATTCACTTTGTGTGTGTGTGTGTGTGTGTGTGTGTGTGTGTGTGTGTGTGTCTCTGTCTCTCTGTGTCTGTGACTTTTTGACCTCGTCCCATTCATTCCTTATGGGAAAGTTTATGCAGGTTTTTGCGACGTAAGTCGCGAAAACATGAACGTTCTGGAAAACTGATTAATAATCTGTCTGTGTCCGTCTCTGTGCGTGTGTGTGTGTGTGTGTGTATTTGTGTGTCTGCGACTTTTTTGACCTCGTCCCATTCATTCCTCATGGGAAAGTTTATGCAGGTTTTCGCGACTTACGTCGTGAAAACATGAACGTTCTGGAAAACTGATTAATAATGTGGCCCAAAGTTGGGTGAAATGTAATTAATCTTGTCCTCTGTTAATGATTTTGACACAGGATTACTTCAAAAGTACACAGTGAAAGTACTTCATCTTATGCGTGCATGTAGTCTAGGAAGTACTCAGTTCAGCGGTACATGAATTATGGACTACTTATAGAAAATAAGCCTTTTTATTCAACGTCAAAGTTGGGTGAAATATCCTTATGTTTTTCTTTCGTCCTTTACTTTGTAATCCGGATGCATACCTTCGTGATACCTTCAGTTTATTACCGGGAATAATTACTGTAAAAGTACCGTATGTTTCATGGGTCTGATGTGAGACTGCAGTCTGCCCCACAGTCACTTCCAGAAGCTCTTCAGAGCGGTTTCATTAGGATTACCGTAAATGTTAGTAGATTCGCGCACTAGAAAACAACGTGCGGCTGAGTTGACCAAGCAAACGTGAACCACGGCTGGCTTGACCGCAGTAATAGACGTAATCCTGTGGGCTGTGTGAGAAGATAGACTCAGGCTCTGCATGACCTGTTGCTGCTAAACAGGCAGCGCTGCGGCCAACAGTTGGCCTGTGGACTGTCTTTTGACCACTAATGACGTTACTTATTATAACATTAGCACTAGCACATAGCTAGCCTCTGTGCTTAAGTGAAATAAACAATTCATTCAGTGTGCAGGGCCATCGGCTAACGTTATCAGCTAGCCGTTAGCGCACCCTGCACCATCAAACAGAGTAGGCTAATAACATGACACCAATCATTTTAATACTGTTTTATCTCCTTAACAACTCCAGCACTGCTCCCTGGCTTGCTGGCGACCATGACTTGCTTGTCAGAAAGACGTCGTTGGTGTAGACACTTATCACTCAAACATGTCTGACCAATGGGGAAGCACCCGTCCACTTCGGGATGTTTGTGTCAAAATGATTGAATCAAAAAAAAAGACTTCAAAATTTTTTTCACTTCATTCAAAAAAAAAAATCACTTCAAATCGAAAAAAAATATTTCCAATAAAAAACAACAACACTTCAAATGATTTTTATTTTTGCATTTGAGTTTTTTCTTTGATTGAAGCAACTTTTTTGGGATTGAATAATTAAGACACAAATGTCCCACCCATAATATGGCCCAACACAAAAAAGATTACTTCAAAGAAAACATTTTCAATCCAAAAAAAAGTGTTCAAATGCAATTTTTTGAGTCTCAAATATTTTTTTGCATTCAAAAACGTTTTTTCTATGATTGAAAAAGTCTTTTTTTTGATTGAAGTGATTTTTTTATTGAAAATATTTTTTTTTTGTTTGAAGCAACTTTTTTTTTGATTGAATTATAATGACACAAATGTCCTACCCATAATATGTCCCAAACACAAAACAGCATTACTTCAATCAAAAAAGTTGCTTCAAACAAAAAACCTTCACTTCTATCAAAGAAAACATTTTCAATCAAAGAAAAACAGTGTTCAAATGCATTTTTTTGAGTCTCAACTATATTTTTGCATTCAAACACTTTTTTTCTTTGATTGAAAAGGGTTTTTTTGATTGAAGTGAAGGTTTTTTTAATTGAAAATATATATTTTGATTGAAGCAACTTTTTTTTTGATTGAATAATAAAGACACAAATCTACCTTCATAGTGGCGCTTGTGTTGTGAGTTGTAAATGAGAGGCTTATGCACACAACTGTCTTTACTTTCGATAAAAACGAAACTTAACTATTTCAGACAAAAACAGCTGCATACTAAACACGCAGCGAGGCATTACCAAACGAACATAAATTAATTTGTCCTGAACGGACATAACAACTAGTCTCGTGCCAGTACTGCAAAACATGAAAACAGGGAATGACGGAACGGAGTGCATAGAAAAACAAAGCGCACACAGTATTCCGCCCCTCCCACACACCGCGCTGATTCCCTAGCACACTGCCAATCAAAACGGCCATTCAGCTGGCACACAACCAATCAGAGAATCCCATGGCTGAGACGTCCGACAGCCCTCCTCCTCAGACTTCGCATGCTCAATCAGTGCAGACAACGTCTGCGCGGCTCCGAAAGCTTCCGACGCAGCTGAACACACCAAACATATTTGTTCCCAACCTCGTCCGAGTCTCCCCAAACACTTCAGACGTCGAACGGTTGGGACAGTGTGTTCCTGCCTTAATAATGACCCAGAATCGGTGTGGCTACATCTGGAATCGGCAAATGCAGGCAATGGCCTCTCAAGTCTTTTATTTGCCATGGACTCAAAGAAATCTAAGAATGCTGGGGACAATAACATCTTAATTAAAACCAGTCTGTAAGCCTGGCAAGCAATAAGAAAGAGGGTCATTCTAAAATATTGTCCTCGCTAGCTCTGATATATGGGAACATGGATTTTGCTCCAGTCCGCTCAGGATTTAGGGATGGGATGGGATTTAGGATGTGGGAGGAGAGGGGGAATTTAACCCTGGGACTTCCATTTGATAAAGGAGTGATGCTTACATTTGAACAAATCCGACAGAAATATGGTCTCCCTAGCAATCACCTCTTCAGGTATCTGCAAATTTGCAGCTTCATTCAGAATCAAAGCAGGTATAACTGTGACTGTCAGACCTCACAGATGGAACGTTTACTCCTTGGTAGAGACAAGAAAGCAGTAGCAGCACCTACAATTAGGGGTTGGCACAAAGTGATATTTGACTTACTACCAATGGAATACCTAACATATAGATTCAAATGTGAGATGGATGATTTTTGTAGGATTTGGACCCCTTTCTTTAAATATGCAGGTAAAAGACTCACAACCATTGTACTAAAAGGGATGATAGATGGCAATGAGGAAAACTGGCTAACTGATGTTTTTGGATCATAAGGCTGGACTTTAATTTACTTTTAATTATTCTTTTTATTTACTCTTTTTCTTTTCTAAAAAAAACATAGCATTTTCTCTCAAATTTATGTTATTTTATTTTCTTTATTACTATTTTTTCTTTGCAGATTTGTTATTGCTGCATCGCTGTCATTTGTAATAGGACTGAGCGTTTCCTTATGTCTATGTGTGATTGTCTATCTTTGTGTATGTAAATGTACTTGGTTCCTATATTCTCTCAGTTATATTTTCACTGCTTTTTAATATAGGGAGATGATTTTCTCTGAGTGTATGGTACTGTTTATATCAGATAACAAGTTATCGGAGATTTGTTTTTTGTGGCCTTGTTGTTTTGTTGTTTGTCGTGTGTGTTTATGCCAGAAAATGTAATAAAAATATTTTTCAAAAAAAAAATTGCTCGCAACGAGACTGAAGAAGCACCTGTCATCTCTCATAAACCCAGACCAAACTGGGTTTATACAAAATCGGTTCTCCCTCACAAATGTGAGAAGATTATTGAACATGATACAATATTCAAGTCTAACAAAAAAGAGAGCACTTGCTATATCTCTAGATGCCGAAAAGGCGTTCGACAGGGTGGAGTGGGAATATTTATTTGATGTATTTGAGAGGTTTGGGTTGGGGGTTTCTTAAATGGGTTTGGACACTTTACAACTCCCCAGAGGCTCATGTCATAACTAATGGCACACAATCATCGCCTTTCCCTTTGCGTAGGGGGACGAGACCGGGTTGCCCTCTATCTATGCTGCTCTTTGCGCTGGCGCTTGAGCCTCTGGCTGAGGCTGTCAGGCAACACCAAGATGTGCATGGTATGACAGTTGGGGGAACAGTTCACAAAATTGCGCTTTATCCGGATGACATTTTGCTGTTTTTAACAAAACCTGAAATATCAATACCAGCTACTCTCTTTGTTATTCATGAGTTCAGTTCCTTCTCTGGCTACAAAATTAACTTTGGCAAATCGGAGGCCACGCCACTAGGTAGTCTAACTGGGTTAACTTTACCTACCAGTTGCCTGTTCAAATGGTCCCCAACAGGCTTCACCTATCTTTGGATAAAAGTTTCACCAGACCTGACAGAGCTATGAAAGCTTACATTTTCTTTGATAGCAACTAAATTAAAGAAGGATTTAGAAAGATTGCATGATCTCTCCTTATCCTTCATGGGGCGTATTAGTTTCATTAAAATGAATGTCTTCCCCCGACTCTTATATCCCTTACAAATGCTACCATTATGGATCTCCAAGAAGGTTGCTCTCAATATAGAAATGGCATTCTCTAGATTCATATGGCATGGCAAGAGACCTAGACAAAAAATGAAAACACTATAGCTGCTCTCTGACAGGAGAGGCCTGGCCCTGCCAAACATATTATTTTACAACTGGGCATGCCATGCTCCCTTCCTGTGGGAGTGGTTACATGCTCATCTTGACTCCAAGCCCTGCCTAGATTCATGGTCATCTTTGCCTTCCTCATTATGGAGCTTGGTCATGGGTGATAGAAAGAAGTTACCTGGGGATATCAAGAAAAATCCGATTATATACAACACAATCAGAGTGTGGCACGAAATCTGTAAATATTTGGGTCGGGGAAGTTGCACCTCATTCCTGACCCCTCTCAGAAGGAACCAGGATTTTCCTCAAGGACTCCTTCCCAATATGTTTGACTCGTGGCATGACAATTGGGCACATGTGATTGGAGACTTATACCATTATAGTGGGAGGATGATTGGCAGGAAGCCATTAGGGTGTTTAGGTCCACCTTTACATGTAATAGACTGAGAGAAACACAGTATAAAATACTACACCGTCTACATATAACCCCTTCCATACTAAATAAGATGGACTGGAAGGTGTCCCCTCTGTGTAATAAGTGTCAAAGAGAGAGTGGAACCTACTACCATTATTTATGGCAATGTAAACTGATTACAGATTTTGGGGTACAATTTCTCAAGAACTAAGTGGCATCTTTCGGGTAAAGGTTAAGAAAGACTCAGGCCTTTTCCTTCTTGGCCTTCCCTCAAAGTTGGTGACTCTAACCCATTTACAGTTCAAACTATGTGACATATTACTATTATTGGCCAGAAAATGTATTTTGATCAATTGGATCAAGGATAAGCCACCTACTGCCACATTGTGGTACAGGGAGATATTCAGGGTCCTCCCTCATGAAAGAACCAGTGCAGTCTTGAAGGGTAACGAAGGTCCTTTACTGAAATATGGTGTCCTCTGCTTGACTACTTACCTGGTGAATTGACCAGGTTAGTGCTGAGAGGCCAATACTCCCTGAAATGGCCTCACCCAGCCAAAATAAACTCATAGGTTTCTTTCTCTTGTAACTTATTGCTTCAATACTGCTATGGGTTAGTGTTTTAACTCAAGTCATTTTACTGCATGTACCATTGTGTACTATCATTTTTTTTTTGTTTATATGCACAATAATAAAACAAGAATTCTGTTTGATAATACAAAGACAAATAATTCGTGCAGGAGAGGAAAAGAAACCCAAAGGGCTTATATGAAATCCTCCCCCTCAATACAAAGTCACTAAAACAAATCAATCAATAGAAAAAAAAAAGAAAGAAAGAAAAAGGAAAAAAAACAAAGAAAAACACAATAAACAACAAACAGAAAATATCCATAAAATTGCAGATTCATTTTAATTAAAACCCAATGATGCAAGGATATGACTAGGTCTGTAGGTATTGTTTGAACTTGGTTTTAAATGTATTTATAGAGAAACTAAATTCTAAAAAATGTTTTATGTCATTCCACAGCACTGCACCTTGATAGACAAATGAAAATTTAGCAACATAGGTCCTACAGAAAGGAATATGTAAATCATTCTTTCTTCTTGTAGAATGTGTATGATAATGTGAGTTAAACTCAAAATAGCTTGGAAAAAAATTAGGTAGAGATACAGGAAGGCAGATTACTTTATACATAAGAACCCCTGTTTGGTACTTGTTCACCTCATAAATTGTAAGAAGTTGTAATTGTTTAAATAGTGGTTTTGTTGGGGCTAGATAAGAAGAGTTGGTGGCAATTCTTACAAAGGATTTCTGACATCTATGAATTGCTGGTAATTAGGAAGAGTAGGTGCTGACCCAAATTATATTGCAGTATGAGATATGAGAATAGATTAAACTGTAATACAAGGTTAGAAGTGTACTTTTTTTCAAATGTTGTTTTACCCTTTTTATAATGCCTAAAGATTTTGAAACCTTTTTACAAACAAATTCACAATGATTCTTAAAGCAAAGTTTTTCATCAATGTAGACGCCCAAGAACTTCGCTGATGAAACTTGTGCAAGTAGACTATCATTGATATAGATTTTAGCTTTATCTTCATTGTAATTCTTGTTTTTATTTCTGAAAATAATGAAGTTTGACTTTTTGACATTCAATGATACCTTATTTAACTTAAACCAATAAGAAAAATGGAAAAGTCCAGTATTAGCTTTAGCAATAAGGGAATCAAAATTCTTGTCAGTGACAAGGAGATTTGTATCATCAGCGAAAACAATAGGCTACAATAAACTTGATGCATTTACAAGATCATTAACATATATCAAAAACAACAGGGGTCCCAATATGGACCCTTGTGGGACACCACACTTTAGTACAGCCCGCTGTGATTGGACACCATTGAAGACAACAAATTGCTCTCTATTGTGTAGATAATTTGCAATCCATTGTAAAACATGTTTTCTAAAACCATAACATGACATTTTTGATAACAAAATTTCATAATTTACCATATCAAAAGCCTTTGATAAATCTAAGAAAATGCCTAAAGTGTATTCATTTTTTTCCAGTGTAGCAGTGATTTTTTCTCTGAGGAACAAAAGAGCCATATATGTAGAATAGTTTTTCCTAAACCCAAACTGATGTTCAAACAAAATATTATTAGTAGTTAGATGTTTCATAATTCTGCTGTATACCAACTTTTCAAGAATTTTAGAAAAACAAGGCAATATTGATATGGGACGATAGTTAAAGAATACAGTTGGATCATCTGATTTAAAGAGCGGAATAACCTTGGCAATTTTGAAGGCTTGAGGGATAATACCTGATTCAAGGGACATGGAAAAGATGAATGTTAGGGGATCAATGATTAGAGAGGCTACCTTTTTGATCAATGAAGGAGGAATCTCGTCATGGCCAGCAGAGGTGTTTTTGAGACTCATAATAATATCAAGTACTTCCGTGGTCTTTACAGGCTCAAAAACATTTATGGAAACATACTCTTTACTTATGAAATCAGTGGGAGAACCAATAGTGTCACCAATATGTTTTGCAAGACACGGTCCCACATTCACAAAAAAGTCATTAAATCTATTTGCAATTTGGGGTGGCTCTGTTATCTTTACTTCACCATCCTGGAATTCAGCTGGGGATGGAGAAGATGCATGTTTCATATTGAGCAATTCTTTCAGATTGTCCCATGTAGATCTAATGTTATTTGTAGAACTTCTAAATTGGTCACTATAATACTCCCGTTTAGCATTTCTAAGAAAATGATTGTACTTATTCCTAAATGATTTGTATGTAGCATAGTTTAAAGGAGTAGGACTATGTATGTATTTTTTATACAATTTATTTTTCTTCAAGGCAGATTTTCTAAGTTCAGTAGTAAACCATGGTTTGTTCATGCCTGCAGTGTTTTTGTTACTGTTATTTATATGAGGAAAACATTGGTCAAAAACAGAATAAAACTTGGTAAAAAAATAATCATAAGCTATATTTACATTCAGAGCCTCATATACAGCTTCCCAAGACAATTTTGCCAGCATTTCTCTGAAGGTGTTGATATTCTTTTCATTGAACCTGCAAGATGGAATCTTTTTTGGTTCAGACATATTTGATTTACCACACAAGACAGAAAGCTAAGAAACCGGCAAATGATCTGTGATATCTGTATAAAGAATACCAGATTTATTAACATTAGAAAATGCATTAGTAAAGATGTTATCAATCAGTGTAGAGGATTTACTAGTTATTCTTGCGGGCTTGTTAATTAAAGGGTAGAAATAATTGTAGGACAGTAAGTTCATAAAATCATCAATGTGTTGTTTGATTTCCTCATTCAGAAGATTGATATTAAAATCACCTAGTAAATAACAAGGTTTATTCTCCTTGTCAACATGTTCCAATACCTCTAGCAGACCTTCTTTGAACTCGTTGATGTTGGTATTTGGAGGACGATATATACAACCTATAATCACTTTTTTTTTTCTCTTTCAGGACAACAGTTTGAACCTCTAGAAAAACAGCTTCACTGTTGCAGTCTTGAAACTTCACTTCAGATCAGTTCTTTGTTTAAAATCAAGACCCTTACGAACATAGAGAAACTCCACCACCTCTACTTCCTCTACATCTGTGTGTGGTTGAATAGCCAGCAATTTCAAATAGGGAGTTAATATCCTCTGTGAGCCACGTTTCAGTTAATGCAATAATTGAGAAGACGTGGTTTAATGGTGAAAGATAATGATAGAAATTGTCATAATTTTTAGGGAGACTTCTTATATTCAGATGTAGAGTAGAAAAGATGTTGGATTCTCTGTAGGTTGAAATAAAAGAATTAAAATGTTTTTCCGAGAAATAATCACATAAAGATGAGCAATGAGCTGTATCATACGAATCAGCATTTATGGATACATTATTTAAAGGCAAAAATAAATCAGGATTAAATAAATCATTGTAGACCTTGTCATCATTTTGAAGCTGCTGTAAATTAAGATCATGATTAGTTGGGACATTAGCCAGGGCATAATTTGAGTCATTTCCCCTTTCATCATATGAACACTGGGCTTGTTTAGCCATAATTTATTTAAGACAGGTGGATACATGGTTTACAAGAACCTTGGGTGACATATTACTACCACTAATTATTTTGCTTTTCTCTCCTGGGCTGTACAATGAGTTTGTCATATTTAAGATAGGCCCATTCTCCTCTTGCTCTTGCAGCTCTCATCTCAGGTAGCAGTTCTTTGCGTTTTTGGCGCACAACATCCGTGAAGTCTTCATTCACATAGATGTCAGTACCTTTTAGATGGTTGGCTTTTGAGAGGATTACTTGCCTATCTTTGTATCTACATATGTACACATGGATCTTGGCCTTTTGCCCTCACCATCATTTGATGGCCTTCCAATATGGTGTGCGCTTTCTATTTCAATAAGTTTTTGGTCGTTTTTCATTTTTTTTTACTTAAAATTCCTCTAAATTTCTTTTCAGAGTCAGCCCAGCTTTCGTCAGGTGATTCTGGGATACCATCAATGACAATGTTGTTTCTTCTAGACTGATTTTCAAGGTACTCCATTTTGACCAACCAGTGTTTGTTATCAGCTTGAAGGACCTCAATATTGGATTGAAGATGTTTAACAGCATCAGTGGTTACATATTTGAGTGTGGCCTTCAACTCGTCCACTTCCCTTTGAGAAAATTCAAGGCTCCTTTTGCTGGCTGCTGCTAGAGCCTGGGCCTGGGCCTGGTGGAAGCTGGCTGCTGCTAGAGCCTGGGCCTGGGCCAAGTGGAAGCTGGCTGCTGCTGGAGCCTGCTGCTGAAATCATGAAAGGTTAAAGTTGATGTCACTGTTTTATACGGCTACACTAATCAATACTGTGTCTGTACACAAGACAATATGGTGAAAAGCTTCTCTGTGTAAGAGAGGGAGAGGGAGGTGGTCACTTGGGTCAGTTTCTGTCTGTGTGTTACAGATATGCTGGTAAAATGTCTAACTCTTGTTTCTGTTGAAAACCAATAAAATTCTGTAAAAAAAAAAACATCTATAAAGGTGTTTAACTTTTCTTTGAGAAAAATGCAAAAATCTCAATCTCGCTACCAATTTGTTCAAGTATAGTTATTGCAAGATGACGTCTCAGTACTACTAGTGACCCCCTAGTTTTGGTGTCCAGTGATGCCGAGGCCGCCACACAATAGTGTTTGTTTGAAAATCGGCAGACATCCATAGTTCTTAAGTGGGACTCCTGTATTAAGGTTACGTCCACATGTCTGCGTAAGAGGTCTAAGCAGGCTATACGCTTATGTGATCATTCAGCCTATTTATATTCCAGCTGATTACATGCATACTACTCATAATAACTAATAGAAGCTTGCATTGTGATACATACAAGATGCAGGGTTGAGAAACAACCTATAGCACAGCTGACCAACCAAAATGTGACATTAAAGTGCTGAGAGAGATCCCCTTCCAATAACAGTTACAATTATATCATACCATAGTAATGATCACAACGATTGTAAATGAGCTACACAGAATGTACAAACATGCTGTCGGTTATAGGTGCATATTAGTACTGAATACAAATCGAACATGGCTGGTAAGATTTGTCATTTATAGTAGAGTTGGCAACATGCCAGGACTATAACACCGGCCTTTCTTTTTGAAAACAGAACTTGAGATCTCAAACAAAAATCAAACAGGAATCAACTAACAACAGCAACATTAAAGTCCCTAGCATTGTGCAAGATTGTGAAATTGGTGTTTCTTGTTACTAAACAAGCAAAAAACAGAAACAAGTAAGAGGAATATATATATTAAGCCAGCTGGACTTATTCAGAGGTAAAGAGCTAAAGTCCAGTAGATTCGAGTATGTTTGCAGTTAGAACATAGGCAATACAGGGTCATTGCAAAGCATGTAAAGCCGGCTTTTATCATAACCAAAAAACACCTTGTAGAAGATCAGTGAGAATGTCATTGCAGGCTGTGCCTGGTAGTCTACGCCAGACATCTGGTCGAAGTTGCCTATTAGCGAGCTTCACGTTGTCGGCTAAACGTGCTGTTGTCGGCTGTTTGTGTCGTTTTTTTCAAACTTGCTGCCATCTCATGTGTGCAAAGCTTCCACAAAACAGAAAAATTAACCAAGAGCTTAAAAAGTAGCATTGGGTATGAAAGTAATGCTTAAAAATTGGGGGGGTCTGCAGAGCGACGAAACGAAGTGTCTACATCCCTCGCGACGGTCATGTGGCCTCCGATGATCATAGATTTTTATAAAATGGGAATTGTAGTTCCGCCCTAAAATATCACTGGTAAACTGGTAGAGCGAGTCTCAACATACACATATTTGGGTGTTGAAATGACCTCAGTTAAAAAAAGACAGATCAAATCCTAAATGACTCAACCCACCCTCTTCACCTGACAGAAACGGGTCAAGTGGCAGAATCCTGCAGAGAATAATTAGGACCACAAGGCACAAAAAGTCTTTTGTGCCTACAGCAATTAGACTGGAAGCACTGGAATAAAAGGAGGTGGTGCTTTGCTGGTGGGTTGTCATACAAACCAAATTTTGTCACAGATACAATTCAGTATAAAGGACTAACACAGGGTAGAGTTGAATTCCGGTGGAAATTGAGATTGTCAATATTTAATGTTTCTATTATCGGTATTGTTTTCTGAAAATGTAACAAATTATGTGTCATATGAAAGCTGTCTGTCAGAGTGAAAACCCAACAGAAAACAGCACCAACTCTGCACTTTCCCTCAGAACTATGGCATGCTCTGTTATTTTTCAGTTCATTGTATTGGTTTTACGGATGCTTTAAGTGCTGTTCCGAAGGCAGCTGGACTTGTTTCCATCCCTCGAAGATGTTTCCCCTCTCATCCAAGAGGCTTCTTCAGTTCTAACTAACTGGAGGGGAGTTGCAGGGAGTGGGAGTGTCCTTACAGAGTCGTTAAAAACATGTGAGCTTTGAGTTTCAGAATCATTAGGGCCACTTGTGGGTTGTTGACCCACCGACCTTCATTGGGATTGCTAGGACTAGGTGTGCCAGGTGGAGTCAGTCCCATTAGTCCACTAATGCCATTTCCTGATATAGCTGGCAGCTGGGCTGGATGGGAATTTAGGAGCTGAACAGTCTTGAGAACAAAGATTCTCCACCTCTGTGTCCTCCATTCTGGGAAGCAGAGCCGCCATCCCAAGGGGAGCCACTCAAACGGAGCGTGGGAGGGGTCCTGAAAGATCCTGCACGCTGTACTCAGTGAGTGCTGCTCGCGCACGGTGGAAAGTGCTCTGACCGGCAGTCCGATGATTTCAGAGCAGACTTTGACTGTGCGTGGCAGGCCTGTTGTTATGGTTCTGTGTCTTGTTGTGTCCTGTCATGTTTTTATTTCCACACCCTCTTGTGTCCTTTCAGTGTCCTCTGTGTTCTTCCCTATTTTCCCACCCTTTTAGTCTCTCTCTGTCTGCCAAAATTGTTTCTCTAGTATTTTCTTATCTGTGCTACCCCTTCGTTATCTCACCTGCTGTTCCACCTCACCTGTTCCTTATCTCATCGTTGGTGTCTGTGTCTCTCTGCCTTCCCTCTTGTCTTTGTGATATGTGTGGCTGGCGTGCGGCCCTCTCTCTCTCTCTCTCTCTCTCTCTCTCTCTCTCTCTGTGTGTGTGTGTGTGTGTGTGTGTGTGTGTGTGTGTTTCTTCTTCTTCTTGCAGGTAGCACTCCTCCCCCGTTAGCTGAGCACACCTGAGCGGAAGCAGGACTCTGGAATGGGCGGAGGTGTTATAAGTGCGAGAAGACAGCGACACAGAGAGATAGATCACACACAGGCGGCAGCACACCGGCGGGGGTTCTCCTCATCTTTTCTCCTCCTGGCCTGATGGTTCGAGCGGGTTAATCAGTCCATCCGCCTAGGGTGCGGGAGTTGATCATTTTAGTTTCTTTTTGTTTTCCGGGCTGGAGATCACCGGCAGTTTTGTTGTTCGCCTTTTTGTTTCAGGTTTAGAGACCACGTAGGTAGTTTAGGGGAAAGGTGCGGGAGCGACGGCCCATTGCGTTGCTGGTCCCGCATCTTCCCTGTTTGGTTTTTTTTTGCCGGGGTCTCCTCTCCCTCTCTTTGTTTGCTCCTTGTTTTGTGTTTTTCATCTGTCACGGAGAGATAATAAATTTGGCATCCTTTTGACTTTATGAGTGGCATTTTCTTTGTATGTTGCTTCCTCTTTGAGCCGTGTTATATAAATGTAGGGGACTTTGTCAGTTCGTTTGTTGGTGTTGTGTGTGTGTCCCTGTGATTACTCACGTGTCTCCTGTTACTCAGCGGTATGTTTTTGGACTTTGCCTTTTTGTTTGCACTTTGTTTAGCTGTTTTATTTTGCTACTTTGTTTTTTGGTCCTTGAACTCATTTTTATTTGTGCTCTGGGTTTTTGTAGATTTCGGCTTTTGTTAAATAAAGCTTGATTTTGTTCTCCTCAGCCTTGCTTCCTCAAGTCTGCATTTGGGTCCACCTCCAATTCTACCCCAACCTTGATAGAATGAACTGACCACAAAATGGACCCAGCAGACTCCAGTGCCCCGACCAAAAAAGCAACGTTGTTGACCGCGTCCTGGCTCCCTGAAGTATGGCTCTGGAGCCCCAGCTCAACTGTTGGCAGCCCGGTCGACATCTGCCAGTGGTTCTCAGTTGGCAGCCCGGTCGACAGCCCCCAGCGGTTTCCAGTCGACGGCCCAGTCGACCCCAATGATACTCCATCGGTGGCCCTGCCAAGGTCCAGGAGGGTTTTCCAGATGCTGCCGGCCTCCAGAAGGCCTCAGCCTACGTCTTCACCGCCGGCCTCCAGAGGGTCTCAGTCTTTGTCTTCGCCACTGGCTTCCAGTAGGTCCCAGCCTACACCCCCGGCCTCCAGAGGGTTAACACCTGTTTCCAGAGGATCTCAGCCTTTGTCTTCGCCGCCGGCTCCCAGTGGGTCCCAACCTACTCCCCCGGCCTCCAGAGGGCTTCCGCTTTCACCACTGGCTTCCAGAGGGTCTCAGCCTTTGTTTCGCCACCGGCTCCCAGCGGGTCCCAACCTAATCCCCTGGCCTCCAGAGGGCTTCTGCTTTCACCACTGGCTTCCAGAGGGTCTCAGCCTTCATCTCGCCACCGCCTCCCAGTGGGTCCCAGCTGACGCCCCCAGCGTCAGTACCATCTCTTTGATCTCTCCGTATTTAATATTGGACCGTATTGCATTTTTTTTTTCCTTCAAAAACTGCTGCCACCTTATACATGAACACAGACAGACGTTTTCTCTGAGTTTTGTTACCTAACAGCCACTGCAGCTAACAAGCACATCTGGTAACAGACTCAGACACAGCAAAAGTCTGAGCATGGTGACTTCACTGTTACTCATCTTGCTCTGTAGAATATTGGACCATGAGGATCATCAAATCCCAGCCTGTGGTTTCACTGGATATGTAAAGTAAAATGTTCCATTTAACATTACAGTAATTAATTTTATCTCCAAACCATTGTTTCCTGTGTATGTGTGGAAACAGCAGATTGGTAGTTGGCTATTGGCAAGTTGGCAGAATTCAACACAGTTTGCTGGTCATACCACACATGAATATTTTATCCTTATTATGTAAAGCTAATGTCACATATAACCTATTAATGAGGATGCCATCATGAGCATTCCATATATTATTGATGAGATCAAGCTTTTAGCTCCTGCTTGTTGTATCAGCTGATCCTCTCATTTATAATAAGAAGGACAAGGTCACAATTCCAATGAATGCATTTCTGCTGATTTTGGTATTTTGAGGTGTGAAGTGGCAGGGATCAGCCTATTTTGCCTTCTCCCTGGAGAATAACAGATACAGATACCTTCTAGTGTTCATGAAGAGACTCAAGATCTACTGCTTATACGAAAACAAACCTGAGAGCATCTGATCACTTTAATGTAAAAGTAATCAGATTAATTGTGCATCAATCCCAAAAATTATGCAGAATTATGTTATTTAAACTATTAAGAAATTGTACTTGTATATCACAAAATGTGCATTAAATATCACCAAACAGTGTCTGAATAACCCAAGTGGGAAAAAATAAAAAATAAATTAAAAGAAACTTCTTAAGCCGAATAACTTCTACTTATGGACAACATGACAACAGTTTGTACCAGTGTTTGCTATTTACATTTTCCGCATGGGCTATATATTTAGACTCCATTTTAGCTGTTATATTAATGCCTGTTATTAAATATAAAGCTGATAAATTAAACAGTTCTGAGAATTACAGACCTATAGCCTTAGCTAGCATTTTATCCAAAGTGCTGGAGAGAACCTTACTAAATAGGCTGTAACAAAACATCCTGACTACTGACAACCAGTTTGGTTTTAAACGTAAACATGGTACAGATATGTGTATTTTTGCCCTGAAAGAGATTTTAGATAAATATAATAGGCACAATTCCACAATTTTTATGTGCTTCATTGATGTCTCTAAAGCATTTGATCATATCAATCATGAAAAATTATTTAACAATTTGGATCAAAGAGGGGTTCCTAGATTCATAGTGAGAATTCTGGTTTTATGGTATGCTCATCAGACGATGCGAGTTAAATGGGAGAACTCTGTATCTGCTCCATTACATGTGAACAATGGAGTTCGACACGGCGGAATTTTGTCTCCATTTCTCTTTAATACATATATGGATAATCTATCACTGCAGTTAAATGAATGTGCAACAGGGTGCTTGGTTGGTAAATCCCTCATTCACCACCTTATGTACGCAGATGATTTAGTGATTCTATGCCCATGTAGTTCTGGTCTTCAACAGCTATTGAGGATATGTTCACAATATGGGATAGATTTTGACATCAAATATGATGTAAAAAAGAGTAATATTATGATTGTCAGAAGCAGGGAAGACAGAAAATTAGTATTTCCTGACTTCTTCCTCTCTGACATTACCCTTAAAGTGTGTAATGAGGCAAAATATTTAGGCCATTACATAACCGCTGATCTATCAGATGATAGGGACATTTACAAATAGCGTCGGAAGCTGTATGCACAAACAAACATGTTGGCTTGTGAATTCAGTATGTGTTCAGTGCCTGTGAAGACCTCACTTTTTAAACCTTTATTCACTGCCCACCTGTGGCAATGCTATAAAAAAGGCAGCATGCGGAGACTGCGGACACAGTGGCCTATAATGAGTATAAGACTGATGTTAAAAGCTCCAAGAAGCTGAAGTGCAAGCCAAATGTTTGTTAATGTTGGTGTACCCACCTGTTCTGCCGTGTGTAGGTTATCTGATTCTGTAAATGGTATTATTTTAGCCTTAACCAATTCTGAACTGAGCTCTGTCAGGTTCTCGCCTAGAATGTGGAATATAAATGTATAGATATATACATATATGTATTGTATGTGTATATCTATATGTGTGTGTGTGTGTGTGTGTATATGTATGTATATGTATATATATATATATATATATATATATATATATATATATATATATATATATATATATATATATATATATCTCCTCCTTGAACCGGCACCTTATCGTGGTGGAGGGGTTTGAGTACCCGAATGATCCTAGGAGCTATGTTGTCCGGGGCTTAATGCCCCTGGTAGGGTCTCCCAAGGCAAACAGGTTCTAGGTGACGGGTCAGACTAAGATCGGTTCACCCGCCCCTAATGACAGAAAGAACAACGAGGACGTGCACGTCGCCCGGATTGGCGTTACCGGGGCCCCACCCTGGAGCCAGGCCTGGGGTTGGGGCTCGCAGGCGAGCGCCTGGTGGCCGGGTCTTTGCCCACGGGACCCGGCCGGGCTCAGCCCGAAGGAGCGACGTGGGCCCGCCCTCCGGTGAGCTCACCACTCGCCGGAGGGTTCAGAAGGGGCCGGTGCAGAGGGATTTGGGTGGCAGTCGTGGGCGGGGCCCCCGGCGACCCAATCCCCGGACGGTGACTCTAGCCATGGGGACATGGAATGTCACCTCGCTGGGGGGGAAGGAGCCTGAGCTGGTGCGGGAGGTTGAGCGGTACCGGCTAGAAATAGTCGGGCTCACCTCCACGCACAGTCTGGGCTCTGGAACCCAACTCCTCGAGAGAGGCTGGACTCTCTTCTACTCTGGAGTTGCCCGCGGTGAGAGGCGACGAGCTGGTGTGGGCTTGCTTATAGCTCCCCAGCTCAGCCGCCATGTGTTGGAGTTTACCCCAGTGAACGAGAGGGTCGCTTCCCTGCGCCTTCGGGTCGGGGATAGGTCTCTCACTGTTGTCTCGGCTTATGGGCCGAACAGCAGTGCAGAGTACCCGGCCTTCTTGGAGTCCCTGGGAGGGGTACTGGAGAGTGCTCCAACCGGGGACTCCGTTGTTTTACTGGGGGACTTCAACGCTCACGTGGGCAGCGACAGTGTTACCTGGAGGGGTGTGATTGGGAGGAACGGCCTCCCTGATCTGAACCCGAGTGGTGTTTTGTTATTGGACTTCTGTGCTAGTCACAGTTTGTCCATAACAAACACCTTGTTCAAGCATAAGGGTGTCCATATGTGCACGTGGCACCAGGACACCCTAGGCCGGAGGTCAATGATCGACTTTGTGGTCGTGTCATCTGACCTCCGGCCGTATGTCTTGGACACTCGGGTGAAGAGAGGGGCTGAGCTGTCAACTGATCACCACCTGGTGGTGAGTTGGATCCGCTGGCAGGGGAAGAAGCTGGACAGACCTGGCAGACCCAAACGTATTGTGAGGGTCTGCTGGGAAAGTCTGGCGGAACCCTCTGTCAGGGAGGTCTTCAACTCCCACCTCCGGGAGAGCTTTAACCAGATCCCGAGGGAGGCTGGGGACATTGAGTCCGAATGGACCATGTTCTCCACTTCCATTGTTGATGCGGCTGTCCGGAGCTGTGGCCGTAAGGTCTCCGGTGCCTGTCGTGGCGGCAATCCCCGAACCCGGTGGTGGACTCCGGAAGTAAGGGATGCTGTCAAGCTGAAGAAGGAGTCCTACCGGGCCTGGTTGGCCCGGGGGTCTCCTGAGGCAGCTGACGGGTACCGGCAGGCCAAGCGAGCTGCAGCACGGGCAGTCGCAGAAGCAAAAACTCGGGTCTGGGAAAAGTTCGGGGAGGCCATGGAGGAGGACTATCGGTCGGCCTCGAAGAAATTCTGGCAAACCATCCGGCGCCTCAGGAGGGGGAAGCAGTCCTCCACCAACACTGTTTACAGTGGAGGTGGGGAGCTGTTGACCTTGACTGGGGACATTGTCGGACGGTGGAAGGAATACTTCGAGGATCTCCTCAATCCCGCTGTCACGCCTTCCATAGAGGAAGCAGAGACTGGGGTCTCAGAGGTGGATTCATTCATCACCCAAGCCGAAGTCACTGAGGTAGTTGGGAAGCTCCTCAGTGGCAAAGCACCGGGGGTGGATGAGATTCGCCCTGAGTACCTCAAGTCTCTGGATGTTGTGGGGCTGTCTTGGTTGACACGTCTCTGCAGCATCGCGTGGCAGTCGGGGACAGTGCCTCTGGACTGGCAGACCGGGGTGGTGGTCCCCCTATTCAAAAAGGGGGACCGGAGGGTGTGCTCCAACTATCGGGGGATCACACTCCTCAGCCTCCCTGGGAAAGTCTATTCCAGGGTACTGGAGAGGAGAATTCGGCCGATAGTCGAACCTCGGATTCAGGAGGAACAATGCGGTTTTCGTCCTGGCCGTGGAACACTGGACCAGCTATTCACCCTCCGCAGGGTGCTCGAGGGTTCATGGGAGTTTGCCCAACCAGTCCACATGTGTTTTGTGGACTTGGAGAAGGCATTCGACCGTGTCCCTCGTGGCATTCTGTGGGGGGTGCTCCGGGAGTACGGGGTCGGAGGCCCTCTGTTAAGGGCTGTACGGTCCCTGTACGACCGGAGCAGGAGCTTGGTTCGCATCGCCGGCAGTAAGTCAGACCTGTTCCCAGTGCATGTTGGACTCCGGCAGGGCTGCCCTTTGTCACCGGTTCTGTTCATTATTTTTATGGACAGAATTTCTAGGCGCAGCCTCGGGCCGGAGGGGATCTGGTTCGGGAGCCACTGGATCTCATCTCTGCTTTTCGCGGATGATGTGGTCTTGTTGGCTCCTTCGAGCCAGGACCTCCAGCATGTCCTGGGGCGGTTTGCAGCCGAGTGTGAAGCGGCTGGGATGAGAATCAGCACCTCCAAATCCGAGGCCATGGTTCTCGACCGGAAAAAGGTGGCTTGCTCCCTCCAGGTGGGAGGAGAGTTCCTGCCTCAAGTGGAGGAGTTTAAGTATCTTGGGGTCTTATTCACGAGTGAGGGAAGGATGGAGCGTGAGATTGACAGGCGGATCGGTGCAGCGGCCGCAGTAATGCGGTCGTTGTATCGGTCTGTCGTGGTGAAGAGAGAGCTGAGCCGAAAGGCGAAGCTCTCGATTTACCAGTCAATCTACGTTCCGACCCTCACCTATGGTCATGAACTTTGGGTCATGACCGAAAGAATAAGATCCCGGATACAAGCGGCCGAAATGAGTTTCCTCCGCAGGGTGGCAGGGCGCTCCCTTAGAGATAGGGTGAAGAGCTCTGTCACCCGGGAGGAGCTCAGAGTAGAGCCGCTGCTCCTCCACATCGAGAGGAGCCAGCTGAGGTGGCTCGGGCATCTGTTTCGGATGCCCCCGGGACGCCTCCCTCGGGAGGTGTTCCTGGCATGTCCCGCCGGGAGGAGACCCCGAGGAAGACCCAGGACACGCTGGTGTGACTATGTCGCCCAGCTGGCCTGGGAACGCCTTGGGATCCTCCCGGAAGAGCTGGAGGCAGTGTCCGGGGAGAGGGAACTCTGGGTGTCCCTGCTCAGGCAGCTACCCCCGCGACCCGGCCCCGGATAAGCGGTCGAAAATGGATGGATGGATGGATATATATATATAATAAAAAAAAAATGGGCCTGGCCTATATCACGACATTCAACACAATTCAGTGAACCTACTGGTGGCCGTGCAATAGAAAGTTAATTGACCTATAGAATAGAACATTTTTTGCCACTTCTGACAGGTTCACCAATTTGTACGCGTTTTTTGCAATGTTCAAACCTCCAAAAATGCATTTGTTTCGGCCGAATAAAAATAATAAGAAGAATCCTTCCAATTTCAATAGGGACCTCATGTCTGTGACCTGCTTGGGCCCTAATTAAAGCTGCAAGCAGCGATGAACGGGCCCTTGCAGTCCACGCGCATCGGGGCATGCTGCCGTCAGGGCTTGTTCACGCAACACCTTCCGCTGAGGAAGTCATTCCTTTATAATCTGGTTGCTTGCTACTGCCGGTATTAAATAATGTACGCTGAAGTCAGAAAAACTGAAGGCATAATGCAATGAAATAGTTTCAGGAAGAAGCTGAAAGTATCATCGTCCAGTAGCCTCACAAACCCTCCAGCTTCCCGCACAATGGTAGGCTCAAACTCCCTTGATGCTTTCAAAACACTAGATAATGTCACCTTTGTGCTCAAACACAGTGTTCATGGCACGGATATGGAAGTTCCATCTTACTGTGCTTGCTCTTGGGAGTCTGTTTGCCACCACTCTATCAAGCACATTGGTTCCCTTGGGAGATCTTGAAAAAAATCCAGAGAATCCAGCCAGGTTAGAGAAGAACTGATTAACTAATGGGATGTGAGATGTCACCTGCTGCATGATAAAAGCTGCAGGGCAGAAAAGCTGAAAAGTAAGAGGGTTGAACGAGCTGAAAAACATGTAAAAACAGTTTCTCTGGCTGCACATATGCTGGAGCAGTAGCAGAACCAAAGTTGAAAATGTCTCCATACGACTGAATGGGAAAACGCCTCCCAAACTCCTGCCATTTTTGAAAAAAATTTAATGGTTATCGCCAAAATATTTATATATTGAGTCACAGGAGAAATTGCTGAACTCTGTGATGTCTTTTTTGATTTCTGTAGAGTGAAAAATGAGGACGCCAGAGCGAGAGACAAAACAGGTACTGTCTGCTCAAAACAGACATTGAATTTGTCTGGGCTCAAAATTAACATTGTGGCGGGGGAGTTCAACTGAATTTAGGGAACACGTAGATATAAGGTTTAACAATGTGCGACATATTATGTGGTAGTTATGGGGCAAAAATGCTTTTGCATTGAAAAAAGCGCCCGTGCTAGTCATTTTTGGTGTGTGGGTTACAGGGGCCATTCTAGAGCACCCCTATGAATTTAATTTTCATAAGTGTTATAGTGTGGGCACAGTGCCAAATATAAGCCCAGGGAAGTTGGCCCCAAAGGATGACGGGCTCGGGGGAAAAGTGAGGACACAGGCCAACGTCTGAGCCGTGGTATTCGCTGTAATGGGAAGTGCACTGGAAGTGCAAAAGGCTGAATGTGTGCCGATTTGGATTTGTTGTACTAAATCACGCCCACTTTGTTCTTTAAAATGTGGAAGTTAAAGGCAAAAATGCATTTACATCCGTTATAGTGGCACCTATAAGCCAATTTGCACCAAATTTGGCACAGAGCCTCTGGATGACTTCAGGAACAATTGACTTCAGTTTGATGTTGCATTTAGTTTGACCGAAATATGAAACAATATGTGTTTTTTTAGCTAGCAAAAAAGATTGTTTGGTTATAACTAGAGATGCACCGATCCAGTTTTTTCCGATCCATACCGATACCTGGATTGAGCGTATCGGCCGATACCCGATACCGATCGGATACCGTTGTTGAATTAATAATAAACTGTATACCTTCCACCATGTGAAAGGGACTAAAGGCACCAGGCTTTCCTAACTAAGACAAAATAATCAAACAGTTACCAAACAAACATTGTAAACATGTGTAATAATAATAATAATAATAATAATAATAATAATAATAATAATAATAATTAAAACTGCAAGCAGTGATGAACGGGCCCTCGCAGTCCACGCGCATCGGACTGCACGCTCGCCTGTTACTTGCATGTGATGCTGGGGAGAAAACAGGCAGTAAACGTCATGTCAATTGGATGATGTTTGTCTGACTTCCTGTGTCCAGTGGGTGGCGCTATGGATACGACTCAGTTTTGATGCAGAGATATAATCAGGGCGACTCCCTCTACATTCCTGAGAGATTTGGCGCCGATTGGTCATTGTATGGTGAAGTTACGAGGACTTGATGCTTTATGGCGAAGGATTTAAATGGACGGCACCACCACGGCCAGCAGATGTGTCAGGCTGCAACGCCGTCGGATTGTGCGCTCACCTGTTACTTGCATGTCATGCTGGGGAGAAAACAAGCAGTAAATGTCATGTCAATCAGATGATGTTTGTCTGACTTCATGTGTCCAGTGGGTGGCGCTATGATTATGAAACAGTTTTGATGCACAGATATATTCAGGGCGATTCCCTCTACATTCCTTAGAGATTTGGTGTAGAAGGGGAATTGTATGTTGAAGTTACGAGGACTTGATGCTTTATGGCAAAGGGTTTAAATGGACCGCACCACCATGGCCAGCAGTTACGTCAGGCTGGGGCGCCGTCAGATTGCGCGCTCACTTGTTACTTTCATGTGATGCTGGGGAGAAAACAGGCAGTAAACGTCATGTCAATTGGATGATGTTTGTCTGACTTCCTGTGTCCAGTGGGTGGCGTTATGGATACGACTCAGTTCTGATGCAGAGATATATTCAGGGCAACTCCCTCTTCATTCCTGAGAGATTTGGCGCAGATTGATCATTGTATGGTGAAGTTATGAGGACTTGATGCTTTATGGCGAAGGATTTAAATGGACGGCACCACCACGGCCAGCAGTTACGTCAGGCTGGGGCACCGTCAGATTGCGCGCTCACTTGTTATTTTCATGTGATGCTGGGGACAAAAAAACAGGCAGTAAACGTCATGTCAATCGGATGATGTTTGTCTGACTTCCTGTGTCCAGTGGGTGGCGCTATGGATAAGACTCAGTTTTGATGCAGAGATATATTTAGGGCGACTCCATCTACATTCCTGAGAGATTTGGCGCAGATTGGTCATTGTATGGTGAAGTTATGAGGACTTGATACTTTATGGCGAAGGCTTTAAATGGACGGCACCACCACGGCCAGCAGATGTGTCAGGCTGCAACGCCGTCGGATTGCGTGCTCACCTGTTACTTGCATGTCATGCTGTGGAGAAAACAAGCAGTAAACGTCATTTCAATCGGATGATGTTTGTCTGACTTCCTGTGTCCAGTGGGTGGCGCTATGATTATGAAACAGTTTTGATGCACAGATATATATTCAGGGCGACTCCTTCTACATTCCTTAGAGATTTGGTGTAGAAGGGGAATTGTATGTTGAAGTTACGAGGACTTGATGCTTTATGGCGAAGGATTTAAATTGACCACCCCACCATGGCCAGCAGGTATGACGTAGGCGAACGCTTTGAACAAGTTTTCATCTTTAAGATCTGTGGATGATACTGAGTGACTGTGAAGTCTGTTGTGTTAAATCTATAGGAGGATGTCATTACAGTGCTAGGATTGGAAATATTTCAAAATGGCGGCCACAATCAAAATGGCCGACTTAGTATTGATGCAGAAACGTATTCCAGGCAACACCGTCTACATGAATGTGCCTTATGGTGTAGATTTGAAAGTGTATGTCAAAGTTATAAAGCCTTGATGCTTCACGGCGACGGAAAAAAATGGTTTCCACCGCCACGGCCACCAAGTATGACGTAGCGGAAAGATTTCCATAACTTTTCATCTTCAAGGCATGAAGATGATGCTCAGTGAATGTGAAGACTGTGGTGTTTAAGCTCTAGGACAAGATAGTTTTCAAAGTAGGCATGAATTGGACAAAAATGGCGCCACACATCAAAATAGCTGACTTCCTGTTGGAGTGACGGTATTGATCCAAAAAGTTTTTTTGTGCGTCTGCTCATGATGAATCTGCGTACCTAATTTCGTTAATCTATGCGCATGCAGGAGGCGGGGCATCACAATAGGGGGTGCTACAGAGCGCGCAGGACACGACCACGCCCAATGACAACACAGATCTATTCAGGGCAACTCCCTCTACATTCCTGTGAGATTTGGCCAAGAAAGGAAATTGTATGAAGAAGTTATGAGGACTTGATGCTTTACGGCGAAGGATTTGAATTGACCGCTCCACCACGGCCAGCCGGTATGACGTAGGATAAATATTTCCATAACTTTTCATCTTCAAGGTCAGAGGATGATACTGAGTGACTGTGAAGTCGGTGGTGTTTGCCAAAAGCAAAATGGCCGACTTAGTATTGATGGAGAGATGTATTCGGGGAGACAGCCTCTACACTTATGAGCAGTTTGGTGTGGATAGGAAATTGTATGTTGAAGTTATAAAGCCTTGATGCTCGACGGCGAGGGGAAAAAATGGTTTCCACCGCCCTGCCCACTAAAGTTTGGCGCAGCTTAATGATTTCCATAACTTTTGTTCTTCAAGGCATGAAGAAGATAACTGAGTTAATTTGAAGACTGTGGTGGTTAAGCTCTAGGACAAGATTATTTTCAAAGTAGGCATGAATTGGACAAAAATGCCGCCACACATCAAAATAGCTGCCTTCCTGTTGCAGTGACAGTATGGGCCCCCAGACTTTTTTGTGCACCCGGTCATGAGGAATCTGCGTACCGAATTTCGTTTGTCTACGTGCATGTGGAAGGCAGGGAAGAACATTAGGGGGCACTACAGAGCCCGCAGGTCATGACCACGCCCAGTGACAATGCAGGATCGTAATTTTCGCCGGATGTGATGTATATTCCAAATTTGGTGAGTTTTTGGGTATATTCAGGCATCCAAAACTGCAGTCAAACTTGGAGAAGAAAATGTCTTTCCTTCCAATTACAGTAGGGACCTCGCAGGTCTACCTGCTCGGGCCCTAATAATACATTTAATTTATATAGCGCCTGTCAGGGTACCCAAGGACACACGTAACAAAGTGGAACAAACAAAACAAAGAATGAAAGTATGTAGCGCCTGTCAGTCAGCACGGAGGGAACACTAGCACCGAAGTCATTAGCACCGTCCGTAAACAAACTAGCGTCTGGAGGCTCCGTGCATACAGCGGGGGCGACCATCCAGCATCGCTGCGAGCCGGGGAGACCGCAGCAGCAGAGGAGGAGATAAAGCAGCCCGGCGGTGAATAACCCTGAGGTTGTGGTGAAGGGAGGACCAACGGAGCAACGATGGACAGCCCACATAGTATTGAGTACGTCGGTTTGAAAGTTAGCGTTGCTAGGCTAACAGCTGACCGGTGAGGCTAACAACTGATGGTGGGGCTACTAGCTAATCAGCGGAGAAATGTGACGTGAGTACGTGTAACGTCCTGCAAACAGGAATACAAAATAAAACATAGCAGCTAGAGTTCTCAACGGGCCTGAAAATTACAACCCGACCCGACCCGGCCCGCCGATTTTAAGCCCGAACCCGACGCAGCCCGACACACCAGCATGAATTGTCTGCCCGAACCCGGCCCGAACCCGACCCCCCGCACGCCTGAATTGTTTTCCTCATACACTTGTTATCATGATCAGACTGACAGCAGATGGAAAGGTGACGCGAACCAGGAGACAGGTGCTGCGTCAACGTCAGCAGCAGCACCCGCTCCCGCTGCAAAGAAGACACCGCGCTTCTACCAGTAGGAAAATATATTCGGAGAGACAGAAACAGACGATTTCCTCACTCCTCGAAAAGCAAGGGTGAATTCACCTGTGGCAAGTTTACTTTTAGCCAATTCCATCTTCTCCAGCCAGGCTATAGGCGCGAGTATACGTCACGCAGCGGCATCAGTTCTGCGTCTGCCCCTCCGCATGAAGCAGCAGCCAGACTTACTCTTCACCACACCTGAACAGCGATGATTCACAACAGGCTATATAATTTACAACCTGAAAGAAATGTGTTTTATGAAATGTGTTTTATAAAAAAGGAAGCCCGAGGCCCGACCCGACCCGGCTCATTTGCGCATCTTTTCGGCCCGAACCCGGCCCGAACCTGCGGGTCCGGTCGGGTTTGTCGGGCCGGCCCGACCCGTTGAGAACTCTAATAGCAGCTGAACCTGAGAATAAACTAATAAAGAGTTGGTCAAACAACAACTAGTGCTCTTCCAGCATGCGACACACTGACGAATGACGTAGGATGTGCTGCGACGGCGAAAAAAAAAAAAAATTGGATCGGCCGGTGGATCTGTTCATTTTACCGATCCCCGATCCAGCCGTTTTCTCAATATCGGAGCCGATATCCGATCTTAATATCGGATCGGTGCACCCCTAGTTATAACCAGTGTTGCCACAGTTACCTTGAAAAAGTAATCCGCTTACTGATTACTGACTACTCCTTTAAAAAGTAACTTAGTTACTTTACTGATTACTTGTTTTTAAACGTAATTAAGTTAGATTACAAGTTACTTTATTAGTTACATTCAGCAGGTGCCGACCTCCAACACTCCCCCTTGGCCTTCAGATTTCTCTCCATCTCTGCATACTCCTTCTCCAGGTAGGAAGAAAAAGATGTTCTGTGAGGCAGCATGGCAGTGATAGTAGCAGGGATCTTGTTTATTATGGCACCAAACAAGGATGAGTCAACCGTGTTTAATTAAGGGCAGCATTTCCTCTACAACATACCGCCCGACCAACTTCTTCTAACCCTTTGTTGTCAGCACAGAGTGTACAACGAACCTTAATATTCTCATTTTAAGCTGACACAAACTCAAAATAATGACTGTATTTCCAGTTAAGAAAACGCACATCTCTCTCCTCCCTCCATTGTTGTTTGTGTTTGTGTCGCTGCGTAGTGTTACACGTGATTTGTCCTCGTGCAGAAAACGTGTCTTCTCGCGTATGCGACGTCACTCCCAACACGCAACAAGAAAGCAAAAATATATATTTTTACTGAGGAAAATGACAAAAATAATAGTACACACAGTGACTTGAATAAGTAACTTTAATCTGATTACTGGTTTGAAAATATTAACGCGTTAGATTACTCGTTACTGAAAAAAGTGGTCAGATTAGAGTAACGCGTTACTGGCATCGCTGGTTATAACTAGCAGATTTTTTGGAGTGCCAAAATTCTTTTGACAACTTCTCATCAGACATATCTGGAGATTCTATGTGCAAAGTTTCAGGCAGATGGCACTTAAATTGTAGGAGGAGTTCAAAAAAGTAGGTTTTGCATATGTCGCAATTTAGCGAAGGAAATGTGCAGCAGAAGTGTGCGTGTCCTATGTCAGAAAACCCAGTTCTATTCAGGGAACATATGGATATAAGGTTTGCAAATGTGTTATTTAAAATGTGGAAGTTACAGGCAAAAACATGATTGCATCCATTATAGCGCCACCTAGTGGAGTACATGTGCAATTTTTGGCATGGAAGAACTGTGTACTATTCTATATGTAGCATATAAATTTCAAAGCTCTCAGCGTAATAGCTTTGCTGAAATTAATGTTTGTTGTTTATCTTGTAATAAGCCACGCACAGTGACCAGTCATGACCACCTTCAAGATATGGCCTCAGGATTGGCCCTACATCATACCGACCAAATTTCATAAAAACAGGTGTAGCCGTTCAAGAGATATAAACTTCCCATATTTTTAGCGCCCCCTAGTGGCCAAAATTTGCCAAATTCGGCTCATCCCTTCCCAGTCTCATGGCAACCAAGGATCTCAAATTTGGTGTTAATAGAATTTAGTTTGACTGAGATATCAAACAGTTTACATTTTTATAGCTAGCTGCGGAAATTTGTTCGTTAATAATTTGCGCATTTTTTGACCGAGCAAAATTCTTTTGATAACTTTAGATCAGGTCCAGCTGAAGAGTGTACTTGCCAAGTTTCACGCAGATCGGACAAAATCCCAAGGAGGAGTTCGAAAAAGTAGGTTTTCCAGTTTTTGCGATTTTGCGAAAAAACTTTAGAAGCGGAAGTGGGCGTGGCCAATTGCAAAGTGATTCAGCTCCATTCAAGGAATCTGGGGATCGTGGTTTTTGAATGTGCTGCATACGGTGTGGGAGTTATAGGCAAAACGCATTGGCCTAGGTTATATCGCCCCCTGCAGGCGGATATATGTAGTTTTTTTGTGTCTGAGGTAAGTGCAGGTGTCTGGACCAACCCTCCAAATTGCACCGCTCTCCCTTGCACGGTTTAGTCTGCAGCACCACTTTTAGCGGGAGAAAAAAAATCCTTACAATTACAATAGGGTTCCTAGCACCGCTGGTCCTAGGAAACGCATCTGCTTTCATACGCGTTCCCTCGGCCTCTCGGGCTTGGCCCCCTAATAATAATAATAATAATAATGATAAGAATAATTCCTACAGATACAATAGGTCCTCGCAGGACACTTTTTCCTGCTCGGGCCCTAATAATTCTTGCCATTACAATAGGTCCTCGCAGGTCTTTGACCTGCTCGGGCCCTAATAAGAATATTTTTTTTCAATTACAATAGGGACCTCACAGGTCTTTGACCTGCTCGGGCCCTAATTATTGTATTAGGCCAGATTGAGAGAGAGTAAGAGAAAGAGTATCCTGTATACATAAAGGTGTATGTGAAAAAAATCCTGCTTTGAGAGTGTTGTTTGAAGGCATGTATGAGTGCTTGCGTATGTGTGTGTGTGTGTGTGTGTGTGTGCTTTTTATATAGATTTTTTTTATGTAACTGTGGATCATGTTGAATGCTGGAAGGCTACTGATTGAAGTAAATATGGAGCAGCAACCTTCTCCCTCTGATGCAGAGCATCAGAACAGCTGAAAAATAGGAAGAAAAACAGACATTGGATTTGTTTTGTGCTTTGGATAAAAAAAAAAAAACAACAAAAAAAACAACAACCACCCTCTGACCAGCAAGAAGTTCAATCACCAGCGTGGAAAAAAAGGAACATTCAAGTGGATTGAGGCGAGTGAGTTTGGGTAAGGTTGGAGTTGGTGGAGCTCAAAGACCCTGACAGAGCAGCTGGGTCTGCAGTATGGAGATGTGGTCGATCTGTTGGATGGCAGGAGGACTCAAAGAATTAAATCATTGCCTCAATTTGTTTCAATATAATGACTGTGCAAGCGTATGTAAGCAATTCCCAAAAGTAGCCTGACTCAGTGGATGCAGACTGTTGGTAAAAAGCCTGCCACTGGAGGACTATTTAAGGCGGCGTCTGCTCCCTCCCACAATCAGCATATCACTGAGTTCAAATTCAACTATGGGAAACAACATTAAGTTGTTAAAAAAGAAGCAAAAACCTAGGCACTACTGCCCGGTAAACCTATCTGGATTTCTCTTTTACTGCTACATCCATTGCATTCTCTAAAATACTAATTTATCTGTTTGTCTGTCCTTTACACTATTTACTTGCACTTTTTAGACCCTCTTGAAAACCTTCTGCATATCAGCAAAGTCCTTTGAGGCAAGTCTTGCCACTTGGCAGCCATCTTGGCAACTCCTCGTAAATCACGAGTGCCATGACGTGATGCTGTCAGCCCATCCCCTCAGAGCACTTGAACAAATAAGAGTTTAATGGCTGATGCTTTAATAACCTCACCTTTCTTGATGATCCTGTGTATTAGTGTGATTTGCAGAGTTGCCCTCTACAACTGCGGAATCCAATCTTCATCACAGAGGACCCAGTGCAACTCCCTGTTCTAAGCGCTGGTCATCTCCCGCCTGGACTACTACTACTACGTATCCAGAACGCTGCAGAGCGCTTGGAAAACTACCCAAATTCTCCCGTGTGTCCCCCCTCCTCCGTCACCTCCGCTGGCTTCCTGTTGCAGCCCACATTCGATTCAAAATGATTGTATCGTTCTAGGCAGTAAACGGAACTGCACCCATCTATCTCCTAACACTGGTCAAACCACACGCCCTGGGGACGCTCAGCGAAGTCACGACTCACCTCTGTTCTGGCGCCTCAGTGGTGGAATGAACTCCCAACCAATGTCAGGAGAGCGTCACTCGCCATCTCCCATATCAAACTGTTACTTGCAAACTTGCAACATCTGTTTCATTTAAGGTACTGAAACTGAGTGAAATACTGTAATTGTAATCATACAGCTCTTTGCTACACACACTTGGAACAGTTGGTACAAACCATTTGTCCATTTTCCATTACCATTTGAAAGAAGTTATTCACCAAGCAGCATAAAAGTACTCAGGGTGTCCACAGGGTTGTAAAAGGTATTAAAAGGAAGTAAATAAATTAGCAAAAATGAAGGCCATTAAAAAGTATTAAAAAGTAATAAACGTCATCTGACGAGGTATTACATTTTCGAACCACTATCCAACTGTAAGTTTTTTTTCCATTTGTTGTAAGTGCAGGCCTATCTCCTAAAAATCGCGTGAATCAGTGTTAATTTTGACAGCAAATTCTGATTAGTCTTAGTCTTTTGAATAACACACCATTTAGTTTTAGTCATATTTTAGCCATCTGAAATCTTTTAGTCTTAGTCTAGTTTTAGTCGACTAAATATCATAAGAGTTTTAGTCTTAGTCTAGTCTTAAGTCTTTTAGTCTTAGTCTAGTTTTAGTGAGTGATAAATCCCTCTCTCTCTCAATTAATTTCAATTCAAATGGCTTTATTGGCATGAGGCAACCCTGTACATATTGCCAAAGCAAGGGTTTGGAAATAAAAAATAATAACAATAAAGGAAAACTATATTTACAACAAATTACTTATAATTCAATTTGGTAATGTTTTTGCTCCACACGGTTTTCAGACGGTCTGGTTGTCATATGTGAGGTGTGCCCATATATCAATTCTTCGTTTTGGTCCTGGACCTAGCTCTGACATTTCTGTTGTTCATGAGGTATGCCATTGCCCTCGGACCGGGTGCACTGCAAACCGTTAATGCTAGTGTCTTGCTAACGAGCGAAGTCAGCTGAAATCAGCCAAGGCTGTGCAACTAAATATCATGTAAACAACCTAACTCTTGTGAAAACGTCCACAGAACTGTGTCTTTGTTCTCCTTCTGTGTAAATGCTCCTGCCTGTTTAGCTTACTGCGGCTTTTTAAAGTGGCTCTGCTGTAATCTGCATTGATTCGCTCTGAAACATTTTCTTCTCGTTTTTATTCGTTGACTAAAGTGTCAGTTATATTTCGCCACAGTCTTCGTCATCATATCTGACTTTTTATTTAGTTTTCATTTAGTTTTCGTCCTTGAAAAAGGTTCGTTGAAGAATATTTTTCGTCATAGTCTTCGTCAACGAAATTAACACTGGCGTGAATTTATTTATTTAAATTATATGTGCAAGTAGGAGTCCTGCACGGGTTCGGGTACCCGCGGGTACCCGACGGGTGACCCGCACAATTTGGATGAAATGGGTGAAAAATAATGTACTGTGTCGGACACAGGTGCGGATCGGGTCGGACGGCTGGAGAGCATGGGTCGCCATTTTCAAGGCGTCAGGTGCAAAAAAAAATATATATATATTATTATTAGCAACACATCTACAAAAATTTGCCTGCATTTCAAAATGATAAGCATTTATATTTCATATGAGCTCATTCATGCGTGCTTGCGCCCTCCCAGAACTCCCATTCTCTGCTGGCTTACTTTCATTTTTAAAAATTGCCTCCGTCTACTTTTCCTTCGGGTGCGGGTCGGGCGTCGCTATCAATTTATAGTGGGTCGGCTCGGGTGCGGAATGTAATTTGTGCTACTGTTGGAAAACGGGTCGGATGCGGTTCTAAGTATGGTTGGTACGGGCGGGTGCGGGTTTGCAAAATAAGACCCATGCAGGACTCTGACCTGAGGTATCGATGATGTGACGTCAGACAGTGTGCGACGCGGTAAAACTATTTGCGCCTCCAGGGCTCCAGACTGTGACGAAGTGGTGGCATTTTGCGACCGGTACTGGAAGGGAACCAAAGCGAATCAAAGAATCTGGAATCTGTAATGACAGGTGGCAGGCCAATGTGTGTTAGATGGGCAGGGAATGGCACTGTAAGTGGCTAATGTGTAGGGGTGGAGGGTCCGAAAGTTGTTCCGAGCGTAGAAGGAAAAGGTTTCACTTTGAGCGAACAATGTCGAAATTAAATCCGTGATTCCATCAGATATGTGTCTGCTGCATGGCGGAGCTGAGCTGGTTTTTCACTTTAGATCAAGGCTGCCCATTGGCCCGTGACCGATTATATTTGGCCCACGCCTTGCCCATTGTATTTTTTTAATTGTTTTTTCGCGTCGTCAGCGCTCGGATTCTCTCATTGAATATGCACTTCCTCTCCTGACCAAAGAATAATATTGTGATACATTGATGGTAGGGTGGCGCTGTTGAGCTCCTGCCAACTCCAATATGGTTGAGGTCCAAGACCAGCGAGTGAGAGGATGGAAGGATGGAGCGGCAGAGGCAGTGGCACACGGACAAATGAAAAGTCCAAAAGAGCTGGGAACACGATTATCTTTTTACTTAGATCGACTCCACCGCAGTGTGTCTGGTATGTAAGCAGAGGGTCACTGTTTTAAAGTAGTACAACATTCATCGTCTCTATGAAACCAAGCATTCCCACCAGTTCGCAAAGGACACAGGAGAGGATCGCAAAGTGAAGGTAGCGGACTTGCTAGCAAAGCAAACCACACAGCGTACTTTGCTTCAGCCGTCCACTGCACAAGAAAATGCCACTCGGACAAGTTATCGCATTAGCAACGCCATTGTCAGAAGTGGATGACCTTTAGCGGAGGGTGATTTTGTCAAAGAGTGTCTGACAATTTGATTGAAACTGTGTGTCCAAATCAGTCGTGGGCTTTTTCCCGGATTAGCCTGTCACGAGACACGGTCACCCGCCGTGTTGAGGACATGGCCAAAGACGTTCGGGGCCAGATAGCCCAAAGAGCAGGTCGGTTTTCTGCCTTTTCCATCGCGTATGATGAAAGCACTGACATTACTGGCTCAACACAGTTGCTGGTGTTTTTGCGAGGCGTCAGTGAGGACTTTGAAGTGTGCCAAGAACTGGCGGGCCATGAAATACTGAAAGGGACAACAAAAGGCACTGATCTGGCATCACGACTGATGGACTTTGGTGGTTCGATTTTGAAATACGATTGTATTTTGCACCAGTAGCAACTGTGCGCCAAAAACATCGGCCTGAAGAACGTGATGCAAGATGTCATTGGCATTGTCAATAATATTCGCTCAAAAGCGCTCTCACACCATCAGTTCAAAGCTCTGGTTGATGAGATGGATGCCCAGTATGGTGACGTATTTTACCACCAGGAGGTGAGGTGGCTGAGCCGTGGGAAAGTTTTACGATGTTTCTTTGAGCTGCGTGAGGAAATCAGGGTGTTTCAAGCCACACAGAAGAACAGCATCCAAGTGCCCTTGGACAATAACTGGCTTGCAGACCTGGCTTTTCTTCTGGGCATCACAGAGCTGCTGAATATCCTCAATCTTCAGCTTCAAGGGAGAGACCAGATCATCACTCAGCTGTATGACCATGTCAGAGCCTTCAAGCAAAATCTCCAGCTGCTTAGCAGACATCTCTCAGCAGGTGAGATCTAACTTTAATATTTTATTGAACACAAAACAATGTATTAGGCTTGTTATTGATCACAACCATGTTACTATATTTGTGTGATGCATGCATACTTAAAATAGATATTCTTTTTAAATCTAGGCATTAAATCCAATAACATGGCAGTATTTGTTTTTCATAATGCAGCCATGAACAAAAAAAAAAGGTTTTTTTATATATATTTTTTTGTTTTTGGTATTCAATTGAAAATCAAATGAACATCCTTGCATCTTACATTGTTCCTTTTGTCTTTGTGTCTGTACATTCAGTAAATTTGGCACACTTTCCTAGCCTCAGAGAAGTTCAGTTGATGGAGGAAGACACACCAAAATACCTCGACATTCTCAGCAATCTTGTGGTGGAGTTTGACCATCGCTTTGAAGATTTCAGTGGAAATACAACAGCATTTCAGCTGTTTGTGCATCCCTTTTCTGTAAATGTGGAGGCAGTCAGTGAGGAATTTCAAATGGAACTTTTGGAACTTCAGTCTGATTCAGACCTCCGTAGCAAGTTCAGAGAGCTTCCCTTACAGGACTTTTAAAGATGTGTTCCTGCACACAGATATGGCAAGATCCACAAACATGCACAGGTGATGTTATCCCTCTTTGGAAGTACCTATGTGTGTGAGCAGGCTTTCAGCCCAAGCCCTCAGACCCAAGTCCAAACTGTGCCGCCACTATGACAGCTACTGAAATCATCGAAACGTAAACATACAGTTCCACCTGAAGATAAAAACCGGCTTCCGTTGTGTGGAGTTGGGAAAAAAGGTGGATAGAGAAATACCAAGACAGAACGAATGGAACCCTTCTGACTCAACGTCACTAATAAGCAAGGTTGTTACTTACGTGTAAATCTTCAGGTCACCATTACTGCTCTTATTCTTCTCCTTCTCCTCCTCCTCCTCCTCATCCTTCTCCTTCTTCTTCTTCTTCTTGCTTCTTCTTCTTCTTCTCCTTCTCCTTCTTTTCTTCTCCTTATCTTTCTCCTTCATCTTCTTCTCCGTCTTCCAATTTGTCACTGCTACCACTGAGCTTCCTGTCTGTGACGGAAGCTGTCATCAGCAGAAAACTGAAAAGGCATCCACGTGGGGGGCTGGAAACTGACCAATCATAAGAGGGCAGGGTCAGCCTTGGTCTCCGCCCTCGAAGTGTCAAAAGTCCTTGCTTCGAGCGAGCAGAGCTCCTCCGCGAGCGAGCATAGGGAAAAGAGAGAGAGTGCGAGAGCGGGAGCAAGCCAGTGCACTCAAAGCAGCTGCACAGTGTTGTTGTGCGTGTCGCCGTTGTTTTGTACTCGCTTGCACCTGCCTCTGCTTCACTCTGTTGCTGAATATGTGCGCAAAGATCAAACAAGTGCACGCAGCAGTTGAAATCTGCGCGCGTGACATAAAATAATTTACGCGCGCAGAGAGATCTGCATGTGCAGATGTGTTATTGCTCGCGCGACTTTTGCCTCAAATATAACGCCATACTTGATAGTCCTACTTCAGGCACAGAATGTGTAGGCCTAGGTCTCCAATGTGTCACCTTGGAGTATGTTCTGCTCTGTATGATTAATGTTTCAACTTACAGAAAGTACTGTACACTGATTTTAAAATGATTGTTCAAACCAGTGTAGAATGTATTTTGGTCCCATGGGGGCATGTTTTGTTCCATGTAACTTTGCCTATTGCACTAAATGTCTTTAAGTAAGTACTGTACACTGATTGCTACAAACCCTCTCAAGCTGTCCAATTCTACTACTATTCCTGACTTAAAATGATTGTTCAAACCAGTGTAGAATGTATTTTGGTCCCATGGGGGCATGTTTTGTTCCAACTTTGTTACTGAAATTATATTGCACTTAATGGCCCTCATTTATCAATCTTGCGTGAAAACGGGTGCAGATCTGTGCGCAGAATTGGTCTTACGACAGGACACACGTGTGATTTATGAAACATTCGTATCTGACCAATTCCAGCGTACGAATGATCGGCTCTTGATAAATGCGGCGGCTGAATTCGACCGTCATAAACATGTTACGCCCTTAAATATTCTTGGTTCGGAGGCCTCGCCCACTGAGGTCGAACACTGAGAGAAAAAACTCTGGCAAGACGAGAAACTTTTCCGAGATGGAGATCGGCATCGCGGCAGCGCCGGCACATCAGAGGCTCCATTCACTAATGAAATGTTGTGCAAAACTGAACAGGCCAAAATAATGTGGCACACTTTCTCTGGGGTAAACAGCAGAGCTCCCCCTGCTGGTCCGAGACGGAGCCACCTGCCCTTCAGCACCCCGAAGCAGCTCCACTGTGACCGTGTGCGTGTGTGCGCACTATTGAATCTGCGTTCCTGCTCTGTAGCAGGTTTGCCAGCGGGGTTATTCGGTATTCCGTTAAATAGTTGTCATGTTAGACTGTTTACATATTTTGTTTTACAAAAAAGTGGTATCAGTAAAAACGTAAAAAATAATCGGTTTTGATCTGTTCTAAATATGTGACTGCTTATGCTTAATGACAGCTGAGGTTTGTTTAATAAATATTTTCAGTCTCAGCCAGATTTCGCTGTGCTGCACTGCAAATCCACACACTCAAATTTGCGTACACGAGCTCAGACCTGACGTGAGATCTGATCGTAGCTTCCGCTCACGTCCAAATTGATAAATGCCGAAGTTTGCGTGGAAATGGTCGTACGCACGTTTTTCTGCCGTACGTTCGTTTGATAAATGAGGGCCAATGTCTTTAACCCTCCTATGATGTTCCGGTCAAATCTGACCGATTTACAACTTCATAAAATCCTAAACATTTTATTTTTTCTCTGATTGCCTCAAGGCCTTATGATATCCTCCACACTAGGCATTTGAACATATAAAATTGATGATCACCACTTTCATTGAATTTTGAGAGGTCTAATCAACTTTGTAACACCCATGGTGTTCCCGGTCAAAATTGACCGGCATAGGAAATGTGTAATACACATATAATAATGGGTAATACTAGATTATGTTGATTCATTAGATGGAAAACATCCATATCTACAACCACACACACTCACCCACCCACCCACACGCACACACACACACACACACACACACACACACACTCTCTCTCTCTCTCTCTCTCTCTCTCTCTCTCTCTCACACTCTCTCTCACTCTCACTCTCACACACACACATGTACACACACACACGCACTCCAGACCACACAATGTATCAGATTTTGTATGGGAATCGATCTCGTTCCTGTGCTTATGTGCCCCCCCCCGCAACGCACCCCCCCCCTCGCAACGCAAACGACGGTTTACAGAATAAACAATGTATCATATCTTCTCACAGACACCCTATATAAACTTTTACTAGTGCCTTGCTCTCATTTTACTCTGCGATCACCATGAGTAGGCGATTTACTGTCACAGAGGCTCGAGACCTAATTTTGGAATCAAATGAAGAGGAGGTCGAAGTTGAACCGGAGATAGAGGAGGATGTGTCAGAACTGGAAGACAACATTGATCCTGACTTTGATCCGGACCTTTGTGAGACTGACCAGTCAACAGACGAAGAAGCTCCAGAGGAAGAGGCACATGGAGAAGAGGCACAAGAAGAAGAGGCACCTGATGTGACATTCCAGTCCAAGGGTGGCAACTTACTCTGGTATCCTTCCTCCCAGGACAGAGGAGGCAGAGCAAGAGTGGAGAATATTGTAAGGATGACACCAGGGCCAACACGATATGCAGTATCTCGTGTTGATGACATCAAGTCCAGCTTCCAACTGTTTCTTCCAGCGTCCATGGAGGAAATTATACTGGACATGACAAACCTGGAGGGGAAGCGTGTGTTTGGAGACACGTGGAGAGCATTGGACCAGGTAGACCTCCAGGCCTACATGGGTCTGTTGATTTTGGCTGGAGTATATCGGTCAAACAATGAGGCTACATACAGTCTGTGGGATGCAGAGTCCGGGAGGCCTATATTCAGGTCAACTATGTCTTTACAGCAGTTTCATGTCCTCTCAAGAATTATCCGATTCGATAACAGAGATACACAACCTGCCCGCTGGCGAAACGACAAACTGGCTGCCATCAGGAACGTTTGGGACAGGTGGGTGGAGCGTCTACCACTGATGTACAATCCAGGCCCCGAGATGACAGTCGACGAACGCCTGGTCCCTTTCAGAGGTCGCTGTTCCTTCAAGCAGTACATGCCAAGCAAACCGGGCAAATACGGAATCAAGATCTGGGCAGCATGTGATGCCAGAAGCAGCTATGCCTGGAATATGCAGGTGTACACAGGGAAACCTATTGATGGAAGGCCAGAATAAACCAAGGCATGCGTGTTGTGCTGGACATGACAGCCAGTCTCAAGGGGCATAATATTACATGTGACAACTTTTTCACATCATATGCACTTGGTCAGGAGCTGCTGAAACGAAAGCTCACCATGGTGGGAACCGTGAGAAAGAACAAGCCTGAGCTTCCTCCTGCGCTGGTGTCGACCAGAGGGAGAGAGGCCCTTTCATCAAAAGTTGCTTTCACTGACACACACAGTCTTGTGTCATATGTTCCCAAGAAAGGTAGAAATGTCATCCTGATGAGCACGCTGCACAAAGACGATGCTGTCAGTACCATGGAGGACAGGAAGCCACATATCATCCAGGACTACAACAGCAACAAAGGAAGGGTTGACTGCCTTGATAAGGTAATGTATATTTTCATCTATCATGCATTTTATTTTACTTTTATTCATGTAAAACATAGCATTCAGATTCAATATTATTTCCAATCTCTTATTTATTGTTTCTTTCATTGCAGCTTACTGGAACATACACCTGCAAGCGAATGACAGCGCGTTGGCCTGTAGCGGTGTTCAGAGCTTGGGAAAGCTTTAGTAACTCCTCGCATTCAACAGCGACAGCACCTTCCCCGCACACCAGCCTCTGCCAGTCTGGTTAGGAGTCTGCAAGCCTCTGCCACTGCCACAGGCTCTGTCCCCCAACAAGGACAGGGGCAAAAGAGGAAGAGATGCGAGCTCTGTGCCCCGAGAGACAATAAAACAAGTCTGACATGTTACGAATGTAATGCCTACGTTTGCAAGGCACACTCCAACTTGGTTGTGCAATGCCACTCCTGTGTGTGAACACACACCCACACACACACACAAACACACACACACACACACACAAACACACACACACACACACACACACGACTATTCATGTTGATTTTCTCGAATGTTCTGTGAATTTGGTCTCTGTTTTGATTGTTATTGTTATTGTTGACTGTAATTTTCAGTGCCTGTGTTTTGTATATTAACTGCAGATATGCATGTTCACCACTGTTACAAAGTGTTAAATAAAATTTGGTGATGATTATGTTTGAAATATGTTTTTTGTGGTAATGTAAGAGCAGTTAAACCAGACCGGTCAAATTTGACCGGGAACACCAAAGTAAGGGGGGAAAACGAACATAATACAAGGGTTAAGTAAGTACTGTACACTGATTGCTACAAACCTTCTCAAGCTGTCCAATTCTACTACTATTCCTGACTTAGAAATGATTGTTCAAACCAGTGTAGAATGTATTTTGGTCCCATGGGGGCATGTTTTGTTCCAATTTTGTTACTGAAATGATATTGCACTAAATGTCTTTGATTTTAAGATATAGGCCCAAGGGCTAGTAATGTTCTATGTCTGTCTTCAAATATTTCATAGTGCTTCAATTATTTTTCTAATTTAAAGAAGCCATATGGATGTTCAGTAATTTTATGAACATAAATGTGAAGCACAATAAACTGTCATTCATTTTTCAAAATTACGTGCTATATGCTATATATGCCCATATTTAACTTGATGTACTGCAAAATTAACATGTTGGCCCACGACCCTCCCCCCAGATTCAATTTTGGCCCTCCACTGGGAAGAATTTGGGCACCCCTGCTTTAGCTAATGTCTTAACTTCCACTAGGTCCGCTGTGCTGCGCATCTGCTCCGGAGGGCTCCGGCAGTCCGGAGCAGATACACAGGACTTCTATTTCGGCGGATGCCGGAGCACGACGCAGCAATTCAGCTGAATTTAGCACCGAGCAGACAGGAAGTCACTAACTGAAACAACAATATAACATCCAGTTACTTTTCAAAATAAAACACTCCGGGTTGACACCAGCACACAAATCTCAAAAAAGACACAAACACAAGCTCTTCTAGTAATCCTTCAGTCGGGAACACTTCGTGTCGTTGTTTTTATAACACATACCCATAACTGCGGCACTGCAAAACCGGATGGGAGCAGTAATGCACCGGACACGTACTTGGAGAAAGCATTCGACCGTGTCCCTCGTGGCATTCTGTGGGAGGTGCTCCAGGAGTACTGGGTTGGAGGCCCTCTGCTAAGGGCTGTACGGTCCCTGTACGAATGGAGCAGGAGCTTGGTTCGCATTGCCAGCAGTAAGTCAGACCTGTTCCCAGTGCATGTTGGACTCCGGCAGGGCTGCCCTTTGTCCCCGGTTCGGTTCATTATTTTTATGGATAGAATTTCTCGGCACAGCCAAGGACCGGAGGGGGTGTGCTTCGGGAGCCACTGGATTTCATCTCTGCTTTTCGTGGATGATGTTGTCTTGTTGGCTCCTTCGAGCCAGGACCTCCAGCATGTCCTGGGGCGGTTTGCAGCCGAGTGTGAAGCGGCTGGGATGAGAATCAGCACCTCCAAGTCTGAGGCCATGGTTCTCGACCGGAAAAAGGTGGACGGCTCCCTCCGGGTTGGAGGAGAGCTCCTGCATCAAGTGGAGGAGTTTAAGTATCTTGGGATCTTGTTCACGAGTGAGGGAAAGATGGAGCGCTAGATTGACAGGCGGATCAGAAGCCACAGTAATGCGGTCATTGTATCGGTCTGCCGTGGTGAAGAGAGAGCTGAGCCGAAAGGCGAAGCTCTCAATTTACTGGTCAATCTATGCTCCTACCCTCACCTATGGCCATGAACTTTGGGTCATGACTGAAAGAATAAGATCCCAGATACAAGCGGCTGAAATGAGTTTCCTCCGCAGGGTGGCGGGGCGCTCCCTTAGAGATAGAGTGAGGAGCTCTGTCACCCGGGAGGAGCTCGGACTAGAGCCGCTGCTCCTCCACATCGAGAGGAGCCAGCTGAGGTGGCTCGGGCATCTATATCAGATGCCCCCGGGACGGAGACCCAGAGGAAGATCCAGGACACGCTGGAGTGACTATGTCACTCGGCTGGCCTGGGAACGCCTTGGGATCCTCCCGGAAGAGCTGGAAGAAGTGTCTGGGAAGAGAGAAGCCTGGGTGTCCCTGCTCAGACAGCTGCCCCCGCGACCCAGCCTCGGATAAAGTGGAAGAGGATGGATGGATGGTTATTTGTCCCCGGGGGGCAATAACTCAACACATCTCTCTATAAAGGGCAAGAAATCTCTGTTTGTCTGCGTGTCTGTGTGTGTGTGTGCGTGCCTCAAATATCTCTGCAGATCAGGATCAGAGTGACCTGAGATTTTCAACATGGCTGCTGCTTGGTTTAAGGGTGTGCAACGTCGGATTTTTTTGTACTACAATGATACCATTAATAAATCATTTAATATTTTATGATTTACGTATTCCGCTAGCATTGTCAACCATAGCCACCACAGCCACATGTGCACCAGAGCCAATCACTGCAGAGCCCACCCCCACGCCCCACCTCCTGAATCGACGGACGCGCCGGTGCGTCCAAATCATGTGACCAATTTATGACGTAGCAGCAAGATGCAGCCTCCGTGAGTCTCCGATGTACGTATGTGTTGGTGCAGCCTTCAAACTATATACCAGGTTTTAAATTGTGTTGATAGGCCAAGTAAAACCGGACTCATGATAAATAATGTCCGCCACGCTTTTTTGCGAACATTGCCGTCACCTTTGCTGCGCATTTGGTGCTGGTAGAAACGGTCAAAACGGGCTTCATTCACGAAAGTGTCCGCAAGCAGGAAGTGTTTGCAAGCAAAAAAAACTGTACTACTCCCTTTCCTATTGGTGGAAAAAGGCACCACACCAACCAATCACAAAATTATATGGCAAACCACGTGATTTGGTTGCTGAGGAACAGGGGAAGTTGTGGGAGGGACGGCAGCGAAAGAGCGACAGAGACGGTGATAGAGACAACGATAGTGATAGCGAGTTTTAAGAGTTGAGAGATTTGATTAATTTGATTATTGATTAATGAGTCAAAACAATGAGGAGACAGCTGAATGTGGAGCATAGGGATGCACCGATACCGATACTGGTATCTGGAATCAGGCCAATACTGTTCTTATATACTCATACTCGTCCTCGTTAAAGTTCACCGATACCAAGAACCGATACCAATCAGTGTTCTCCCCAGACGGTGGAATAGCGGCGCTGCGCCGCTATACTGCTAGCTCAGAGCCACTATACTCATTTTCAAATTAAGGGTGTTTATTTCCTATATCTTTAACGATATGCAATGTGACTGCATCCGTAACAGCTGTCCACCAGGACTCTTTCTCCTCATACGGGACACAATGATTAAATGATTCTGCTAATGTTAGCTGCTTTATAGCCCGGGTGGGCTGCCGCGGTCTTCTCGAAGTGAGCAACAAGTGTCCCACTCTGATACGTGCGTCTGTTTGAGAGGCTCAGATAAATGTGTCGGTCCGCTGTCTTTAGTCACAACAGCCTTTGAACAAACTGTGCAGTGGACCGTGGTTTGTTCGAGGTCCGACGCCACAAAACCAAGCTACTAACGAGACGATGACGTTTTAGGAACGAGCTCTTGGCTCGCTGCATGTTGTTGTGTTTCTTTCTCTGTGGAAAGTCAGTGCGGGGGCGGAGCCATTATGAACTATGGGAGCCCACGAGGAGCGGCGGAGGAGCAAGAAACAGGCTCACAGCTGATCATGCAGAGATGATTCTTTTCATCAAAAAGAACCTGCCACTCACTTTCCCAAAAAAAACTTAGTTCAGAGACCACACCATTGCATGCTGACTGAAGTTTGAGATTTTGTTTGATTCAAATATGGACACTTTGCAATAGAATCATCAATGTTGTGTCAATCTGAAAGCTGGAGACAGTGCAAAATAGTTAATGGATATTTTGTTTGATTAAAATGTGGGCACTGCAATAATTCTCAGAAAATTTCACAGAAAATGTTTATTTTTCATTTATCATCATTTGTTGTAACAAGCAGAGAAGAAAATAAAACCTGTCTTCCAATTAATTGCATTTTGCCTAATAGTTTTTTGGGGGTTGTTTTGGTGGTAGTAGCATCGGTACTCGGTATCGGCAAGTACTCAGATCTAAGTATCAGTATCGTATCGGGTTGAAAAAAAGTGGTATCGGTGCATCCCTAGTGAAGCAGGCAGTGCAGCTCTCCATTGGGCTGGAAAGAGCTGAGGGAGGCCTGAGGCATTAGGCGAGTTCAAGATCACGCAGCCTAAATCGTGATGCATGCTGGTTAAAATGTGTCCACGATGACCTGGATGGGAGTGGTTTCTGCTCTGCATCCGATGTCACATGACCTTAAGTTATTGCGGGAGCAAGGCGGCTGCAGAGCAGTTGCGCAGTTGCTCCTCCACCTTCATGACGTCAGGACTTTGCCCTAATTGGCTCTCATCTACGCTGACGTATATGACGTGTGTTTCGATGAATTTTCATATCCATAAGCGCCTGTGCCTCTTTTCTACTCAAGTATCACATACTTTCAGATAAGTAGCAGCCGTGTGGCCGCACCTATGGGACACTCAACATGAATAAACCTATAAAATCCTTCATGTAACGCAACAATCCTGGAAGATGTCGTCAATAAATTGCTCAGTTCTGTCACCCTACTTATGGTGATGATGGAGAAGTGGTTAACTGCTGTGTCCAGTGTTATCTGTACTATCAAATGTATTTCGTTCATTGTGAATAATGTTGGTATAAGAAAATGCATCATCTTATGTGTCTATAGTTATGCATATTGGTTAAATGTAGTCAGCAAATTCCCCTCAGTTGTGATATAATCATGCACCTAAGTATAGTTGTCATCATAATAATTAATAACTGTTGTAATTGTATTGTATTGTTATTGGGCAAGCCTTACTATAATGTACCAGATAGACAAAGTTCAAATTTATTTAATGGTGACATTACAAGGAAAACGGAACATGAGCATTTACAGTAAGACAACATTTAGGCTATTCATCTACTCTTGATAAACCTGGAACATTAATGTACCACTGTGTGACCGTTTTGAAGTGAAGCAATTACAAAATATCCAAATTTGAAGTTGTTATTGTGACAAAGCTGTCACATTCTGTTGTCTCTAAATATGAACTGTCCATATATATACATATAAAAAAAACTAATCAGATAAAAACACCCTCTGCAAAAGACACAGTTGACATGGGTCTTGATCCCCGGTCGTCTGCATGCAACACGGCAGCAGTTCCACTGCTCTATTCCCTCAGCCCACAAGTTTTGATGGACTACTATTTTGAACATCTCAGATTTAATAATTTCTGAAAGGGACTAATATGAGAAAAAGGCCAGCACAGTTCCCATAGCATCAGGTAAGAAAACTGATCGCCATCGTTGTTGATTTTCCTCAAACATTAATGGAATTTCAATTTCCTCCACTTCTTTGCAGATGAAGAAGGCAAACACTGCAAGCTCAGTCAAGTCACGTCACGTCTACGGGAAGAGAGAGTGTCTGACTTCATAGCAACATTTGTATCCCGCCCCTGCAGTCGCCAGCAGATCTCGCTGCTGCAGGCAACTTCAACTTGAACGCGCCTATTGCCTGCATTTAAATGTAAATAGTTACATTTGTTATATTTGCATTATAAGTTATAAAAATGGTTCGTTAAACATATTTGTGGTTTTCACAGTAAAAAATCCAACTTTTTCCTACTCAGATTTTATTTTTTTTTTGTGATTTTAGGTCCATTGTGTTAATACAGTATGTCAAAATGAAAAATTAACTGTACAGTCACACATGTGAGGTTGTGCTGAGAATAATGACACCAAGCAAGGCAAGGTAAATAGTTTTTAAGGTGAAATATAATGGCAAAATCAAAAATACTCAAAAACGGCCGATTATACCCTGGAATATCGAATTTCACAACAAACCTAAATATCCCTGACGTCCCACCTTCAAACACAGCCTCATTTGGCCATCCATGAAAGAGCTACTTAACCTCCCACTTTTCTATAGGACAACATACTTCCCATGGGCAATGCACTAGTAGTCATTAATGTCTAAACCGCTGGCAACAAAAGTGAGTACACCCTTAAGTGAAAATGTCCAAAGTGTCAATATTTTGTGTGGCCACCATTATTTCCCAGCACTGCCTTAACCCTCTAGGGCATGGAGTTCACCAGAGCTTCACAGGTTGCCACTTGGAATCCTTTTCCACTCCTCCATGATGACATCACAGAGCTGGTAGATGTTAGAGACCTTGCGCTCCTCCACCTTCCATTTCAGGATGCCCCACAGATGCTCAATAGGGTTTAGGTCTGGAGACATGCCCGGCCAGTCCATCACCTTTACCCTCAGCTTCTTTAGCAAGGCAGTGGTCGTCTTGGAGTTGTGTTTGGTGTCATTGTCATGTTGGAATATTGCCCTGCGGCCCATTTTCCAAAGGGAGGGGATCATGCTCTGCTTCAATATGTCACAGTACATGTTGGCATTCATGGTTCCCTCAATGAACTGTAGCTCCCCAGTGCCGGCAGCACTCATGCAGCCCCAGACCATGACACTCCCACCACCATGCTTGACTGTAGGCAAGACACACTTGTCTTTGTACTCCTCACCTGGTTGCCACCACACACGCTTGACACCATCTGAACCTAATAAGTTTATCTTGGTCTCATCAGACCACAGGACATGGTTCCAGTAATCCATGTCCTTAGTCTGCTTGTCTTCAGCAAACTGTTTGCGGGCTTTCTTGTGCATCATCTTTAGAAGAGGCTTCCTTCTGGGACGACAGCCATGCAGAACAATTTGATGCTGTGTGCGGCGTATGGTCTGAGCACTGACAGGCTGACCCCCCACTCCTTCAATCTCTGCAGCAATGCTGGCAGCACTCATTTGTCTATTTTCGAAAGACAACCTCTGGATATGACGCTGAGCACATGCACTCAACTTCTTTGGTCGACCATGGCGAGGCCTGCTCTGAGTGGAACCTGTCCTGTTAAACCGCTGTATGGTCTTGGCCACCGTGCTGCAGCTCAGTTTCACCTCGAGATTCCACCAGATACTTGTCCGCTGTGTTATGGCTCCGATCCGGTTTTGCTCCGCCGTCTGCTGTCCTACAACTCCCACCGGTTGTGTTTTGAGTTCCCGCGATTATCACATAATCACTCGCAACCGCAGTTTTAGGTATGTGTTATAAAAACAACAACACAAAGTATTCCCAACCGAAGGATTAGCAGAAGAGCTTGTGTTTGTCTCTTTTTTGAGATTTGTGTGCTGGTGTCAACACGGAGTGTTTTATTTTGAAAAGTAACCCAATGTTATATTGTTGTTTTGATACATGACTTCCTGTCTGCTCGGTGCTAAATTCAGCTGAATTGCTGCGTCGTGCTCCGGCATCCGCCAGAATTAGAAGTCCTACATATCTGCTCGGGAGGGCTTCGGACTGCCGGAGCTGGGACGGAGCAGATATGCACCGGACCTGGTGGAAGTTAACACATAGACTAAAGTGCCATGGTGGAGACATAACGCAGTGGACACGTATCTGGTGGCATCTAGGGGTTAGGGTGTTGGCAATCTTCTTATAGCCTAGGCCATCTTTATGTAGAGCAACAATTCTTTATTCCAGATCCTCAGAGAGTTCTTTGCCATGAGGTGCCATTTCAAACTTCCAGTGACCAGTATGAGAGAGAGTGAGAGCAATAACACCAAAATAAAACAAAATAATAACGCGTTATCGCAAATTCCGTTATTGCAAACGCAAAGATGTTATGACCCTCTGCAAATTTTGTTTTGGATTGTTGCAATAGCAATATACATACATTTACATGAAGCAAGCATATTTTACCATTCTCACATTGGTAAAAGTTGTAAAAACTTGAAATAAATCCCTTTACGGTTCATTTAGAACAGATAAAAATGTGTGATTAATCAATTTATATACCATAAATAGGTTTTTTGTTTTTTTTTTCACTTTTCACTTTATATCTTGGGTTCCATTGCAAAACAGCATTCAAGAGATAGGCAAATAATTTCATTGTACAGGGAAGCATGTTTCATTGACCCAGCATATGACAACACTTTGACTTTACTAATTGTGTGACTAAAAGCTCAAGCTGAGACGCCTGGATGATGAAACTTTAGCTGTAGTTATACTTTTTGGGGTTTGGTCTTTCCTTTATTGTGTAGTGTAGCATTTTTGTGCAAATCCACACTAAATTGAGTTACTCTTTCCCACATAAACACTACACCTGCACTACCTGAAACACCTGGTTCTGGATTTATTATAAAAGATACACAATTGTTGATAAAACAATGGATGGATGACTGACAGCTCCCCAAAAGTTAAGCCAAAACATCATGATTGCACCCTGGTGGCCGGCGGATAATATGTTGTGTAATGTTTATTGTTAGTTGCAGTTAGCTAACATCAGCAACACTTCACTAGCTACCATTAACAGATGTCAGTTGGCATACACATTTAATAAGTGCTCATCTGTGGGAGTGAGGTGTAAATACCTAATCACTGACCAGGTTTAATCCCTGGTCTTTCCTGATACACCTGTGTAGACAGTTTGATTGACTGAAGTATAGGTCCATCTCTATCTGTTCTAGTGTGAGTCGAATGACTTAAAAATGTTGAAATACCTCCTGTGAAGACTGTTACGGCCCTTAGCCCATGGCTGTGTCCTGTGTGTAGTGGGTGTGTCTGTGTGTTGCAGGTTGCAGTGGATGGCTGATTGGGAGCACCTGGGCCTGGCTCTGCAGCTGATTTAAGCCGGCTGGTTTAAGTCCTCTCTCTCTCCTTTCCTCAGGATCGACACCCTGCTGCTGCTGCTGTTTTGTTTGTTTTGTTCTTTTCTGCACCAGACAACATGCACCCTACATTTGACATCACATACAAGCACCCTCTTACACCACTGATATACATTTCCACACGCCATGGTTCATTTAGTTTGTGTTTATCATCAATAAACATAACTCTTTTGTTTTCATCTGCGTCAATTATCCGCATTTTGTTGCGGCTTTGGAGCCAGTCGTAACAAGACAAGATGGTAGAATATATCAAAGCAGACACTGGGCTCTATCTTGCACTTGCACTTGACTTTGTACACTGGCGCTTTTATAATTCCTATTTTGCATTCGGCGCACATTAGAATTTTCCCTCCACAGACGCACGTCCTTAAATTAGGGAATGAACTTGCGCTCCCGGGGGCGGTTCAGCGTAAAGAGGAGGCGTGTTCCGGCGCAAACGTTCACTGGTGCTATTTTGCTGTTTCAGAAAGCAATTCCGCAACAGACCAGAAAAAACCTAGTCTAAAGTCAGTGGCACTTATTCAGATGCTATAGTGTGTGCTCAACGTGCATACACTTTGCTTCTCTCATCTACAAGGAAGCAGTTCCCGTTTTTGCAAACCATACAAAAAAAGTTGAAAAGATTTAAACAGAAGAACTAATTCTTTTTCCCTCTGATGAGCAACGCACCCGCCGTAGCCGTGAGGTTCCGGGAGTGGCAATGCGCGATGTGCTTCTAGTGGAGCAGGTGGCCGGAGATGGAGTTGGGGGAGGAGGAGGAAGGGGCACAACAAGTGCGTTTGGAGACTTGAGGCGATGCGCCTGAGAGGCAGCAGCAACATCGCCACCCGGTCAAGATGGGCATTAATACCTTGCCGCATCCCGGGCAGTGCGGTCCGGTCTGACAATGCTGCCACGGCATGTAGTGGGTCTGGATCCTCTGCACCTTGGTGTTTGCGCTGCTCCCTCATCAGCTGGCCGTTGCGCACTGCTCGGCCCGTGCGCACTGCTCCCGAGGCCCGGTGCGATGTCATGGGGATGCCAGCCGTAGAAATAATTGTGGCAATTTCCTCCCACGCCCGTTTAACGAAAGCTAATTTGGGTGGATTTCTCCCATCCCCATACAAGGCCACTTCTCGGTCTTTTACAGCCCTGACCAGAACGTCGGTCTCCTCGGCTGTGAACGGCTACTGGCGTGCGCCTGGCAAATTCGCCATTATAATAGCAATCCGCCATGGAACAAGCACGCCTGCTTTTAAAGGGAATGTGAGATGACACTCTGATTGGTTTATTGCACGTTATGCCCAAATCACACCTATGACTAATGTAGCTACTTCAGATCAACCCATTTTAGATTTGCGTCTGGCGCAAGAGTCATTTATCCCGCCGGCATAATAGCAACAGCGCCTGAGATCCGCCCACAAAGCTACTTGCGTTTTGCGTTTGATACTTGCGTTTCAGATCGTTAAGATAGAGCCTACTATGTGACAATGTCACAAGCTATAGATTTGAAGGCTTTTAAACCCATGTCAAAGGGTTGATTCACTCCAGTTGCATCAAAACATACTGTCTCTCTTATCGCTAGTTGTTTATACTAACTGAATTTGGTCTTGACTGTCAACATTTTTTAATGGGGACTGTTTTTCAGTACAAAGTAGTCCTAGTGAAATCTGTTGAAAATCAAGAGCGAAAATTCTGTTTCTTTAGTTATTTGGATGAATAAATCCTGTATTTAGCAAAGACGAGCAGCACATTTATACCCCCAGATACAGTGAGCATGAGTGCAGTAATTGCAACAACCAAAACCAAATCCATGAGGCATGAACTACCTCTCACAGTGGAACATTACAAGCACAGACAGAATTAAAAGCTATTCAGGACCTATGCCCCCACCCCTTCTACACACACACACACACACACACACACACACACACACACACACACACACACACACACACACACACACACCTCCCTGTAAATGGATGGGTTGAATGTAGAGTCCACCTACACATTTGCCTGACTCATTTGTACTGTTGTTCCTGGAGAGCTGTGCTGAGAGGTGCAGAGTGGGCTGCAGCTGCAGTGTGAGTGCAGTGTAGAGTTTAAATGTGTGCCTGTCTATGTATGTGTACGCATGTATCCTTTTGGCATTAAAATGTAGACAGGTGCTAGGCTTGTCTAGTGTCAGCTCAGACAGAAAATACTCACTAAAAATGCAATAGATGTGTCGTGCCTCTAATGTTTCAGAGGGACATGGCAAAACTGTCAAGGGTTTAATGAAATAGCGATGCTCCCCTGTCTAAACCCATGTTGGCGGTTATTGCCACGTTTGACTGTTTCCACCGATCTTCAGCAAAATCAATAGGGCCAACCTCTTGATGAGTTCAGAAAGCCTTGAGCATCTCTCCGACTGGGAGCGGTGCTCAGTGGCTGGGATTTATCTCCTTCACAGTGACTAAGCCCCCCGTCATGCCTGGCCCCCCCCTTCCTGTAGAGTGACACAACCTCACCCTCTACTGAGGAGCAGGCGGCAGCATGTGGGGGATAAGCATGGTCTGAGGCAATGAATGCTGCTCTCACCATTAGTAACGCAGCAAAAATGCTAACTCTCATATAACCAGCTCAGCTTCAACCCTGACCAAGCTATCTATTTATTACAGCTACTGCCCTAAAAATGGCTGACTTCAGGACACAATACATCTGATCATCGATGACCTTGATCAACTAACTTGAACAAGTCAGATCATCTCCAAAATCCTGCTTTGACAGTCTGGCAGCATACCAGCATCCTCTCCATGACCCCATATAGTGGCTGCCCTCCTCACATACTAATGATGGTGCAGTCTTGGCAGTGATGCTGAGCAAAGCCTAAAATTACCAATGTGATTATTGTGCAGTGGAATAGTGCTAGAAATAGATCCACGGCTGTTTTCAGAAACGGATCTTGGCCAGCAGGTATTAGAAACAAGACAGATATGGCCTTGATCACAACATATTAGTGTGTAATATATCGCTCCATGTTTTGGCTTTAATGGATATATGTTCTGCTAAATAAAGAGCAGTGTTAACTTGATAAAATAAAAAATATTCACCGACCCTTGCCTTTTCCACAGGAGCAACACAAAGACAAACTAAAAAGTCATCCTTAATAATTCGAATTATAATGTACTACAAAAATGTATTTCATTTCAGTAATGTTACCAGTTCTTTGAAAGAACAAGTTTAAGCAATAAATTACAATCACTTTGAAGAATCGAGGACGGGCAAAAAACTGGGACGGAATGCAACTATTTTTGATTTGATTGACATATCTATATTACCACATTTATGGTAATGTTAACATGAGTGCTAGTTTACGTTAATAGAACAATTGGTCACTTGGAGACATCAGAAAAAGTTGTCAACACTTTAACCCATGATCACCTCTGTAAGTTTTCATGCTGCATGTTGCATGATGTCACAGTCAGTGGGTATAAGGTAACATTAGTTTGCAGCTGTGTCTGTGTCCACCTGATAAATGTCATTCTAATATGCACTCTACTTTTAGCTCCTTTTTTGACCATTCAGCTGCTAAAGACTTCATTTTAGATAGGTGCTAACTTGTCAGACTGTTGTTTGTTGCTTTGCTACAAGTATAATGTTGCTTTATCAGAGCTAATGAAAACTGCTGCCTGCTGCTGAAAATGAGTAACTCAGCAGTAAATTTGCAGCTGTAAACCTAAACAATGGGCTGAGAGAAGCCAAAAATACCTCTTGACACCTGAAGGCGGTCAATATTTTCTGTTTGTCACTCCAGGTAGAGCCTACCATAAATCTTTCATACTGAAATACTGATCATTAAAACTTTAACACTTCATTCAGTTGGGTATTTTTTCATTTATAGGCGAAATATTTCTATTTTGCACTAAACAAACGACTGCATTACTGTTATCAAATGTTTAAGCTGCTCCTCTAAACCTACGTAGTGAATAGTAGTGAACAAATTAGTAAATAATGATTGTAATTGATCACATTACTATGTTAGGTGTCTGCCAGTTAAATCAGCTTATATTAATGGTTTCTGACTGGACTGGATAGCTGTAAGATGGACTCAATTGATCTACAATCATATAAGAATCAGTAATAAAATAGCTGCCAAGTGAGCAAGGTAAATGGTCATTACTCATTTAACTAATGTTAAGTAATGTATCATTACTACTGTTAATTGTAAATAGAATCAAATAATGTATAAATTAGAATGCTCATTAACATGAACTGCTCAAGGCACCAACTAGTCATTATTAGGAGCAATTTGGGATTAGAATTTGAAGCCGGGATTCGAACCAGTGACCTTCTGATCACTAGACAACCTGCTCTACCCACTGATCCACAGCCACCCCTTACATGTTAAGAGTACTTGAAGCTAAGTTAACTACTGTTAATCGTTACTATTCCTACATTAACTAATGTTAAATAATGGACCGGTTGTGGATACAATGGTTCGAACTGGAGCCACAAACCACCAGGAAACACAGGTTGCAATCAATTAGTATTTGTTTATTTTCCCAGAATGATGTGAATGTTGGTATTAGAATGATTCCTGGTTGATTGCACTGGTTCTAAAAGAAAAGAAACAAATTACAATATTTTGGAGAAAACAAATTAGATTTCCAGTTTTGAATTATGTTAAATACTTAGATGACTTTACTATATAATTAGAATCCAACAAATATTTCAAATAATAATAAGATGAAGATGTTTCAATCAAGGTACTATTTAGCAAATTTTATCAAATGTTCCTCATCATATTTAAACTTCATAATCCAAATGAAACAGATTACATACTACTTACAGTGAGGGATTGTAAGACACGTGGCAAACTTATTTATAAATTGGGAGGAACAGTGGCAGGTGCTTGCACCACTATTCCACTTGGTCTCCTTGTCATGAGCCACTGAACAAACCTACAGTTTCTGACAGGACTCTTATATGTGTTATCAATAAGTTTTATAATTTAACTTTTATTACTGATGATAATTAAATAATAACTCATAAAAAATGGTGATCAGAAGTAACATACACATTCATCCCAATAACTAAGACTAAAACTAAATCAAAATCAGGTGCCAAAATTCAGACTGATGAAGACATAAAATATAATCTCTAGGGATGTCCCGATCAGGTTTTTTTGCCCCCGAGTCTGAGTCATTTGATTTTGGGTATCTGCCGATACCGAGTCCTGATCCGATACTTCTATAATACATTAAAAAAAATTCACCTTATTTTATCATTTTAACATTTATCATAGCAAAGGACATAAAGCAGGAAAATATATGGCTCCACTCAGTCTCTCTTTACATTTATTTTGTCCTGTTGTTTGCTTCGGCTAAGAAATCAATAGTTCGCCCCACACGTCCAACCTCTTGAGCATTAAAGAACTTTTTTACCATTATTTTCTTTATTATTATAGATTTTTTATGGAGACAGAATCTGTTTCAGAAGTCAGTGGGCCATATGACGTAGAAGCTATTGAGAGAAAAATCCTAATGCATTCTGCCTTCTGCATATTAATATTCACATAAAATAGAGGAAGCGCTAAAATACAATAAAAAAGAGCTGTGTCTCATTCATCCAGTTCACTAATACAATCTGCTGCTGGTTTGGAATCACTGGGTCACATGACATGGAAGATACCGAATTATTTGGTTTTAATATATTTATAGGTTAAGTAATTTAATGATGGTCCTTAAATCAGTTTCCAGCGATTCAGTGCATTCAGTGCATATGTATATATCCGATCCCTGATCGGGATGTAACGTCCAATTCCGATCGAGTCTGAAACCACGTGATCGGCCCCCGATTTCCGATCATCGGATCGGGATATCCCTAATAATCTCTATGCGAGATTTTTTTTTTTTTTTTTTTTTTGCTGCCTAGCAAGTTCTTTTATCAATGTATGTCCTGCACTTCTGCACTACATTTTTCCAATTCCAAATCAACTGAATGACTTTTATTGTTCCTCTCCATTATCAATCAGTGCGCATGAGCCAGGTTGGGTCACCTCCGTAGGCAGCAGAGCTGTTCTCATTCTTTAACAACGGCAGCATACCCACATACCAGCTCCCTTCTGACACAAGTGGATGACATGAGGAATAATAGCCTGTGGTGAAATGAGGCGGAAAGTAAGCTTTTCACTGGTCATGACCTGCAGGCTGTAAAACAGCTTTTGAAAGAGTTGTGGGCAGACAGCAGACTATATAAAGTCATCCAATCAGCCTCAGTAGTGGAGTAGTTGAAGGTTTTCGATATATTTAGTTTGTTGATTATGAGGTTACATGAAAACAGACACTGTCAGACACAAAATATCAGACACTGGAGGTGGTAGAAACTGAACATCTCAAACTTGTGATCTCCGAACCCTAGTTCAAATGGCAGGTGACTGTATCAGTAATCGATTACCACATATATGTCATATGTAAGGTTGCACACTATCAATTTCTTTCAGCAATTACTGATCATGTCATGGTCAATACTCATAAAGACCATTATATTTTCACATATTTAGTTTATGCACAACTGAGGACATTTGCAAGGTCTTTGCATCATGCAAGTTGATTGCATGTATGGCTTCTTGTCTTCTCATGACTGTCTTATTTGATAAAGAGTCAAGCACACATTTCAGTTAATCTACTCAGCCTTTGCTTGGTTGCTTGGCTAGCAGAAGCAAAACACACTCATTTGTTACTGATTACTGATATAATGTTTCAACCACAGAGGGTCCTTTGGGTAAAATTCACGAAGTGAAATGACTCATCTGATTTGAGACATTTTCCGAAAGATGACAGATTTGGCTACAGCTCTAATGTTGTTGTCTTCATGTGATTGGACAGACCAGATGCGGGGGTTCACATTGGGACTTTGGACATCTGTACTGGATTTATCAAAGTTTAAGGACACTTAACATGTTGACATTTATACATAGTTTTTGGCATAATGGTCCGGTCTATTATAATACCTTTTATTTATACAGCGCTTTTACAGCTCTCAAAGACGCTTTACATAAAACCAAATACAGATGAAAAATACATAAGTGCTCAATGCAAAGAGGAAGAAAGAGAAATAAATGAAAAGTACATAGAAGGACAAACAAACAATGTGCAAATAACTATGTGTTTGTGATTACGAAAACTGATGGGCACAGAGAAAGACAGCTATTGTTGCAGGTTAAAAGCAGATTTGAAAAGGTGGGTCTTGAGTAATGATTTGAAGGTGGATGGGTTAGAACAGTCACGGATGTGTTTGGGGAGGGTGTTCCAGAGGGAGGGGGCGGCTATGGAGAAGGCAACTAATCGGGAGGATATGGCAACTAATCGGGAGGATATGGCGAAGTTAACAGCGGCGAAAGCTGCAGATGAGACAGATGAGTAAAATAAAAATGGCATAAAAAGGGCTCTCACACCATCCCAACAAATAATAAATACACTGGACTTTTGCTCTCTGTCGATTGGACCATCTTCTGACCTTGTGACATGCCTGGCTATAAGATGAGGCTACAAGATGAGACTGTTGTTCACTCATGACGGACTAATATGGACACATGTGCAGACACACACGTAATCTGTATGTACTGTCTAGAGTTGAATTCAGCTCTTTATGCTACTGCTGTAATATGTTTTGTCAAATGTCATAGTAAAAGAAAGCGTAAAAATGTAAAATGCAAAAGATAACAAAAGATTAGGATGAAGATTTTATCCTGTGGATAATGGGGGCGGGACTAGATAAGCTTTGGCTTCTCCCGCTTTTCCCTTTCGGCCATGTGTATTGTATTATTTGAACAATAATGAAATGTGATGATGATGAATTGACATGCCCGAAATAAACAACATAATAAAAGGCTCTGTCGCCCCAGGTGCGGTGCTTGGTCCTGAGCGGGTGTGAGAGAAGGTTTGCATCGGATGATCGGAGGTTGCGGGAGGGAGTGTGGTGGTGGAGCAAGTCTGTGAGGTAGGAAGGGGCCTGGTTATGGAGGGCTTTGTGGGTGAGGAGGAGGAGCTTGAAGTTGATTCGATGTGGGACAGGGAGCCAGTGTAAGTTTTGCAGAACAGGGGTGATGTGTTCGTGGGAGTGGGTGTGGGTGAGGAGGCGGGCAGCTGAGTTTTCAATGTACTGAAGTTTGTTGAGAACCTTGGATGATGAGCCATAGAGGATGCTATTGCAGTAGTCGAGTCGTGAGGTGATGAATGCATGGATGAGAGGAGAGTAATGGACGAAGGCGAGCAATGTTCTTGAGGTGAAAGAAAGCAGTTTGGGTGAGGCAGCTGATGTGATGTTCAAATGAGAGGTTATTGTCGAAGATGATACCAAGGTTACGGATGAACGGGGAGGGTGACAGGGTGGTGTTATCAATGCTGAGGGAGAAGTTCTGGGTAGATGTGGCGAGGGATTTTGGGCCGATGAGTATGATTTCAGATTTGTCACAGTTCAGTTGAAGGAAGTTAGTTTGCAGCCATGATTTTAGTTCTGTCAGACAGTTGGTGAGGGTGGAGTGGGTGACAGAGGTGATGGATTTTGTAGAAATGTAGATTTGGATGTCGTCAGCGTAGCAGTGGAAACGGAGACCATGACGGCGGATGATGGAACCAATGGGGAGTAGGTAGAGGATGAAGAGGAGAGGTCCAAGCACCGAGCCCTGGGGGACGCCTTGAGGGAGGGGGACAGTGGAGGAGGTGCAGTTGTTGATATGGATGAACTGATGTCTGTCGGTGAGGTATGATTTAAGCCAGGAAAGAGCAGAGCCAGTGATGTTGAATGATGTTTGTAGGCGGAACAGGAGAATGGAGTGGTTGATGGTGTCGAAGGCTGCAGTGAGGTCAAGGAGGATCAGTATGTTGAGGTGCCCAGAGTCTGCAGAGAGGAGGAGATCGTTTGTGATTTTCAGGAAAGCGGTTTCAGTGCTGTGTTGTGGGCGGAATCCAGATTGGAATGGTTCATACAGTTCATGAGAGCGGAGGTGGGTTTTGATTTGTGCGGCGACAACGCGTTCCAGAATTTTGGGGTTTTTTGAGGATGGGGGTGACAGCAGCCAGTTTCAGGGTTTAGGGGACATAGCCAGAGGTGAGGGAGGAGTTCATAATGGTAACGATGAGTGGGGAGATTGCTGGGAGACAGAGTTTGATGATGGAGGATGGTATGGGGTCCAGGATGGATGTGGAGCTTTTCATGTTAGTGATGATGGGGAGGAGTTCCAGGGGGGAGACAAGAGTGAACTGTGAAAGGGGTGGAGTGGTCAAGGAGGCAGGAGGTTGAGAGTCAGAGGTGGCGGGGGGGTTGCTGAGTTGACTGTAGATGGTGTCGATTTTGGACTGAAAGAATGACAGGAAGGAGTTGCATTTATCAACTGTGATGGAGGAGAGGATGTTGTCTCAGGGTTTGAGGAGTTTGTTGACGGTGGAAAATAGAGTCTTGGGGTTGTTGGAGCCAGAACGGATGAGCTGTGAGTAGTAGGTGGACCGGGCAGAATTGAGGGCATTTTTGTAGTCTGAAAGGTGATCTGTGTAGGCATGGAGATGAACTGTGAGAGTGGTTTTCTTGGATTGTCGCTCAAGCTGACGTTTACGGGTTTTCATTTGACAGAGTTCGGGAGTGTACCAGGGAGCTGTGTGAGTGAATGAGACAGTTTTAGTTTTAAGGGGAGCCAGTTTATCAAGACAGAGGGACAATGTGTTGTTGTAGTATAAGACCAGGTCAGAGGGGCATATAGTTGGAGGGGGGGTGGATGCGGACAGAGTATTGGCCAGCAAGTCAGAGAAAGCTGAGGGGTTGACGGACTTGATATTACGGAAGGTAATGTTGCTTTTGAGCTTTGGGGGAGGGACAGGGGTGATAAAGTCCATGGTGATGGCCAAATGGTCTGAGATGTGGAGGTTGAGACTGGAGAGTTGGTAGAGAGTGAGACCGGCTGAGCAGGCTAGGTCCAGAATGTGGCCGCGACAGTGGGTGGGGAAGTTGACATGCTGGGTGAAGTGAAGGCAGTGAAGCAGTTCCAGGAGGTCTATTGCACTTTTGCAGTTTGGATCATCAATGTGGATGTTGAAGTCGCCGAGCAGGAGAATTGAGGGGGGTATGGCAGATAGCTGGGTGAGGAAGACGGCGAGGTCAGAAAGGAAGGAGTGGTTTGGTTTGGGAGGACGGTAGATGATGGTGATGACCAGGGAAGTGGGACCAGGTAGTTTGAAGGCAACATGTTCGAAGGACTGAGTGGGAGGGATGGAGATTGTGGAGATTTTTAAGTTTTTCCTGAAAATAGCAGCAACTCCCCCACCCCGCCCATCAGGGCGGGGTTTGTTGATGTAGGTGTAGCCAGCGGGTGTGGTCTGTGCCAGGTTTCAGTGAGGCAGAGAAAGTCCAGTTTATTGTCAGTGATGAGTTCATGTACAGGGCTGTACGCTTAGCTTTTTCACTAGGAGCACAGGTGCTCCTAGAAAAAAATTAGGAGCACTATGAAATTTCTTTTTATTATTAACACTCAAATCACGTACACAGTAACACACGTGCTTTCAAACATATAAACACAGTGCCATCATAAGGCCTACTGCAACCCTCAATTAAACACAGAGAACATCCCTGTCCCACATCTTTTTGTAGTCAGGTCGCCCTGCTCTCCCCGATATTTTGCCAGTGAGGCTCTGAAGGAGTCTGAGTCAACTGTTGATAACCGGAGCAAGTTCTCAACAACATACCTGCCTATCATTGCATTCAGTTCAGTCTGTGTCACAAGTTTTTGTGAAGCTGTTCACAGAGCTCACGTTAGCCACACCAGGGGGGTATTCCAAAAAGGAGGTTCAACAAACTCTGAGCCTAACCCTGAACTCTGAGTTGACTTATCCTGTGAAGTGAAACTCTGAGTTTTCAGTTCCAAAACAGCTGATCTGAGTTCGGTAAGTCGACTCTGAGTATGTTAACTCTGAGTTGAGCTCGTGCCTGACGACTAGTAAAAAGCCATCATCAATTGAGCTCTGATACTGTGATTCACCATGGCAACAGTGGAGAAAACAGGAAGCAGACATTTTCTGGGGAAAAAAAGTAACACGGCTGCGGCCGTAATAAAAATCACTGACAAAGTTTTAGATGTGGTCGTCTTTTCATTTTGAATTTAACATCATTTTCTTTTATATTAGCCTTTGAGGAAGTGGTTGAATGTTGTTCAATGTTTTATTTTATTTTATTTTAGCCTATTTAAATCAGCTGAAAATGACATAGAAACAGTCTCACGATGGCTCCTCACTTTGGTTTTATTTCACATATTAAACAAAGTAAAAGTTTATTCAGTGGATATTTTAACTTGTAGTAGCTTTTACCACCAACAGATAATGTTTAACACACAAAGCTCATCTAAATGAATCTAAATTCTCCTCCTGGTGTAAAACTGTGAGTTATTTCTGCTTCAACATGATCGGACTGAGAAGGAAAGGACAGCCGCTGTCAGACAGCTCCGTCAGACTCAGGGTTTCTTCAGGTAAACCTGCCAGTGAGCAGGTTATGTTCACAGAGTAAGTTACCGCGGTAACAGACCCAGAGTTTAAGTTACCTCTCTTTCTGGAACTGAAAACTCAGAGTTTCTCTCATCTCAGGGTTAACAAACTCAGAGTTTTCACAAAACCCGCTATCTGGAATACCCCCCTGGCCTGCTATCATCATCAACAGCGTCAGCAACGGAGTTTTTGGTCACTAGTTTTGTAGAAGCGTGTGCCGCTGAGAGATGCTTCATTAGATAAGAGTTGCTTACAACGGACGTGGACAAAAGAGATTAAAGTAGTGTATGTACTTCCACTTTGAAAACGTTAACTTTCTCTCCGGACTCGCCATTGCTGCAGTTCACCTTATGCTAGTTTGTGTGTGTGAGGCTGCTGTGTGCGTGTGTGGCTTGTGTGTAAACCGAACACTGCCACTGATTAAGAACTGGCTTAAGAACTCTTACTCAACGTTAGAGAGCCAATCATTATCACTTATGCAGTTGTCCCATCCCTCCCTCCTCCCTCACCGGAGGAAAATAAACCAGCTCTGCAGCACCAGTGGCTGAGAGCTTCAATGATCGGCTTCAGTTTGTAACGCGCCACATTTAATAGTCGGAAACGGTAGCGGTAACGGCGTTGTAACGATGGAAATAGTAATTAGTTAGATTACCCTTTACTGAAAAAAGTAACGCCGTTAGTAACGCCGTTTATTCTCACGCCATTATACCCAACACTGGCTATGACTTGTCGATTTGTGTACAGATGCGCGAAAATTTTACTCTGATCCACTTTGTATGGATTTATTTTAGGAGCAAAATGCGAATGAAAGGGTTGAAATCCGTACTCGCACTTGTGCTCCCTTTTTATTTTTTCTACTCGTACAATCTATTTTTAGGCGCATATGCGAGTAAAATGCTCACACTGTACAGCCCTGATGTAGGATGGCACCTTTGTTAGTTAGTGAGCGGGTGTTGAATAGGGCAAGTTTCAGGTGTTTTGGGGTTGGAGTAGAGTGGGGAGTGGCAGTAGTGCAGAAAATGAGGCACAGGTTTTTGATATCGACAGCCTTGGATGTACAGTGTGGGCGAGGTGGTCTGTGTGATGTGATGGACTGTATGGGGAAAGTCTCAGGTGGGAGGGTTAATAACTGATTGGGTCAGACGGGGGCGCTGGTGAGCGAAGGTGTGCTCTGTGCTACTGTTTGCACGGGGTGAAGAAGACTCAACTCAACTCAACTCAACTTTATTTATAAAGCGCTTTAAGCAGCCAAAGCTGGGACAAAGTGCTGTACAAGAACATAAAACATAAAAACATAGGAGACAGAAATAAAACAATAAAACAATAAAAATGTTAAAACAATAAAAACAATAAAAACAAAAAAAAAAACAAAAAAAAAAAACAAAAAAAACACTAAAACAAGAGCAGAGTCTCATGCTGGGTTAAAAGCCAAAGAGTAAAAATGGGTTTTAAGGTGCGTTTTAAAAATGGACAGTGAGGGTGCTTGTCTGATGTGGAGCGGGAGAGCGTTCCAAAGTTTGGGACCGGCAATAGAAAAAGCTCTTTCCCCTCTGAGCTTCCGCTTAGACCTCGGTACCTCCAGGAGCAGCTGGTCAGCTGACCTGAGGCACCAGGCAGGAGCGTAAGGATGGAGGAGCTCAGAGAGGTAAGGCGGGGCGAGAGCATTTAAAGATTTAAAAACAAATAAAAGAATCTTAAAATGAACTCTAAAATGCACAGGTAGCCAGTGGAGGGAGGCCAGAATGGGAGTAATGTGCTCCCTCTTACGTGCTCCAGTTAGGAGGCGAGCAGCAGCGTTCTGGACTAACTAGAGACGTGTGAGGGAGGACTGGCTGACTCCAAAATAAAGTGCATTGCAGTAATCCAGCCGAGATGTGATGAAGGCGTGGATTACTGCTTCAAAGTGCTTTTGTGCAAGAAAAGGCTTCACCTTTGCCAGCTGCCTGAGGTGGAAGAAGCTGGACTTAACTGTTGCACCAATTTGCCGGTCCAATTTAAAATCACTGTCCATCTTAAAACCCAAGTTTGTGACTGTTGGCTTCACATAGTGTGCCAAAGGGCCCAAGTCAACAGGGGGAGGTTCACAAGAGCTGCTCGGGCCAAACACCATCACTTCTGTCTTCTTGTCATTAAATTTTAAAAAGTTTAGTGACATCCATGTTTTAATGTCTTCGAGACATAGCAGAAGTGGTTTCAGACAGGCATTTTTTTTTCCCAGCGGCACATAAATCTGACTGTCATCAGCATAAAAATGAAAGGAGATGCCATGTTTTTTCAGGATGGAACCCAGGGGAAGCAGGTACAGAGAAAAGAGCAGAGGCCCTAGAATTGAACCCTGTGGAACCCCATATGAGAGCGGAGCAGAGCGGGACTCAGAGCCACCAAGGCGTACACACATAGATCTTCCCTCAAGATATGATCTAAACCAATCCAGGGTGCTACCACTAATGCCCACTAGGTGCTGCAAGCGAGACATTAAAATATTGTGGTCCACAGTATCGAACGCCGCAGTGAGGTCCAGCAGGACAAGGATCGCATAATCTCCAGAATCAGTCGCCAAGAGGATGTCGTTGAACACTCTTAACAGAGCTGACTCCGTACTATGCCTTGTTTTAAAGCCAGACTGGAAAACCTCCAGGACATTATGCTCATCCAAGAATGACTTTAGCTGAGCATGGATGACCTTTTCAGGGATTTTGGAAATAAAAAGCAGCTTGGAGATTGGTCGATAATTGGCTAGGATACCACTGTCAAGGCCAGGTTTTTTAAGCAGGGGTTGCACCACAGCATGTTTAAAATTTTGGGGGACAACACCAGAAGACAGACTGCTGTTAATAATGGACCTGAACTGACTGTCCTATACAAGGAAATACCTCTTTAAAAAAGTGAGGCGGGACAATGTCACAGGGAGAACCTGATGGCTTAATCTGGCCAAGCACATCCTCTAAAGCCTTCAGAGACACAGGCTCAAACAAATCAAGCACAGCTGAGTAAAGAACAGAGTCAGAGGGGTCAGATGCAGGTGTAGTGATGAGAGCCCTTGCAGTAGCAACCTTGTCAATGAAGAAATGGAGGAAGCTATTGCACATTTCAGGGGATTCCTCTGTGCACGCAGGCTGAGGTGAGCCAAGAACAGATTCAATGGTTTTAAATAACACACGTGGGTTGTGACAATTAGATTCAATAATGTTTGACAGGTGCTCTCGTCTGGCCTCTTTGACAGTGCTCTGGTAGCAGCGCCAGCAGTCTCTTAGGATTTGGCGAGAAACCTGCAGCTTGTCCTTTTTCCACCTGCGTTCAGCTTTGCGGCACTCCTGCCTAGCTGCGCGAGTTCTCCCATTGAACCAGGGCTCAGGTTTAGCTTTGGGCTGCACAGTTTTTAATGGAGCCACAGAGTCCAGTATGGTTTGGCAGGAGGAGTGAAACCACGAACTGAGCACCTCTGTGTTTTCAGATGTTAATTCAGAGGGGACACAGAGCTGGTTGAAGGCAGCAGAGAACTGACCGGCAGTGACGGGGTTAAAAAACCGACAGCGGCGAGCAGGAGCGGCAGATTTAACTGCAGCACAGGAGACAGCAGCATCAAACAGTACAGGCAAATGATCTGAAAACACATTGTCACAGATTTCCACGTTTGACACAGACAAACCATGACAGAGGATGAGGTCTAACGTGTGTCCATGATCGTGTGTGGGACCAGACACACACTGCTCCAAGTTAAAAGAGTCAATAAGGCTTAAAAAGTCCTTCACCAACGGTTTATCCGGACAGCACACATGTATGTTAAAATCCCCTACAAGGAGGACACGATCGTACTTTGGCATGATTTCAGCCAGAAGATCAGAAAAGTCATTTAGGAAGTCTTTATTGTATTTGGGCGGTCTGTAGATGTGACGGCACACAGCACCGGGTCGGAGCGACCCACCTCAAATACACTTGCTTCAAAGCTGGAAAAGAAAGATGAAACAGCGGGCTGCCTACAATTAAAATCATTTTTATAAACAGTCGCCGTCCCTCCTCCACGACCCGACGAGCGCGGGGAGTTAAAATAAGAACAGTCGGCCGGTAGAAGTTCGACCAGGGGGCTGCACTCACCGGCACCGATCCACGTCTCTGTCACACAGAGGAAGTCCAGGCCACGGGAGTTAAAGAAATCCCTCAGGATAAACGTTTTGTTCACCAGTGATCTGGCGTTCACCAGGCCGAACCTGGCGGGAGCCGGGGGCTTCGGCCCGGCAGACCGGGGAGCCCGCGGCAGCGTCCTCAGGAGCCGGGGGTTCACGCCGCGCCGAGAAAGCCGAGGAGGGTAGGTGCGGCGGGGCCGGAGTCCCACAAACGAGCCGATGACAGGTACAAGGCAGGCGTCGATGGGATCCAGGAAACGCCGAGGCACGGCGAAGGGGTGGATAAGTCCATGTCCTGTCCGGGAAATGGACGAAGATTTTGCCAGCCATACTTTCAGCCTCACCAGCCGGCCGCCGCGTTTGCCGCGGCGGCGGGGACGCTTCCACCGTGGAGGTGGAGCAGAGGCCCGGTGTAGGCAAGTCGGGATACCAACTAGTAGTGGGGGCACAGTTTTCTGCCCACTATGCTTAAATGCACCTAATTTTCCGACATTATGTCGCAGATCCAGAAGAGCCTGGCGATCGTACACCAGCAGAGACTCGATCTGATTAGTTCCAAGGGTTATTAACAACAGAAACATCAGCCATTGTAGGAGCAGCAGGCGGCCAGCAACACACAGCGGCGCCTCTGTGGAGGGGGTGTGTGGTGTAAATAGTCAGTCGTGGAGCAGAATGTACAGTGTGCTGAATATTGGCTGCGAGCATGCGACTTCCAGTGGTGGTTGGGTGAATGCCATCGGACTTGAAGAAAGAGGGGTGGTTCCAAAAAAGATTAAAATTGTCCACGAAGTTAAAACCCAGAGCTCTGCAGGCAGGTTTGAGCCAGGTGTTCAACAGGAGCAGCCTGGAGAAGCGCGTATTTCCACGACCAAGTGTGGGAATGGGACCAGAAATAAAAACGGATTTTCCACAAGTGCGTAGGAAGTCAAAGAGGGAGTTAAAAGCACTTTTGGTCAGTTCGGTGGCACCCCGAGCCAGGTCGTTGGTCCCTACATGCATCACTATGCAGGTTATGGACGAGGGGAGTGACTGCAGCAGCCCAGGGAGTTTTCCCAAGATTACCAGGACTGTGGCTCCGGGGAAACAGCAGGTGGTGGCGTTGAAAAAACGGATAGTCCTTGTAATGGAGTCCCCAATAATTAGGGTGGTTGGTGAGAAAAGTGGGCGAGGTTGATGTGGCGGACCAGGGTCCGGGCCGCGTACTGACCGCAGGAACGGTGACTGGGGCCGGGGCTTGCTGGACAGGTGTAGCGGTGGATCGGCCGTTTCGGCCCCAGGAGGAGGGAAGTCCTTCAGCGGCCTGGGATGGTGGATGCCTCCAGAGCGTAGGAGAATGGCTTCCTTAAGGAACTTGCGGCGTGAGGCAGAGGTAGTTGACCGGGAAAACAGCCAGCGATCCGGGCCTGAAACAGAGTGGCTCTGGGCAGCTGCGAGCAATGGCGGGGAGGAGGGCTCCACACCATCCCCGGGCGCCGGGCCGCTAAGCCGGCGAGCCGCAGGGACCGCCACGATGATCCCAGACACAGGGCAGCCCGAGCGGGGAGAGGACGTACCAGCAGTCACAGAGGCACCCGGGACCGCGGGGGCATCGGAGCTGGAAGCCGCAGGGTAGTCATCAGCAGCAGGAGTGGGATCAGCTGCCCCAGACGTGGAGCCGCCCGAGCCCATGGCCGGAGCACCAGCGGTCGCAGGTGGGGAGGGGCCGGCGGCCCCGAGTGAAGGCGCCTCCAGGCACCGAGCGAAGAACTGGGTTGTCGGCCAGGGCCTCGAAGTGGTTGGAAAGGGTCAGGCAAGGAGGAGAGGCAGTCACATCCTGGACTCTCTTTCTGTCACCGATAACAACTTCAGTCCAGGATGACTGGAGGCTGGGTGTTGAGGAGGCGAAAGGCCGTGGGCAGGTGGAGGTATCCCATGGAGCACTATCCTGGAAGGCCGTTTTGAGTGAGATTATATGCGTGGATTGTTCGTGGGCGATGTCAAGACAGGAGGTAAGCAGGGCCTGTTTATTCTGCAGCTCCTGGGAAAGTCGACGGATGTCTTCTTTGAGGTCAGTGATCTGTTTGTTTGCCTTAGTGAGAGAGGTGTTTTCGCAGGCCATAGTGGTTGTGAGTGTGGGCTCCAGCTAACAGCAGGGAGCTAACAGCAAATGCACATATACACAATTTATTTTTCGGATCATAATATAATATGAGGCACAACAAGCAAACAGTATCATTTTAGCTTAACAGAGTATAATAATGGACAAAAAGGGAAAGCCTATAGTCTTAACAGGGTTCTCAAGTGCAGCTGAGAGGCGACATAACACAACGCAACAGTTGGATGCAACAGTTTGCTACAGCTCCTTTTTTGATGTCAGTTTGGTGTGATGGGGCATTTATGCTATTGAACCCATAAACCAGGGCTGCTCATATTCCAGAAGCCATTCCAGACTTAGCCCATACCTTGAGCTATGAAAGCTACAATACCATATTAAGTGTAACATGTTCTATTTTGAAATACAGTTTCTATTGATCAATAAATTGTTGAATATTGAATACACAGCTGGAAATCATTTACAGTGTGGTGTGGTTTATTTCCATCTGGTTGGCATTGTGTGAGTGATAACTGCTGGTGAGAGTGAGTGTTGTGTGTTGTTGCAGCTGAGTCCATAATTCATTAACGTTACACTGCAGAATTTGCTGTCAGTTCCTAAATCGCAGAATTGTGTATCATTTTTGTATCATCACTCTAGTACTTCTGAGAAAAGCTTAATTGACAGTAAGTACTGTTAATGTAGCTGGGCAGTATATGTCTGAGTCAGAGACAGAGTCTGCCAAGCGCTAAATGTTGGCATATTTTAAATTTTCCATCTGCCACACTCGCAGGTAATTGTATGTACCAAAATAAACATGTCATAAATAATCAAGCTGAGAGTCTCTGGCATGTTTGTAGTCATTTATCTCCAAAGTTTTATCAATGTTCCTCTCCTCTCCCCCTTCTCTCTTTTGACACACTCAAACCTCAAAGCGCACTTAGTCTTGTATCATAAACTCTTAGCAAAAGCACATAGGCACCAGGGACATAAGTTCTTATTATTGTTATTATTAATATTATTATCTCTTGTTCATTCAGTACAGCATTTGTTGAATTTAGATACTAAAATATGGAGGAAAAATTCTGTTAATTTCTACAAAGGCAGATACGAAATTCTATTTAAAAAACTTTATTGAGTACAACAGTAGTAACCTCTGATAATTTATTGTTGATAGTTTGTTGCTTCACTGCAGTATTTTAAAATAACTGATCACTAAAGATGTGAGATGTGAGAGACGTAACCTTAATTAATTCCTGTTTAATACAAATAATTTCAAATAAAAAGCTAATTTACCTGCAATCATTCCAGACCCAAGACTTCAATAAAAATCCGATGCGAACCTTTAAGTTATACATTTGAGAACCCCTGCTATAGACTGTGTCCAAACAAGCATTTGGTATTTGGACCAGTATAGGATCTACAATGAGGACTATTGAATAAGAGAATGAGGAATGTTAATGTATTTTTTTCTTTTTAAAAGTGAGAAAACAGCTGGAAAATGTAGATTATTGGATGATCAATGGCTTTATAATTAATCGAGCACTAAGTGCTGTATGGAAGTAAAAGTGAGAGCCACAGTTTTGGTCTATGGTTATTCTGGGTTGGAGTGTCAACATACAGTATGTAAGTCTGACCACTGTCATCACTGTTAGGGAAGGGCAAGGAGGTTCGATTAACTTTCAAATCCAGGCAGATACATGCAAGCAAATCTTGAGCAGAAAAATAACTCACACACAATATGTGCTTTGTTGGAAAAATCTCCCATTCTAACTTTATAAAGATAATTTTATTTGTGATCAACTGTACACATGATAAAAATTCCTTTTTAAATGTGATGAGTTCCTCTAGAACGGAAATAAACATATAATAATATAATGGGTTTAATAATATGTTTAGGATTTTTATGCTATTAATTAAATAAGAGTGACACCATTCTCAGGTGTTTACATTGAATATGAAGCTCAAATGGAACTTAAAATGACTCCTTAGCAAGTTCCATTTGCTGTAGAAGGCCACGTGATATGGTTAAAAGCTCTGAAAAAGAAACTAAGTAAAAATTGAGATTCAAATATTTTACCACAGATGTGTTACTCATGCTTTGTAATAAATGTGAAATTAAGTATGTGTTTACTGACATGTAAACATGGGAGCATGCATGTGAAAGTTTAGTAGACATAGAGACACCAATTTTAGAGTCTGTGGAAGTTGTTTGCATACAGTCTGCAAGCTGTTGCATTGAGATTAATATTTATTATTTTTAAATTCCTTGGATTTCATTGATGGGGACGCGGAACCACGCTTTTGCTCAAAACTGAAAAGTAACAAGTGGTCAGCCAAAATCTGGCTTTCATTGAGCAGCATGCTGCTTGGGTCAAAGCCACATTATGCATGTTTTACAACATGAATCCAGATGTTAGAGCACTACTTTTTCCAACCACATAAAGTTGTCCATGTGTGATGGTAGATTGTTTAGCTAAACTTGTGTCTGTCTGATCCCTCTACCCTGTGGCCATGAAAAAGTCCACTTAACTTTAATGCATTTACACTGCCTGCCGCCACTAATGAGCTCTTTTAAGTCAGCTTTCCCCTGGCCTGTCAGTCTAAACCTGCCCAGTTCTGAGTAACCAACAGTAGAAACTGTAACTCTGGCTCAGTTAACTCCTCCAAATGAAGCCAAAAGATCCAACCTTCAGTTTTACACATTGATCGATCGATGTACTATATACGTTAAATAACCCACAATCCACTGCACACTGTTGACTTGTTTAGTGGTGTCTTAGAACGACAACTAATACATCAACCAAATATAATGTCACCAGCTGTTAGTGTTCAGGTGGTCATTGGTCACTGGTACACAGAACACTTGAAGAGACACAATGGAAAAGCAACATGGAGGTGAGGATAATGGAAGCCAGATAAATACTTTATGTTTGTTCTTGTTATCTTGTAAATCTTACGTTTGGCAAAGTTGTTGATCAAAAGAACCGAGAATTCAAAGTGCTCAGGATAAAGAGATATGTGGTTGATCTCATGCAGTCCAACACTAAACATGTGTTCTCATACTGCAGCTGCTTGACCACTCATAATTTTTGTGCCAGGTTTTACTGTGCACCAAACAGTGCTAACTCTTCCACAAGTCAAGCCACAGACTGTGTGGTGAAAGTGTAGTTCAGATAACTTAGCTGGTTGAACAGATACATACAGATGGATCTCGCTCATCCTTAATACATGCCGTTCCTGAAATCTGATATTGATCTTCCCTAGTACATAGTCAGGCTAGATTTTTCAATGTAATCCCCTCTCTGTGGGTTTACAAATCCCACACAATGGCCCTCATTTATCAAACGAACGTACGGCAGAAAACCGTGCGTACGACCATTTCCACGCAAACTTCGGCATTTATCAATTTGGACGTGAGTGGAAGCTACGATCAGATTTCAAGTCAGGTCTGAGCTCGTGTACGCAAATCTGAGTGTGTGGATTTGCGGTGCAGCACAGCGAAATCTGGCTGAGACTGAAAATAATTATTAAACAAACCTCAGCTGTCATTAAGCATAAGCAGTCATATTAAGAACAGATCAAAACAGACTATTTTTGACGTTTTTACTGATACCACTTTTTTTGTAAAATAAAATATGTAAATAGCCTAATATGACAATTAATTAACGGAATACCTAATAACCCCGCTGGCAAACCTGCTACAGAGCAGGAACGCAGATTCAATAGTGCGCACACACGCACACGGGTCACAGTGGAGCTGCTTCGGGTTGCTGAAGGGCAGGTGGCTCCGTCTCGGACCAACAGGGGGAACTCTGCTGTATACCCCAGAGAAAGTGCGCCACATTATTTTGGCCTGTTCAGTTTTGCACAACATTGCATTAGTGAACGGAGCCTTTGATGTCCCGTCGCTGCCGGGATGCCGATCTCCATCTCGGAAAAGTTTCTCTTCTTGCCAGTGCCTCTTCTCTCAATGTTTGACCTCAGTGGGCGAGGCCTCTGAACCAGGAATATTTAAGGGCGTAACATGTTAATGACGATTAAATGTGTGTAAGGGCGAAAAACCTACATTTTTATAAGGAGAAAAAATTCCCCCACGGGCCCCAGATCTGCTTTTACTTTAAATGATCTAGACCAGGGGTCGCGAACACGGTGCCCGCGGGCACCAGGTAGCCTCCAAGGACCACACGAGTAGCCCTCAGGCCTGTTCTAAAAATGAAAATTGAATATTGATATTATCTGTTTCCCACCTTGTTAAGCCATTGTTGATAATTATTGTGAGAAATCATTAACGTGATCAGTGTCTTCACTAGGGGTGGAATGGTTCATCAAAAAAATCCGTCCCGTTCGGTACGCTTGTCACTGTTCGGGGCGCGTGTGTACCGTTCAGTTCATAGGCACGCGCAACTTCTTTTTCTCATTTACTAAAGAGGCGAAGCGTGTACACTCCAGAGCAGCAGGTGGCGGTACTGAGCGGGATGCCAACCGCCAGTAAACAAGAAGAAGAAGCGAAGCGGTTTGGCCTATAGTAATAGAGTATCTTTGGGTCAGTTTTGGAGACGTTTGTGGGCATGGCGAGTGGAAAAGAGTCAAAGCTAGAAGATGCGCCAGCAGCACTTTATAGGTCTGCTGACCTACGATGACGGCAGTATGAAAGTTGTTGACAAAAGTGCGACAGTGTGCAAGCATTGTGCAACACGTTGTTTATGCTAACAGTAACACGACTAACATGTCAGCTCATCTGCAAAGACATCATCCCAGTGAGACAACTGGCAGCGCAATGAGGAAAGGGAGAGAGTCGCCAGGACAACTTCTGCTCCCCGCAGCTTTTAAACAGCCTGACAGTGACGAGTCAGACAGGGCAACATGCAGAACGAAAGGAGTGGTGTTTCATAGCCTAAGATATGCAGCCTTTTGATGTGGTGGAGGGTGCAGGATTTTTTTGTATGATAAAAACATTCGAGCCACGATATAAAATAAAATCCCCTGCCACAAACACTTCAGCAACACGGTAATTCCCGCACTTTATGAAGAGACCCGACGAGGAGTTGTTAGAGTTGTCTGACATAGTCTATGTAGCGCTTACTAGTGATGGATGGACCTCCAGGGCTACTGAAAGTTTCCTGACTGTGACTGCCCATTACATTACATTAATGACAGTGAATAACTATTTGTTCTCAGCATTTGTTAAAGATACCTTTCTTTGCCAAATAAATGAAAAGCATGTTGTAACTAGCAATGTCTCCTCTCCCGCAGTGCCAGAATCTACCTACTTTTAACCTAAGACTGTCACAATGATGTATCAAATATCAGACTGCCTCATTCTTTCAGTTTTAACCTGATTATACAAGACATAATTGATTTTCCTAACGATCAGCGTATACCGAACCGAACCGAAAACCGTGACCACAAAACCATGATATGAACCGGACCGTGGATCTTGTGAACCGTTCCACCCCTAATAAATAAGAAGTAATTAGGAGAAATAAGAGAAACTTTACAACACTGCAGCACAAGGCTTTTTGGTTCTAGTGCAATTTTCTCGTAAACATTCATTTTTGTTTATTGCACTGCAGGCTACAGTGATGCACTGTTGGACCTGATTTTCGAGAACGTTTACCAGGACCCTGCGCCATATGTGAACCAGGTGCTAAAACTCATAATCCCTGAAGACCTCTCGGACCACGCAGACAGGCAGCACAACTCTCACTCTCCGCCCCAGAAAGCCCCAGCACCAGCTTACAAACTTCTGTAGGCTATATTGGCTGAGCACAATTCAATATTAAGTCAGCACTGAATGTTCACATCCATGGCAACTAGAAACCTTGTTTGTTATTATTTTCATGTTGATATTGAAGTTAATATATAAAGTTCAACTGTTCCACTTCAGATATTTATTTTTTTCTTCTCCTTCTTCTTCTTGTTATTATTATTTCATACATGTCAACAAATGTTTACAAATGTTTCTTACAATAAAACATCTTTACTAACTGTTCAATGTGTTTTCATTGTTTGATAAGTAATTTTCATGTTAAGTAAAAGATAGTAAACTATAAGCAATGTAAGATAGAGGAAGCAGTTATGTACTTTTAATCATAAGATTGTTGCAATAAATGAATAGTATTTATGTGAATAAAAGCTTACTGCACTATTCCCCTCAGACGTAAAGGTCGATAGTCTGCCCGATAAATGTTCAGTGCATTCTGCAGTGCAGATAAATTCAGGCAGACAGGTTCTAGGCCAGGACGGTCCACCATGCATGATGGTGGCTCAGGAAGCTGCTGTAGTCTTCGTGTAACCTAAAAATTATGAAAGGTAAGTGACTGACAATCAGTGTTGGGCACGTTACTTATAAAAAATAATCAGTTATAGTTGCTAGTTACTTCTCCCAAAAGTAACTGAGGTACTAACTGAATTACTCCACTATAAAAGTAGCTAGTTACCAGGAAAAGTAACTATTGCGCTACTTTTTTTTCTTCCCCCTTTTGAGCTCAGCATTCATTTCAGCGTACTCGGTTTCTATGTATTTAGAAAATGTCTTTCTGCATGGCGGACCGGCACCTGCTCTCCCTAGTATTTTGCCAATGAGGGCTCTGAAGGGGTCTGAGTCAACTGTTGATATCGGGAGCATGTTTTGAACAACACACCTGCACATTGCATTCAGTTCAGCTGTGTCAAAAGTTTTTGTGAAGCTGTAGCAGAAAAATCCAGCTTTAGCTGCTTGGACGGCTCCGTGTCCTTCTTTGTTAGTCGTGCTCACATTAGCCACACCTGGGGGGTATTCCAGAAAGGAGGTTCAACAAACTCTGAGTCTATCCCTGAACTCTGAGTTGACTTACTCTGAGATGGGACACTCTGAGTATCCGGTTCCAGAACAGCTGATCTGAATTAGTTCAATCAACTCTGAGTATGTTCACCTCGAGTTACGCATGTGCACAACCACTATAAAAAGCCACCGTCAACGGAGCCCTGATACCAAGAGTGTCACCATGACAACGGAAAAAAAGGGATCCAGTTATTTTACTCCAATAGAGCTGGAGGTCCTAATGCAGGCGTACATAGAGTATGAGCACATATTTCGCCGAAAATCTAATACCGCTGCAGCGGCGAAGGAGAGAGAAACGGCATGGGAGGAAATTGCTGCCCGAGTCAACGCGTAAGTTTGAACTATTCCATTGACTTAACATTTAACTGTAAGAACGTACACTGTAAAATGTTACCAGAATTTAACAATATTTTACTGTAATATTTCACAATAATTTACCATATTATCACTTTACAGGCTTTAACTGTAATAATCACAATATAATACTGTAATTTAGAATTTTCTGTGAAATCAAGTAAATTACTGTGAAAATAACTGATACCAGGATTTAACAACATTGTATTGTAATATTTCACAGTAGAATACTGTAGTCAAACCATCCTCTTTGATAACACAACAAATTACTGTTAAATTAGAATCGCGTTTGAACCGCACTGCATTGTGGGACCAAGAAGAGACGACAGGTGGATACCGGTGGATAGGACACCGTTCTCTTTATACTTCCATGGTGGATAATGTTACGACCCGACACATACCGATAAAAGACCTCGAAGGCAAGGTTAACATTATTACATTTTTGACAGCTTGTCACAACTTTTATTCGTTGTGAGAGTTAATGTTAGTAAATGAACGCTCTTTTGGATCAAGGTAACTCACTTTATGCTCCAGGCTTTAACTGTAATAATCACAATATAATACTGTAATTTAGAATTTTCTGTGAAATCAAGTAAATTACTGTGAAAATAACTGATACCAGGATTTAACAACATTGTATTGTAATATTTCACAGTAGAATACTGTAGTCAAACCATCCTCTTTGATAACACAACAAATTACTGTTAAATTAGAATCGCGTTTGAACCGCACTGCATTGTGGGACCAAGAAGAGACAACAGGTGGATACCGGTGGATAGGATACCGTTCTCTTTATACATCCATGGTGGATAATGTTACGACCCGACACATACCGATAGAAGACCTTGAAGGTAAGGTTAACATTATTACATTTTTGACAGCTTGTCACAACTTTTATTCGTTGTGAGAGTTAATGTTAGTAAATGAACGCTCTTTTGGATCAAGGTAACTCACTTTATGCTCCACTTTTTTGGCCGTTAAGCCATTTCAAAGCCGTTTTTCTCCGCAAAGCTTTGCCTCACAGAGAAGTAACTTATATCTTTGGAAAGCTCAAATCATGTGTTTTCATCTATTTGTCTCCACACATCGTTATGAGGCATAGTGTGTGAGTTATTTGACCGAGAATACGCGGTGTTTTCGCCGCTAAATAGCGAAGGTCAAAGCTAAAGTAAGCTATCGTTAGCCTCCAGCTGCAGCAGCTAAGTCATTACAAAGCCGTTTTTCTCCACGAAGTTTTGCCTCACAGAGAGGTAACTTATATCTTCGAAAGCTCAGATCATGTGCTTTCATTTGGTGGTCATATTGATGGGAGGGATGAATGTTTGATTGACTACTAATCTCTTCCAGCTTAAAGTATATGATCTGTCACTAACTGCTCTCTATTCTTTTGCAGTGGCAGTTTAAACAACAAGGACAGTGACCTGTGGAGCAGGCTGTTGAGGTAAAAATAGCACATAAAACTGTGTAAATAATCTGAGAAAATCAAGTGGTTCTCTTTTTGATATTGTACTTTGATGTGGATCAAAGTACAATATCAAAAAGAGAACCACCTGAATGTCTCATCAAACTGGCAAATGACATTTGGATCAAATTGAGCTTATAGTCAGTAATTTAATCGCATTCATTCACATGTTGACACATAACATTCGCTCTGATTAACCTCTAAATCATTGGAACCAGTGAAACGTCTCTTATGCCATGTTGAATACGCTACAATGCTTTGTTATTTCTTATTCCACAGCCATGTGTCACAGCTGCTGACGTGCAGAGGACAGTGACGTTACCAAGCACCCCCTGCTTGATTTTCCAAGGTACTGTTGATATCTGGATTTTATATTGATATTTCGAGCTGTATATTGTTATTTTAAAAATGAACAAAAAAGTCACTACATCTGGACTGTTTGCTAACATCAGCTGAGCTACTTGTTAACTGCTTATGTAAATTTGCACCGGGCAGCATTTCGAGTTTTTTTTAAGGCTGAAGCTATACAAAAACTGTCAATAAAAAGACTGGATCAACTGATATGGCTCATTAATGATGGAGATCAGTGATAGATGATTAAAAAAAAAACATGATCAGGGCATCGCTAGTTTAAACCAAATCTTGGAGACTTAAAAATTGCACAAGCAAGGTAGGGCTCAATGTTCTCTGGTGTCAGGTTTGCAAGAGACAGTCAGTTAGCCACTAACAGTGGTCGAGTGAGATACAGTTTTAAAAAGCATTCGATGTTGCTGAACATTTAAATGAATGAAATACAAGCATTGCTCTCTTGTGCAGCATTCCACTTTTTTAAAATAGTGCAAGATGGGCATCTCTGTTCATTTCAGGCGACATAATGAAGCCTAGCGCTTGGATGCTGTCCACTGAAGGACAGGTGGTGATGGGACCACATGAGCATCCTCTGTATTTGGTCAATCTGAATCAAATTCAGCAGCCCAGCACTCCTCAACTTTCTCCTTTTGATCGCCTGGCAAAGAGAGCACACAACATGTGAGCTGTGGACATGTTTGGTAAACTTCATCAACTTTAGTGCATTATTGTCTCAGGAATTTCCATTACTATTTTCATTACAATGTTTGCATGTATATCTCAATTTCTACACGACTGATTTGCTTGCTTGTATAAATCTTGCTTGGCTTTCAATACTAATTTCTTTGGTGTAGGTTGGATTTAGTTAAAGAAGAAGGGGCACCACTGCATGTGCCTTGGATAAACAATGCAATATTAAATCTGTAAAACTGAAAGTTGTCTTTGCTTTATTGTTTACAGTTGCTTCTTGGGCATTAACCCTGAGATGGGCTCAAATTCAAAGAAGAAGCATGGAGGCATCAGTCAACACGTGAGCACGCTCCAATAAAAACTTGTTGACTTTGAGTGGTCAATGTAAATATGAAATTGTTATGTAGTTGACTTAAGTATGTTCATATTATGTTCATAAGTTGTAAATTGTTTATACTGCATTGTTTATACTGTATGTTTAAAAGTTGTAAATTGACATGTGGGTTGGGTATGGTAACCAATTTCCTGCTATCGATTAATCACAATTTGATATTGATTCGATTTAATATTTATTGATTCATAGATTCAGTTAGTGATATCAAAGTATGATTTTGAGCTGTAACCTGATTACATAACTACCCCAGCCATGTAACACATCAATACTGGTATCAATATCGACATTAGACAGGGAATGAATATATCAGCACTTAATAGCTGAATCTGCTCTTTAGAAATGAAAATTCATGTTCATGTTTATGTTCAGAAACAGCTCTAGTAAATTGTTGAATTTGATATTATAAATGGATTTTATAATTATTAAAAAATTAAAATGAGTATTGTCTTTGTTTTCTTTGTTCTTGTTTTGACTTTTAATTTAGCAAATCCAAAGCATGTTTGTGTGGTAAAATCACAGGTAACAAGTCAAATTTGCAATATGTTACAGTATTATTTAAATTGTAAATTTACAGTAAATTACTGGCTACTGGTTGCATTACTTTTACAGTAAAAATAAAAAATACAGGCAATTACTGTAATTTACATACAGCAAGATACTGTAATTCCACAGCTAAATACTGCTATATCATAGTAATTCCATGGGCATGGCAACTGTGAAGTGACAGTATACAGCTGTAGATACATTGTATTTTACTGTGAAATGTTTACAGTACATTATTGTGAAACATGTACAGTACATTACAGTGAAATATTCACAATAAATTACTGTAAAATTACTATGAAAGTAATGCAACTAGTAGCCAGTAATTTACTGTAAATTTACAGTGAAAAATTTTACAGTGTAGCACATAGGCCTAGTTATGAATGTAACAAGTAATAAAATCTTATTTCCATTTAGGTGCAATCCAACAGGGGAAAAAAGGACTTGGAAGCAGCTAAAACTGAAATATAAATCATTCAAAAAGGCAAGGCATGTTTTGCTCGGTGATTGCACCACTTTGATTTCTTTTTTTTAAATTGACTTAGGCTGTTAAAGTAAATATTAATTCAGTGGCTACTTCAAATAGTTAAGTAAACCCCTAATCAAATTCTGTTTTATCACGTCCTCCCACTTAATACACCACTTGGTAGATTAAAACTTGATACAGTGTTTACAGATTTTTATTTTATATGTAGGCTACATTTAAAATGTGACGATGGAACACTCAATAAAATACTAAGTAAAAAAAAACAAAAAAACATTTAAGTTCTGCTCAGCCAACAGAAAGAAGGCAGAGGCCCGAAAAACGAGTGGAGGGCCACCTCCACCACCTCTGACGGAGGTGGAGGTGGCCCTCAGCCAAAACTATTTTAACTATTTTAAATCTATATATCTATATCTATCCCCACCCAACAGTTGTGGATGGTGTCATCTGCTTAGTTCAGCCTCCGACTGAAACAGTCGAGCACCCTGCAGCTGTAAGTATTCCATACTCAGATCTTGCTCAGATGGTAGTTCAAAGTAATCTGAAACAGTTTCTTTTCCTGCATCACAGGAGGAGGATGGTGGTGATGATGATGATGATGATGATGATGATGAAGAAACACTGTCTGCTGCCACAGGGAGAGATCCAGAGAGGCCTACTGAAGTGTGTCTTAATATTATGTTTAGCTACTGGCAGTGGTCTACCAATTCACATTCCTTTACATTGTCGAGTGGATTATAGTTTGACATGTAGCCTACACTGAAGTAATGCATAGATTATTGACAAACAACTAGCACATTCTTGTCCTTCAACAGAACATAGCTGGGCATCGCGAGGAGGGTCCATCAACTTCCACAGCACAGCTTGATACAGTGAGAGTTTCAGTCAATACCATGTTAAATCTGTATGTAGAACTGTAGCAATTACATGTTGTCCATATGTTTCTCAGTTATCAGTTAAAGAGTTATATAGAGTGCACCTCATGAAGACAATCGAAAAGACAGAAAAGGAAATGGTCTACCTGGATCGCAAAATAAGAAAAACAGACCTTGAAATTTTGTTACTGGAACGCCAGTTGAGGTGGGTGCATTGGTGAAATAGGTGAATATGGTGAATGGTTGGAACTATATTACAAATCCTAACTGCTGCTTTTGTACTTATAGGGAATAAAGAAGAACTAAATCACATGTGAATTTGTCTTTATTTGACTGTTTTAATCAAAAGTAATTCCTGCTGATTAGGTCCCTTACAGCTCTTCCATCTCAGACATCTGCAGGGTGGATGGGGTGGTCATCCTCAGGGTCATTTATTTGTAGGGCAGGGTGTTGCTCTCCTCTAATAGTTGCAATATTATGGAGAACAACACAGGCCACAATGATGTCACATGCCCTCTCTGGGGTCACCCTGAGCTTACGCAGGCACTGGAACCGGGATTTGAGTATGTCTATGGTCATCTCAACCCGGGCTCTAGTCCTGCAGTGGGCCACATTAAAACGTCGTTGGGGCCCTGGCTCAGGGTCAGGGTAAGGGGTCAACAGAGAGGGCTGGCATGGATAGCCTCGATCCCCCAGTAGGTAGCCATCAAACTCTCCTGAAATTATAGAGGACAAATTTGAGTGCATTAAAAAGGGAGACAAAGAACATTTTACAAAGCTTTAGCTTCCTTACCACGTGCAAATCTGTTGCTCAGACTACACTCCCGGTAGATCCGGGAATCATGCACTGAGCCAGGCCACTTGGCTTCTACATTGTTGATAATGTTGGCTGCATCACATATGATCTTCACAGTGCAGAGGATGACATGAGTTAGTTGTATTGTACTGTATACAGTTTCATGTACATATTTTTTAAGATGGTAGGTCATATACCTGGACATTGATGCTGTGAAAGGATTTTCTATTCACATAGTCCCCTTCATTTTCTTTAGGTGCAGTAATAGGAATTTGTGTCCCATCTATGCATCTTATCACATTTGGAAGCCCTGCAAAATGACAGCTGATTAAGCTACCGACCCCACTCTTAGGTCGCAGCAGAATGTATATCATAACTTAAAAAAAATAGAATATTTCTACATCAGTCACCTGCAATCCTGTTGAATTCCTCTTTGATGTTTCCGACAGGTTTGTGTCCGGGGAACACCACCATCACTGGTAACAGACGTTTCAGTGCGAGGGTAACTTTCCTCACCGCTCTACACACTGTTGCCTTTCCAAAGTGCTCTGCATCCCCAATGTTGTAGAGAAAACTACCATTTGCAAAAAAACGTAGCGCTATGCATAAAATTTGCATTGTGAGCGCACATCTGTGGTGTGTGAGGTTGATGATGTGTGGCACATCTGTGGTGTGTGAGGTTGATGTGTGGCCGGAGAATGTTCTCAAGATAAATGATACTGTTAGATGAAAAGCGGTAGCGTTCAAACAGATATTCCTCTGGAAATGACAGGACATCTAATCTGGGTCGGAAGATTCTCTCACGATGTAAAGCATTACGAATTATTTGAGCTTCGATATCAATCGGATTGGGAATGAATGGACAATCCATGTCAGCTGTCTTCATATGGGAGGAGACGGGTAGAAACTCAGGGTTTCTTCAAGTAAACCTGCCAGCAAGCAGGTTATGTTCACAGAGTCTGTTACCATGGTGACTGACCCAGAGTTTCAGTTACCTCTCGTTCTGGAACGGAAAACCCAGAGTTTCCCTCATCTCAGGGTTAACTTACTCTGAGTTTTCACATAATCCTCTTTCTGGAACACCCCCCTGGCCTGCTATCATCATCAACAGTGTCAACAACGGTGTTTCTGGCCACTAGTGTTGTAGAAGCGTGTGCTGCTGAGTGATGCTTCATTAGATCAGAGTTGCTTACAAAGGATGTGGACAAAAGAGATTAATGTAGTGCCTGTACTTCCACTTTGAAAATGCAGCCTTGCTGCAGCTCACCTCTGCTAGTTTGTGTGTGTGAAGCTGCTGTGTGCGTGTGTGGTTTGTGTGTAAACTGAACACTGCCTCTGATTGGCTTACGAAATGTCACTCTACCTTGGAGAGCCAATCATCATCACTGATACGGTTGTCTCGCCCCTCCCTCCTCCCTCACCGGGGAAAAAAAAACAGCTTTGCAGCTCCTGTGTCTGAGAACCAAGTCGGATGACAACAGCTTCAATGAGTAACTTCAGTTTGTAACGTGCCACATTTAATTGTCGGTAACGGTAACGGCGTTGTAGCGATGGAAATAGTAATTAGTTAGATTACGAGTTACTGAAAAAAGGTAACGTCATTAGTAACGCCGTTTATTGTAACGCCGTTATTCCCATCACTGGTGACAATAGATTAGAGAAAAGAGAGACTGCAAAATGACAACCATGTTTGCCCAGTGTTCACACGTTATTGTGTCATGACTCTAGGTTCTTTGTGTTGGGTCTTGTGTTTTGTTTTCCATGCCCTCTTATGTCTCTTGTCCTTTAAGTGTCTCCTATGTTCTTCCCTCTGTCTCCCTCTGTCTGTAAGTATTGTTCCCTCCATGCCTTCCCCTCGTTATCTCACCTGTTGGTCCACCTCACCTGTTCCTCGTCTTGTCGTTGGTGTCCCTGCACTCCTTGTCTGTTCATTGCCTCTGTCTGCATCAGTCTCTGTTCATGCTCCTGTCCCTGTCTGTTCCCAGTCCCCTCGTGGTATGTCTTGGTTTTGAGCTTTGCATTTTTGATTTGCACTTTTTCTTTTTCTTTGCACTTTGTTTAGCTATCTTGTTTGCTACTTTGCTTTTGTCCCTTTTAGTCTAGCTTTGGTCTTGCTCCGTTTTGTTTTTTGTACTTCAGCTTTCTTTAAATAAAGCTCACCTTTTGTTTCCCCATATCCTTGCCTCTAGTGAGTAACTGCGTTTGGGTCCACCTCCTATCTCCTTAGCCCATAGTTTTCCCCTTTAAACCCCTTCCTGACAAATTGTGTTATTTCCATACAGTAGATATTCTCAGGTTTTGTAGGCATTTGTTCACAATTGCTACAGGAACACCTGTTTTTAAGCAGAATTTGTATCATTTATTGGAAACTATGATAGCCAATCACTTTGCATTGTTTCTTTCGTGATATTTATTTAAAGTTTATAAACCATTGTAACTGGTTAAAAAACACTACTGCTGGTAGAGAGGTGATGGGAGGGCAGCTGTGGCTTATTGAAAACTACATTAATTGTAGCTAATTACAGTTTGTCATTGCAAATAAGAGCAGGTTCTCTTGACTTACCAGGTACATTTAAAAACGTAGCGGCTATTGCTAAATTGCATCCGCGTTACTGCAACTGAACAGCAGTAAACGTCAGCCGAGGTTTGGCTAAGCTTTATGATGTAAACACTCATGGCAGAAGAAGGGGGCTGTTATCTGTAACAATATGGGGCAGACGCCCAGTAAGCCCGTAAAACTTTCGTTAGTCTGCAGTAATATAAAAGTAATGTCGGGGTTACAAACTTAACTACTAACCACTGAGAAACATCCATGTTCATTGTTGGCTGCTGACTTTCTTCTGGAGCCTCTTGTTGTTCTGGGTCGGATTCTGGCTCAAATATGTACGGTTCCACCACAGTCTGTTGTCCGGCAGTCATTACTCCCACAAACTCAGCCGTTGCCATGGTCACATAATTCCGTCCTCACGTCTTTCGGAAGGCAGGAAGACGTGGGCGGCGCAAATGCCGTCTTTGGGCGGTGCACGCAGCAGCTCATTACCATTTAAAGAGAAAGGCACTGAAACCGGACACCTAGAGCAGGGCTGTGAAACTGGTGTTTCAAGAACCCTGTTGTGCTCAATCCTTCAGCTTTTTTCGACCAAACCCAGAGGAAAAGAAAATTCAAAAAGAGATCTCAAAAATGTTCCATTTACTTCTCCTAGACAACTATGAGATCTGTGTGACAGCAAACTGAGACTAAGGGTTATTTCTCCTGTGTCTCATCTTTTTCTCCAGAGCAATAAGATGCAGTAAATCTCAATTTAGTCTCCTTTTAAGTTTCAGAAGAGATCTCAACAAGCTCTAACATAATTCTCAGAGTTTCTCAAATTGTACGTCTCTTTGTGATATCATACAGAGAAATCAGAGAGCTCTCTCTATAAACTCAATCTATTCTCATTCTAGCTTCAGTTTATCCATCTGATACTAAGCTCAGACAGAACAAATGCAGAGCTCTCCAAAAGCACTCATTGATTTCTCAGACTTAGATCAATGTTTTGGTTGTTTTTAATCATGTTGACTTTATTGTAATCCACATGATTTTTTTTTAAAAATTATGTATAACTGTACTCAGAATGAATTGATTGAAAATTTATGATTGTAGGTTGCAAAGACCTTCTGTTTTTATATTAATTACATTTTCTATGAATAACTAAGTATTCCAATGCACATAATTCAGGTTTTTTTCATGAACCACATAAAATGTAAAATAAAAACAACAGTCATTTATTGGTAATTTGAGAGCAATAAAGTTACTATTTCAACAAAGTCCAATATCAGAATATAGCACTTTTTATGACTTAAACATACTACTACCACTACCATTGCCTCCAATAGTGAACACATTTGTGAAAATAGTTAGGAAAATAACTATCAAAACAGTAAACAGAAAGTCACTTTTGACATTTGCATTGCAGAAATGTATTTTACAAAATGCCAACAAAAATTTCAAAAACTCAGACCATTAGTGGTGTCAATGTAGTATATTCAGATGTCTGTATCTTCTCATGTTAAGCCCCAAAGTGACCTATTTGTGTGGTAATAGATTAATAAAACTGTTGAGATCACTGACATTTGTCTTGGTATGGCATTACAACACTATCTGCCCATCAACTTGAGACTTTACATTTTCAGTAAGGAATTTCTACTAGTTGGAGAAATCATGGGCTCTTCTGTTCACAATAATATCATGTCTTTGAGTTCATAATATGTTTAGTCCCTTTCAAGTTTGTTAGGGAAATGTGCAGCAAACACAATACCAGGCATTGAGGACAGATCAATGAACATCAACTTTCCCAAAATACTTTCAAGTCCAACTACTGTCCTTTTTACAGGAACTTCCAAGAGGCTCACAATATGGAAACATGTCCCACCTGTTAAAGTGTCCTTTAGAAGATCTATGCCTGCAACTGCAAATTCATTCACAAATACAAGATTCATCTCATTTTGACCTTCACTGGTTTCTTTGTAGGAACACAATAATTCAATCTGGCCGTATTTGATCTGCATACCATCACAAAATAACACTGTGGAATTGTTCCGTCTTTTGGCTTTGACATACTGCTTGGAAGTGTAAACCGTTTTCCCTATTTGAGCTCTGTTATATGCCTTGACAACATTAGTATATAAACCCTGACCAAGAAACTGTTCCAGAAGAGACATATCATCAGGTTCAAGACGTCTGTTGAATGATGCTCCTATCATGGCCACACTATTGACAACATTACTAGCTTGATAACTAATGCCATTTGTCATTCTGGCCAAAAACTCAGTAGCTACTGTGTTCAGCTTTATGTTTTGTGTGATGCTAGGGAGAGATTGTATAGTCTTTACAGCATTAACCATTTGGACAGGTATATTCTGGGTCCCATGTATAAGACGAAGTAAGTACCCATTATTGTCTTCAAAGTGAAAGCAAGAGTGTGTCCACAGAGGTCCAAGAGCTCTTACACTATCTGCTAAATGGACAAGTAAGTGGATATTGGCTGTCATGTATCGTTCACCATAAAGTCCACTCATTTGAGAACAGAAATTCCAAAGTAGTTTTTCAGCATGATCTATTTGCGCAGGGGTTATTGACTCCATCATAAGAATGAAGATCGCTTCACTAGGGAGCAGGAAATGGCTGTAGTACAGGCCTGCAAGAATGCCCCGGAATACAACTGGCCCAAAAAACAGCAAAATGGACCGATACTCAGATGCTTTAAAGAACATTCTGTGAGAAGACACAGAACGAGGGAATCTAATCAAAAATGGTGGTCTTATTTCTTTCATGCGTTTGTCAACTTCTCTGACTGACCTAACCATACTGAATGCACATCGGGAAAACTCTGTGGAAAACCACAAAAACATCAATAGACGCATTGCTCCCAGTAGTACAGAGTGCATATAGTCTATACCTGTACCCAAGACCAAATCATAGCTTTTTAGTCTACTGAGAAAGGTAGGTCCCTTCACCCCACGTACAATGCTGTTGGAATCATAGGCCATCTTAGCATTATCTACAAACCCCTTGTGGGTACGAGGCGGGCCTTTTGGATCTGTCTTCTGGAAAGGAAAGGCATGGACATGACCTCTTTCTCCTGTCTTTACTGTTTGACCTGGCTGTTCACACTTTTGACACCCAAACTGTCCATTGAATTGAACAGTATTAAGTACCAATGCTTTTGCAGGCAGATCGCAGGTCCCTGCAACGGTAAAGGCTTTGCATATGAAAGGCTCTTGAGCTCCTGCAAACTGAACAGAAATTCCATCTCTTTCGATTTTGTTCAGAGTGTCACATAGTGGTTCAAGGAATGTCAACATTGACGGCTTTGAGTCCCCAAACCAAAGACCTGCAAATATCATGTTTTCTCGTTTAGTGCGTTCAACAAAGTTTAACTCGTTTATGACACAATAAAAAGGCCACACAGAAAACTTTGAAGACTTAAAAATGGGAATGCCATCAGTGTTCCACATTAAAGAAATGTTTCTGGGATCACTGAGAGGGCCATTACAAGTAGTCAATTTCTGATAGGCTTCTCCGTCATATATGTCCTCAATACTGTCATGACACTTTTTATGTCTATTAAACCTGAACATAAGTTTTTCTTCAAAACCTTCCTTAGCAAACAATCTCTTCAGTTGTGCTTCAATGGGAACCTCAATGAAATAGGAAGTTGACCCCTCCATCAACACATTGGCTTCACAGGTTTTACACTGGTTGTCTGTACTCTCAACAGTCATAAAGCATGCACTACAGTATTTGTGCAAAAGCGGAGAGGAGGAATCGTCAAAAAATTGTTTAAATTTGTGTAAATTCTGAAGACATTCAGTCTGGATATCAGAGGGGCAGTGCAGAGAGATTAGAGTAAGCAAGTCACTGAGAGCTTTTCCTGTTATTTTGTGTCTTTTTGCAAAAGTCATTATGAGGAGAAGACTCTCTGCAACAGAAATTGGCGCATCTCTGTAAATTGGATGATCTCCAGTGTTTGTAGGGCTTCTGGGTTCTGTTCCCTCCTCTTGGTTTAGCCCTAAACCGTCCTCAAATGATAGGTCATCATCAAATGACAGGTCATCCTCAAATAACACATTTTCATCTAAAGTCCCTTCTTCAACAAATTCAGGTAGGTGATCAGCAAATGTATCTATGTGAAAAGGCTCTTCAGGATCTGATTCAACATTAAGTCCAGAGTGATGCATCTCACTTGTGTGTCCATTGCACTGGGATGTATGGTTTGTGTTATGGAGGTCACACAAATTTGTGATCGAAGAGTCCTCCAGATCCGCAAGGTCATCAGCTTCCAGATTAGCGGAACTGGTCTCTTGCTCGGTGCTGCAGTCATCTGACCTCGAGTGTGTTGATTCTAGAAAAAAAAGTTCCAATGTATTTAGCAAGTTTGTTTTCTTATAGCAATGACTCATTTACACCAATTGTTGCAAAGCAGTATACTAGACATGTTTATTTTTCACTATACTTCTGCTAAACACATTACTAATTACTACATTATTTAGTCACCTGAACTGCCAGTAACCTTGACAAACCAAGTGAGGTTCACAAGTCTCACATAAGTTACAGTGATTTATTGGATACATTAACTTTTCTTTGAAATTAGACTGCAATCAAAATGTAAAGCTTTACAACATGCAATTTCTTACATGTCTAAACAGAGTTGTTTACATTTTTGCACATTCATTACCTCTGTTCTCCAGTCCTTGTGGGTCCTGCTGAAAACAGAGAATAATGTCAGGTTGGGGGTTAGAGGGGAGACTATGGAAGGGGGAAGGACCCAAATGCAGATATACACAGGAGGCGAGATCAGGGCAAAACAAGAGCGAGCTTTATTATAAAGCTGAACACAAAAACAGAAGCAGACAAAAACGAGGCAAGTGGCAAAGTAACAACCAAAACAGCAAGACAAAGTAGAAACCAAAAGGCAAGACAAAGTACAAAGAAATAATCAAAGTTCAACTCAAAAGCAAAATGCCAAATTCAAAATCAAAAACCATACCATGGGGAACGAGGAACAGGAACAGGAACAGGAGCATGGAGCATGGACAGAGACGGACGCTGACAAGAACACACACCGACAATGACCAGACAAGGAGTGAAGGGAACACAGAGACTAAATACAGACACTGATGACAAGACGAGGAACAGGTGAGGTGGACCAACAGGTGAGACAACGAAGGGGAGGAGCACATGAGAAAATGAAAGGAACAAAGCAATAGACAGAGGGAGCCAGAGGGAACATAGGAAAATACACAGGAGAACTTAAAGGACACGTGAGGGCATGGAAAAACAAAAGACACAAGACAAGATACAAAGACATGGAAATAGACACAAGACAAAATCATGACAACCAATAACAAAACAAGGAACAAGAATCTACAGTCATGACAAATAATACATTTAACATATTTAATACTCGCATGCAATTAGGCATACCTGGGTAAAACCAATGCAGTATATGACAAATCCTGCTATAAATCGCCCTTTCATGTTGATTAAAATGTTAATATTTTATTGAATCTGTTTCAGAGGTGATACTTAAGTGTCAAAACTAGTAAAGTAAATTACATATATATTTACATGTACTGTGTACCGGAGGTGGGCTGATTATTGACATGGCCAATTACCAGATCTGATATTAAACCATTTATCTGACTATCTGCATCAGTTAAATCATTTAGATAAATGTGGTGCTTTGGCGCTGATTCTTCATACAGTCTGTAAGGTAAATAAAAACTATAGTAGTCAAATAAATGTAGTGGAGTAAACAATAAAATATTTGTCTCCAAAATGTAGTGGAGTGGAAATATTAAGTGGCAAGTACCAACACTTGAGTAAATGTACTTATATTCAATCACTGCAATTGACAATAAACAAATAATAAAATGTACATTTCCTTACCTTTCTTCTGTATCTTTTGCAAGTATTTTGTTGGCTCTTCACTTTTCTCCTCCAGCGTGAGTTGTTCCTCTGTGCCATTTTCAAATGTGCCCAACTGTTTGCCTGAAAAAATTTCAACAGTAGAGATACACACTTGAAACACACTTGAAACACTTGAAACATATATACACGTTGGGACCGGTGGCGGTCCCGACGTTCCAGCGTCTCACCCCGACTATTTACTTTTCTTCGCTGCTAAGTGTGTATTCAAAATATTCAGAATCAGAGCTGGACTCGTATCTGCTACTCGTATAATGTGACAACGTGGTTTGGTGATGGCCCCTCCTCTCGGAATTAACGTCCGTCTTGGGCTCAACTGTGCAGCCCCTGACAGCAGCAACAGTTTTTCAGAACCGCAAAGAAAAGGAATTACAGTCCGAGTAAAAACGCCGAGACCCGACCATCGCCCACAACGGGAGCCTCAAGGCGCTGCTGCTACGAGATTCCGAGCTGGCTACTGTCACTCGCTTATTGCAGCAGCATACCGTAGCCTACACATCTTACACTTTAACAAACAAGATCACGGAAGTGCCTTGATGACGTCAGTCAAGCTTCATTCCATATTTCATTCAATATATTCAAGGTTCAATCAATATATTCAGAGTTTCATTCAATATATTCAGACTTCATTCCATATATTCAGGGTTCAATCAATATATTCAGAGTTTCATTCAATATATTCAGACTTCATTCCATATATTCAGGGTTCAATCAATATATTCAGAGTTTCATGTTGTTTCATGTTAATTTCCTGAACGGCATGCCATAACATACATACTGTATATATATATATATATATATATATATATATATATATATATATATACAAACATACATACTGTATATATATATATATATATATATATATATATACACATGTGCAACCTTTCCTATTAAAGAGAAATTGATTTAAATAAAGATAAATAAACCATAGTCAAAATGAAAACGGTCACGGTAACATTAATAAGCTAGTAGTTAAGTTACACTGATTTCACATTTTTAAAATGCACAAGATCTTACTGGCGAAATGGCGATGTCGAAATAATGAATGTAAAAAATAGGGCCGGCTCATAAAAAAAAAAAAATTGTTGTGTAGTCAATAAAATCCCGGCCCTGGTAAAAAAAAAAATAATAATTTTGGTTAACTGAAATTAAAATCTAAAACGAGGCTTTACAAAACTCAAGAAATAACTGCATTTGTACATGCAAAACTAACTAAAACAAGATAAACTCATAAAGAAAAAGTGTAGCTTTATACACTTACCACTTACAGGAGCTGCATCTTTGTTTTCTTCAACGAGTTGCATTTGGCGCATAGACTGTAAAGATTTCGCGCAAACAAATTGTGAACTTTGAACCCCGTAGATGATGCCGTCAACATTTCATTGGGAGAGAGCGCCATCAGTCACAATTGCTGCATCATGATTGGTCATTGATTGGCACTCTTGGTCTGACTGATGTAAAGTCTTACGTTAACGGTTGGAGTGCGCCAGTGCGGGAGGCAGAAGGAAAAAAATGAGATGGAGGCAGAAGGAACCGTTACGGGAGGTAAAAGAAGGTAAGCGATATCTTTGTAAAGCGTAATTTGGGTAAAACTTTGCAAACATTTAGGTGGCGAGTGTTTATGTTGGTTGAGATACTTTTTTCGAAGAAACTGGTCGGCACATGCGGCTAATAGTGAAGCTAACTTAGCTAGTGAGGCCCGGACCACACATGGCCATGAACTTGTTATGATTAACTGTAAGCTAACTTTAACTGGTTAATTTATTGTGGTAATATCTTTATGTAAAGAATATGCTCTTTGGGATTTTTTTTTCACAAACAATGAAGTGAGTAAAATAATACTGAACTCCATTGAAAAAAATTTCAAATTAACACGACGATGATTGTGATGGATTGCCTGCTAGCTGGTCATTTAGAAAGGAGTCCACATTTACCTACAAAATATGTGCCGAATTAGATTGAAGTGGCTAATGAATGTTATTTTTTCAGTATTATCCATGTTGTTTATCAAGACTGCTCTAAACAAGGCTTGTTGTAATGGTGTATGTTTAAAAGGGAGTTCTGCAGGCAGCTGGACAGAGTTCAGCATCTCCAGCACACACCTCCAGCATCTCAGACCAGATCATACTGCTTATTGTTTCATGACTTAAACATAATTTTATATACGTATTCATGTGTTCATAATTAATTCTTCAGATTTCTGTGGGTGGTTAATCATATTTTATTTTATAATTAGCAAACAAGACAGCAAGTTTGATTTGGTGATCAAATCTTAACATGATGTATGGCATTTTTGGTAATTAAGATATTTGCATTGGAGCCTCATGCATATTTAAAGTGCTTGCTGTGGACAAAATTGTTATGTGTTGAAATTTAAGAGGATATATCCTCTTAAAGACCATGTTTTTCAGTTCCTGAGTTGTCTGATATGGTTACAGTAACACATCTCTGTATCCAAATGTTTCAACAAGTTGCTGTACCAAATTATGACATATAATGACATGATAAAACTAGACTCAGATGGTAATTGAGTTATCATTTCACTACATGGCTTAGCTAATTTTTGGCATGATTGTCATTTCTAACTTACTTTGGACACTATAAAAACCAAAATCTTTGCCAGTCTCTGGTCTCTTATCACTTGGATTATTATTATCAATATATTGGCAAACTTCAGCTGCAAACATTGATTTACAGGATTTTTTAAAAAGAAATGTCAAGAAAGGTGAGAGTAACCCCCACTTGAAACTGTATGCATTTTAGTGACAGAATTTTACAACTCTATTGGTCAAATTATCACTACATTTGGGGCTGGGAAATTGATTTAAAAAGTTTTTATTTAAATAAAATAAAATTCTCTCATCAGAAAAAGTAGCAACTTTTTTCCAGGATAGGCATGAAATTGCAAATAGGTCTCTAATTGTTGATACCTACAGAAACTCTGTTGCCGCTTTATTGTAGATTATAGAATTTAATTCTTTAAAATGTATTGACAATGTAGGGTATATCGAGGATAATGATTCATGACCAGTTATGGTCACTATTCATAAATTATCGTATTATCAAGTTATTGATTAATCATATAGGGTTAAACAAAACCTCGGGGCATCACCTTCCTGAAGCTATGTCCTTGGGAGGCGAAAGGAATCTACTAGGAAGCTTAACAATAATTGTATAATTAAGCAATATCACACGAGTGTGATTATCTGCGGCACTCGGCCTGCGGCCTCGTGCCTACGACCGAATCACACCCGTGCTGATATACAGTACAACAGCACTCCCTCTCGTGTGATATTGCTTTTATACAACAGTGCTACGAGCGCATTTTAGAACAGTAATAAACTACAAGAGATTATGATTTGTTTGTTTATTTAATCATTTATTTGGCTCCGCCAACAGAAATAGTTCCACAACTGGAAGGGAGACAAGGCTGTTGCCAGGCAACACATAAACATTTCATACTAGCTTGCTACTCAGTATTAATTTTGTCGGCTATTTTTCAATTTAGTTTTAGTCTTAGTCTTGTGTCAAATGCCCTTATAAGTTTTAGTCATATTTAGTCAGCTTGTATTCTTTTTTGTTTAGTCACATTTTAGTCGACGAAAAGTCTTGGCATTTTAGTCTAGTTTTAGTCAATAGTCTTTTTTTAGTCTTTGAAAGCAGATTGACAGTAATGTTAATCACAACTAATCTACTCAAACCAATAGATTAATTTTAGTCTTTTTCTCACTCATCTCACAAGATGTATGTCATTATTGACAGCTGTCAGATGAGCCAACTTTCCAGCTTTCATTGATTCAAATCAAATACATTGTTATTGTAAAGTGTCGCATGAGTGAAGAAGTGTGAAGCAAATGCAAAAAGAATAAAGTTAATGCTAGTTGAAGGCTGATGTGAAGAGATTAATTTTTATCACTGCTAAGTCTAAGAGGATTAGAATTGAGACCAATAAGATATAGAAGCATGTTTAAGTAAGATTGATTTTTAGCCTGTACTGGTTTACTCAAAATCTCCTTTATTTACTCTCTGTTCATTTTCAGGACTTTTTGTATTTTTGACCTTTGAAGACGGATACACGGCAAAGATTTTTAATACCTGTGATATACTAAGCAAAGATGATAAACCCACCACCTGCCTTAGAGATCTGAAGCCAGGGGAAGAAGTACTTGCAAGATGGTCCGACAACAAGTTCTACACCGCCACAGTGGACTTCGTTGGAACAGTTTTAAAGACAGTGGATGCCAAGAAGGCCACAAAGAAAGACATGAAAAAAAGAGATGCAGCTGCTCAACGATTTTACAACCTTCCATCACTACCTCAAGCAGGTCAGTCCACCTCAGTACAGGATCATCCAAATACTGTGGACCACAACGTCATCCAGCCTCCAACTACCTGGCCAGTGTACCAACCTCCACCTACCGAGTCATCTTTACCTATCCAGCCACAGCACCAGCCTGTAACTGCCTGGCCACAGTACCAGGTTCCAGTTTCCCAGTCATCGCCACATACGCATCCACCTGTCCAGCCGCTCCACCAGTATGCACTCACTCTGTCTCCAGTCACACATTGTTCCAACCTTTCGCAGTATCCAAAGCATCACCAATCTCACACGGCACTGCCCACATCTTCAGACCTGTCAGAACAACCTGTTTTGGTGGATTTGGATCACCAAAGACAGCCACCAGCTCCGACTGTAACACCCAAAGAAAGCTTTCTCAAAATGTTGTACAGTCCTGGTAAAAACCAAAAACCTGCTGTTCTTGGGGACCAGAGCCAGCCTAGTACGTCTGAACATGAGACTTCTTCATGCTCGTCATCTGCAGATACTTTCATCATTGAGCGTGATCCACTTCCAGAATCTGGAGAGCCAATTTTCAGTTTCCCTGAATCAAGAGAAGACAGATCATGGAAGCCATGCAGGGCATGCGAGGCAGAGGTGGAAAAATTAGTGGAGGAGAATGCCAAACTGCAGGATGTGCTGTGCAGTATGAGTAAGTACATTTTGTCTCTCTGTTGCAGTTAATTGTTCCTTTAACACTATTACTTTTTTCTCTCACAATTTTCCTAATGTACCAAATTAAACTAAAACTTAAAAGCTTTTAACAATTTGGTAAAAAATCTTAGCCCATCATGAAATCTCTTGATTTTTTTAAAAACTAGTCTCTTCCTTTTCTTTAGTTTATTTTTTTCTTCTGTGTCCCTGTAAGGTAATTCATATTTTATGTTACAGGTGGTGAGCACCTCGAGGCATTAAAAAGCTTTCTGGACAAAGTGGAACAGATCCAGCCTCAGGCTGGTGTTGGGGCTCCAAAACACAGATCTGGGAAGCAAGAGCTGTATCCAGAAAGTGGCCTATTCGTGTCTTCCACCCGCCTGGCTGCAATACATGCAGAAGCAAAGAAGGACTGCCTCAGATTGTTCCATCTTCTTTTTGATGAGTTTTTTACTGCAGAGGAGTGCCGAAATGCTGTGGCCTTTGGGAAGCACGGGAAGGTGCCAGATGGGAAGACAGTCCTGGATAAGTTCAAAGTCAATGGGATTCTAAGTAAGTACATTGCTCATTGTTAACAATTTATGGAAATATGGAAAGGTTGTGGAAATCCATCAGTAAAAATACATAACATAAAGAAGCACAAATTATTTTTTCATAAATGAATTTGTTGTAATTCTACTTTTTATTTCTAGTTTGGTTTCCCCTCTTTTTTCTGACCCTTCTCACATTCATCACAATATCTGGCCACATTTGGCATAGTTTCTGATGTGTTGGAACCCCATGTATCACATAGCTACATTTAATGTTTTGATTGTTTCAGTGACCTCACAGTTTTACTGAATTTCCTCGTGTGAACCATAGAGATATTTCAATGTGAATTATGTGACATCTGGTTAAAAAAAAACTCTCAATACTGTCATTGTAACTGCTGTTACATTATGACATTTGTAATTTGTGCTTTCTTTTCTCTGTTTTTTTTCTTCTTGCAGCTTACATCATGCGCTGTAGTACCCTGGATGGATGGACACCGGTGGAGAAAAGTAAGGTCAAAAAAGCCTTCATAAACAATTGCCGCATCATGGCCACAGCACTGTAAAGTATTGCAACCTTCGTTGAAATGTCCATGTTCAAAAAAAGCCCCTTTTAAATGTTGTTTTAAATGCTGTGCATTTTGTGTTAACATTATTACAGCTACTTGAAATACTGCATCAGGGCCACAACACTGTAAAGTATGGGATGTGGCATACTGATAGACATTGTTGAAATATCCATGTTCAAAAAAAGGCCCTTTTAAATGTTGTTTTAAATGCTGTGCAATGTTGTGCAATGTGCACTGTAAAGTTATGTTATTATTACAGCTACTTGAAATACTGCATCAGGGCCACAACACTGTAAAGTATTGGATGTGGCATACTGATAGACATTGTTGAAATGTCCATGTTCAAAAAAAGGCCCTTTTAAATGTTGTTTTAAATGGTGTGCAATGTTGTGCAATGTGCACTGTAAAGTTATGTCATTATTACAGCTACTTGAAACACAGCATCAGGGCCACAACACTGTGAAGTATTGGATGTGGCATACTGATAGACATTTGTTGAAACAACCATATTCAAAAAAAGCCTGTGTTTACAAATGCTGCCTGTATTGTTAATGTTATTACAGCTACTTGAAATACTCAAAATACTCTTACTACTATACTTTGAATAAAGATTCAGATTACTCATTGCAAAAGGGAAATCAATTTGTCTGTCAGCTCAGTTGCACTCATAAAAATATTTCAAGGTTGGCAGGTCTGCATTTGCTATAGAATTATAAAGCCTGACGGCTGTTGGTGTGTGTGTGTGTGTGTGTGTGTGTGTGTGTGTGTGTATGTATGTATGTATGTATGTGTATATATATATATATATATATATATATATATATATATATATATATATATGTATGTATGTATATGTATATGTATATGTATATATATATATGTATATGTATATATATATGTATATATATATGTAAATCAAATCAAATCAACTTTATTTATATAGCACCTTTCATACATGTTAAAATGCAGCCCAAAGTGCTGTACATTAAAGGAAAAGAAAAATGAGACAAACCCCCCATAACATCCCCATTCCCCGCACCCCCATTCACACACACACACGGATATGCACACATACACAGGCACATGCGCGCACACACACACGCATGCACACACACTCACACACACACACACACACACACACAATAAAATGTAGTATGGCTGAGCACCGATAGACCAGGTGAGGAAACGCCAACCTATGGGAGCCATCCCCACCGAGAGCCCTCCAAGGCCACGACCACAGGGGGGGTGCCGCCACAGAGACCATCCCAACCCAGACAGCCAGGGTTCCCTACCACGGCCATAAAGCCCTGGGGCAGGACTCCCCGACTATCCAGGCCCGGACTATCCCCAGGACGGCACCCCCACAGGCAGGCCAGACAGAGCTCCCAGAGTGGAGGGCCCCCATGAGGAGAACAATGGAGCTGGAAACTAAGAGACAATAAAAAAAATAAGTAAAAAGAGATGGAAGAGCCTCCTAAAACAACATAAATGAATGTTAAACAATAAATAAGTAAATAAATAATCAAACTTTTAAGAGAAAAATTAAAGACAATAAATGAGTAATACTAAAAATAAATAAATAAAATAGAGTAAAATAAGATAAGATAAGATAAAATAAAATAAAATAACAATGATAAAAGGGAGCTCAGTTGAGAGCTAGATTAAAAAGATGAATCTTGAGCCTGCGTTTAAAAGCATCAATAGACTCAGCGGTCTATATGTATATGTGTATATATATGTATATGTATGTATATGTATATACATATATATATATATGTATATGTATATATATATGTGTGTATGTGCTTCAGAATGTTTAGTTGCTGCAGTATTTGTAAGGTCTGTGCATGTGTGTGCGTGCGTGTGCACCATATTGCTCCATAGTAGCTCCAGTATTGCTCATTTTCTTCTCCAATGAGAAATAAAGGAGCCATTAAAAACACTGAATTGAGATTAGCAAGGTATCTCCCTTAAGTCTCAAGTATGACTCCCTCTAATTACTCTGTCTCACCTATTGCTCCTAGTGAATTTTAGGAGAAACATATGAGAAACATTTGAGTCAAAATAGAAACTAAAATGAGGCTGAGATGAGAATCTCAAATTTGTCTCCGGAGCTACAGAAGAGCAAGCTTTGAGCAGTAAATTTTTCCTCTGGGAAGCATGTTACTAGTATTCCATTTAGACATCAAGGAATCATGACAAGTAGCAGAAATGACCATAATATGGGACCTTTAAAGTAACATTTTCATCTTTCATTATTCCTTGTATGAATCCAGTAACACTGTTAAATAGGGAACATCCCAAATTCATAGCTTTTAACCCTCTCATTCCTTCCATACACATATTATAGTACTGATTAATTCAACATTTTCATCCATCCATCTTTTTCCGCTTTATCTGGAACCGGGTTGGGGGGGCAGCTCCCCGGTTGGTGCACTCTCCAGTACCCCTCCCAGGGCCTCCAAGAAGGCCGCGTACTCTGCACTGCTGTTCGGCCCATAAGCCGAAACAACAGTGAGAGGCCTATCCCCGACCGGAAGGCGCAGGGAGGCGACCCTCTCTTTCACCGGGGTGAACTCCAACACATGGCGGCTGAGCTGGGGAGCTATAAGCAAGCCCACACCAGCTTGCCGCTTCTCACCGCGGGCAACTCCAGAGTAGACAAGAGTCCAGCCTCTTTCATCAAGTTGGGTTCCAGAGCCCAGACTGTGTGTGGAGGTGAGCCCGACTATCTCTAGCCGGTACTGCTCAACCTCCTGCGCTAGCTCAGGCTCTTTTCCCCCTAGTGAGGTGACATTCCATGTCCCCATGGCTAGAGTCACCGCCGGGGCCCCCGCCCACGACCGCCACCCAAATCACACCGCACTGGCCCCTTCTGAACCCTCCTGCAGGTGGTGAGCCTACTGGAGGGCGGGCCCACGTCGCTTGTTCAGGCTGCGTCTGGCCGGGTCCCGTGGGCAAAGACCTGGCCACCAGGCACTCACCTGCGAGCCCCAAACCCGGGCCTGGCTCCAGGGTGGGGCCCCGGTGGCACCATTCCGGGCGACACACACTTCCTCGATCTTAACTTCTTCATTAGGGGCTTTGGAACCGCTCTTAGTCTGACCCGTCACCTAGGACCGGTTTGCCTTGGGAGACCCTACCAGGGGCATTAAGCCCCAGACAACCTAGCTCCTAGGATCATTCGGGTACTCAAACCCCTTCACCACGATAAGATGCCGGTTCAATTCAACACTTCTCAATATGATATAAACTTCATTTTTTTTTTGACAAATATTAAATCAACATGACACAGTTGACTCAATATTTTCTGAGTACATGACTTGTGCACATCAAAAACTTGTTTATGGCAGGTTGTAAAACAGAATATGGTCCATTATAATGTCACACAAAAATATAAACACAAAGTTCAACTTATAATTTGTCGATTAAACTTTAGAATATGCAAATTACATTTTTTATTATACTGCTTTTGTCCACTTTTACTTTCTGATGAGTCCATTCTATGGCAACTACTACAATGTCTTAAGCATTTCTTTATTACAAATATCCAGAGGTCACAGCATAGGCACAAGCTTAAGTCCTTTAATCCCTTCTTTCAAGGTTCAGTCCTTGCCTGCAGTCATAACACAGTTATACCCTTGATTCACTGTCCGAGTCCATGTAGTAATCAGTTATTGGAAACAAATCTGGATGTTCGATCAGCATTTGTGCCAGCTAAGCCTCTGCCAACTTTGTAGTTGCCATCATGGACATCTGCTGGACAAAAGCTTTTGTAAGTACATTTCTCAGAATGGGTATAATGCAACAAACCATTAAAGTGATTATAACCAGGACTATCAGAACCGTTGTTCCTATTTTAGCAAAAATTGCACCCCACTGCCCAAACTTTGAAGCGAACCAATCCCATGATTCTCTCTCCTGCATTTTCTGTTACTTCCTGTCTTAGTTCCTTGAGTTTAGACATCGCAGCGGTGAATGATCCACCTGTGGCTGTGTTCTCAGATATGTATGTGCAGCATTGTTCTCCAAACATGTGACAGACTACACCTTTTTCAGCCAATATCCAGTCTAAAGCTTGTCAGTTCTGCCAAGCAACCCTACTGGTTTAATGCAGTTGCTCTCCAAGAGCATTAAGAGCCTCATTTGTGTAATTTATGAACTGCTGTTGATTGTAATAGACATAGTTAATCCAGTTAATTCATTTTTGTTTGGTGTGATCCTAACCATATAGAGTCTAAGCCTGTTTCAACTTCATTTCTTGCTTTGAATTCCTCTGGGATTCTTCTGGGTTGACCTGTTGCATCTAAATAAATGTGTGGATCAGCTGAATAATCTCTTTTGACTCTAATTAACTCGTCATCATTACTGATGTTAAGTAGCTCTCTCACACCCTTAAACACAACTTGCACAGGCAATTTCATTCTTACCAATGTACAAAGACCAATCCAGCAATGTGGGTCGAGTGTTTAACAGTATATCATTATCACACATCCAGTAACTATCTGCTACGGCAGTTGATTGTGCACCTGCAAATTGATTGCTTGGTACAGTCATGGTTATACTGTTACAAGTTTGATCTATTGGACCGGGATTTTCAAACCATATAGGTTTGATAGGAAAAATTGGTTTCATACTAGCAAGTGGAAAATACCCAAGTTACTTTACAATTAACAGTGGTGTTACCGACGTCAACTCCATGCCAACCTCTACTGGTCTCTGAAAATCCTCCAGTCACAAAATATTCATACTCAGCAGTTCGATCGATTTTGTAATTGGTGGGAGGCTACTTTTGAGTCTTTGTAAGTTGGAATTCAGTACACATATTACTGGCCCTGGCAGGTAATAGATTATGCAAATTATGTATTTTCCATGACCCATATATTAGCCTACATTGTATATATATATATTCTCTTTCTGCATTTAACCTTGGGTGTCACATTTTATGTCTTTATCCAATACTTTTCCTATCCCCCCTATCCCTGCTACATCATAAGTTGACTTTTGGCTCATTTCCTCTGTTAACACGGTTTGTGATTGCATCATACTCATCTGATTTGTGTCTTTTGGCTTCCCTTGGTCACTGGTTTTCCTGGTGGTTGGCTCTCTTGTAGTTGTCCCTCTGGCGGCTGTCCTTCTCGCAGGTGAGTCTCTCACCGTTGATTCTCCGACGGCTGTCCTTCTTGCGGTTGACTCTCCAGCGGCTTTTTCTTTGTTGTAGATTGCGCCTTAGTACAGTGATTCAGATGGTACCACGTCATGCTTCCCGCCACCTGCACCGTTGTTGGCGTTGCCCATACCACAATGTAGGGACCCTCTCGCCATGGTTGATGCCACTTTCTGCGAAAGACCTTGACGTATACCTTGTCCCCAGGCACCACTGTGCACTCTGTCACCGAAGTGGACTCGGGAACTCTGTTTTTTTTCCTGTAGGTATATAGCTGTGTGTATGTAGTTAATTGTTTCATGTACTCTTTTAACTCCATTTGCAATTGTTCAAGCGGGGGTCCCTTATAGGGGCCCCTCAAATGAGGCGCAGGCATGGGCTGACCTGTGAGCATTTCATGCGGTGTCAGATGCATGATTCTGTTAGTTTGCATGTGATAGCTCATTAGTGCAAGTGGTAGAGCATCTACCCAGTTTAGTTTTGTGCTAGCACAGATTTTGTTAAGCTTTGCTTTTAACGTTCCGTTTACTCTCTCCACTGTCCCCTGCGATTGAGGATGGTAGACGCACCCTAGTCTCTGATTCTTAGTTGTTGGAAGATTCCTTTGGCTACTTATTTCTGATGGTATGCCAAAACGTGGAATTATCTCTCAAATTATCTCTTACACCAGTTCCTGACCCGAGGTCTTCTGATGGTGTTGCTTCAACCCAACGGCTGAATCAGTCAATTATTACCAGCATGTATCTTTTCCATGCACAGATTTTATCATGTCAACATGATCCATCACAAGATGTTTAAAAGGTCCTTCTGGTATTGAAATATAACCCACTGGTGTAGTTATACTTTTTTTTCACATTGCTCTGAGCAGAAATTTCACACTGTCCTAACACCTCATCAACCATTGACTGCAAGTATGGTGACCAATAACCTTGTTGCTTTATTTTTCTGATCATTTCCCCCCTCACACAGTGATCCACAGTCAAGCGAGTCAGATATCAAAAAGTCAACAATGACACTAGTGCAACCAACAAACCTTTGTGAGACCGCCCTAGTCCCTTCTCATCCTTAGATGCCCCTCTCTGCTGCCAAATAGTGTGTTCGCTAGATCCTGCCTTCTGCTGTATCAGAATAATGTCCTCTGGGGTAGCAACTGGATCTAGTGACACAACAGGTGTTATAATGGCCACTTGGCTCTTCGTGAAAAGTTTTGCTGCCTTGTCTTCTGCCTTGTTACCTCGTACGACATCTTTTCTGTGTGCTTGACATTTGATAATGGCATGTTTTGTCGGCTGCATCATTGCTGAGATTAGGTCAATGATTTGTTCTTGTGTTGGATTGGAGTACCGTCGGTTTTCTTAAACCCATATTGTCTCCAAATTGCCCCATACATACACACATACGCTGTGGACGCACGCTGAGTCAGTGAAAACATTTGCAGTTTTGTTTTTAGTCATTTAACATGCTTCTGTTAACGCTTTCAACTCTGCTAACTGTGCTGAACATGGTTGAGTACAGCTTTCTGCTTCTACTTTTTAGAACTCTTCTCTCTATTGTTCTACAACAGCATATCCTGCATGATTTCCTAGATGATCCCTGAAACAGGAACCATCTACAAAGTAAATTAAATCTGCGTTTAGTAGTGGAGTAGACTCCAAGTCTGGTCTTAGTTTAGTGTACCTTGTTGCTTCTGCTACACATTCATGTGGTTTACTTTCAAAACTGAAAGGAATTGATTCTGCAGGATTCGTTGTTTGACATTTCTTTATCATGATGTCTGGATATGTTAGCAAGGACATGTACTGCAGACATCTTGCTTGAGTCAATACAAATTTACCCTGATCAACCAGCTCAGTGATTTCGTGATGAGCGTAAATGGTGACTGGATATCCCATCATGATTGTAGATGCTTTGTCATATGTATATATGTCATATGTATATAGTACGGCACCCAACCCCTGATAACATGGTGGCCTATGGAGTCAGAACGGTGACTTTAAAATTTGGCATCCAAAAAAAAAAATTGGCATTGAAAACAAAACCACTACTGAAAAGGAAACATTGGCATTGAAACATTTGTATAGAAAACAGTTGTATTGGCATTGAAACAAGTATTGGCACTGAAAAAAGAAATTAATTAAAATCTGAAAATCTTATTTTATTTTATTGGGATTTTTTCGTATTTTTCAATGACAATCTTCAGATTTTTTCTTCATGTCACTTTTTTTTCAGTGACAGATTTTTTTACAATGTCAGTTTTTTTTCAGTGTCAATGATTTTCAGTTTCAACTTTCTGTCACTGTTTTGGCGACGAGCGGCAGGGGTCTGAGGGGAGGTCCAAGTAGAGCGTGGTTTGCATATAATTTGCATAACGCCAGACTGAAGAAGTACCGTACTTTCCGGACTATAAGCCGCTACTTTTTCCCCATGCTTTGAACCCTGCGGCCTATACAACGGTGCGGCTAATTTATGGATTTTTACAGCTAACGGCCACTAGGGGACCTCCTCAATCTATGGATTGTACAGGTTACGTCCCCCACCTTTAACGCCTGGTTTATTATTACGCTTCTGCGTCGCGGCGACAGCGTAGCTACGTCGTCGACCCTACACCGTCATTGAGCATTCGGAGTTCTGCGTCGAGGGAACGCGTTGTTCTGTCGGTGGACGTCATCAACGTCAGTGATTCAGGTTTGTTATGCTAACAACACATAGTCAGACAGGTGGCGGTGCTAACGGAGCTAACAGCTGTCTGTCAGTCTGACCGAGAAGTTTCTCACTTTACTTCGCTGTTAGTTGAATTAAATGTCATTCATGTTGTCTTTAACTGTCCGTGCGAACCAGTCCGCAGCTTTGTGCGTCTGTTTGTGCGTCTCTGACTCTTGCGTGTTGACGTTTGCATGGTCATAGGTTGTGCAAATATGCAACTTGTTTGTTGAAATGTTAATAAAATGGAAGCTTCCCCAAACAGCAGTCTCTTTCCTGACAATCTCCTCTGTGCACGAGCCTTTACACATGGTAATTAAACGTTAAAACACTTGCGGCTTATAATCGGGTGCGGCTTGTATATGTACACATTTGTGTTTTTCCCTAAAATTGGCTGGTGCGGCTTATATTCAGGTGCGCCTTATAGTCCGGAAATTACGGTACTTCTCTTTTCCGGAACCGCCATCCGCTCGGAAGCCTCTGGCATGGTGGCATTACTAAAATGTCCTGTTCACCGGGAACTTCCAAACCGCAAGTAAGTCTGTTTTTTTTCTCTGCTATTTACATGTTTATTCACATGCAACCTGGCTATGGAGCCAGAACGGTGACTTTAAAATTTGGCACCAAAAAAAAAAAAAATTGGCATTGAAAACAAAACCACTACTGAAAAAGGAAACATTGGCATTGAAACATTTGTATTGAAAACAGTTGTATTGGCATTGAAACAAGTATTAGCACTGAAAAAAAAACTAATTAAAATAATTAAAATCTGAAAATCTTATTATTTTATTGGGAAGACCCACGGGGAGATGGCCGATGTTGAGCTGCGTGCGACGAAGACAGACTAGGAGATGACTGTGGGCTTGGTGATGACCGATGTAGAGGCAGCTTTTGGTGTGGCAATGAATAGCGAGATGCTGCTGAGCTTGATGCAGACCAAGGAGGTGTCGCTGGGCTCCGGCCTCTATATACAGGGGTTCAAACAAAGAGGTATGAAGAAAGAGGGGGTTACAAGAGCATTTGACCCAAAAATATAAATACAAAAACTAGAAAAAAAATGCAGCACAGTTGTACGCCTCTGTCAAACAATTGCAAAGGAATTTAAGTGTGTTTTTGGTGAAATTTCATTTGCCTTGGTGATAATGGCTGATGGGTTGACACTGGAGATGCCACTGGTGGAGGTGATGATGACAACCGGTGAGGAGGTGGGACTGCTGGTGGTGACGACGACCGGTAAGGAGGTGGAACTGGTGGTGCAGTCTGTGGTGATTGGTGTGGCTTAGATTTTAAAGATGGCTGAGCCTCTTTCTTATCACTGTCTGACTCAAAGTGCTTGCTGTTTTTAAAAGAAAAATCTGCATTAATTCCTAAATACAAAAAAATGATAAAACCCACACACTGTTGTGAAACTCCAATTCTTTTAGTGCATGTTCAGGATATCTTAATGACAATCACTCAGACAAAATTTTGATCCTGAAACGACAATAATATGGTGGGAAACCATGTGCAGATTTTATTCATTTGCTTACCCTGCACCTTACACCATGAATAGGCATGCATTAATCCTCTTTATTGTAAAGTGCTCAATTTAATTTTAACTAAGTACATAATTTCATTCCAATTAATTTTAACAATGTATCTGATTGTTGTTCAGACTTACACTGGCTTACGTTTCCTCTTGACATGCATCGAGTGTTCTTCGCGATCCGAGTCCAGTTCTGATGTTTGACAGTTCAAAGACTTTCTCATTGCCAGCCTGGCTGTCAAATAATCACCTAAAAAAAAATGTCAAACTGTCAGTTTTAACTCAAGGACTAACACCATACGTGTGCTGTGTGCTTAATGAAAACACTCACCACATCTGGTCAACACCCTGGCATCATGTCTGATCCAGTGTTTGCCTGGCTTTTCTGCTGATCTTGCAGCTTTGTTGATTTTGTCATCATTCTTGTAGTCTGGCCAGTAAGCTGCTCCATCCTTGTACCATGACTGTGGCAGCACAGCCACAGACTTTTTCTCACCAAGAAATTCCACTACAAGAAACATCCTTTGACAGAAGAGATAAAAAAAAGGGGCGAGGACAGAAGAGTGCATTCCGTTGGCACATATTCATTTATATTTTAAGTCCGTGAATTGTGCATCATCAATATTAATTGTTCTGCCATTTCAAATGCAAGAGGCATTGTATTACCAATCAAAATAAACAAAATAAAATAAAAATAGTTGGCAATTAATTTTCTGTCCATCGATTAATCGTTGCAGCTCTATTTGGATGAATGAAGTAAAGGCATGACCACAAAATCTCTCCTATGTGAAGGAGCGATGCATTTTCTTGTAACAGTTGACAGTTCTGCATATTTGTTTGGACCTATTGCTTGACTCACACAGTATATGTTTAGCAAGTCAGAGCTGAATTGGTATGTAAAGAAGACCTTCTTATCAGAGAAGACTCTGTATACAACATATATTCCATTGATGCACTCAACAATGTTGTTTATCACACAAATATCATCTTTAATCAAAAAGATGTTGTTCCCTCTTGAGACTTTCATTGTCCACTGATCAGTGTCTAACTGACCGTACTGTCCTTTAACATCAAGCCCATCAGGAACAGGTCCATCAAAGTGTTGTTTTTTAAAGGACCCAATGGCAAACCAGAACCCTGACCAGATGTCATGCAAGTCCCAGCAAAACTTTGTTCCGACAGTCTACGTATGATCTGAGAGATAGGACGTTCTGTTTTGCGAACAAGCTTCTTCATCTTCTGGAGGTGGTTTTCAAAAGGAAACGCTGAAATGTCATCTAGACTACCAAACTACTGTACATCCAGGGGGAGGTGAATTAAACCATGCACATTATAAACAATAGCATCGTTGCCATATATCTCACCAAAATGTTTCACAAACGTTTCAAGTAATGTCTGCGCATACTGACAGTAGGACAATGCAAGGTCTGGATTGATCAAAATTGAAATGGCAGAAAAAAGCAACATAAAGTTGTTATACATTGCAGTACTCTCCAAATACAAAGACAATATGACAGGGCCAGTATACAATAGAAATTGCCTAAATTCAGTGGCCTTCCACCTGTCTATTTCTCTAAATGATCTTGGATTTCGAGTATATTCCATGGGAATGTCAGGCCGCAGTTCTTTCATATGTTCAGACATTCGATTAACAACATTAGCAGATAGACGAACACTAAGAGGACCTCTGAGCCACATAAGCAACAACTTCCGGACAACACCCAAACAAACCAAGTGCATACAGTCGAGGGGAAATTGTGTCACCATGCCAACATTTGAACCAAGAAAAGGACTTGGCCCATGTTGATGGTCTTCATAAGCCTGACGTGCAAATGACTCATCAGTCCTAAGCATGCTATCAGTAGATGGAAATGTCATGCGTCTGTTTACATAGAGTCCTCACTGGACACATTTATCACAGCCATAATATCCATTGTGTGGCTTTGTGCGCTTTACAAATGCTCTGGCAGGCGCATCACATATTACCGAGTCGGCCTCCAGAAAAAGCCGTTTCCCATTAAAATCAAAGCCTTTCTCCAGTTCCTGAAGTTCAACAATAAAATCTTTTAAGAATTCATTAGCTGAACTTGGTTTGTTCATCCCACAAAATAAAGCAATTACAACAGGCTCTTTCATTGGAACACTGACCAACAGTCCCAATATAGGCCAAACTTGAACACCTGAGCTCTTGAGCAAGGGTAACCCATCGATATTTATCTGTAACTTCAATGTAAAACAATCAGTAACAGAGTCAATGATCTGAGACAGTGTCCTCTTGATGGAAGAAAATATACCAAAATAATGATACTGCCCCCCAACCTTGTTCTGAATAGCGTAGCGAGTGTCAGTCTTAAGGATAGTTCTAGCATCTTTTGGCAGATCAGGGTGGTAAAACCGCAATATACCTAGAAGTGCTGTGAGCGCAACAAGTGAAATACCAAAGGTCAGGGCCCAATTACAGATACTTTCTCTAAGGCTACTTGGCTCGAAAACATCATCATCTGATTCAGACAAGTCTGAGTCTGGGTCTTGGTCTGGCCTACTACACTGAGGAAAGTCACTAATGTTTTTGTCCATTTGTTCATGAATGCTTCCATCCATATCTTCATAAACAGATGTATCCATGTCTATAGCAGATGCAGCGTCCTCCCCTCTTGCATCCTTATTACAAATGTCCCCAAGCACAGATTCTTCACTTTGAACATCAACAGTCAGAGACATGTTAGTGTTGTTGTCATCGCTAATTTGTTGTAGCGTCCTGTCAAGGTCTCTGCATGCACGCCTTCTCAGAGTGGACCTAGAGACCACCCTTGTTTCCATCTATCACTCACGTCTTTGTCACAGCAACAGTTGCTTGTCACAGGAACAGCCCTATTGGGAGAGAAAGCATTTAGATTATACAGTGTTTTCTACAATACATGGCAATGTTGTCAGTAAATTTAACTCAGAGAGGTAACTTAAAGTCATGCATGATGGTAATCATATAATCATGTGATCGACGATCATAACCCCTCCTGACGGTCATGCAGATTACAGGCAAATAATCAGTTGCACAATTGCGATTAAAAAAAAGGTTGTTTCTATATTTTGCAATTTAAAGTAAGCTATTCATCACAAATGCCTAGTTGTCGGCATGCTTTGATACTGTTAACCCTTAGGAGTCGACGATCATGCCGGCGTGATCAAATCACGTGACTGCTTTAAGGCGACGCAGCATAAAAACAAAGCCACGTTGAGCATTACCGTCACCTCCCGTCGAAAGTGCTGGCTTGAAAGTACATACTAGTTTTTGTTTGATGTCGATAGACCTTGTAAAACCGGAGATATGATAATATACATTTGATATAAAAAAAAATTTTTACGCGTGCGCAAAAATGTGCAAGATTGGATGCGGCTGGCGTTGAATTTTTTTTTTTTATATATATCTTCGTCGTTTTTTGTCATATGACCAAACGGGAAACAATGTCCGAATCTGCTGACTCTGCTCTACTGGTTGAACATACCAGGGAGATGGGGGAGGCGCCAAATGAGCAGAGAAGCGGAAGGGAAAGCGAGGGAGAGGCGGAGAGGCGGGAGATTGACGGAGATTGACGGAAACTGACGGAAATTGACGGAGATTTACAAGAGAGATTATTAGCTAGTTTTAGAAAGAGTATTTTAGAAAAAATGAAGCGAACACTGAACGTACATCAAGCTGTGGCGTTGTTTTATGAGCTGGGAGATGGAAAGAGCACTTCTTCCTCTTCGGAGTCGGATTTGGAGTCGGAGGGTGATGGCGTTGATGACATGGATGACCCGTCTTTTGTTATTGACGACGAGAGGTAAGAACAACTTCTTATGACCCACTGTTACTTTTGCTTTGATTATTACTCTCTTTGTAAACTCTCTTTTTACATGGGTTTTTGTCATGTACATGTACAGAGATGATGACCGGCTTTTGTTTTACTTATTGCTCTCTTTGTGAACTATCTTTTTACATGGGTTTTACATGCATGCTCATTATGGGAATTGTTGGGTCTCAATAATTGGGTCTAAATAACATCAGAAAGAGTACGGTCTAGACCTGCTATATATGGATAATATCTTGAGATAACTTGTGTTATGAATTAGCACTATGTAAATCAAATTGAATTGACTTATTGTCATGCACAATTACAGAGGAGATGAGCCGGCTGGAGCATCTCACATTCCACCCCCAGCAGTGAGCACAGGGAGGGGGCCTGTGGGTGGGAATCAGGAGAGGTGAGACAAACTTATTATGAAAATGTATTGCTTTTGTTTTGAATATTACTCTTTGCAAATTTTGAAAACTATCTTGTGTTATCTATCTAAGTTATCTATGTGTCATTGTCATGTACATTTATAGAGATGCTGATCAGCCTGGAACAGCCCCAACTGCGAGCACACGGAGGGGGCGTGTTAGGGGGAATCAAGCCAGGTCCAGGTCAAGATCTCAGTCAGCAGCACAGCCATCCTACAGCTCTGAGCCCTGGAAATCAGAGCATGATCAAGATACTGCCCCACAAATAAGTAGGTTCATGCCCCGCAGAACACCAGGAGTCCAGGTGAACTCACGAACACATTCACCCATGCAGCTTTTCCAGCTGTATTTCTCTGTCGACACAATGAAGACCCTCTGCAAAAACACCAACAAGGAAGCAGAAAAAAAACAGAAAATGGGCAAGAAGTACAAATGGGCTGATGTTGAAGTTGAGGAACTGTACACATTCTTTGGTCTCCTCATTTACACAGCATTGGTGTCGCTGCCATGTCTCCTGGACTACTGGAAGAGGAACCACATCTTGTCTGTGCCATTTCCTGCCACTGTCATGACAAGGGACAGATTCAGGGCATTGCTGTGGAACATCCACCTCAGTGATCCAGAGGAGGATGTCATAAATGACATGAAGAAAGGAACACCACAGCATGATAAGCTGTTCAGGATCAAGCCTCTCATCGACGACATTCGCAATGCCTGCAAGGCTCATTACCACCCAAAGAAGGAATTGGCTGTCGATGAGAGAATGGTGGCAACAAAGGCAAAAACCGGCATGACCCAGTATATGAGGGACAAACCAACGAGATGGGGGATCAAACTTTTTGTGTTGGCCGATTCAAGCAATGGCTACACCATTAATTTTAATGTGTATGTTGGCAAGTCTCACACACACACTGTGCACGGACTGTCTTATGATGCTGTCATGGATCTCATTCAGCCATCATATCTGGGCACTGGATACCATATTTATATGGACAATTTTTATTCCAGTCCCCAGCTGTTCCGTGAGTTGGCCAGCATGAAGTTTGGAGCCTGTGGCACATACAGGGACAACAGGAAAGGGTGTCCCAGTGGGAGAGCAAATGCCCTTACCAGGAAATCCGAAAGAGGCGCTGTGAGATGGATAAGAGAGGAACCCCTGGTCTATGTGAAGTGGATGGACACACGAGAGGTGTCACTGTGCTCCACAATCCATCCAGCATTTTCTGGTGAGCTGGTCCAGAGGAGAGTGAAGGGTAGAGATGGACACTGGGCAGTGACAGACATCCCCTGCCCCACCCCCGTCATTGCCTACAACAAGAACATGGGTGGGGTCGACCTATCTGACCAGCTTCTCCAGTATTATTCAACACAACGCAGAACTGCTCGCTGGTACCGTACCCTGTTCCTGCACTTTATAGACATTGCAACTACCAATGCCTACATCCTGCACTGTGAGAACAGCAACACACAACAGGTACAACACATGACACACAAGGACTTCCTGGTTGAACTGGTGTCTCAGCTGTGTGGAGTGGAGAAGACAGGAGTTCCCAGCAACAAGAGCACTGACCATGTTCCTGTTGCCATTGCCACTGCCACTGATGCCAGAGAGAAGGCCACACAAGGCCGCAGGACCTGCCAACGCTGCCAGCAAGTGGACAAAAAAAGGAACCTCACACCGTGGAAGTGCAAGTGCTGTGATGTACCCCTCTGTGTCATTGTTGACAGGAACTGTTTTGAGGAGTGGCACCGATAAAAAACAGAACAAACAACACAAAAATCAAAACACCTGTAACCAAACTTGCCTTTTGTCTTAAATAATTGTATATAATGTGATTTTATCCAAATTGAACCCTTTATATGTTCTACTTGCACTATTTGAGAACCCCTCACTCTCTGGGAATGCAAGGCCTGTTATGTAGCTCTGTGTAATTGTGTACATAAACTGTTTTGAAAAATGGCAGCTGAAAAAAAACGCCTATTGCTTTTTGTCTTAAATAGCTGTATATAATGAGATTGTATCTGAATTTGACCTTTTTATACGTTCTACTTGCACTTTTTGAGAACCCCTCAAACTCTAAGAATGCAAGGCCTGTTATGTAGCTCTCTGTATAATTGCATTCATGAAATGTTTTGAAGAATGGCAGCTGAAAAGAAAAAAACGCCTGTTGGTTTGTGTCTTAAATAGTTGTATATAATGAGATTTTATCTGAATTTGACCTTTTATATGTTCTACTTGCACTATTTGAGAACCCCTCAAACTCTGGGAATGCAAGGCCTGTTATGTAGCTCTCTGTATAATTGTATTCATGCAGTGTTTTGAGGAGTGGCATAGCTAAAGAGGAAAAAAACGCCTATGACTACACCTGCTTTTTGTGGTAAAAAGTTGCATATAGCTTGATTGTATCTGGATTTTAACTTCCATATGTTATATTTACAACCTGTTATTACATTTGCAAACTTTAAAATGCTTCGTTGAGCATGTTTGTATTTTTGACAGTAAAAAAAACATCATTTTACAAATCCGATTTCATGTTTTTTTGTGTGTTTTGGGGTCCAATATGTTGTTACAGTATGTAAAAGTGAAAAAATAATTGTCAGGTCATATAGATGAGGTTGTGCTGAAAAAAAAGATATCAAAAATTGGCATGTTAAACATTTTTTAATGTGGTATTTAAAGGCAAAATCAAAAATATTCAAAAACGGCCAAAAAAGCCCAAGACTCCTAAGGGTTAATAAACAGACCCTTTTCAGAGCATCACAAGTTAAGTTTTCTTATTCCACATTGTGCGTGCATCTTGGCACCCATCGATAGGATGCAAAGTCATAGTTCATTTTTCTCTTCCGGTCTAAATGTGTGCGTACACTAAATTAGTGCAAAAGGGTCTATAGGCTATCCCTCTCGTCTGTGCTCCTTGCATAGGCATGTTCCATTTGTAAACTTTCGTTTTATCATAAAGTGAGTGCTTTTTATGGCAAGCAGAAACAAACAGCCCTGCCCTGAAAAGCACCCCCCCCCCGTACTTTTTTTCTGTTGATCGCAGCATTAAATGCTTTTTACTGTATAGAGATGTGACTGGTGTGAGTAACCAGAGGGAGTTTCATGCATCTGACACTGTCCTAGTAAAAGTTAACTAGGGGTGCACTTCACAGCAAGTTGAAAAACACACGTATGTCCTGAAAAGCACCCCCCTGTACTTTTTTTCTGTTGATCCCAGCATCAAATGCTTTTTTACTGTATAGAGATGTGACTAGTATGTGTAACAACAATGAGTTTCATGCATGTGGCACTTTCCCAGTAAAAGTTAACTGGGCATGCACATACCTAACTCTGCCAACAGAATACGGTGCTTAGTAGAATAACAATAAAATTTCATTTTATTATTAAGCAGCATGAAAATAGTGTGCCAGGGCTGACGTCAAAACCCGGAAGTTTAGCATCACGCTGGTTCCCGGAAGAGAAAGTGAATGGGATTTTTCATTGTGTTTTGGATTATGTCAGAAAATAAGCTCTGTGGCTAACACACGCTTATGATACTTACACGTTTTGTTCAGCGAGATAATCTTCACATATGAACACCTTTTATACCGTATTTGAAGCTTAAATGCGATCGCCAGAAAAAGCTAACGTTGGGCTTCAACAGACTAACGGTCGCATGACCGTTAGTAGTCTACGTCACTGCCACTAATCTTTCAACTGATTTTGGCCACTTTATTTTAAAAACATGGTATAATGGTGAAGTCGGATTGTTTTTACTTGTTGAAGAGCCACAAATAACATAAAATAACATCCATATGAACACTCTGGCCTGTTCGGGGGTGATGACGTTTAATGTCCCCGACAGGGTTTGTAATCATATTGAGCAACTTGTTAGCAACAGCCTTTTTTATCAAAGGTTGAAGCTTCAAAATTCACAAGTAGACGTGTTTTATGTCGTAGAACAAAACGTGAAACCCACATAAGCTTTTGTTAAACAGACCTTATTTGAGGTATTTTACCAAAATCCCATTCAAAAAACGTATTGACTTTTAGACGAGGGAACCGGGAGTGCCAAAAATGCTAACGGACTTCCCGGTTTACTGGCAGACTCCATAATTCATATTTTAAAAAACAAACAAGATGGAGAGAGCATGTCTTTTAATGTTGAACATGGAGTAACACATAGAGTAGTTCCACACTCATTTATTTCCATGTAGAGAAGGTTTTCAGGGGCGGCCAACTCTGATGCTATGCTAACGTTATCCTGCTGCTAACGTTACGCTAACGAGAAGCTAACGTTATGCTGACGCTATGCTAACGAGAAGCTAACGTTACCTTGGACAATATTTGTTCTAATACAATAAATCTGGATGTCGGCGGCGATTTATGCTGTGCTCGATAGTTTCTGCCGAGGCCTCGCTGATGGGGTTAATGTTATGCTAACCCCATGTTAGCGAGGCATGCTAATATGCTAATTGCCGTGTTTGCACACTTTATCAAATAAACTCTATCGCCAACAGTACTGTTTTAATGTTAGATAATGAAGATATAGACCGACAAAGCTAGCAATGCCACAATTGCTTCACACACAAAAGATAACTTAGCCCAAACAAACTCAGCTCACGTTTAACAGAATCCTAATTAATTATTTCAACTGAATAGTATCATAAAACTGTAGCGTTTCAATATGCACTTACCAAAAACCTTGACAAAAACTGACTGGAACCTACCACAGTGCTGCGATGTAACTAAAGCCCGCGTCTGTCTTGCAGATTGCCCCCAAATCTGCTGCAGACCAATCAGGGGATCGTCAATCTGCCAGATACGTTGCAGGTGCGTTCAGCGCATTTGACTGGTAAACGGAGGTATGGCGGAAGTGGCCGAATCCTATACGGAACTTTTTGCTGTCTGGGCGCGGTCTGCTCCCCGAACTTTGTACCACCATACCGCTGTACACGCATACACAGACTGGACAATAAAGGAGAGTGCTTGGAGAAAAGTCAGAGAGGAAGTTGGACTCTGTGTTGTCCAGAGACGGCCAGCACATGGGTCCTAAAATGGTATTGTGGCTGGACCGTCCAGCTCCGCCTTCCCGGAGGCTGCAGCCATTACCTTCTCAAATTATATGCAAACCACGCTCTACTTGCCCCTCCCCTCAGACCCCTCCCTCTCGACACCAGTTACGGGATCGTTCAGCAATATCACAGATATGGAGCTGGATAATCTTGTGCGCTCAGTTAAATTGAGGATGCCGCACATAGGCTATAGAATGATGAAGGGCGAACTGCAAGCGATGGGACACTGAGTCAGATGGGAGCAGGTTTCAGCATCCATGCACAGGGTGGATTCTGCAGGGATCTTGGAGAGAATTGCATGTTTAGGCTGTGTAGCTAGAAGAACATATTCTGTCAAGGGTCCCCACTCACTGGTCCACGTGGACACAAACCACAAACTTATCAGGTGTGTGTGTGTGTGTGCCAAAACAGTGACAGAAAGTTGAAACTGAAAATCATTGACACTGAAAAAAAACTGATATTGTAAAAAAATCTGTCACTGAAAAAAAAGTGACATGAGGAAAAAATCTTAAGAAAAAACAAATGTTTCAATGCCAATGTTTCCTTTTTCAGTACTGGTTTTGTTTTCAATGCCAATTTTTTTTTTTTGGATGCCAAATTTTAAAGTCACCGTTCTGACTCCATACCTGGCCTGTTTGGTTAACTTTTAACGGCCATTATGCTGTTTTTGTAGCGGTCCGCTGGAACATGTAAGTTTCTAACATTAGCCGTGTTGGCTAACTTAACCTGTGGTTAATGCAGGATCAAAAATAAACACCCGCTAAGCGCCGAACACGGCTAAAAGTCGGTTTTGGCAGAAAAATAAACTAACGTCATGTGTCACCGGCCTGGCGGTAAATACTTGTTGCTGCCAAGTAATAATACATCAAAACAGCGGATAACACTAACATAGCCTGGAACGTTAACATTGACATGATAAACAGCAGGGCTTCGGCTGTGTAAGTAAAGCTACTGACATCCCCAGCACACGCACACACACACACACCATACAGCCTCTCATCTTTGAGCTGCTAGCTCAGCTTCAACGCAGGCAGTACACAGTAATGCAAATTTGCATCTGGTGACGATAAAAATGTTCCAGCGGACTCTGTTTCCAGCGCGGTCATGGAGAGTCTGAGCAGCTAACTTACTGAGCTGTGACTGCCAGCTCTGCTTTTCTCAGTTTACCTGCCACTGGCAGATGAGCCAGAAAGTTAAATGTGGACCCTGGGTAAATGGTAGCTAATGTTAAGTTCCAGCCCTGTGATGTTTTGCCTTTGTGTTTTTCGCAAAGACCCTGGCCGAGTTAAGGTTAACTTTGAACGGCTGGTGTGCTGGTTTGGCAGCGGTCCACTGAAACAAATGCTAAGTTAATAGGTGTTGGCTAGCTAATCTGTGGTTAATGCTAGTTAGCCTTAATTCTCCAGCCCTGTGATGTCTCTTTTCTTTTTCTTTAGGAGTTAAGAGGCCAGTGTTATTGCTGCTGCACAAGGCCTCATAAACGTGCTGACGCAAAATATTCAGCAGCATCACACCCCAGCACAGCAGAATCCAGTGCAGTCACATGAGCAACAGAATCGACAAGCACAAACCTGGAATATTACTTCAGTTCAAGGGAGGTGTTGTTGAAATTGAGAGAGATGGCAGGTTCGCGACCCCAACAGATGATGGTAAGTTAATCAAAATATGTTTGCCTATTAGCTTTTATATATGTGTGTATATATATAATTAAATGTGCATCAATTCAACATTTCTATAGCTGTATGGCAGACCTAAGGTAGAGTAGCTTGTCATGGCAACTTGAGCGCTGATAAATGTGTCATCACATTAATGTTTTTTATTTTATATTAATTAAAGGAACCTTCGATTGTGAGACAGTTCATGGAGAGAATGCTGAGAAGGCTTCAGGAAGTTCTGCGACGTCAGCCTGTGGATTTGGATTATTTAAACTTTGTTTCATGAAGTGGGACTTGTACGCTCTTTTGCCAATGTAGTAGAACTGCCTCAAGATGTTGTTCATGCTTTATCTGACTTATAAAGACTTATTGGTTTACAAGAGGAGAGTTATCCAGCTGCCACCTATGTAGAGGTTCTGGGGGGTGGTAGGGGACAGCCAAAACTTGCAATTTCTAAAGAATGTCTCCAAAACCTTATCGACATGCAGTTGCCCATCCCCTGTGTAGCTAAGCTCCTGGGTGTCTGCAAAAGGACAGTATATCGGCGGATGCGTGAGTATGGACTATCAGTTACGGGATCATACAGCAATATCACAGTCGAATGGCACGTTTAGGCTGTGTAGCTAGAAGAACATATTCTGTCAAGGGTCCCCACTCACTGGTCCACGTGGACACAAACCACAAACTTATCAGGTGTGTGTGTGTGTGTGTGTTATGTTTTACAAGAATATTGTTATAATTGTTCATATATTTATATGCATAAATGTTGAAACAGTTTGCAGAATGAGTCTTGCTTGAGCTTTTACAAATAAGTTATATTCATGTTTGAAGGATGCTGGTAGATTTTGTATGCTATTACAACATAGGCTATAGATTGCTGGAGCTGTATTACAACAAAACAAACTTTTGTAATACAGTTTATTAATTAAGCTGCACATACAGTTAATGTGTGCCCCCATTCTATAAAATTTCAACATGTGAATGGGTAGCTATTTAATGATTGGTGCTTAGTGACTCTTAATCCATTCCACACTGTGTGGATCAGCATGCATGCTGTAAATTAAGAACATTCCTGAAGAAGCCTTGTTCAAACCGGGATATTTCCCACCAAAATGAAAGTTGCCAAAGTTGTGCCACTGTTTAAGAATGGTGACACACACGAGTTTACTAATTATAGACCAATCTCAATACTGCCACAACTGTCAAAAATCCTAGAGAAGCTTTTCAACAATAGGCTAGATAACTTCATCAACAAACACAAACTGCTATATGACAGCCAATATGGATTTAGAAGGAACCACTCGACTGCCTTTGCTCTAACTGAGTCTGTGGAAATCATTACCGACGCTATTGATCAAAAACTATATTCAATAGGAATCTTCATAGACTTGAAAAAAGCATTTGACACCGTTAACCATGATATTTTAATAGCTAAACTGGAGAGATATGGCATTAGAGGTGTAGCACTGCAGTGGGTCAAGAGCTATCTACACAAGAGATCCCAATATGTTAAAATAGGTGATAACACATCGACTAGCTTGGACATAGTCTGTGAGGTTCCACAGGGGTCAGTTCTGGGTCCAAAGCTGTTTATACTATATATAAATGATATATGCAAAGTGTCACATATTCTGCAATTAATATTATTCACGGATGATACAAATATATTCTGTTCTGGGAGTGACTTGAACCAACTTGTGGAAACAGTAAATCATGAAATGGCCAAACTTCATGTGTGGTTTAATATAAATAAATTATCACTAAATCTTGGGAAAACAAAATATATGCTATATGGAAAAAAAGGCTGCAATAACAGTACTAATGGAGTAAACGGAGTAAATATTGAAAGGGTCCATGAGAATAAAGTACTGGGCGTGATTATCGATGACATGTTAAGTTGGAAGCCACACATAAGACAGTTAAAAAGGAAGTTGGCCAGGAGTGTGTCCATACTCTGGAAAGCACAAAAAATATTAAATCAAAAAGCACTTCATCTGTTGTACTGCGCACTAGTCTCTCCACACCTGCAATACTGTGCAGAGGTGTGGGGGCACACATATAAAGGCTCCACACAGCCTTTGTTAATACTCCAAAAAAGAGCCCTGAGAATCTTACATTGTGCCAACTACAGGGCACACACAAATCAGTTATTTATCGAATCAAGAATACTCAAACTATATGACTTAATAAACTATCGCACACTACAAATGATGTATAAGGCTGCTAACAAAAGCCTCCCTCACAACCTGCAAATACTTTTCCTAGACAGAGAGAAGAGTTAAAATCTCAGAGGGAACATGATTTTCAGGCAAAGGAAGGTACGGACAACGTTAAAATCCTTTTCCTTATCGGTAACAGGTGTTAAACTATGGAATGAGCTAGAAGATGATGTTAAAAAATCAACAACACTAAGTAGTTTTAAGAAAAAATATGTAAATTCAACCGTTGATCAATACAGATTACTACTGGATGGTTGATTAAGGTCAGAGGCACGACTCAACAGACACTGTGTTGAGACGGCATGTGAGCATAACAAAAAACATTCTGTACCCAAACAATAAGTTGAACCTGAGAAACTTGTATGGTCCAAGGCCAATGCCAGCTGTGCGTAGCAGGATGTTGTTATAATGTGTATCAACAATGTGGAGATAACTTAGGTACGAATACAAACTGTGACACTACTGTTAGTTATCACACGTTCTTCTGAGCTGTGAAGAACTTCACTGAGCCCTGTAAATTGGCACACTAAAGTCACTCGATTGGAGACTTGTCTAATATTGTACAACAACGTTCTCAACCAATCAATCAACTGATCAATCCACGATGGAGTTGCTGAGCTGGTCACTGAATGCCATCGACAGAGTGTTCTCAACACGGCGTGCGGGTTCTGGTGAACCGACATGCCCGGACGGGACCTTCATATCCGGCTACGCTATGGATGCTTGGGGAGAGTGGACAGTCACCTGCCTTGCTGCACTGGATGTGGAGGATGTCGAGGACGTGTACATGTTCACGTTCATGACAATTGGAATGATCGTCTTGGGGTTTGGAATCTTTATGCAATATCGGAAAATGAAAAAGATCGCTACTGGGCAGACCAGTGCGTGGGCTGACATCGCCAATACTCGGAGTGCTGTGGTTGGGATGCGCTCTGACATCTCCGCAATTCGTGAGTTCGTGGCACTGATGCGAGTTGACGTAGCAACTAATCGGGAGGATATGGCGAAGTTAACAGCGGCGAAAGCTGCAGATGAGACAGATGAATAAAATAAAAATGGCATAAAAAGGGCTCTCACACCATCCCAACAAATAATAAATACACTGGACTTTTGCTCTCTGTCGAATCATTCTGACCTTGTGACATGCCTGGCTATAAGATGAGACTTCCGTTCACTCATGACGGACTAATATGGACACATGTGCAGACACACACGTAATCTGTATGTACTGTCTAGAGTTGAATTCAGCTCTGTATGCTACTGCTGTAATATGTTTTGTCAAATGTCATAGTAAAAGAAATTGTTAGGTAAAAATGTAAAATGCAAAAGATAACAAAAGATAAGGATGAAGATTTTATCCTGTGGGTAATGGGGGCGGGACTAGATAAGCTTTGGCTTCTCCCGCTTTTCCCTTTCGGCCGTGTGTATTGTATTATTTGAACAATGATGAAATGTGATGATGATGAATTGACATGCCTGAAATAAACAACATAAATAAATAAATCATTTTAGCATGGTTCTTTAAGGTTCTTTAATTCAGCGTTAGGCAGTAAATGCAGTAGTTTACCATAAAAAAACGGGATGAGGATGTCATACAGTCAGGAAAAAGTCTGCTGTGCCACACATGATTGAAACATGGTTATGTGTACAACATTTAACTGTTACATGAAATAAAGGAGGGAAAAAACAGTCATTTACACACTGAGGCTAGCTTAATTTCTATCATATTACAGGGGGATGTCCCCTATAAAGTGCAGCTTTTACAAATAATTGGACTTCACTCTATGAGACCATCTCAAGAACATCATCTTGAATACTGACAATTTTTCTTTAAGGTCTTTGCACTTTTTTTTTTTTTAACAGTATAACTGCACAGTGAGAAAAGAAACGCAATGCAATTCTGTAGTGAGTCTAAATGTTACATGGGTTCCTGGTAAGTTAACATGAAACTTGAAAACCTGGGAAATACCTTGTATGAAAATCTGAATTGACCAACTTAATGATTTATGTATGTAGAGCTTTTATAATTTTAAGAGTTGATACATTTTCTGGTAATTTATTTTTCCTTTCAGATATGTCATTGTACGGAGCCCCAGACACAATATAGCTATAACGTGCGCACGAAATACTAATTTGTGGCCATGAAATACTAAATTGTGGCCACGAAATACTAATTTGTGGCCACGAAGTAGGTTTAATGTGCGCACAAAATACTCCTTAATAATATTAATATCATTCCTGGACAGCTGGGTAAGCAAATCGAGCGCACCTTCTCTACAAACTGCAATAGCCTACGTGATGTCCTTAAGGTGGGTGTCTTATCTTATTCTGTTCTATTCAATATCTTGTTATACCGCATTTAGGCAGTGCCTTTCACTGATCATCTCCTTTGAAAGTAGCATCATGTGTGTCAGACTCTCAGCTGAGAGAATACATAGGCTATATGAGCCGCAGCGTTTAATGATGCCACCGAACGCAGCGGTCCAGTTACAGTTGCGCTCACTGTATGTATCGCGTTGCCAAGGGAATCTATAGCCTATCAGTGATCAGAATCTAGTTTGTATTGATTTGCAGGTTGTTTTTGCTCTGACTGAACTGCTGAAGGTGTCTGTAGTGTTCTCTGGATATTTATCTTTCAATAAAATCACAGAAGATTAAAAGTTCACTATTCAATTCAATTAAAGTGGCTTTATTGGCATGGCTGCATACAATACAATGTTGCCAAAGCATCTTAATACAAACTATAACAGTAATAATAAACATAAATGGACAACATAAAAAATAAAACAATATTCAACAATAATAAACAACAATAAATAAACAATAATAAAAGAAAAGGGCATGGAGAACAAGAGTGTGTATATATATATATATATATATATATATATATATATAGCGGTTTCTAGAGAAGGTGCGCTCGATCTGCTTACCCAGTTGTCCAGGAATTATATTAATATCATTAATTAGTATTTCGTGCGCACATTATACCTACTTCGTGGCCACGAATTAGTATTTCATGCGCACGTTATCCTTATTTCGTGGCCACGTGGCTACGTGGCCAAAGTTGTGTTTCTTTTAAGTACCTAGACAGCAAATGGATCTGGGCCGGATCTGCGCCGGATGTAGTCCAACATCCGGTACTAATCCTGCAAACGGATCCGCTCCAGATAATTTTTGCTCCCTGGCCCAGATCCGGCACGGATCCACTTTACAGTTCTGGAACAGATCCGGACCAGATCTGAACCGGATCCGCAAAAGACTAAACGTTTACAGCCCATATCTGGCAGATGTGGTCCGGATCCAGGACAGATGTGGTCCACATTTGAACAAAAGCTCTTGTAAGATTAAAAAGAACTTAATTTGCCAATAAAACACATTTAAAGCCAGACTATGCAGTAGCAGTTTCCAGACCAGATTCCTTCGCTGTTTTCTAGCTTTGCACCAGATTTGTGCATACGTTTTTCGCTACAGGGCTCCCCCTACAGCTTCGGCGCAGATACACTGTCGAAAAGACTTGTTGACGAGCCTCCCCCGCCCACCTAGCAGCTACTACGTTACCATGTGCATCTGTTTTCAAAGAAGCCGGCCGGCTAAACAGCGAGTCATGTCTGGCACTGCATTAGTGCACTTCGTGCTATATGTTCAGCCGGACATATCGCATGATACAGGTGACAAATCATGCGACATTCGAAGACTGAACTAGATATCTACATACACAACGAGAACCTGGATTCAGAACGCAAACAAACGTGTTTGGTAGCAAGTGACTGCTACGCTAAACACCCGCTAACTATCGAGCGAGCCATCAAGAAACCAAGCTAAACACATACAGGGCTCACAATAAAACAGTCAAGCAATAACGTTGTTCAAAAGACTATCAAGTCACGTTGCAAAGACAAAGTTCATCCACTTACAATTTCAACAGCAACGCGGCCAAGTCGGCGTCCGTTTTGGACTCCTCAAAAGCTCGTCCTATGTTTACTCGTGTCTGGTCTCTTTTTTTGTCAAGCTCCTTTTTCTTCTTCTTCCGTTCCTCTGACTGTGGCTTCCTGGGTCTCTTTTTAGTCGACTGATCCATGATGAATACAACAATTGCCTTGCAACTGGCAGTTTATATCTACCCGGTTCCATGTCTGGGGGTGAGTCTGCCGTAAAGCAGTTTCGAAACTACAATCTGACTACATTTTCAAGGGGCGGTGGGATACTTCCGCCGGCTCACTTCCGGATTGACCTTGGCCCAGAATCAGCAAGTTGCATGTTCCGTTTCTCCGCCCAGAAGCGCCAGGGGGAGTCGTAGCAACGACCAAACGACCCAGAAAGTGTCAAAGAACATTCAGAATGACTTTTAGCCTGCATAATTAGGGTAATTTTTGCTAAAATTGTTGCATAGTGCCCCTGTAAGTGTGAAATATTATCACACCAATGTGTTTTAATGGCTAATCAAGTTTTGTCTATGAGTGATAAAACAATCACAATGCTTTGCTTTCAACAAAGTGCTCTTTATTAACATTGCACATATTTACATTAAAAAAACTGATCAACAAGCTTAACAAGGGACCATGGTAGAGCATAGAGATGCATTGATTTTGTGTCTTCTCCTGTCCCGCGTCATTTTATAGGCTTATAGAGACTCATGGGGTTGTTTGTTTCGTTTCCCTGGGCTGCGTGTCTTTTGACGCACTGGTCAGGAATAGCGCTCCTATTTCGTTGTTTTCATTTAGTTCTTAATGAAATAAAGGCTGTTTCATATTCTATTCTCCTCCTCTGTATTTTATTTATTTTTCTACCTTTATATAATCACGCAGTGATTGAGGTTAAGGTCTCTTTTCTAAGACAGACCTGAAAAAGAAACAATAATGAGAACACAATCAGCAGATAGACAACATACACAATAAATTTAAATATCACTTTGTTTCATCAAAACTTCGCACCGTCACACGGCACATATACTGCTTTGCAAAAACAACATGAACATGAAAAACAGCAGTTTTAAAATTATTAGCCAGATGTGGCATTCTGTTTGAAAAAATAATAAGAATAAAAACATTCAAAAGTAGGCAGCCATATGCTCAATAACACATCATCACGCCTATGACCTAATTAACAAAAAACAACGAGAGTAGGCTGTGAGTATCTCAAATAACACTAATAAATAACATAAAATAAACAAAGTTAACGAATGAAACAAATTAATTTATCAAATGAATCCCTTGGCCATAATATTGCTGTGGAGGAAGAGAATGTTGCTGACCGACTGTGGTCCCAATCCGGTGCGTCTCTCTTCCAAAATGCGCCCACAGACACTAAAGGCCCGCTCTCAATTGAGAAGCTTTTCCAAATTTGACTTGCCTTGCTTATTTTTTCTGTTGTAGAGACCTTGTTTTAGCTTTTTTTCTACTTCATTTGTAGACTCCGTCATCCTGTCGCTCCCGCAGTGTTTGTTTTAGCCGCCCGTTCCCGCCCGCAGCAAAGTTCAAACCGCCCGCTCCCGCGAGATTTGGGTTGGGTCCCGCGGGACCCAATCCCAATGCAGCCCTCTAGACCATGGCACCCTACTTTGGCACATCTTACAAAATGACAGTCTCCTTAGCAACGGTAAGTGTTATGAGTGCATATTGTCAGCTCATATGTTACTTTCTAGTTATGTATTTTCATACTAAAACAGGAAGGTTTCTTGCACACTGTCTGGCTAGCATTAAAAAGGTAAACTTTATTATAACATTTCAGACCAAACGTTAAACATTTTACTGCAAGCCAGACAGTGTGCAGGAAACCCTCCTTTTTTAGTATGCCTATGTCAATCTCTTCTTTTTTTTATTTCACTGTTTTGCTACAAACGGTTGCTTTCTTTACATGTAAAATCATGTTTTGATGTGACAAAAATGTGTCATTCTAAAAAAAATAAAAAAGGATCAAGAAATTACTCTCTTTTGCCACTGACTGTTTTATGGTCCCCACACTTCCTGCTTCCGCTTAAGCATGCTAGTGACATATTGCCCAGCCCTAACATCCCTAGGCATAGTGCACAAAAATATGTAAACAGAATGAATAAGAATTGCTGACAAAGAATTTAAAAAATGTAAACATACAACTTTAAGGCAATTTGAACCCAACAATTGTAATCTGGCCTTAAATATTTTTAAAATAAAGTTCACTGAATTTTCTGCATCCAGAAAGTGAACAGTCCTTGAATAGAGCACACAAGAAAGGCACATGGCATTTTGTTTTGAACTTGAACAATTTCTCCATCTAAATGTTGTACAAGGCTATTTATTGGAGGGCAAGTGCAAACTAGAAATACAGGCTACACATCTAACAATGGACAAAACCAAGAAATGACTACTGTGACTGTTAATTGGAACAACAATGTTTACAACAGCAAAGTCACAGTAAACTCAGTATCTGGAAGAAGTTTACGATTTGTGGCAAGATAAACAGCCGACACAGACAGCTGTCAGATTATTCTTAACTCTGGTTAACAAGCAGTTAGCTTACCAAGCACAAATGGGCGCTCCTCTGAAATATGACTCATATTTAAGCACATTGAATAAGTGGAAGGCGACTTGTTAGCCCCCACAAGGAAGTTATGTTAATGGTTTATAACTCACAAAGGTTCAGAAAGTCCTCCACTGTCGCATCTCATCTATGTGCTTGGTGGAGTTCTGATGAGGCATCGGCTTCTTTCTCTTTGTCTTCAAAATAAGAGCTTTACATTGCACCCCATTGGAGTTTAGAACTGGGTTCTTAGCGGGGGGCTTTTAATTTGAAAGTAGCGACCGTTCATAGAGAGAGACAGAGTGGAGCCGCAGCGGACAGAGAAGGCTTTAAGCCTGATTTATGCTTCTGCGTTGCGTCGACGACGTAGCTACGTCGTCGACGCAGACCCCTACGCGAACCCTACACTGTAGCCTGACGTGTGCCTCCAAAAATTCCTGACTACGCGTCGCGTCGAGATGCGAACGGCAAGGACTGTGATTGGTCCGCTCAGAACGTCATTTGCGGCAGTTGCTTTTCCGGTCAACAGTATAACAACACCGCCATTTAATAACAGCATTTGTTGTTCAATATCCACAAGCTCCATCTCCAAAAACACCCGCTCCATCTCAGTTGCCATTGTTTACTGTCTGACCGGAAGAAAACCAAGGAATCCGATATGAACCCCCGAAACCAAAGAAAGACACAGCCACACCCCCCTAGCGGCTTGGCGGTGAATTGCAGAACAACGCGTTCCCTCGACGCAGAACTTCGAATGCTCAATGACGGCGTAGGGTCGACGACGTAGCTACACCGTCGCCGCGACGCAGAAGCATAAACCAGGCTTTAGGCTCAACACACACACCCGACACCATATTAACCCTTTGATGCATAACATATGCACACCCCTTCTAATGCACAACATGGGTCAAAAATGACCCGCATTCATTTCCCAGGTTATTTCATGCTGGCTGAGTTTTTCTTTGTTCTATCTTTTGAAATTAATTCATTTTATGATTTAATATTCCAAGTATTGTTTAAATATCTTGTTTTTGATTACCACTGACCATTTTTTCCATTTTTCCTTTCATACTTTATGAGCAAAAAATGATTTTATATTACTACATCAAATTTACACACATGGGTCAAAAATGACCCGCATTCATTTCCACTGTTATTTCTTGCTGGCTGAGTTTTTCTTTGTTCTGTCTTTTGAAATCAATTCATTTTATGATTTAATATTCCAAGTATTCCTTAAATATCTTGTTTTTGATTACCACTGACCATTTTTTTTCATTTTTCCTTTCATACTTTATGAACAAAAAATGATTTTCTATTACCACATCAAATATACACACGGGTCAAAAATGACCCATTCATCCAAGTGTGATTTAAGATTAAATGACTTAATACTATAATAATATTATTAATCATTTTTTTCAAGTAATTACTCTAGCAGTGAGTGGGGCCAAACACATATTTACTTACTTACTGTATATAATATTTGCAACATTGTCATTTTGTCACACATACACATACTGTCAGGTTTTGGGGGTTGTGAAGTGGGTGGACCCAAATGCAGAGACCATAGGCCGAGACAGTTTGAAAACAAAGCATCTCTTATATAAACAAAAAAAGAGTACAGGAAAAATCCAAAGTGGGGGGGGGGGAGTGAGGAGAACACAGATTGGTGGGTAGGACACGAGGAGACAGGGATCAACAAACGATACAACTTTTGTGTGACACAAAAGGACAGGTGTGAGCAAAGACGAAGACAGGAAGTAAACATGATACAGAACACAAGAGAACAACTACTACAAAATAAAACAGGAACTAAATAACATAACCATAACATATACCTCTGATAACAGATAACACGGCTATTGAACTGAACTGTAAACTGGTGAAATGTGACCTAACAAAATAAAATACAACTTTACACATAACTAGAGCAAGAATTGCCAACTGGGCCTGGGCGGCTCCTCAGGATATTATGGCTTCTTGTTATGCCATGAGTGGGGGGATTCTCATTCTAATAAGACCCGTTTCTACTCAGTCTACTGGACTGAATTTGAGTTTCCTCCTCTGAGGACTCATCAGACAAGTCGTCTTTACCATCAGAGGAGTCTTCATGTAGGAGAGCTGGATCCCCAGACACACCCACAACTCCAGCTTGACCCTGTGGCAAATATGCTGGGTCATCATCATCAGAATTTTCCAACTCAGATTCAGAAAAAAACTGCCTCTACATCAAGATTTCAGTTGTTCTGTCATTAGTTTCAGTCAGGAGCCTTTTCTTGCTATGTTTAGCTTTTCAGAGCGAAATAAGCATGTTTTTGCCCTTTGTGACAGATTAAGTAATATTTAACTCCAAAATGCTTTTTCAAGTTAGATTCTACTCAAAATGTATGAACTTTATCTAAATATAGCATTGCAAACATGATTTTAGTTGTTCTGTCATTAATTTCAGTCAGAAGTCTTTGCTTGTCAATTTGAGGTTTTCAGAGCGATCAGAGCCTGTTTCTGCCACTTACAGTGCAGTAAGCTGAATTTGAATGAGAACTGCTTTTTCAAGCGAGCTTGGACTCAAAGTGTCTGAAATTCATCTAGTTAGCTGGACTAACTACAATAGTTAGCTAATTATGGTAGAATTAGCTAACTAAAATAGAATATGTCAACAGCTAGCTAACTAGTTCATAGTAATTACTTTTGACTTTCTGACAAGTAATGTACTCACTCTCAAGGTAACCTAAACCTAATCAGATATTATGTACAGTTATCTTTCACAGTTGTCATCAAATATTTTCAAAGGTATATGATAGAACAACTGCAAAATACTTACAATACTTACACAGGGAGCAAATGTCACAAACACAGTTGACACCAAATGATATAGCAAATTTATGTGGGTCGTTTCTGACCCGTGTGTGAAGTTGATGTAGAAATACAAAAGCTGTGCTTGTTCATAAAGTAAGAAAGAAAAAGAAAAATGATGATTTGTGCAAAACAAAAACAAGATATTTACTGCATACTTGGAATAATAAATGATAAAATTATTTTTTTTTCAAAGACATATCATAGAAACACTCAGCAATAGATGAAATAGCATAGAAAATGAATATGGGTCATTTTTGACCCATGTTGTGCATTAGAGGGGTATTGATACAAAAGGGGGTTTTATTCAAAAAGTAAGAAAGGAAAAAATAAAATAAAGATGTATAATGATCAAAAACAAGCTAATTGAGGAATACTTTGAATACTGAATGATGAAAGTAATTAATTGCAAAGATATAGGAAGTAAAAACTCAGCCGGGTCACTTTTGACCCATGTTATGCATCAAAGGGTTAAGTACGAAATGCGTACGGTAGATAACCGTGGCGTTTTTATACCGCCGTTTTTTGGCATCCCTTTGCACTACAGGAATTTATTTATTCATAAAAAAAAACACACACAAAAAGGGCACTTTCTAATACGAGGCAAAAAGGGCAGGGGCTCAAGCACCCCTTGGGCCTTATGTGTGCACGTGCCTGAGTGTGATTAACCAGAGTGAGTTTCATGCATCTGACACTTTCCTAGTAAAAGTTAACTGGGGGTGCATTTCACAGCAAGTTGAAAAACACAGGCATGCCCTGAAGAGCACCCCCCCTGTAATTTTTTTTTTCTGTTGATCCCAGCAATAAATGCTTCTTACTGTATAGAGATGGGACTAGTATGTGTAACCACAATGAGTTTCATGCATGTGGCACTTTCCCAGTAAAAGTTAACTGGGCGTGCACATACCTAACCAACTGGGTCTGCCAACAGAATATGGTGCTTAATAATAGAATAACAATAATAATAATAATAGTAATAATAATAATAAAATTTCATTTGCATGAAAATAGAGTGTGCCAGGGCTGACGTCAAAACCCGGAAGTTTAGCGTCACGCTGGTTCCCGGAAGAGAATATGAATGGGATTTTTCATTGCGTTTTGGATTATGTCGGAAAATAAGCTCTGTGGCTAACACACATTTATGATACTTACACGTTTTGTTCAGCGAGATAATCTTCATGTATGAACACCTTTTATACCGTATTTGAAGCTTAAATGCGATCGCCAGAAAAAGCTAACGTTGGGCTTCAACAGACTACTAACGGTCGCATGACTGACGTCACCGCCACTAATCTTTCAACTGATTTCGACCATTATATAATGGTGAAATCGGACTGTTTTTACTTGTTGAAGAGCCATAAATAACATAAAATAACATCCATAAGAACACTCTGGCCTATTTGAGGGTGATGACGTTTAATGTCCCCGACAGGGTTTGTAGTCATATTGAGCAACTTGTTAGCAACAGCCTTTTTTTTATCACAGGTAGAAGCTTCAAAATTCACAAGTAGACGTGTTTTATGTCGTAGAACAAAACGTGAAACCCACATAAGCTTTTGTTAACCAGACCTTATTTGAGGTATTTTACCAAAATCCCATTCAAAAAATGTATTGACTTTTAGACAAGGGAACCGAGAGTGCCAAAAATGCTAACAGACTTCCGGGTTTACTGGCAGACTCTATAATTCATATTTTAAAAAAAAAAAAAAACAAGATGGAGAGAGCATGTCCTTTAATGTTGAACAAAGAGTAACACACAGAGTAGTTTCACACTCATTTATTTCCATGTAGAGAGGGTTTTCAGGGGCGGCCAACTCTGATGCTATGCTAACGTTATCCTGCCGCTACGCTAACGAGAAGCTAACGTTATGCTGACACTATGCTAATGAGAAGCTAACGTTACCTTGGACAATATTTGTTCTAATACAATAAATCTGGATGTCGGCGGGGATTACATGCAGTTTATGCTGTGCTGGATAGTTTCTGCCAAGTTTCTGCCGAATCCTCGCTAACATGGTGTTAACGTCATGCTAACCGCATGTTAGCGAGGCTTGCTAATGCTAATATGCTAATAGCTGTGTTTGCACACTTTATCAAATAACCTCTATCGCCAACAGTTCTGTTTTAATGTTAGATAATAAAGATATAGACCAACAAAGCTAGCGATGCCACAATTGCTTCACACACAAAAGATAACTCAGCCCAAACACACTCAGCTCACATTTAACAGAATCCTAATTAATTATTTCAAATGAATAGTATCATAAAACTGTAACGTTTCAATATGCACTTACCAAAAACCTTGACAAAAACTGGCTGGAACCTGCCACGATGCTGTGATGTAGCTAAAGCGCGTGTCTGTCTTGCAAATTGGCCCCAAATCTGCTGCAGACCAATCAGGGGATTGTCAATCTGCCAGATAGGTTGCAGCTGCGTTCAGCACATCTGACTGGTAAACGGAGATAGGGCGGAAGTGGCCGAATCCTATACGGACCTTTTTGCTGTCTGGGCTAACCCAAATCAGAAAAAAACAGTTTATCCGCACATCAGTGTTTTTATTTACTGAAATGTCCGTCTGTCCACGGACGTAATTTTGCGGGGGGGACACAGGGGACATGTCCCCTGCACTTTTTTCATAGGCCGTCAAAGCCGCAAGTGACGCTAGTCTCCGTTCCTCCTTTCTCAGCATGGTGTGTAGGGCGCAGGGCACGGACATGTTTGTCGAAGTTGTTTATGTTCTACAGGAGACGTTACGAAAAAAAACTTCAATTTTCAATTTTCTTCAATTTTTTTTTTTGGACAAAAAACCCATGAGCCTATAGGCCTATTTAAAATACATTTTTCAAAAAAATAAACAGATTGAGATTCACTACTTTATTGTCACATACACTTCAGTGCACACAGCCAGGGCCTGTAACACAGAGACATCATCAGTTCTCAGATGAATATGCACTATTAATTAAACTTCACAATAACGCTATAACAATGCAATAGATTTGGTCAGCTGGCATGAACTTGAGTCACTGCACCATCTACATTTATGTCACACGCGATTCTATTAGCTCCAAAATCCTTTTACGCACACCACAAGGAAATAATCTCCGACTATTTAAACGTTATTTAACAGTTCTCCACATCCATAACGCACAGAACACACGATCAAAACAACACTCTCCATCTCCATCCCCAACGCCTTGCAAAAATACTCTAGCGTGGCGTTAAACTGCATGAATATATGAAGGTGCGTGGCGGCACCAGGCTCTTACTTTGAGCTGCAGGCCGGGTGCCCTGGTTACAGGTGTCAAAATGTCGAGGTGCGCTGGGGTTGTGGAGATAAAGTCTCTCATGAGGGGACGAATGTCCAGGGAGTTCAGAATGTCTGTGTGCGCATGCATCAGCGAAATGTGCGTGAGTCTTTTCTGGTTCATGTGGCTGCGTACCCATGTCTTCAAAAGACGCAAGGCGGAGAGGGTGCGCTCGGATGAGACCACGGACATGGATAGGCACAGGCATAACTCGATCAGTTTTTCTGTCTCTGAAAACACGGCTCTTGTTTGTTGCTGGAGCTTTGTCAAACATGATGTTACATTTTGGACTGTGACACACTTAGACCCTCTGTCTTTTGTGACATCGGCAAGCTGCTTGGCGATGCTTGGCCCAAGGATTTTGAGCTGGAGTTCAAGGCGGTCTGTGTCAACTTTTGTCCGATCACGCTAGGTTGGGTTGTGGGTGCTGGGGCTGGGCCTGCCGGTGTAACTGCAGGCTGAGACGGGCAAACTAGTGTTCTTCTTCACTGGTGGTGGTTTTCCCAAAAAATCCTAAATGCGTTTCTGTGTCATGTTTCCTCCTCGTTTCTGTCATTAGACTATGTAAATTTACTAGTCTGCTGCAGCCATGGATGTATGCTTCATGGAGCCAGCGGGAAACCTCTTTACTTGGTGGCCGACCACTAGCCTGCCTGACGTTGACAACGTAACTTCTGTGAACCTGTGTTGATTAGGCCTTAAAATAATTAAATTAAAATACAAAATACATGTAATAGCCTATGTGTGTCAAAATCATTTCCCAAAATATTCATAAGGAATTTATAAATTGTGCAAAATTTTTTAATACATTTTTAAAAATTTCCCTCTCGCCACTAGGGGGTGCTGCAGCACCCCCAGCACCCCCACTTCCCACGGCCATGTCTGTCATGGCAGCCCCCATAGGCTTCTGAGGAAACAGGTGGATATTTAACAGAGACGCCTCAAGCACTAGGACCAAGCGGAAATCGGCCACTCAAAATGAAGCCTGTTTCCCTGAGTTTAGACCCGCCCACAAGCTCCTCGATTGGCTCTGCCGTTTCTTGTGTGATTGGCCGTCCCCGCTGTCACTCCATCTTGCTTGCACACTGGTCTGCTAGTTGCCCAAGAGTCCTTATTAATCTGCCACTGTAAGGTGGGCGTTTGTTCTGCCTGGGTCACGTCCGCTAGAAGGATTGTAATATCAGAGGTTTCATTTATATTAACATTTGAATCGGTGTCCGTGTGCGTATGTGTGTGCATGATTGCTGTGTGTGTATGTGTGTTTGGTAATTAGGCGCAGCCAGGATGTAAATTATCAAATAATAGCCGGGGCGCCTATTTGTTTCAATCACTTAACAGACCAGGCGTTTATTTGGGAACAGGCATTTAATTCAATAGTTGTGCGTCTTCTGCAAGTGAAGTTGTTGCGGCGAAGGAAACGATTTAGCCAACCAGCACTCGCGGCAAACTCCTCATCTTTGCTGTCACTCACAGTGGCGGACATTTGTTTCACCATCGCCCTGATCATTTAGCGGGACAGTCTCTCGTGGCGTGCCCGTTTGCTAATACCCCATCCCCGCATGTTTATCTCAGGCTCCTCGCTAGCCTTCTTCCTCCCTCCACCAGACAGCCTGGCCCTGTTGCTGTCCTCCTCAGACAGACGCTGAATCTCAGTTTTATTTTGTCGCCAATCTCTCACTCTCTTGGGGTCGACACAGAAACGTCAAGCGGCTGCTTCTCCCGAGCTAACCTCTGCATATTTTACGACAGAAATTTTAAATTTCAAGTCGTACTTTTACAGACAGAAAGCAAGAACAATACATGAAAAAGGCGAAGAAGAAAAATGTGCAGTGTCAGTGGACACGTCTTCTTCCTTGATTAAAAAAAATAAATAAATTAGACTCTGCATTTATTTGGAACCGGCGGTTATTTGTCAAAATATACACCTGCACCTGGAGTTTAAAGGGGACCCTGCGGTTAATTGAAACCCGGCTATTATTTGGTCATTTACTGTATCAAAGAAATGCGTTACAGCCATCCTGCAACACCTTCACTGGCTCCCAATAAAGCAGCATATCCACTTCAAGATGCTCGTCATCAATTGCAAAGCTCTCAATAATCTTGTAAAGTGTCTTTGTTGTATTGAAAGTGCTGATAAATAAAATGTATTGTTATTATTATTATTATTATTGCCTCAACAATGCAAAGATTTTAAAAAAGCTTATATTTAATGCCAAAGAGATACACTTATTTTCATGTATTATTTTTATGTTGAAAGGCTGCAACTGTTTTAAAAAAAAACACCAACAATGAAAGATTTAGGGAAAAATACAGTAAAACCTCGGATTACAAATGTGATTTTATACATTCAAACTCATGAGAATTGTGAAACTAAGTTTTTTCTGCTATAAAATGAGGTCTGTTTACCATATATTCCAAAAATAAGTGTAAAATTGGTGGTACTGAGTTGGAGCTAAGTTGACTAACAAGGTGAAACACAGAATTGGGTGATAATGTTTTGCTACATGCTTCACAACCAGTCAAACCAAAAAAGGGGACAGTAAACTTAAAAGTAGTAATAGAAAACTAGAACTACTGGAAAACACAGTGAACTGAAAGAGTTGGAGTTTTATTAAAAATACTTGTGTCCCCCCACCTCTGAAATCAAAATTTCATCCTTGCGTCTGTCACTAACATTTTTGTTCTCACAAAATACAATGGAGGTGAATGTGATTTGTTTTTTGATGCCTAAAGCATTAAAGAATTGCATTGCATAGACCGTAACACCAACATCTCTGTCCTAGTAAATTTGGATAATCCACAGACTCGCTGTAAACAGAAATTATTTATTTAAAAATGATTTAAGTAAAGATGATATCTGTCATAGAAATTCTTGTGAGCAAGTCAGTTCTTATTGATGGCCAGCCGGGGAGACTTGCAACAGTAATACAGAGTGAACACTGCAGTACCAAACTAAATCTGAAGGATACATCCTCACAGGAAGCATTTATCCTTCGTAGGCCTACGGAAATGCACTGTGTCCAAATTAGGTTATCGTTCACCACTTTATACATGTGTGAAGAGTCTTGGATTTTTGTTCAAATCAAGACACCATGCTTACCTTAGTTAACTTAAGTCAATGTTTCCCACATATAGACTTTACTTGGGCGGGCCACCCAGGTATATGAATGGCCAGCCCTGGTATATTTGGCGACCCATTCAACATTTTGCAGAGAAAAATAGAGAAGCAATCTATTATGTTACAATATATGCAACACTTTCTACAGAGAGTCTATCTGTAATGAAACAAAATATAGATGATCTCAACCTCAATCTCAAGGCTGCGCTTGACTATGTAACATTTCACTCAAACTTTGCAGGATAACATGCAGTCTGCAATATAGAATAGATGTTCAACAGTTTTTGTGATTTCAAAAAAATTGTTTCTGATTCTTAGACAAATGAAATTGTAATTGCTTGCATAAATAGGTATTTGTGCAGAACTATTGTGGAGATTGTTTAGGATATATAGGTTTTACTATGCAGTATATAAACAATTCAGTCTGTCATGGTAAAAAGAGATCCACTGTTTTATTCTGCTGTTACTTGTTTTAAACAACCTAATGTAACCTCCCACAACTTTATTGGCCAAACTTTTAAATCTAATGTATGCAGATATTTTAAACTGGCATCTTAAATACCATTAGACAGTGTAGGAGACAATACCTTGATAATAATGTGATAATTAATGACTGGTAATTAATTATACTTTATACTTTATACTTTATACGGGGCACCACCCTCCGATATTTGATTTTACTGGAATAGGCCGGAGGGAGCTATTCCAAACATCTAACTACCCAAGTTGGCTTGGACAGTTAGAGTATCAATTTAATCAGTCTGTTAAATTTCAAATTTATATTTGATCTCCTATTCTGAAGTAGTGAATTCTTTCCACGATCCCATCGATTTCCCACTTCAAATTAAACGTGCACCGACAACAACATGAGATTATATATATTTATTAACTAAATAAAGCAGGGTGAATAATATGAGATAATAATGCAAACGGGTAACAACAAACAACAGAAAATGTGAAGATTGTGGGAGTGAATTATTGAACAGCTGATTTCTAACCGATGGTGGATTTCAGTGTAACGATCCGTTACTTCATAAAATCACGGGAGTAATCTATCTATTCTAACGGGATGCTATGCGAAATTTCCTTGCGTTTATAAGGTTGAAGTCGAAGCTTTATAGACACCAACTCTGATCTTTCTGACTCCAGCTGTGTGCAGAGATTTCAGCCTACTGGTTTGTAGCAGAAGGTCCACGGAGCGTCCCTCTGGTCCTGTGGCACTGCGGCAGCTGTTTGGTCGCAGGCTGGTGACGCAGCGGCTTCCCCGATGACGTAGTTCACCGGCCCAACGGGACTTCCGTTTGAGTGCAGAGCGGGCGTAGATTACAAAGTCTCGGAGCCTCAAAAATAAGCAAAGTACAAAACTCAATGTTGAAAAATAAAAGAGTTACGCGGCGTTAAAACAAAGTAAAACACGCGAGAGCGAAAAAGCAATAACGTGTATGAGTAAAATATAAGAAAAAGTGCGGAGGAAAGTAAATATGCAAAAACAAAAGCGAGTAAAAGAAAGTAAGAAAAAAACAGCAAGAGCGAACATAACAGAGTGATCGGACACGATGTGTCTCTTTTTAAGGCTTAGGAGAGGGCGGCTCCGAGGAGGCTCGGTCACGTTGTTCCCTCCAGGCCATATGTTCACTGATCAAATCATGGACTTATTACTTATTGCTGAATAAAACTATCCTTCTGAAAGTTTTAAGATCGCGATTGACTGTTCACCTAAATCCACCATGAGTTTTCACATAAAACATTTGGTTACATGATCAAAATGAAATAAACGAAATTGCTTAATAGGCGAAAGGAATAATCAGTTATAATACATGCAACACACAGATACATAACCTCCGCCAGCATTGATGGCTCGAACCTGTTTCAAATAGTGCTGACTTATACTTCAAAACATATGTTGGAGGTAAAAGAAAGTATAGATAAACATAAATTGTGGATTACATTACTTAAGAAAGTCCTCTGGGAACTATACGAAAACTTACCAGAAGGTGGCACTGTGGCTACATCAGACACTCAGATGGTAAAATCAAAAATTAGTAACTTGGGTTAGGATTACATCAAGAAGATAAATTACATATCAAAATGTAGATCTGGTCCTGCTGTGGATGAATATATTGTTAGAGGAAGGATAAGGCTACGTCTTGGCATCTTTCTTGGATTAGGAAAAATATCAGGACTCTCTTCACTTCTCTTGATAGTATGGAGATGTTTATGGTTCTCTTTTATGACTATTGATTTCACGGTAACATGGGACCGTCCGAGGCTGGAGGGTATCCTAACACACGGCTCTTGTTCTCGGACAGGAAGTTGGGTGAAGGAATATTAAATTTACAGATGTGCTTTTGTTTGCAAGACATAGTTATAATATAATAGGTGATTGAAGGGAGTCCGGTGGTTCCCCTCGTGAGTTGTGAAAGCAGTCTCTTCCTGCAAGCAACGTTTATGGCATGTCACATGGTGTTCTTCTAACTAGTGAAGTGCAGGGAAAAGGGTAAAAAAAGGAGCCAGGTCATGAATAGGTTGCAGGGAATTAGGTGATAGGTGAAATGGACACAGACATGCAGATCGCATCTCCTTGTTGTGGCATAGGCGACGAGGGCAAGTTCCTACATATTCCCCCCTTTCGATCCAATGACTGCAGCAACAGGAACTTGGATCGATGAAGTCGAACTGTCCGTCGCCGAGGTCTCCGGGTAGAACACTTGTCATAGTCAGAGTTGGTGTCTGTTTCTAACATGTGCCTAAGATCTAAGCGCTTGATAAAGCTATATGTTTTTGAATGGGAACAATATTAATGCGACTAACTTCTTTTATTAGGAGGTACTGATCTTCTTTTAATAACAGGGTCAATGTTTGAACTAAACTATCAGTGGCTAGCCATAAAACTACTACTGGGTGTGTAATGCACAACATATCGCTCATTAACATGCTGACCATTTGTGTGGGCATAGTCAACAGAGACTGCGGAGAGGAGAAAGTGTAACGATGAATCGTCTTATTAAGGCTTTACTGTTGGAATTAACCATCAGAATTATGCCCTTAACTGTCGGTAGCTTTTCTTGTTGTGAGTAGATTTGTTCTCTATGTCTGGTATTTTCAGCCTGTGACTCGTTCGCTTGACGACTTACAGTAGCTAGAATAACCGCATTTACTGTTGAGAGTCCTAGGTTGAAGATAGTTTCGACGGCAGCTGTTGCTGTCAGAAGTCCTGCAAGAAAACGTTTGGGTCTTTGCCTGAACCCACTAAGCACCATTTGAGTGACAGTGAATCTCTGCAACTGCTGCAACATGTGAGTGGTGTCTGCCTCACTTCAGACCAGGAGTAATTGTTTTAGACTAACCCCCACTTTTAGTAGAATCATTTGAATGATACGAACAACTGTATTTGATTAGACTGGCTGAGTCACTCGGTTAATTTGCGGAAGTTGGATTCTGGATTCCTTTTACAAGGACACAAGTAGTGAATTTTGATGAAGAAATTTTCCTACTTGCGATAGGCACTTGTTGGTGCTTTTAAGGTTTTATCCTTATTTATGACTCAACAGGGATGTTAAAGTCCCCGTCAATTCCCATGGGGGTTTTGTATGGTGTTTCCCTAAAGCTGTAATTTCGAGACTCGCGCCTATCAGGTCTCCTTCTGTCATAATTACGGCTGTCTTTCCATTGATTAAAGGGACGCCGAGTTTGATTATAGTCAGAAAAGCGGTAGTTCGCTTCATCTCGTTGATTCTTTTTATCGAACCAGGACTTTTGTGAATACCCCTGACCTGGATTAGACAGAGATTTTCCTCGCTCTGTTGGAGGTTGGTCAGGTTCAGGCGTGGATGTGTCAGAGTCACGTGGTTCGGTACCTGGAGCTTCTTCCAACTCCAGCGAAGGAGTTTTGGAGGAAACACTCAAGACATTTGTTTCGGTGGATTTGCCCATGGTTTGTTTTTGTTTAGTAAAGCCTTTCATAGCCATCTCACGTAGTTGTCGGCTAGTGAGGGTTTCTGGACATGCCATGACACAGAGGTGGTGGCTAGTTGTGGGATGAAGGTTTTGTACGAACAGTGACTTAAAATGTAGCTCCTCCTCCATCTCTGTTTCGTTTTTGGGCCCAAAATAGGCTTCGTGGAGCCTCTCGTAGTACTCTTGAGGGGATTCTTGTCTTCCCTGCCTGACAGACAAAGCGGCGGTTGGGCCTGTTTTTACTGTATAACTCTTGAACTTGTCTACCAGAGCCTTACTGAGGACTTCATAGTTTTTTCTAACGCGGTGGGTTTGTCGGTCAATGAACTTATTGACTTTCTGACTAGAGGTCCCTCTAATTAGGTAAAGTCTGTCATCAATGGTGGCCTCTGGGTATCTCCTCAAATAGAATTCAATGTCTTCTAGGTACGCGTTGGTATCGTTTTTACCGCCTGGTTTGGGTTCATAACGAGTTATGTTTCGAGCGATTTTGTCTAGGTCCCCGTTTTCTCGAGCTCTCTCCCAGACTTGAAACTTAAGCTTCAGGTCCTGAATTTGTGCTGGTGCACTTTCAAGGTCGTAACTAGCACGGTTAGCACGTCAGGTAACTTCTTTGAGTTCATCATCTGTTTTATCGAGCTCTACTCCTTGAGTGCTGAGGACTTGTTTCAGATCTCTGTATTCGTCCTGTAGTTTAGCGTATTTACCCTCTTGTGTTCTTAGATGGGACTCAGCTTGGTCAATACGGCTGTTTGCCTTATCTAGGGACTCTTTTGTGTCTTTTAAGGCCTCTTCTGTTTCAGTTAAGGACTCATTTGCCTTAGTTAAGGATTCCTTTGTTTCAGCTAACATTTCCTTTGTCTCAGTTAAGACTTCTTGGGTCTCTGCTAAGGTTTCCTTCATATCCTCACATTGCTTTTTAAGGGCTCTGCTCTTAGTTTTCTGGGCTTCTGCCCCGGCTACAGTCTGCTGCAGCAACTGGTCGCTGTGTTTTTGTTGTGCAGACATCAAGATGAGCAAGCTCCCTAACATTTTCTCTCTGCTTTTTCCTTTGTGCTCTTCAGTTAGGACCTGGCATACGAGTGCGTCCATCATCCCTGGTAATTACCTAGGGTCGGTCTTTCGGATCATGCCTGCATAATTTGGTAGTAGTTCTGTAGTGAGTTCTAATATTGCTGCTTCCAAGCGGTTTAAAGTACCCTCTGGGCTTATGGCTTCGGGGCCTTTGCGGTCTGCCATGGTTTCAGCCTTGGCTTTCAACAACACTGTAAAGTAAACTTAAAAATTCAAATTCAAAACAAACAAAAAAAAAATGTTATTTAAAATTTTAATTCAGATTTTAATTCAATTTGATGTACTTTGTTTAATTTATATATCTAATATGAGCTTTTAGTTTGAATTGTTTTTAATTACAAGTGGAGTTTGTTTGTTTAATTAATTTGAGGTTTGATTTAACAGCAAGTGTTTGGATCCTAAAGAACCTGGGAGCTAGTGTTTTAACACAAAAGCTAAAGTATTTGATCTAATTGTAAAGTTACTTGGATGCTAATTAACAGTTTAATTGTTTGACTTGCATACGCGAAGCATATATCAAAATCGAATTCCAAATAATTTTGAAAGGAAATTAAAAATGTAATTAAATTTGGATTAAAATTATTAAATGTGTAATTTACAATGGAATTATTTGATTTACTTGGGTAAGAGGATCTATCAATTTACTATGTTAAGTTTTTGCAGTATTACAAGTTTAATTACTATAGTTTGACAAATTAATGTTTGGGAATTTAACCTATTAAAGCTGAAAAGATCACAATTCTATTAACCAAGTCACTCCTCAAAGCAGGTTATTTTTACAGGCATTTGTTGTTAACACAATCAATTAGTTGGGATAATGTAATGAATTTGTTTCAATGGAGTCAAGCACAGGGAGAGTTATTCACAAATTTAGATTTCTTCCTATAGTTTCAACAGCAGCTGGTGTTATTTTCATAATTTGGGACGCTTCGTCCTTTTAAACAGCAGAGGGAGCTATTTCTTTTAATTGATGTTTTTACCAAGACTGAGCGACAAGGGGCGCTTATCATTAATTCTTGACCGAATTGAGCAACAATAGAAGAAGTCAGGGCGGGACTCTTGGCTCCACCCACTGATATACCCCCCTAGGAATGCGGAGGTTCAACTCAGTGTGGCCTAGTCTCTGAAGAGGTCACTTCCTGAGGCTTATACAAGTTTGCAGCAGCAGCGGCAGAGTTACACTTTTTCACACAATGGCGGCCTTTGACGCGGCGGCCATGAAGGCTTGCTACTCACAAGCAGTTTTCACTTCAGGAAACCTTTTAAACGGCAAACAGTATTTCATTCATTTACTGGTATTTTCGCAGTATGGGCTGATGAGAGGGCTTCTTCGCCTCCGTAATACAGCCAAAATACACTGTCTTACTGACAGGATTGTTGCCACAGCAACCAATCTTGATACTATCAAGAGTATCTTTGAAAAACCTCTGACTGCTTTCACAGCTGTGGCCCTCTTTAGTTAGCTACGCTAATTTGGGTCACGTGAGGCTCCAGGCAAATTAAATTTCTGTGCTTTTGTTTGCAAGAATTATATTTATATTAAAATATAATAGGTGATTGAAGGGAGTCCGGTGGTTCCCCTCGTGAGTTGTGAAAGCAGTCTCTTCCCGCAAGCAACGTTTATGGCATGTCACATGGTGTTCTTCTAACTAGTAAAGTGCAGGGAGAAGGGGAAAAAAGAGCCAGGTCATGAATAGGTGGCAGGGAATTAGGTGATAGGTGAAATGGACACAGACATGCAGATCGCATCTCCTTGTTGTGGCATAGGCGACGAGGACAAGTTCCTACAACAGTTATCTCACACTTCATAACACATCTACCAATCCAATATGTAATGTTTGATATCTTGGTAATGAAGAATTTAAAATAAAGCTATGTGGATTTGAACACTTTGATGCTGCATAATGTGCATCTGTATTGTGTTGAGCTCTTAAGTGAAATGCTTTTTTTTTCAGTGGAAAACAGCAAATTAGTTCCATTTTACAGCATAATACTGTAGACATACTCAAGTAAAACATTTCAGTTAATATTCACAATGAAAAAAATGATAAAGGCCACAGACCGCATTATGTCCATATTTATTGTTGTCAAGTTAATTTTTGCTGGCGATTTAGGAAAAAATTCAAACCCCCACAAAGTTGATTTCACTTGAATGACATGAATTTGCCATACACAGGTTGAAACTAATGCGTTTGTGGAAGACTGAACAATTTCAACTTTTCAATAGTACAAGTAACCTTGTAATATGAGGAACAGCATCACATTTCAAGGTTATTTGTCAGTGCACTGTAAACAAAATGCAAACACAGAGTTCTTAAATGACCCTTTTTCAAATAAATTGTTAGCAGTGATCCCAAACTAAAAAAACAATGTAATGGGAGATTCAAGTGTAAAGAACCAAACTGTAATATTGAGCTGTTTTTATGGTTTGACTTATGCTATCTGTATTTTTTTTATTAAGACTCTTACAGAACAATAAATAGCTCACTGAACAGATTTAACAAAAATGCCCAAAAAAATTCACAATACTGGCTGACTTTCAAGTAGACATCAGTGGTCACAAAGCATGACCTCTACACACGACCAAAGTCTCTACCCATTCTGATTGCTGTCATTACACCTCTGAACTCTGTGTATGTTGTCATATGTTCGACAGGAATAGTTATTGTATTCGTGCAGGCACTTACAAGTGGGAAACAAATGCGGTGACCAGGCATTTTCTCATTACAGTGGTGTTCAAATCTTAGATTTATTTTAAAATCTGCCCTCTCTGATGGAAGAAGGGCTTGTGCCTTTGTCCAGTTAACCACTGCATTACTGTTGGGACAGACAGGCTTGCGTGTTTTTGTTGATTCCAGTGCCCCTCACTTGGCAGCTCCTCTTGGGTCAGAGGCTCACACATTTTCTGGTCTTCATTCTGACCTGCATGATAAAACAAATCAGAGTATTTCATTACAATGGAGTAAAAATCCAACACTGCAAGAAGCCAACCCTATTTACCAATTTGCACGATTAATCCCAAAGGCCTATTTCAACTAACCCTACTGCATTCATTTCTATTTAATATACATTAAAATAACTGAGAGATAAAAACAAAAGGTAGGAATAGTCCTAGAATAATGTAATCCAAAAGAATACCAGGTATTAGGGGTGGAACGGTTCACAAGATCCACGGTTCGGTTCATATCACGGTTTTGTGGTCACGGTTTTCGGTTTGGTTCGGTATACGCTGATCGTTAGGAAAATCAATTATGTCTTGTATAGTCAGGTTAAAACTGAAAGAATGAGGCAGTCTGACATTTGATACATCATTGTGACAGTCTTAGGTTAAAAGTAGGTAGATTCTGGCACTGCAAGAGAGGAGACATTGCTAGTTACAATATGCTTTTCATTTATTTGGCAAAGAAAGGCATCTTTAACAAATGCTAAGAACAAATAGTTATTCACTGTCACTAATGTAATGTAATGGGCAGTCACAGTCAGGAAACGTTCAGTAGCCCTGGAGGTCACGTGCTATCGTGGCTTGAGTGTTTTAATCATACAAAAAAATCCTGCACCCTCCACCACGACAAAAGGCTGCATATCTTAGGCTATTAAACACCACTTCTTTCGTTGGGATCATCCCTATGTTCCCCGGGTCCTGTGTTCCCCGCTTTGAATGCAACCGGGGAACATAGGACCCTTTTTTTAGAAAAAGGGTCCTATGTTCCCCACTGTTGCCAGTCGATGAACAAACCGGGGAATCTCTCTCTCTCTCTCTCTCTCTCTCTCTCTCTCTCTCTCTCTCTCTCTCTCTCTCTCTCCAAAGTTTGATGTGCCTGTTTGGAGCGGCTGCTGACAGATGTGCAGCAGACAGTGACAGTTTTCCTCTCGTCTCTGTTCACAGAGACATGGGGCACGAGTCGACAATCTGATTATATAAATGTTGAATCCAAATGTTTATTAATCAAAATAGATGCTTTTTCTTTTTTTTTTTAATATTTTCTTTTTATTGAAGAAATAAAAGTCAGCAGGACATGCTTCTTGCTTCTTGCACTATACATTTTTGTTTTTAAAGCAAAAAGAAAACATTAGAGACAAAGACTAAAAAAAGAAAAGAAAAGAAAAGAAAACACTAACAGAACACAGTACAAAACCCAGAACAAATCCAAAAAACGATGAGTCTGTGTAGTGAAGAGCCAGGGGGAGTTACAGTATTGATTACTCTTTTACGTGAAATCTGCTCTATATGGGCTAATAAAGTCAATCCATCCTTTCCAGCATTTATCAAATATGTCTGTCTTGAGTCTCAAAAAAAATGTTAGTTTTTCCATTACAAAAATATCATGCATCACATTAAACCAGTCAGTTAATGTCGGTGAGCCTTGCCTCAGCCATTTTTTGGTGATGGCTTTTTTACTAGCAACCAACATTACTCTGAACAAGTAGGCCTTAGAGAAGCCAATAATCTGTTGTGGCATCATACCCAAGTACAAGACCTGGAAGCAAAAGTCAATCTTAACTTTCAAAACCTTTTCCATGCTATCTCTGACTTTCTCCCAGTAGTGGGCAATCCCAATGCAATCCCAAAACACATGATAATGATTCGCTTTCTGAACCCCACAGCCTCTCCAGCATACTGTCTGCCTCAGCCTGGACTGTTGGACCGGTGTTATAAAATACCTGATCATATTTTTCCAACTAAACTCTCTCCAGGACAGTGAGTTAGTTGATTTCCATTGCTTTTGATGCAAATTTTCCCATTCCTCTGTTGTTAATATAAAATTTCCCTCACTTTCCCATTTTTTTTTAATGTAGGATGTGTTTACCCCACTTAGTTCTTGAAGGCCCTTGTACAACTTGGAAATAGTTTTGAGACCTGACTCCGCTCTGTATGCTGAAATAAACACTCCCAGTATACCCTTCCCAGATCCTACTTTTACCAGGTCATCTTTACCGAGTATGCTATTAATATGATGTCGCAGCTGTAAGAATCTAAAGAAATCCTGTTTGACAAAGTCATGTTGTTCCCTCAGCATTTGGAAGCTTTTAAGCGAGGACTTCACAAAGAAGTCCATATAAATGTTGAGACCCCTCTCCTGCCATGACCTAAAGTTTGGATCCAGGCTATTTGGCGGAAAACCTGGGTCATGGGCTACCCAGCGGATAAGCGAGTAAGGCTCCTTGGACCCAAAGGATTTAGCTACTTTAAACCAGGTTGTGAGTGAGAGATCCAACCATGGGTTGGGTTTGTCCCCCAGGTGGTGTTTCAAGTCGCTATCTCCAATAATAGCCTGCAAGGGAACCGTAGTCGGAAGATTACATTCAATCCATATTGACAAGTAATCTGGGTTGCATATATTTATTAAGGGTTTAAGATGAGCTGCTTGATAATATGTTTTTAAGCAAGGGAGGGCCAAGCCCCCTTTGTCCCTCGGCACCTGGAGGGTTTTATATCTGACTCTTGGTTTCTTGCCATGCCACAGGAATCTCGAAATCCACTTGTCCCATTCTGCAAATTTCTTATCTGAGATCTCCACTGGCAGTGACTGAAATAAGTACAGAACCCTTGGGAGAACATTCATTTTTACTATTTCAACACGCTGGATCAGTCCCAGGAAGGGCAGCAGGTTCCACCTGTCTAGGTCTTGTCTAATGTTAGAAAGCAGTGGGTCATAGTTTTCTGAGGCCAGTCTTGTTAGGTCCTTTGGTATCCACACTCCCAGATATTTCATACTGTCCACCTCCCTAATAGCATGTTTGTCTCTAAATTGCTGACTGGCTGTATAATTAAAGGTTAAAAGCTGAGATTTATGAGAGTTCAATTTGTACCCTGATACTGATCCAAACTCTGTGATTATTTTCATCAAAGCAGGAAGAGAATGGGCCGGACGCGTCAAGTAGATCAGGACATCGTCCGCGAACAACGCCATCCTGTGGTCACCCGCCAGTGGAACTCCATGTATTTGATCACTTTGCCTGATCAGTTGACCCAGAGGCTCTACGAAGAGCACAAACAGGAGGGGACTGATGGGGCACCCCTGGCGGCAGCCGCGCTCCAATTCGAAGGACCCTGAAAGGGAGCCATTTATTTTTATTCTTGCTGTCGGTCTGTTATAAAGCGCCTGGATTGTCCGTATGAAATTGTCATGGAATTGAAATTTATGCAGGGTTTTATATAGAAATGACCAATTTACAGAGTCAAAAGCTTTTTCCGCATCTAACCCCATTATGGCTGCTTCAATTTGCTCCTGATTTATCTGGTGAATTATGTGAAGACTCCGTCTGATATTATCTTGCGTTTGCCGTTGCCTTATGAAACCAGTTTGGTCTTGGTGTACGATCTCAGGCAAAATCCGCTCCAGTCTTTTAGCTAGTATGGAGGCAAAAATCTTATAATCCAGGTTTAGGAGACTCACGGGTCTGTAATTGGAACATTCCTGCCCATCTCCCCCCTGCTTGGGGATAACTGTTACAACCGCTTCCCGCCAGGAGGGGGGCGTCTCCCCCCCTGCAGTACCCAATTAAATGTCCTCAACAGCAGAGGTGTTAAAGGTTCCCTCAGTACCTTATACCACTCAGCTGTGTACCCGTCTAGTCCCGGGCTTTTATTGGTCTTAAGCCCAGAGATTGCCTTGCTCAATTCTTCACTAGTAATGGCTGCGATTAGGGCGTCATTTTGGGTATCCGACACTGTTGGGAGGTCCAGCCCGCCAAGCATAGATGTCGCTTGATCGTTGGTTGAGTGTATAATTTTTTGTAAAACAACTCAAAGCTCCGGCTAATGTCGTCCAAATCATATTTTATTCCATTGTCCTGGGGGTCTCTAATCTTATAAATGGTCCTCTCGGCTTGCTCCTTCTTTAGTCTATAGGCCAATAATTTTGATGATTTACTACCCACCTCGTAATGTCTCTTTCACAAACAGCAAGTTTTTGAGTATGTCTTTTGATTGGATATTGTTTAATTGAGATTTAACCTGTTGTATTTCATTGGCGAGATGTGGGTCCAGACTTGTCTTGTGTTCCCTTTGTAGCCTTTTCAGTTTTACTTCTAGATTAATTAGATCCTTGTTTTTTCCTTTTTTCAATGCGGCTGTTTTAGCAATAATTTTCCCTCGAAGCACTGCTTTGCAAGCGTCCCACAAGAAAGGAGGGGAGACCTCACCATTATCATTTTCATTCAAATACTTTGCTATTTCCTCCTTTAACTCTTCCTTCATCTTCCCATTCAATATAGAGGTGTTTAGCCTCCACAACGAAATCCTCCTTTTAAAATTTAATTCGATTTCCATCTGAACTGGGCAGTGATCTGATTTGTCCATAAGTCCTATGCCGCATGATTTGACCATATGTACATCCTAGTGGAACATAAGAAAATAATCAATTCGAGAATATGTAGAATGGGGTGAGGAAAAATAAGTAAAATCTTTTAATGAGGGATGGAGCTCCCTCCACACATCAACTATACCTGTGTCCTGCAAAAACACTGTTGATTTTTCTGCTAAGTGAGCTGTTTTGGGGACTGGACCCCCCAGATGAGTCCATTTTGGGGTTCAGTCTGACATTTAGATCTCCTCCACAGATAATAGATGCTTTTTCAATGGTGTGCCAGTGCCACCCACAGAGGCAGCTGGCACACCCAAAAATTTGATGCATTTTTGTTTTTGTTATAGTCTTATCGATCTTATCGATCAGTCAATCAATTTGTAAAAATTGCCGTCAGGCGATGCATTGCGACACGTGCACCTGGCAACCTACTGACCTGTTTGGCTGCTCATGTTTGAAAAAAAGCTCGCGGAGAAACTGGACTCTGATGAAATAATAAACGCGTTCAAGGCCAAGCCATGCCGTCTTGCCCTTTAAATTGAGAGCTGCGCAGTGTGCACAGGTAGCAGCAATATCGTTGTGTCCTTTACTCTGCTGCTTTGCTTTGCGATATAAAACCATCAGGCCAAGCTGTTACATAATCATATGTGATGAATGATGAGCCCAATAGTTGTGTTCAGATGGTTAAATAGCTTTGTTGATCATGTGTAATGTGGATACTTACGTTATGGCTCTATGAGTGCATGAGTACGCGCATGAGTGTCATATTTCACTATGTTCATCTCATTGGGCACGCAATGTGTGGTTATGTTTTTGCGATGTTTTTTGAGAACACACATAAAGGGCCGGATCTACTAAAGGTTTGCATTTATAAAAACGTGTGCAAACTTGACTGCACGCGCAAAGACATGCTGAAGCTGATGTAACCGGGCGCACCGAGGATTACGTCGGCAAAATTGGCACGTGAAATCCATTTAGCGTGTTTGCAAATATGAAAATATGTGTGTTTCTGCCAGAACGAACAAAATATTGCGAGGAGTAGATGTAAATAGATTTATTTAGCGCACGCAATGTGATTTACCAAACCTGAAACAGATTGCAGGGGAAGAGCGTCTTTATTTAGCACGTTTGAAAGTCAAGTCTTAACTGGCACAGCTTTGCGTACAAATGACTGCGGTTACTGAATTAATACCTGCCAGAACAAAAGCTCTTATATCTCTGCATTTCCTCGCGTCTGGGTCATTCCAGTGAACTGTAGCGGTTTTTCAGGTGTGTTAAAAGTCCCTTAAGCGCCGTTACGCACGCCGCACCTCTCTCGTCCAGTGCGCTCCTCTCCTCTCTTCTCCAGTACCTGGCTGCTCAGCTCTGGGAGCGCGAGTGAGTGACGTCACCGCTGCCTTCACTCCGTCTTTGATCCCTCTGGTCAGGGCGTTTAGACCCCTGTGTGGCCTGAGTGTCGCACCTGAGCTCCGTGCCATAGCGCGCACCTTCATATGTGTGAATGTTTAGCTGCAAACTACTGTTGACTATAAGAGCATTTGCTAACAGTTTTTTTTTTTAAAACTCAGCCTTGCATATAGATTAGAAGATAAGTATGATCATACAGGTTTGCCAAAATGATGCGACTGTTCATCCCAAGTTATTATGTGCAGTCTGTGTCTGATGCTAGTGTTGAGAGTGAATAACACATGGTTTGTTATTACTGATGAGAACGCACACAATGTGTGCGTGGCCCGTATTAAACCCATTTGGTGCCCCTGGGCACTATACCTCAAGTGCCCCCCCCCCCCAACGCCCGCCAATGTAATAATGTCCGCAAACGTAACAAACCACAAGAGTAACAAAAATCTACAGCATTTAATGTAATAAACCCACAAATGTAATACATTTTCCAAAAACGTAATAGCCGCTGCCTACTACAAACGTGAACATCTGTATTGTAATAACTTCCCACAAATGTAATAATAGGCTACAATAAATAATGATCGTAGTGGTTGTTGCTTGTTTGTTTGCCTATAAACCTACTAATACTACTGATATTGTTTTGTGGAATATAAATATCTAGTTTAAACAGATTTATTTATTTATTCGCATAAGCAAAATGCTTCTTATTAATGAGGATCACCTCTCTCACACACTGTAGTCCGCATGCTGCGCATCACTACCTGCGTGAACGTGTTACATCCAAATGAGTCAGAAGCAGCAGCCCGTTCTTAGACGTGGTCTTTCATGAAGACAATGAATTTTGGGCTGTTTTGGGTTTATTTGTGTTTCAGAATTAATCTCAGCTTTAATATATAGACCCTAGTCAACATTCAAATGATAAGCTGTAGTTGGAAATTAGTTTAGTACCGTTAGGTTGGAGGGTTTTCCTTCGACCTAACGGTACTTAGGTCGGAGGAACCTAAGGTCGGAGGGTTTTCCTCCGAACTAACATTACCTATAAGGGTTGTAACACCTGTTATTTAACAGAGCTGAATAGAGTTTAACATTTCAGTGAGGAAAACATCGCCTGACATTTAAATTTAAATTCCCATTGGCAATACAAATTTTAAGAAATCTGGATTTATTGCTCATTTGTAAACACAACACTTATCAGGCTATAGGCAAGAATCTAAAGGTTTATTAATTCAATTTTATTCAAATTCACTTCATTGGCATGAATGCCACAACAACAATATTGCTAAAGCACCAAGAACCACGAAAAGAGTACCTAGCACTAGAACGGCCAAGATTCAAATTTAAATGTGCAATAACTTTGTTGAATGAAAAAATGCAATACTGCTGTTACATGACTTTTCCTGAAAGTGTCTGTATTTTAATTTAGAACAGTTTTTTATATAAATTACACAAAAGAAAAATGTTTTAACTATTTCGGCCATAAGCGGTCATATTGACCGCACATCATTTCGCAGGGTTTGCTATTTTCATTGTCTCTCTTCTCTACCTTTGTTAGTGGTCTCCAGCTGTGCTTCTTTGTGAATTTACTTGTAAGTGAATTATTATATAGTTGTATTATATCGCCTGGTTGAAACCATGGGCAAACAAAAACCCTCTCCGTGAAACAGCAAGGCGAGTGGTTCGGTTCAGGGACAGCCTTCCATTCCGACACCTCTCCATTGCGAAACCCCTCCATTCCGAAACAACCCCACTCCGAAACACCGCTGTTCCAACGCTCCCCCCAAAACACAGCTGTTCCGAAATTAAACACCACTATCCGTGGTGCTGAAATCCCCACTTCCAGCTGCACTCGCACAATTCTGAAGTGGGTTAAGGTTAGGGTTAGTTCGGAGTGGGGGGGTTTCAGAATGAAGGGGTTTCCCCAATAGCCTTTTCGGAATAGTGGGGTCTTTGAAAAAAAGGGAAACCCCGCCATTACGATGAATTGAAGTCGATGTTCGGAACAGCGGGGTTTCGGAAAGGCGGGGTGTAATCGAGCTGTTCAACACTGAAGTGTGGTGATGCAACTGACTGTGTATCAGGGAAAGCCAAGGAAGAATGTCTGCATCCTGAGCACCGTGCACACAGGTGTGGGCAGCTTTAGTGGGGCGAAGGCAAAACCAGAGTCTGTAATGTACAACAACACCAAGTACGGTGTGGACGTCCCGGACCAGATGACGAGGGCGTACTCTGTCAAAGGCTGTACGCGAAGATGGCCTGTGGCGGTCTTCTATAACATCCTCGACCTGGCTGGGATCAATGCCCGCAGCTGGCAGAGGAGCTGAGGGCAGAATACATGGAGGGGAGAGGGGCCGCGGCAGTCGGCACAAGGTGGGCAGCAGCGGAAGCGACCACCGCTGCAGCCGCAGCAGACACGGAGACGGAGGCAGTGCCGGTCCGAAAGAGCTGCAAATGGAACCAAACGCCAGACACTTGACACGCCACAAGCCCGTGTGTGGTAACTCTGCAGTAGCACTAAGGGCTGCAGCATATGGTATCGTCTCCACAGTTAGCTTCGGCTTCGTCAGCACTGCACCTGCTGCTAGTGACCGCAGTTCTTCCTCCTCATGTTCTCGCTGCTTTGTGGACCAACCCAACTCTGACCGATTGGGAGGGGGTGGGCGGGTGATGGGGTCATGTAATCGTGATTTATTATTAATGTTGTTGTGAAATTTTTATGAAATTGATATTCATAAACGAGTAATGTATGGTCTCTCAACAATTTCCAGTGAATAATATAAACATTTACGTAAAAGATTTTTAAAGCTTGTATCATGAGGTGCCCCCCCACTGGCTGTCAATGGTTGGTGCCCCTGGGCACTTGCCCAATCCAGTCTATGGATAATCCGGCCTTGAATGTGTGGATATGTTTTTTTACTGTTAATAATGTTGGAATGGATAGAGATACATTCTTTTGAATGTTTGTGGAGATTCCGTTCCGTTCCGTTTTCTTGTCCGCTTATCCGTGAGGGTCGCGGGATGTTGCCGCTTTTTCCCCCTAAGGGGTTGCGGGGCTTACTGGGGCCAAATCCAGTTTACACAATGGGCGTAGGCCAGGGTACACCCTGAACAAGTCGCCAGCTCATTGCAGGACCCTTACTGATGGCAGTGGCTGCCTCACAAGGTGCCAACTGCACATCAGGAGCAACTTTGGGGTTCAGTATCTTGCTCAAGGATACTTCGACATGTTTGTGGAGGTGTTTGTTGAAAATAAATTGGGCACACCCAGTCTTTGCTGGTGCACACTCAATGTCTCTCTCTCGCCTCTGCTTTTCATTAATCAATAAGTACAGAGAAGGGTTACAGTGATTTTACAATGGCATGGAACGCGGCTCAGCCAATCACATTTAAGGATGGGAAGCACTCGTTTTATAATTGTTGTTTTTGACGTTTGAACCCTATTTCTCTACGCAAAAATATTGTTGTGAATGTTTACAATAATTCATGTATGTTACTATATAATTCTATATCTTAACACTATGTGGAGGTGAGCGTGGTCAGGGCACGGCTGCAGGAGGGAGAGAGGTGGAGAGTCCTCAGGAGAGCAGAGCCAGGTGAGTGATTGACAGAGCTGGCACCCACTTACTAATCACTCACTCTCTTTAAATGCAGTAGCGGCTGGACCTCGGATGGCAGAAGAGTGGGAGACACGCTGGAGAGCAGCCTGACAGCAGCACGGGAGCAGGAGATCAGGAGAAAGAGCCGAGACGCATGAGCCGCGTTCAGCTCCGTAGCTGCATCATTGCGTGGGCTAAATAATAAAAAGCCCTGAATCCCAGCACTGTGTACGTGTGCGTGTGTGTAGGCGGGTGGTTCGTGCGTAAGGAACTCACGGTAGCCTGGGAAAGGGCTACACACTAGAACCGCCAACTGCCGTTCATTGGACGACTTTGATTTTCATTTGTGCATAGCTATATTGAAAAATATTGAAACATTGAAGTCCACCAGTCTGTGACTTTTACTAAAATGATGTTGGGCAGCACCACCTTTTGTTAAATACAATAAATATAATTCACACAAAAAATACCGTTCATGTTTTCTAATTTTTACCTGTAACCGTGCACGTTCGTTTAGTGGACGACCAGAGAATTCACCGATTTGCGTCGACATACCAGTCTGGCTACTTCACACACCAACGCATGGCGCAGAAATTATTTTCCAGACTGGGCAGACTGGTAAAAATAATATGGAAGAGGTTACATGCAGGGGAAAAATGTCAACAATATATGATATCAAAAGAAAAACGAAATTCGTTTTATAAAGCCAGTATTTAGGAGCAAACTAGTGGACATATCAAACAAAGAAAACTATGGAGTATGGATGTTACCGTAAAAAAAACAAAAAAAGGTGCTCCGCTCTCCTCCCGACTCACCTGCAGCTCACGGAGGCTGCCAGGGAGCACTCTGCTGTTTCTCTCAGTGGGAAGACTAAGATTACACATAGGTCTACTTTAGGCCTATAGAAAGAGTTCCACATTGGAAGATCTAATTAGTCACCAAAACATTCAACAGAAATTCTGAGTAGGCTAGTATTTATAATTATTTGAAACATTTCTTTTTTTCAATATTGCTCAGGCCACTAGAGGTGCTGCAGCACTCCCAGCACCCCCACTTCCCGTGGCCATAGTTTATTACCAAGGAGGAGATGATGGCAAAGTTAATTACTGGAGATCGAGGGGGTAAAGTGTTGGTTTTTGAAAACTTTAGGTACCACAGGCACCTCACCAACCTAGACAATATCAGATGGAGATTAAACTGCAGGGCAGTACTGAGGACGAACATCTTTGATGTGGAGGAGGATGATCCTCACATCATTGTGCAGGACGTTGGAGAGCATGTGAATCCCCCTGACCGAGAAATGATGCACCATGCAGATTTCCGGCAAGTGCTTCCAGCTACCATTGAGGAGGTCAGGATTGAAGGTACATGGGCGGAAACATGGGGCAGGGACCAATTCCTCTGGCACAAAGACGACGACTGGGGTATCGCAGTCTTTGCCACGGAGGACAACTTAAAGAAGCTGCGATGCTGTGGGACAGTTTACATGGACGCAACATTTAAGTCCTGCCCACGCCCCTACAACCAGGTGTTTACGGTGCTGGGGGACGTGCATGGCTTTGCTGTTCCACTTGTCCATGTCCTGATGAGCCAATGCACAATTGGACACTATCGCCAGGTGTTCCACTGTGTGAAAAGCGCAACGAGGAGAATCACGCACCACGATTGGAGACCTTCCAAAGTCATCTGTGACTTTGAACAGGTGCTGATGACTGCGCTGGACACAGAGGACACGAGTGTGTGGATGCTATTTCCACTTCAACCAGGCCTTGTGGAAGAGAGTACAAGGACTTGGACTGGCTCCTGCATTCCAGGATAAAAATCGATTGGTAGCAGTCATCCGTAAAGTGATGGCACTAGGCCACCTGCCACTGGCCCTGCTCCAGAGGCTCAGAGGGCAGTACATTGCAGGTCACAGAGATCTGGAATCATATTGGAAGGCTGTCAGCCGCAGTATTTTCCTTTAGGCAGTTTAGTCCCTCCTTGGAGTTTTCAGTTTTTGATGCAGAATTTTCCATTAGGCTATTTAGCCCCTCCTTTATTTTTTGGTGAGGAATGGACATTTTTCCCCTCTTTTTTCTTTTTTGAAAAAAACTTTAAGTGGAGTTTTCAGTTTTTAACCCGTATTTTATTATTATTGTTATTGTTATTGTTATTACTATTATTTTGCAGGGTGTTCCCCTCCTGAGGTCCTTTACAATTCAGTTCAATTAAAGAAAGTGTGCCAAGTGATTATTCAATAGATGTGTGACATGACATGTCCTCAACACTTTTTGTCATGAACAATTTTGTCACCACCAAATCAACTAAACATTAACCTAATGAAGAATGAAGAAAACACGTTGGTCAAATTATCCGAATGATGCCGAATATCTACTCCCTATCTGATGCCGAGGCTGTTTGTGGTTGGCTGAGAGAGATTATAGGGTCGCCCGCAAATAAATTAATAAGTAAATACATAAATAAAGCAGATCATCACAACGGCACAGTGCCGCGGCTGCTTTTTAGTCCCAGTCCATCCCTGGTTTCATCTGTGTTAATTCAGTCAGGTCGAGTTTCCATTACGCATGCCAACAGCCTTTAATGTCTGTCATCAGATGTGATGGGACAATCGATATAGATATAAATCTATGTGCTGATTCAGATAGTTACATTAAATAGTGGTTGTTGTGATTATTTATTGCATTTGAATGTGCCTGGAACTCTGGAAACCTGCCTGTGATTGTTTTGGTGACGCTTTGCCTTGCGCCGACAGTAGACCAGGTTGGAGCTTGATTTTCAGCCTTCTATGATTTTAGTCTTCTCTTTAGAGCAGAGGTGGGGGCCATGATATGAGCATCAGGGCTTGTATAGCCGGTTCAGGGGTCGAGTGTCACAACACCATGGACAGCACTGTTCTTTGTTTTTCTTTCGGCCCAAATTCAATTTTCCCTTGACTGAAGGGAAACGAGAGAGAGAAAGAGAGAGAGAGAGAGAGAGAGAGAGAGAGAGAGATATCCTTCCCAAATCCCGACCCAGGACCTTTTCTCAAGCCAGCTGCCAATCTGCAGGGGATGGCGCGTGTCATAAGCCGGAGGACAAAAATGTACACAAACAGGAAAACCGGTGGCAAAAAGAAAAGAAAGAGGCAGAGTCGGTCGCGGCGCATCGTCGTGGAGGAAATGTATCCGCCGTGGGCGTCAGCACCAGGGAGAGCTCCCCAAACAACCCGGACCCCTATGCTACACTGCCCGTTAACTACATCCTACTGGAAAAACTGACAAGTCAAACTGTAGTTTGTGTTAGAGGACTAATTCATCCGACATAACCTGACCATCTCTCCCTCTCTCTCTTTCTCTCTCTCTTGTAGAGTAGAAAAATATTTTTTTATTCAAAAGACAACGTTTCGAGCGACTGGCTCTTCGTCGTATTTGACTCCGTACAGCAACAATATAATAATAATAATAATAATATACCCTCTATACCCTCTATACCCTCCGCAGGGTGCTCGAGGGTTCATGGGAGTTTGCCCAACCAGTCCACATGTGTTTTGTGGATCTGGAGAAAGCATTCTACCATGTCCCTCGTGGCATTCTGTGGCTGGTGCTCCGGGAGTACGGGGTCGTAGGCCCTCTGTTATGGGCTGTACAGTCCCTGTACGGCTGGAGCAGGAGCTTGGTTCGCATTGCCGGCAGTAAAGCCTGGTTTATGCTTCTGCGTCGCGTCACGGCGACGGCGTAGCGACGTCGTCGACCCTACGCCGTCATTGAGCATTCGAAGTTCTGCGTCGAGGAACGCGTTGTTCTGCAATTCACCGGTGTGGCTGTGTCTGTTTGGTTTCGGGGGGGTTCATATCGGATTCCTTGGTTTTCTTCCGGTCAGACAATAAACCATGGCAACTGAGATGGAGCGGGTGTTTTTGGAGATGGAGCTTGTGGATATTGCACAACAAATGCTGTTATTACAAATGTTGAAGCGCAGGCGACACAGAAGACATTTGCGGAGGTGGTCTGTCCGACCAATCACAGTCCTTGCCGTTCGCTTCTCGACGCGTCGACGTGACGCATAGTCAGGATTTTTTGGAGGCGCACGTCAGGCTACGGCGTAGGGTCCGCGTAGGGGTCTGCGTCGACGACGTAGCTACGCCGTCGCCGCAACGCAGAAGCATAAATCAGGCTTAAGTCAGACCTGTTCCCAGTGCATGTTGGACTCCGGCAGGGCTGCCCTTTGTCACCAGTTCTGTTCATTGTTTTTATGGACAGAATTTCTAGGCGCAGTCACGGGCCGGAGGGGGTCTGGTTCGAGAGCCACTGGATTTCATCTCTGCTTTTCGCGGATGATGTGGTCTTGATGGCTCCTTCGAGCCAGGACCTCCAGCAAGGCTGGGATGAGAATCAACACCTCCAAGTCCGAGGCCATGGTTCTCGACCGGAAAAAGGTGGCTTGCTCCCTCCAGGTTGGGGGAGAGTTCCTGCCTCAAGTGGAGGAGTTCAAGTATCTTGGGATCTTGTTCACGAGTGAGGGAAGGATGGAACGTGAGATTGACAGGCGGATCGGTGCAGCGGCCGCAGTAATGCGGTCGTTGTATCGGTCTGTCGTGGTGAAGAGAGAGCTGAGTCGAAAGGCGAAGCTCTCGATTTACTGGTCAATCTACGTTCCCACCCTCACCTATGGCCATGAACTTTGGGTCATGACCGAAAGAATAAGATCCCGGATACAAGCGGCCAAAATGAGTTTCCTCCGCAGGGTGGCGGGGCGCTCCCTTAGAGATAGGGTGAGGAGCTCTGTCACCCGGGAGGAGCTCGGAGTAGAGCCACTGCTCCTCCACATCGAGAGGAGCTAGCTGAGGTGGCTCGGGCATCTGTTTTGGATGCCCCCGGGACGCCTCCCTCGGGAGGTGTTCCTGGCATGTCCCGCTGAGAGGAGACCCCGAGGAAGACCCAGGACACGCTGGAGTGACTTTGTCACCCAGCTGGCCTGGGAACACCTTGGGATCCTCCCGGAAGAGCTGGAGGAAGTGTCCGGGGAGAGGGAAGTCTGGGTGTCCCTGCTCAGGCAGCTGCCCCCGCGACCCGGCCTCGGATAAGCGGACGATAATGGATGGATGGATGGACTTCTCAGTAGTTATTTACACTTAGGAGGATTTTACACGAAAATGAACAAAGTAAGAGTTAACAATTCCTTCCTGCATTTGTATTCATTTAGAACAGAATACCCTCAAGATTTCAACTTCTCTCTTTTTTTTTTTTTCAAGACATAAATTAACAACAAAGTCTCTAGTCCAGTCAGGCATTCTTCTGAGCCTGACCGGTCTGGTATGTGGTGTGTGTTGCACTGGTTGTGGTACAGCCGGTATAGCTCGTGTAACTTCAAAGTCCAGAGGTAACAGTTCATTGTATTCTCCTTCCCCTGAAGAGAGGCAGGTGCGAGGTGAGATGCATTCCAGCACTGTCCATCTGACAGTAGGTGGGTGTACTGTCCTCTTTTTTCCATCACTTTGAGTGGTCTGGAAAACTTGCACCGTGCCTTAGGGAGAATACCAGGCCTCTTCACCCGCACATGTGATGCACATGCGAAGGATACAGCGGTGGCACCCCTTTCTGATCAGTCTTTGCTTTACTCCACTACTTTTTCTGTTTTTCTCCTACTCTGATGGCGACGTGTTGTGATGAGAGTGGTGCGCTGTATGGAAGTGGACGTCCAGCCACATGAAGTTTAGTGTGCATAGGTCGACTATGCAACAGTTCAGCTGGTGAGAGCTGAGTAGTGGAGTGAGGTGTCGCACGATATATGTGTAGGAAATCCTGTGTGAACTCCTTCCATGGCTTCCTTTCCAGCAAAGCAGTTTGCAGACTGTCCTTCAGGCTGCGGTTGAAGCGTTTGATTTCTCCATTCGCTCTCGGATAATAGACAGATGATTTTCTGTGCACAATGCCCCTGTCTTGGAGAAATGTTTCAAACTCATGTGATACAAATTGAGAGCTGTTATCTGAAACCAGCTCTGTAGGATCACCTTCTCTGCTGAAGACTGCAGATAAAAACTGTATGACAGTTCCTGAGGTGACCTGTGGAACAAAGGCTAGCTCGAGCCATTTACTGTGGTAATCAATCAGTGTGATTGCAAAGCGGCAGTCTATGGGTGCTCTATTAAAGGGCTCCACCACATCAATTGCAACTTTTTCCCAAGCCTGTTCTGGATAGGGCACAGGCTGTAGTGGAATAGTGTGGGTGACTGCAGACTTGTCATGCGACTGGCATGTGATTCACGCTTTAATGGCAGCCTCGACCTGGGCATCCATGCCCAGCCACCAATATGCTTCTCTGAATCTCTGTTTTGTTCTCACTATTCCCTGGTGTGTGTCATGAGCCAGGGAGATCAGCTTTGGCTGGAGACTGTCTGGCACCAGGAGTCTGTGTGTGCCACGAACCAAGAGTCATCTTGTAGTGAGAGTTCGTGTCGAAGTTTGAAGAATGGCTGTAGTTTTGGAGTCAAGTTCTTTTTGACTTGGGCCATCTGGAAGTGAGCATTTCACGCAGTTTAGTCTGCACAGGACAGGAAGTGCATGCAGCTTTAAACTCAGTCTCAGTAACAGCTGTGAGTGCAGACATTAGTGCTACTTCTGTGTCATCTTCCAAACCGGGCTCTGAGTTTGGCAGAGGGAGTTGAGATAAACAGTCAGCAGTTACAACAGTGGGTAGCTCTGGGTTGAACAAGGAGAGTGCAGGGCTGTTCACTATGAGTCCTTTAACAGCCTCAAAACTCCTCTGTGCCTCAGGTGTCTATGTAAAAGCATCAGCTCCACGCAGGAGTGCTCGCAGGGGCTCAACAACAGCAGCATGGTGTGGTATGAATTTTGAATACCATGACGTTAGCCCAAGAAATGACCCCAGCTTAGGCAGGTCGGTTGGTGGAGGTGCTTGTGAAACAGCAGTCACATGTGAGGCATCAGGCTGCAGTCCTTTAGCTGATACAGTGTGTCCAAGGAAAGTCAGTTCTGATTGTCTAAAGTTGCATTTTGAGAGGTTTAGCTTGAGCCCGGCATCGTCAATGCGCCGAAGTACAGCTGTCAGCCTTTCGTCGTGTTCCTATGCTGTTGCACCTGAAATGATAATATCATCAAAGTAACATTGGACCCCCTTTAAACCTTTGAGTATGGATGACATCATCCGCCTGAAACAGCTTGTCTCAGATGCCAGTCCGAATGGCACCCGCTTGAAGCTAAGCAGTAATAAGCGCTCTGGAGATCTAATGTAGAAAACAGCGTCGCTCCTCTCAGCTCAGTGAATATTTCCTTCATGTGAGGTAGTGGAAAGCCGTCGACTACAACTAACTTGTTAGGCTCTCTAAGGTCCACACAAAGACGTGGATCTGGTTTGTCTTTTCTTGTAGTGACTACTATGGGTGAAATCCATTCAGAAGACTCTACAGACTCTATAACATCCTGCTCTACCAGTTTTTTAACTCCTTAGACACTGCTTCTCTGACTGAGAAAGGTAATCTGTGCAGCTTCTGCTGTACTGACTTTACATCAGGGCGTACTTTAACCTTGTGAATGAAGCCCTTAGCACATCGTAGTTTCTCCACTGTTACACTTTCAACTGCATAGTTAGACTGGATACTGGAAGCTGAAGTGACCTGACCATCTATCACTTGCATTTGTAGTGCACGGAATAAGTCCCTGCCTAACACTGCAGACCCTTGGTATACAATGTATATATCTTTGTTGGTACTGTGGCCACCAAATGCTACATTAGCCCGTAAGCATCCTTTCACAGCTATAGGGCTTCCTCCATAGTCCCTAAGCTTGCATTTTGGCCTTGTAAGAGAAACATCAGTGAAAAGCTCAGTAACAATTGACTCTAGCATTAGCTCAATATCCTGGCTCTCTGACCCTGTTACACTAACTGTAACTGTACACATTATGCTGCTGGAGTCGCATGCATCCACATTTAAAATAGTCACTTCTGGGACAGTCTCAACCTCACTCACGTGTTTGCTTCCCCGACAGACTTTTGCAAAATGTCCTTTCTTTTTGCAGGCGTTGCAGAGCGCCTCCTTTGCAGGACATCCTTGGAAGTTAGCAGTGTGCTGAGCAGAGCCACATCTGTAACATGTCTTCCCTCGTGTTGTCTGTGAAGCTGAGTGTGGTTTGTGCTTCCCTTTTTTGAACTTGCCATGCTGCTGCAGTCCCTTCACGTGAACTGTGTGCACAGCATCATCTATTGCTCCCTTGCACATAGCTTTAGACTCCGTCACTGCAGTTTCAATCTGTTGTGCTATCGTCAAAGCTTTGGTGAGTGTGAGTGGTACCTCCAGTAGTAAACGCTCTCTGATGCGCGTTGAATTCGTCTTCTCCACGATCTGGTCACGTATCATCTCCTCTTCCATAGTCCGAAACTGACATGTTGTAACCAGTTCTTTTAAAGCAGCTGCAAACTGGTCTGTAGTCTCACCCGGACGTTGGCTTCGTTGTCTGAAGCGATAACGCCCAGACAATGTATAAGCAGTGCGCGCTTTCTTGCATCCGGCAGATCCGACTCAGACATGGCCAGCAGATAATTCTCGAAGTTCTGTATCCATGCTTTAAGCGGTATCGGCGGTTGTCCGAAGTTTTGTAGAAAAGGTGGAGGCTGGCTCAGGTTCAGGGCCGCCATCCTCGTCCTGTCTTTAACTTCACTTTATTTCCAAGTAACAAATGGTGTTGCCGCCACAAGGTAGTTGCATGTCTCAGGCATATTCTTCTTCTACACTGGGATACCTTGCCTTCTTCTGGTGTTACTCAAGTTACTACAACTCTTGTACTCATACTACCACCTAGTGTTCAGGCTGAAACACTGAAACATCACAGTACACCTACACTATCATCATCAAATTTAACGTACACTGTCTGAGGAAATCGTGTGTCGTCATTCTGCAGATAAACGATGTGTGTCCCAGTGCCACACACACCATTAACTAAATCATCCGCTACATCCAAGTTTTTAAACAGCATTACACAGGCATCTTTCCCTAAACGCAGTGTCTCATCCAGACTTGTGTCGTATGCTCTGGAATTATGTTCACTTATCAACTTGAGCTTGCCTGTTTGCTTACTATTTACATAATCCTGAGCCTTTATCTCAACATAATCTCGACAACTCTTAAACAACTGCCGTACATTATGCTCTATATATGCTCTATGTACTATTGACAGCCGTTTCGTTTTTACTCAAAACACGATACTCAGACGCAAATGTTGCCAAACACGTCATTAAATGCACCGTCTCTAGGCCTATTTTTGTATCTGTCAACAGAACTCGTCATCCACATATCTTCATCGGTAAGCTCATGTGATGATGCCTTTTGTTTTAACACACTTAAAGGCAAACTCATTCTAACTGTATTCTCTCCTACTGGCACGAAGACAACTTTCCTAGAGCACTCCTTAAGATGCATGTTTGTCAATCTGTACACTGCCTTTTGAGCACAGACATTCCTATTGTGTAAATACACACTTCCTAAATTTTTTAATGCATCTTTAGCACTGCTATTACTCTCTTTAGCCGCTTCTCTCTGAGCATTTCCCAACAACAACCCCATCTCCTTTTCTGCCTTGGAGATGTAAGAAATAATGTACACTACACATGCATAGGCATCAACGACATATTGGATGTCAATATTAGCATTCCAGCATTTTAAAAGTGGTTTGTTGTACTGATTGATCCAAACTTTGTTGGGCTGCCTCTTCAAAACAATAATGCGTTTTCCTGCCAACACGATTATAGGCAGCCTCAAAGACAGTTTGATTTAAGCCTAAATGTGTAAACAACTCTTCCACACTATCAAAACTGGCATTCTCATCTGAAAGCGCCTTTTTAATTTTTTTCATAATGGCGACTGCAATGTCTTTTTTCATTATCTGTTTTTTCTGCTCCTCATTCTTGCATGCAAAACAGTCCAATTTATGTGCTTCATCTACCTTACATTTACAAGAGTTTTTGCCATCTTCTTTACTGACTTGACGTGAAATAAGGGTTTTTGCGGATGGCAGCTTAGGAAAATTGAAACGACAAACAGTTTCTCTCTTTTTAAAAGATTTTGAATGGTGTTTTGAATGTTGTTGCACAGATGGAACAATCTCCAATAATGTTTCATCATATGCTGTAATTCACGTCACATACTGATCAATAAATTCAACTACCTCTTCATCTGTGTTTTTAGCAACTATTAGGGCATTTTCTATCCAAAAGAGGCATTGAACATGTGGTGATCCACCTTGCTGGAATCCCATCCTATAAAAATAATCCTTTATTTTGCCAATAGAATTAGAAGAAGACATGAGCACCTCTCTCAAAAAACAATGCCAGCTAAAATCAAACATTCTGGCCGCAGTGACTGGATTGTAGGGCTGGGCGATATGGCCTCAAATCAATATCACGATATATTGAGCAACTCACCTCGATAACGATAAATGAACAATAAGTAACCCCCCCCCCCCCCCCCCACCTAAAAAAAAGGGAAAAAAATCCTGTGTATTTACAGAAATGCCACTTTAAAAGGACTGTAAAACTACATTGTAGTTAAGATTTATATTTTTTATTTAGTAGTTAAGAACAACTGATAAGCACACGATTGAACAGCTGAAAAGCACGGATTACTTGAAATGACAACAACTGAACAAGTTTAAAAGTATAAAATATACAGTCCCTTATAAACAAATTCTAAGCTTCTCGCTTTTTTTATTTCTTCGAATTGAATCACGTGGTTGTACTGCAGGTGGTGGAAGAGGTTGGATGTAAATAAATAAACATTTTGAGGACTTCAGAATCAGAATCTAAGACATGAGGCAAAATAGTGGAGAAGTTGACATTGTTGCTTAATAATATGTTAACCTCTTGAGCATTAGAGAACTTTTTTTTACCATTATTTTCTTTATCATTATATATTTTTGATAGACACAGAATCTGTTTCAGAAGTCAGTGGGTCACATGACATGGAAGCTATTGAGAAAAAAAATCAAGATTTCTGCATATTAATATTCATATCAAAATAGAGGAAGCACTAAAGTACAATAAACATAGCTGTGTCTCATTCGTCCAGTTTACTAATACAATCTGCTGCTGGAGTCACTGGGCCACATGACATGGAAGATATTGAAAGAACTGCAATTATTTTGTTTTAATATATTTATGCTAAGTAATTCGATGACAGTCCCTAAATCAGTTTCCAGCGATTCAGTGCCATGTTCTGGGAGGTGAGCTAACCGTCCTCCTGCTGCTCAAACTGGGTGAACCTCAGTACAGTCGCGGCTGGACCCGAGTAGAGCTTAGAATCAAGCCCGACCCGAGCCCGTGCACTTTGTGTCTGAGCCCGGCCGACACATTGAATGTAATTATGAGCCCGAGACCGATTTAAACCCAACAACTGTTTAATACGTGGGCTGTTATAAGTGACGTTCTCGACTACAATTGTGAGTTGTTTGAACAACAGAAATCTTAATGAATAATGCAACAAGTGCCGCACTTAATGCACTCGACAAAGCCGACACATGTTATTATCACGGCCCATGACTTGTTTAAAATGGGTCCACACATCCGACTTTCCTCCAAACTTGCTCAAAGTTAATTCTACCGTTTTTATTTTTTTCTTTACATCTTCATGCTCCATGTTGCACTTAAGCTACACAATCAGTGATGCCGGTAACGCGTTACTAGTTTTGTCATTTTCCTTAGTATAAATATATACATTTTTGATTTCTTCTTGCATCTCGGGGAGTGACGTCACGTACGCGAGAAGTCACGTTTTTCAGCATGAGGTCACTCACGTGTAAGACCACGCAGAGACACAAATGCAAACAACAGTGGAGGGAGGAGAGAGATGCGTGTTTTCTAGCTGGACATACAGTCATTAGTTTGAGTGAATAAGAAACAAAACATAAACGTTTGATCAATGGACCGGCCCTGCCAAAGACAGTGGCTTGTTGCAGCCTTTAAACGCAGCATCATTACACACACTGTCTGCGACTCACAGCGAGAGTGGGTTCACTTGATTACTAACCTGGCATAGCTGGTGTTGCATCAGCGGGCGGAGTTTGCCATCAAATTAATGTAAAATAAGCACATACGCCGGGTAGATTAATCAAGTGGACCTAATTTTTGAGTATGGGACGCTTGAGAGGTACTGCTTTCCGCTGGATTAAATAAAAGTGGGGGGGACAAAAACGGGATTTCGGAAAGTGGGGGGGACATGTCCCCCTGTCCCTAGTGCAGGGTTCCCCAATTAGTTCTCACAGAGGGCCAAATTATGTCCAGGTTGCCAAGTCGAGGGCCAACTTGTCGTTTGTTGTGTTTTTTTTCATTGGATCAGTAAACATTGTTTTATGTGCAGATGTAAATGTTGCTGCTATTATTAGTGGGCTGTGCTCGCCAGATGAACACAGATTAATTCGTCCTGAACGGACATAATAACAGCCAGTCTCGTGCCAGGACTGCCTGCAAGACATGAAAATGGGGAATGACGGAGCGGAGTGCATAGAAAAACACAGCGCACACAGTATTCCGCCCTCCCACACAGCGCGCCAATCAGCTGGCACACAACCAATCCAATGGCTGAGACGTCCGACAGCCCTCCTCCTCAGACTTTGCATGCTCAATCGGAGCAGGCAACGTCCAAACGGCTCCGAAAGCTTCCAACGCAGCTGAACACACCGAACAGACATGTTCCCGACCTCGTCCGAGTCTCTCCAAACGCTTTAGACGTCCAACGGTTGGGCCGGTGTGTTTCTGCCTTTAAGCTCTTTCTACCTTTAACTTTTCACCTTTCAGCCTTTTTTTTACCCTTAAGCTCTTTCAGCCCTCTTACTCCACAGCCTTTTGAGCCTTTTCACATATTCATCTTTCTGCCTTTTCAACTCCTTCAAACTTTTAACCTCACGTTAAACAATTAAAATGTTCAACTTTTTCAAGTCTTTCAGCCCCCATCAGCTTTTCTGCCCTTTCAGCTTTTTAAAATCTCGATCTTTCTGCATTTTCAACTCCTTCAAACATTCAGCTTCATGTTCAGCAATTAAAATGTTCAACCTTTTCAACTCTTTCAGCCCCCTTTGGCTTTTCTGCCTTTTCAGCTTTTTAAAATATTCATCTTTTTTTTGAGCGACAGACACCATTACAACTTTATAATATATAAATATATTGGTGATAACCCTTACAGTTTTTTCAAAAATCGCAGGGGTTTGGCAGGCATTTTGCCATTCATTGTAATAGGGACATGTTCATCTTTGACTCGGATCCTGCTCCACCATGTGTGCAGCCATTTTAAGCTCTTTCTGCCTTTAACTTTTCTCCGTTTCAACCTTTTTTCACCTCTTCAAGCTCTTTCTGCCCTCTTTCTTGACAACCTTTTGGCCTTTTCAGTCTTTTTTCACCTTCTAAAGCACTTTCTGCCCTCTTACTCGAGAAACTTTTCGGTCTTTTCAGTCTTTTTTCACCTTTTTAAGCTCTTTCAGACCCCTTACTCTACAGCTTTTTAGCCATTTCAGATATTCATCTTTCAGCCTTTTCAACTCATTCAAACATTCCGCTTCGTGTTCACCTATGAAAATCTTTAACTTTTTCAAGTCTTTCAGCCCTTGTAAACTTTTCTGTCTCTTCATCTTTTTAAAATATTCATCTTTCTGCCTTTTCAGCTTCTTTATACATTCAGCTTCGTTTTCAGCTACAGAAACTGTTCAGCTATCAACATGTTCAACTTTTTAAACTCTCTGCATTCAGCAGATTTCGCTTCAGCCTTCAGCATTCACACTGTATTTTCGTAGGAAATGCAAATTTTTCTAGTTAGTGTGAATGCTGCAAGCATTCACACTATTGTTCTTCTGGAATTTATTTTTCTTTCTTTTTTTTATTATTATTCCTGCTTCCGTACGTTTTTTGTCCGCTTTCTTCTCCTTCAAATCTTGAGCTATTGAAACCATTCAAATATCAAAATGTTCAGGTTTTTAAGGACATTACTGCTTGTATTTTTCTCTTTTTTACCTTTTATACTTTTGGAAATATTAAGCTTTTTATGCAAAATTTTTCCCATTCATCCTTATGGGGATTTTTTCAAATTTCATTCTGCTATAACTTCAGCATACCTTCAGCTATTCAAACCATTCAAATATTAAAATGTTCAGCTTTTTCAGCTCTTTCAGCAATCTAGCTTTTTCCAAAAAAAAATTAACATTGCCGCAAATAGGAAAAGCTTAAAATCCTCTTCAAAACTCATCGCCTTCCAACCTCTTTTTGCTCCTCATACATTGAGCGAGAGACACCATTCAAACTTTAAAGCACTCAGCAGATCTTGAACTATTGGACCTGTATTCAGTTTTTAAAAATCTTGTACGGTCTTGAAATAATCGCAGTTTTAGTTTGAGCGACTTTTAGCCCGTCTTCTGAGTTTATAATGGGTGTGTATTGCGTCGGCTAGAGTGAGTGACATCACCAACTGCCACACCCCAGAGGGCAGAGCTGCGTCGAAAAAGTGGACAAACTTGTCTTCAGCTTGATTTTGATCCCTCACCTTTTACTTGACATAGACAATATATACATAGAAATGTAGGAAATCTTAACGGTTGTTCATTCGGCAAACGTTTTACCACGTGCTCTATGAGATATTGCAGGGTTTGGGGATCGCTTTCAGAGGTTCAACACCAGAATTTCCAAGTGGCCCCTGAACGCCACACTCAAACTTTGTTGGAGCAGCCGGGCGGACCGGACGTTACTTCAGTCGCTGTATGCTGTCTGTCAGGTAAGCATGGTCGTCATGGCCAGCAAGTATGAACGGTCGAAATACAGGTTTATTGTTTTAGCAGTACATTCAAAGTTGTGTTAATTCATACGAGAGTAAACATAAATCAATGGGTGCAGAGTTTTTCTTGTTAGGCAAAGCCTTTATTGTTGGCTACACGATGGTAACGTTGCTAGCTTAACCGCAAATGCTAACTGAAAACTGACTAGTGCGTGAAGGAGTTATGAAAAGACAGCCAACGTCCAGTAGCTGCAGTTAATAGCAGTTTTCAGTTCAGATAGACATTGCTGATTTTCTAACTGTTGCCTGGAACTGAAAATTGCTGTTAGTGCCTTGGCTGTTGGTTGTCTTAATTAAAAACATGGAGCCTCTGCTATAAACTGCCGCCAACGTCTGTTGGCTGCAGTTTATAGCAGCTATTTGACTAGCGCGTGAAGGATGGAAGGAGAGCCAACGTCATTTAGCTGTTGTCAATAGCAGCTAACTGAGGGTAGGGTAATCGAGATGTACCGCGTCCAGGTGGAAGCAGAGGGGCAGTCCAGTCGGAGCGCATCCTTGTAGTGTGCTCAGTTTTTAAAAATCTTGTACGGTTTTGAAATGGTCGCAGTTTTAGTTTTAGGAACTTTTAGCTCCTCTTCTGATTTTATAATGGGTGTGTATTGCGTCAGCTAGAGTGGGTGACATCATCGCCAGAGTGGGGAGCGCCTTTCGGAGATAGGAATGAAAATCGTCTTCAGCTTGATACTGAATCCACATCTTTTACTTGACATAGACAAAAAATGCATAGAAATGTAGGAAATCTTGTCGGCTTTCAGCTGATGGTCTCGTTTCAGATGCACGACTTACGGTTTTGGATTTAGAAGCCCGAGAGCGACAAGAAGTTGAAATAAAGCCCCATAAGCTGCAATGTTAATTTTGAGGCTAAATTTCTGGAGGATCGCAGACGGTACCTGATTTGTCTCTCGCTCCTGTGCCCTCATTTCTCACTCGACAGAAATAAAAACGACATGAGCGAGTTCAGCCATGTCTCCTCTCACTCATCATGTAAATATTTTTGCCATAACCATTACAGTTTTTTCAAAAATCGCAGTGGTTTGGGAGGTGTTTTCCCATTCATTCTAATAGGGATCTCTTCATCTCTGGCTCTCCTACTTCTCCCGCGTGTGTATCTCAAGAGTGCGTGTGTAGTGCCTGAGCTCGAGTGGATGACATCATCTTTCGAGTGGGGAGCAGCTGGAAAATCTGGAGAAAGACTTTTCTTCAGCTGGATTTGGATCCCACATCTTTTACTTTACATAGACGATGCAGCCATTTTAAGCTCTTCCTGCCTTTAACTTTCCACATTTTCAGTCTTTTTTCTTTTCTTAGTCTCCAGTTTTTTAGCCCTTTCAGATATTCATCTTTCTGTCTTTTCAACTCCTTCAAACATTCAACTTGATGTTCAACAATTAAAATGTTCAACTTTTTCAAGTCTTTCAGCCCACTTCAGCTTTTCTGACGTTTAATGTTTTAAAAATATTCATCTTTCTGCCTTTTGAGCTTCTTTATACATTCAGCTTCATGTTCAGCTATAGAAACTGTTTAGCTATCAACATGTTCAACTTTTTAAACTCTTTCGGCCTTGAACTTTTCAACTTTTTCAGCTTTTCAGCAGTACATTCAGCAGATTTCGCTTCATCCTTCAGCATTCACACTGTATTTTCGCAGGAAATGCAATTTTTCTAGTTATTATTATTATTATTATTATTATTCTTCCGTACGTTTTTTGTCCGCTATCTTCTCCTACAAATCTTGACCGATTCAAACCATTCAAACATCAAAATGTCCAGCTTTTTAAGGACATTACTGCTTGTATTTTTCTCATTTCAATCTTTCATACTTTTGGAAATATTCAGCTTTTTCTGCCAAATTTTCCCCATTCATCCTTATGGGGATTTTTTCAAATTTCATTCTGCTATAACTTCAGCATACGTTCAGCTATTCAAACCATTCAAACATTCAAATGTTCAGCTCGTTCAGCTCTTTCAATCTTCAGCTTTCCAACTTTTCAACTTTTCAACTTTTTCAATAATTCAGCTTTTTCCCAAAAAAATGTAACATTGATTCAAATGGGAAAATCTTCAAATCCTCTTCAAAACTCATCGCCTTTCAACCTCTTCTTGTACCTCATACACTGAGCGAGAGACGCCATTCCAACTTTAAACGAGTCAGCGAAAGTTGAACTATTGACACTGTATTCAGTTTTTAAAAATTTAGTACGGTTGTGAAAATATCGCAGTTTTAGTTTTAGGAACTTTTAGCTCCTCTTCTGATTTTATAATGGATGTGTATTGCGTCGGCTAGAGTGGGTGACATCATAGCCAGAGTGGGGAGCGGCTTTCGAAGATAGGAGCGAAAAGTCTCTTCAGCTTGATTTTGGTCCCAAATCTTTTACTTGACATAGACAATATATGCATAGAAATGTAGGAAATCTTGTCGGCTTTCAGCTGATGGTCTCGTTTCAGATGTACGACTTACGGTTTTGGATTTAGAAGTCCAAGAGCGACATGAAGTTCAAGTATCGTCCCATAAGCCGCAATGTTAATTTTGAGCCTAAATTTCTGTCCGAGAGCAGACGGTACCTGATTTGTCTCTCGCTCCTGTGCCCTCATTTCTCACTCGACAGAAATAAAAACGACATGAGCGAGTTCAGCCATGTCTCCTCTCACTCATCATGTAAATATTTTTGCCATAACCATTACAGTTTTTTCAAAAATCGCAGGGGTTTGGGAGGTGTTTTCCCATTTATTCTAATAGGGATCTCTTCATCTCTGGCTCTCCTACTTCTCCCGCGTGTGTATCTCAAGAGTGCGTGTGTAGTGCCTGAGCTCAGTGGATGACATCATCTTTCGAGTGGGGAGCAGCTGGAAAATCTGGAGAAAGACTTTTCTTCCGCTGGATTTGAATCCCACATCTTTTACTTTACATAGACGATGCAGCCATTTTATGCTCTTTCTGCCTTTAACTTTCCACATTTTCAGTGTTTTTTCACCTTTTTAAGCTCTTTCAACTCTGTTACTCCACAACTTTTCGGCCTTTTCAGTCTTTTTTCACCTTTTTAAGCTCTTTCTGCCTTTAACTTTCCACCTCTTCAGTCTATTTTCACCTTTTTAAGCTCTTTCTTCCTTTAACTTTCCACCTCTTCAGTCTTTTTTCACATTTTTAAGCTCTTTCTGTCTTCTTACTGTACAACTTTTCTGCCTTTTCAGTCTTTGCTCACCTTTTTAAGCTGTTTCTGCCTTTCACTTTCCATCTTTTCAGTCTTTTTTCACCTTTTTAAGCTCTGTCTACTTTTAACTTTCCACCTTTTCAGTCTTTTTTCGCCTTTTTAAGCTCTTTCTGCCTTTAACTTTCCACCTCTTCAGTCTTTTTTCATATTTTTATGCTCTCTCTGTCCTCTTAATCTCCAACTTTTCTGCCTTTTCAGTCTTTTTTCACCTTTTTCAACTCTTTCTGCCTTTAACTTTCCACCTCTTCAGTCTTTTTTCACATTTTTATGCTCTTTCTGGCCTCTTACTCTCCAACTTTGCTGCCTTTTCAATCTTTTTTCACCTTTTTAAGCTCTTTCAACCCTGTTATTCCACAACTGTTGGGCCTTTTCAGTCTTTTTTCACCTTTTTAACCTCTTTCAGCCCTCTTAGTCTACAGCTTTTTAGCCTATTCATATTTCTGCCTTTTCAACTCCTTCAAACATTCAACTTGATGTTCAGCAATTAAAATGTTCAACTTTTTCAAGTCTTTCAGCCCACTTCAGCTTTTCTGACGTTTCATGTTTTAAAAATATTCATCTTTCTGCCTTTTGAGCTTCTTTATACATTCAGCTTCATGTTCATGAACTCTTTCGGCCTTGAACTTTTCAACTTTTTCAGCTTTTCGGCAGTACATTCAGCAGATTTCGGTTCATCCTTTAGCATTCACACTGTATTTTCGCAGGAAATGCAATTTTTCTAGTTATTATTCTTCTTCCGTACGTTTTTTGTCCGCTATCTTCTCCTACAAATCTTGACCGATTCAAACCATTCAATCATCAAAATGTTCAGCTTTTTAAGGACATTACTGCTTGTATTTTTCTCATTTCAATCTTTCATACTTTTGGAAATATTCAGCTTTTTCTGCAAAATTTTCCCCATTCATCCTTATGGGGATTTTTTCAAATTTCATTCTGCTATAACTTCAGCATACGTTCAGCTATTCAAATCATTCAAATATTAAAATGTTCAGCCCGTCCAGCTCTTTCAACCTTCTACCTTTCCAACTTTTCAACTTTTCAACTTTTTCAATAATTCAGCTTTTTCCCCAAAAAATTTAACATTGATTCAAATGGGAAAATCTTCAAATCCTCTTCAAAACTCATCGCCTTTCAACCTCATCTTGTACCTCATACGTTGAGCAAGAGACGCCATTCCAACTTTAAACGAGTCAGCGAAACTTGAACTATTGACACTGTATTCAGTTTTTAAAAATGTAGTACGGTTTTGAAAATATCGCAGTTTTAGTTTTAGGAACTTTTAGCTCCTCTTCTGATTTTATAATGGTTGTGTATTGCGTCAGCTAGAGTGCGTGACATCATCGCCAGAGTGGGGAGCGGCTTTCGGAGATAGGAATGAAAATTGTCTTCAGCTTGATACTGAATCCACATCTTTTACTTGACATAGACAAAAAATGCATAGAAATGTAGGAAATCTTGTCGGCTTTCAGCTGATGGTCTCGTTTCAGATGCACGACTTACGGTTTTGGATTTAGAAGTCCAAGAGCGACATGAAGTTCAAATATCGTCCCATAAGCCGCAATGTTAATTTTGAGCCTAAATTTCTGTCCGAGAGCAGACAGGACCTGGATTTGTCTCTCGCTCCTGTGCCCTATTTCACTCGACAGAAATAAAAACGAAATGAGCGCGTTCAGCCATGTCTCCTCTCACTCAGCATATAAATATTTTGGCCATAACCATTACACTTTTTTTAAAAATCGCAAGAGTTTGGGAGGTGTTTTCTCATTCATTCTAATAGGGATCTCTTAATTTCTGGCTGTCCTACTTCTCCCAGCGTGTGTATCTCAAGAGTGCGTGTGTAGTGCCTGAGCTCCAGTGGATGACATCATCTTTCGAGTGGGGAGCAGCTGGAAAATCTGGAGAAAGACTTTTCTTCCGCTGGATTTGGATCCCACATCTTTTACTTTACATAGACGATGCAGCCATTTTAAGCTCTTTCTGCCTTTAACTTTCCACTTTTTCAGTCTTTTTTCACCTTTTTAAGCTCTTTCAACTCTATTACTCCACAACTTTTCGGCCTTTTCAGTCTTTTTTCACCTTTTTAAGCTCCTTCTGCCTTACACTTTCCACCTCTTCAGTCTTTTTTTGCTTTTTTAAGCTCTTTCTGCCTTAAACTTTCCACCTTTTCAGTCTTTTTTCACCTTTTTAAGCTCTTTCTGCCTTTAACTTTCCACCTCTTCAGTCTTTTTTCACATTTTTATGCTCTTTCTGTCCTCTTGCTCTTCAACTTTTCTGCCTTTTTTCACTTTTTTAAGCTCTTTCAACCCTGTTATTCCACAACTGTTTGGCCTTTTCAGTCTTTTTTCACCTTTTTGACCTCTTTCAGCCCTCTTAGTCTACAGCTTTTTAGCCTTTTCAGATACTCATATTTCTGCCTTTTCAACTCCTTCAAACATTCAACTTGATGTTCAGCAATTAAAATGTTCAACTTTTTCAAGTCTTTCAGCCCGCTTCAGCTTTTCTGTCGTTTCATCTTTTAAAAATATTCGTCTTTCTGCCTTTTGAGCTTCTTTATACATTCAGATTCATGTTCAGCTACAGAAGCTGTTTAGCTATCAACATGTTCAACTTTTTAAACTCTTTCGGCCTTGAACTTTTCAACTTTTTCAGCTTTTCGGCAGTACATTCAGCAGATTTCGTTTCATCCTTCAGCATTCACACTGTATTTTCGCAGGAAATGCAATTTTTCTAGTTATTAGTGTGAATGCTGCAAGCATTCACACTATTGTTCTTCTGGAGTTTATTATTATTAGTGTGAATGCTGCAAGCATTCACACTATTGTCCTTCTGGGGTTTATTATTATTAGTGTGAATGCTGACACAGCATTCACACTATTGTTCTTCTGGAGATTATTATTATTATTATTATTTTTATTAGTGTGAATGCTGCAAGCATTCACACTATTGTTCTTCTGGAGTTTATTATTATTATTATTATTATTATTATTATTATTATTATTATTATTATTCTTCCGTACGTTTTTTGTCCGCTATCTTCTCCTACAAATCTTGACCGATTCAAACCATTCAAACATCAAAATGTCCAGCTTTTTAAGGACATTACTGCTTGTATTTTTCTCATTTCAATCTTTCATACTTTTGGAAATATTCAGCTTTTTCTGCCAAATTTTCCCCATTCATCCTTATGGGGATTTTTTCAAATTTCATTCTGCTATAACTTCAGCATACGTTCAGCTATTCAAACCATTCAAACATTCAAATGTTCAGCTCGTTCAGCTCTTTCAACCTTCAGCTTTCCAACTTTTCAACTTTTCAACTTTTTCAATAATTCAGCTTTTTCCCAAAAAAATTTAACATTGATTCAAATGGGAAAATCTTCAAATCCTCTTCAAAACTCATCGCCTTTCAACCTCATCTTGTACCTCATCAATGAGCGAGAGACGCCATTCCAACTTTAAACGAGTCAGCGAAAGTTGAACTATTGACACTGTATTCAGTTTTTAAAAATTTAGTACGGTTTTGAAAATATCGCAGTTTTAGTTTTAGGAACTTTTAGCTCCTCTTCTGATTTTATAATGGATGTGTATTGCGTCGGCTAGAGTGGGTGACATCATCGCCAGAGTGGGGAGCGGCTTTCGAAGATAGGAGTGAAAAGTCTCTTCAGCTTGATTTTGGTCCCAAATCTTTGACTTGACATAGACAATATATGCATAGAAATGTAGGAAATCTTGTCGGCTTTCAGCTGATGGTCTCGTTTCAGATGTACGACTTACGGTTTTGGATTTAGAAGTCCAAGAGCGACATGAAGTTCAAGTATCGTCCCATAAGCCGCAATGTTAATTTTGAGCCTAAATTTCTGTCCGAGAGCAGACGGTACCTGATTTGTCTCTCGCTCCTGTGCCCTCATTTCTCACTCGACAGAAATAAAAACGACATGAGCGCGTTCAGCCATGTCTCCTCTCAATCATCATGTAAATATTTTTGCCATAACCATTACAGTTTTTTCAAAAATCGCAGGGGTTTGGGAGGTGTTTTCCCATTTATTCTAATAGGGATCTCTTCATCTCTGGCTCTCCTACTTCTCCCGCGTGTGTATCTCAAGAGTGCGTGTGTAGTGCCTGAGCTCGAGTGGATGACATCATCTTTCGAGTGGGGAGCAGCTGGAAAATCTGGAGAAAGACTTTTCTTCAGCTGGATTTGGATCCCACATCTTTTACTTTACATAGACGATGCAGCCATTTTAAGCTCTTTCTGCCTTTAACTTTCCACCTCTTCAGTCTTTTTTCATATTTTTATGCTCTCTCTGTCCTCTTAATCTCCAACTTTTCTGCCTTTTCAGTCTTTTTTCACCTTTTTCAACTCTTTCTGCCTTTAACTTTCCACCTCTTCAGTCTTTTTTCACATTTTTATGCTCTTTCTGGCCTCTTACTCTCCAACTTTGCTGCCTTTTCAATCTTTTTTCACCTTTTTAACCCTCTGGAGTCGATTGACGCGCCGGCGCGTCAAAATCACGTGACCAATTGAAGCTGACGTAGCAGCAAAACGGCGCCTCTGTGAGTCTCGGTTCCGACTTTATGTGTTCGCGCAGCCTTCAAACTATTTACCAGTTTTTAAATCGTGTTGATAGGCCAAGTAAAACCGGAGATACGAAATATTATGTCCGCCACGCTTTTTCGCTAACGTTGCCGTCACGTTTGCTGCGCGTTTGGTGCAGGAAGAGACGGTAAAGTCGGGCTTTCCTCACGAACGTGTCCGCAAGCAGGAAGTGTGTGGAAGCAAAAAAACGTGTTCCTATTGGTGGAAAAAGCCACCACACCAGCCAATCACAAAATTAGTTGGCAAGTCACGTGATCTGGTTGCTGGGGACAGGGGGAAGATTTGGGAGAGACGGGGCGGAAAAGTGACAGCAGCTGTGCCGGTGACAGAGGCAGAGACAGAGATCGCGAGTTTTGAGAGTTGAGAGATTTGTGACATTTAGCGTGTTTGGAGTGCATAGTTAGTGTGTTCTGTAGTGTTTAGTGAAGTGTGTTTAATGTGTTGTGGAGTCGTTTTTTTAATTTAATGAGTCAAAAGAATGTGGAGAAGCTGAATGTGCAGCAGGCAGTGCAGCTCTTTATTCAGCTGAGGAGCCCTGACTCTGAGGCATTGCCTGCATTTAAATGTAAATAGTTGCATATAACTTTGTAAATTTCAAAAACTTATGCACATATTTAGTAAACAACAATTTATATTTGCATTATAAGTAATCAAAATGGTTCGTTTATCATATTTGTGGTTTTTACAGTAAAAAATCTAACTTTTTCTTACTCGGATTTTATGTTTTTTTGTGATTTTAGGTCAATTGTGTTAATACAGTATGTCAAAATGAAAAAATAACTGTACAGTCACACATGTGAGGTTGTGCTGAAAATAATGACACCAAACAAGGCAAGGTAAATAGTTTTTTAAGGTGAAATATAATGGTAAAATCAAAAATAGTCAAAAACGGCCAATTATACCCCAGACTCCAGAGGGTTAAGCTCCTTCAACCCTGTTGTTCCACAACTATTTGGCCTTTTCAGTCTTTTTTCACCTTTTTAACCTCTTTCAGCCCTCTTAGTCTACAGCTTTTTAGTCTTTTCAGATATTCATCTTTCTGTCTTTTGAACTCCTTCAAACATTCAACTTGATGTTCAGCAATTAAAATGTTCAACTTTTTCAAGTCTTTCAGCCCACTTCAGCTTTTCTGTCGTTTCATCTTTTAAAAATATTCATCTTTCTGCCTTTTGAGCTTCTTTATACATTCAGCTTCATGTTCAGCTATAGAAACTGTTTAGCTATCAACATGTTCAACTTTTTAAACTGTTTTGGCCTTGAACTTTTCAACTTTTTCAGCTTTTCGGCAGTACATTCAGCAGATTTCGCTTCATCCTTCAGCATTCACACTGTATTTTCGCAGGAAATGCAATTTTTCTAGTTATTATTATTCCTCTTCCGTACGTTTTTTGTCCGTTATCTTCTCCTTCAAATCTTGACCGATTCAAACCATTCAAACATCAAAATGTTAAGCTTTTTAAGGACATTACTGCTTGTATTTTTCTCATTTCAATCTTTCATACTTTTGGAAATATTCAGCTTTTTCTGCCAAATTTTCCCCATTCATCCTTATGGGGATTTTTTCAAGTTTCATTCTGCTATAACTTCAGCATACGTTCAGCTATTCAAATCATTCAAATATTAAAATGTTCAGCTCGTTCAGCTCTTTCAACCTTCAGCTTATCAACTTTTCAACTTTTCAACTTTTTCAATAATTCAGCTTTTTCCCAAAAAAATTTAACATTGATTCAAATGGGAAAATCTTCAAATCCTCTTCAAAACTCATCGCCTTTCAACCTCATCTTGTTCCTCATACGTTGAGCGAGAGACACCATTCAAACTTTAAACCAGTGTCAAGACCTTGAACTAGTGCCGATGTGTTCAGTTTTTAAAAATCTTGTACGGTTTTGAAATGGTCGCAGTTTTAGTTTAAAGAACTTTTAGCTCCTCTTCTGATTTTATAATGGGTGTGTATTGCGTCAGCTAGAGTGGGTGACATCATCACCAGAGTGGGGAGCGGCTTTCGGAGATAGGAATGAAAATTGTCTTCAGCTTGATACTGAATCAACATCTTTTACTTGACATAGACAAAATATGCATAGAAATGTGGGAAATCTTGTTGGGTGTCAGCTGGTGGTCTTATTTCAGATGTAGGATTTACCACTGCATGAAAAGTGGGATTTTCGTCCCCGTAAACACCCGAAAATCTCCCTAATTTTCGGCAGTTAACGGCAATTTACAGCCTGCAAACGCCGCGTTCGCTGTGCCACAAATTGTCGGAAACGAACCATGACGTCAGTGGAGCTCCCGGAGGTGCGAACGGCTCTAATTTGCATATGAATCGCAGCGAAACCACGCCTGCTCACAGAATGTGTCGGCTGGCTTGAATATCCTCCCTCAGTATTGGATGAAACCACTACTTTTAAACACGAAAAATCATTCAGATGATTTTTCAGGCAGATCTGTCAGATCTGTCACTATTGGTCAACCTGAGTCATTATAAACGTAAACCCCACCCCATATATATATATATATATATATATATATATATATATATATATATATATATATATATATTATTTTATGTACTTACTTTCTATTTATCAAATATATTCATATAATATATAATATTCATCAAAGACATGAATGAATTTATTGAGGAAAGGAAAATGCCAGGAAGGTGTTGTTTATTCAAAGAAAGAGCTTTATTAACACAAACACATCACAACTATGTACAAAATATAATCCGCCCATACAACAACAGGAAGCTCACTAGAAGCCTAAAATCCTGCAGCACCGTGAAGTGTCTGTCTGCCGCCTCGGAGCTGTCGGTAACTGCCGGCCTTCTGTCTGAATTCGGTCCATTTTGCAGACGTCGGTTGTCGCTCTGCACTTCGGAATCGCCTCTATAATCTCGACTTCAGCGCGGCACAGAGCTCGGTGAGCTCCCGGCTCCATCCAGACACCCGCCGTCTTGTGCCGTCTTCCCCCTCAGACATCAGGTCCATGGCGGCGCACTTTCAAAGCTCCACCTCATCCTCAGCTAGCTCTCTGTAAAAACAATCAAAAAAGACGATCAGTACTGCGCGATGCACTGCGTATGGACGCAAGACATCTATTAATGCACTCGAATAATAGTCACATTGACCAAAAACGGATTTAATCTAACAACTCTTACCCTCTTTGTTCTCGAACGACTCCGAGCTGAACTCCTCACAGCTTCAGCCTGCGATGGAAGATCTGGTTGTTTGTACCTGAGGCTCCTGCGTAACGTTACTATCTTACAGGCAGCTGGAAAACAATTAAATGAAAAGTGGTATGAATAATGAAAACGTAAGTCACTGTAAAATTAAACCATGAAGGAGAAAACAGTAAACGTTACTTACACACGATGGCGTCATTATCAGCATCATGTAAATCTGGACTTGCAGACAGAGCTCCGAGCTAATACGCCTCGGTGTGATGCAAGGTTAGTCTGTGAAAACAACATGCTCGTAGTGATAAACCTCCGTGTCCCTCTGCGGCAGCGAAACGACATCCGTCGGCTACACTCTCCGCGGCGACCCGGCAAAGCTCCTCCCGTCAGCGCAGGCCTCCTCTCGACAAGGCCGGGCCGCTAACCGAGCTCCTGCTAGCCTAGCTTAGCTCCTGCTAGCTAGCTTAGCCGAACTTGCTTCGTGTCCAATAAAACACAAACACTTCGACTGCGATGGAGAGTCCAGCTCACACACTCAAGGCACGTCGTCCGAATATAGTTCACAGTCCGTTAGTGATAAAACACGACACTGACGGACACACACAGCCCACTGTTAGCTGCTTACGCCATTAACTCTCTGCTCCTTCTTCCTCGTCACTGACGCTCCGGTCAACCCGGAAGTGTAAAAACTCTTAGAGGTCATGAACTCTCACACGAAATAAGAATTACTTTAACTTCTTTTAAACATTCAGAACCCATGAAATTATATTTTAATGTCACACATTTTAAACAGAAATTATTTATATATTTCAATATCTTATTTATCTCATATGTCATGCACATTTTAACTTAACAACTGGCGCTTTATCTTTAACTTGGTCTCAGGAGAGAGAAAAAAAGGAATAAATAATCTTTTTACATAACATTGGCCATTGCTAATGACATACACAGTAATTAATCTAGCATATTTTAATTAAACAAATCAATTCAAGCTAAAATGTAAGAGTCTATAATTAGGCTATACTGAGCTTCATCTATTTATATCAGAGATTTTCTTAAAATGAAGTTAATACCTTTTAGGAAAACGTCACCTGGGGAAAAACTCCCCCTGCTACCCTGATTTGCATTTGTATAGCTCCCAGCATTTTCATTTACATGTTAAAGCCTCCCCTAGAATCAGGGGGAGGGGGGTCATGGGGGGACAACTGCCAAGCAAGGCCCACGTCAGTTTCCGACAATTTACGTCAGTTTTCAGTGTTGCCTGCAAATTGCGGTGAATTGTCGTAAACCTGAAATTCCACGACAATCTACAGTGCCGCACACTGACGAAAATCCCACTTTTCATGCAGTGTACGGTTTTGGATTTAGAAGCCCGAGAGCGACAAGAAGTTGAAATAAAGCCCCATAAGCCGCAATGTTAATTTTGAGCCTAAATTTGTGGCCGAGGGCAGACGGTACCTGATATGTCTCTCGCTCCTGTGCCCTCATTTCTCACTCGACAGAAATAAAAACGACATGAGCGAGTTCAGCCATGTCTCCTCTCACTCATCATGTAAATATTTTTGCCATAACCATTACAGTTTTTTCAAAAATCGCAGGGGTTTGGGAGGTGTTTTCCCATTCATTCTAATAGGGATCTCTTCATCTCTGGCTCTCCTACTTCTCCCGCGTGTGTATCTCAAGAGTGCGTGTGTAGTGCCTGAGCTGGAGTGGATGACATCATCTTTCGAGTGGGGAGCAGCTGGAAAATCTGGAGAAAGACTTTTCTTCAGCTGGATTTGGATCCCACATCTTTTACTTTACATAGACGATGCAGCCATTTTAAGCTCTTTCTGCCTTTAACTTTCCACATTTTCAGTCTTTTTTCACCTTTTTAAGCTCTTTCAACTCTGTTACTCCACAACTTTTCAGCCTTTTCAGTCTTTTTTCACCTTTTTAAGCTCTTTCTGCCTTTAACGTTCCACCTCTTCAGTCTTTTTTCACATTTTTAAGCTCTTTCTGTCTTCTTACTCTACAACTTTTCTGCCTTTTCAGTCTTTGTTCACCTTTTTAAGCTCTTTCTGCCTTTCACTTTCCTCATCACCCGGAAATCGCAATTTCTCTCGTTAAATCATGCATATTGGTGTTGAAACATGCCTGAAAAGCTGGAGTTTGAAAGTGGCTTATTTTTTTTGGTTTGGCTCTTTTTCTGAACAGGAATAGCGCACAATAGTGCGCATTCCTAAAGCACGAGATTTTGACTCTGCTCCTGTGGTGACGTTACCACAGGAGGCAACTTGCATAAGCATTGGTCACAGCCGTCCTCAGCCAGACTTTCTGAGTGAGCACGCCGAATCTGCTTATTTCTCTGTCATTTTCACTATAGGCTTTACAGATAAAACAGCTGCATACTCTACATGCAGCGAGGCATCACCAAATGAACACAAATTAATTCGTCCTGAACGGACATAATAACAGCCAGTCTCGTGCCAGAACTGCCTGCAAAACATGAAAACGGGGAATGACGAGGCGGAGTGCACAGAAAAACAAAGCGCACACAGTATTCGGCCCTCCCACACACCGCGCTGATTCGCTAGCACACCATCAATCAGAACGGCCATTCAGCTGGCACACCACCAATCAGAGAATCCAAACGCTTCAGACGTCCATCGGTTGGGCTGGTATGTTCCTGCCTTTAAGCTCTTTCTGCCTTTAACTTTTCACCTTTCAGCCTTTTTTCACCTTTTTAATCTCTTTCTGACTTTAACTTGTATTTATCGTCCACCTCATACTGAAATTAATTATTTTAATGACACACTAACAACTTCACTTGATGTTATTAATAAGGAAGGTAAACTTTGTTATTTGCTCGGAGATTTTAACATCAATCTTATTGAGAACCATTCTTCTACTGATAATTTTCTAAATGTGTTATAATCCTATTTTTTTCCTCATATTGACAAGCCAACCGGAGTGACCTGTAAAACAGCTACTCTTATTGATAACATTTTAACTAATACATTTGATTATCCAGTAAACTCAGGAATATTATATTCTGACATTTCTGATCATTTTCCTATATTCCATATCACTACAAGTAATAATTTCAAACACAAGGGCCCTAATGTCAGAACAGGTTTCCGCAAATTCAATGAAGATAACATCTAACGTCTTAGAGAAATGCTTGAAATAGTAAATTGGAATGATGTTTATGATCAGCAGGATGCCAACAAAGCCTATCAATCTTTTATTTATCTGTTCAAGGCCGTATTTAATGAGTGCTTTCCACTTGTAAGCCTCAAAATCAATAAAAGACATGGTTTTAATAAACCCTGGTTCACTACTGGATTCTTAAAATCCTCAAGGAAGAAAAACAGATTATATAAAAGGTTTATTTCTAATCCAACTCCACAGAACTCTATTACATATAAAAAATATAGAAACAAGTTCACTTTTTTACTTCGTATGGCAAAGAAGAAATACTATTCTGATAAATTCAAAGAATCTAGTAACAACATAAAAAATACATGGAATATTATTAGTGAACTGTTAAACAAGAAAAAGGCACCTGCAAAATTTCCATCCCAATTTACTGATGGCAAGTCCACATTCTCGAATCTTTCTGACATAGCAAATGAATTTAATAATTTCTTTGTAAATGTTGGTAGCAATTTTGCCAAGAAAATCTCTCCATCTAATAACTGCCCTACAGATAATATTACTGGTGTCTTCCCTGTCCTGCAAAAATTCGAACCACCCACAGTTGATGAAGTGATCAACATCATTATAAATCCTAATAATTCAGCAGGGGGTCACGACGAAATCAAGGTTAAGCTCTTAAAGGAAGTAGCTCCCTTTATTAGCAAACCTTTAACACATGTCTTTGCTGTGTCACTAAAGACTGGGGTAGTCCCTAGTGAGCTTAAAGTGGCAAAGGTCTTACCTCTTTTCAAAGAAGGCGAACCCAGTGTTTTTAACAATTATAGACCGATCTCTATCTTACCATGCTTTTCCAAGGTCCTGGAAAAGTTAGTTTACACAAGAGCTATTAAACACCTCAATGATAATGACATATTGTACAAACACCAATATGGTTTTCGCAAAAAGCACTCAACATATATGGCTCTTTTGCAACTTATTGATAAAATTTCTACTGCTCTGGACAAAAATATGTTTGCTATTGGTATTTTCTTGGATCTCTCAAAAGCATTTGACACAGTTGACCATGATATTCTTCTGTTAAAACTCCACCGATATGGTCTTCAAGATATTGTGATCAAATGGTTTAGAAATTACTTTTGTAACAGAGAACAATATGTTTGTATTAATGGTCATGAATCTAAGAAAGCAAAGCTATACTATGGTGTGCCTCAAGGGTCAATTCTTGGGCCCCTTCTGTTTTTGATTTTTATTAATGATTTTGCTGTAATGTCTGAGTCTTCTCTGCCCATTTTATTTGCGGATGATACTAACTTTGCCATGTCTCACCCTGACTTTGGATGTCTAATGAGAAATGCCAATACCACGCTGGAATACACCTCAAGATGGTCTCAAATGAACAAGCTTTCCTTGAATGTAAACAAATCAAATTATATACTTTTTAGAAATAAAAATAAAACTTTTCCTAAGCAGGACTCAAAGCTGCAAATTAATAACATTGAAATCAAACAAGTCTCATGTGCAAAATTTCTTGGTATATTAGTTGATGAAAGATTGTCCTGGGGAAACCATATTGAGCATGTATGCAAAAAAATTATGAAGTCCTATGGCATTATCAGAAGAGTCTCTTCCTTAGTTAATCAGTCCTGTTCTATGACATTATATCATAGTTTAATTTATCCATATTTGACAGACTGTAACATTGTTTGGGGTGCTTCATATTCCTTATACCTTAATCAGCTATTCTCAATTCAAAAAAGATTTTTGAGATTGATTTCAAATTCCACTAATCAAGCGCCATCTGCACCCTTGTTTAGCAAATTTAAACTTTTATCAATTTTTTCTATTAATATGTTTCAAACCTGTCTGTTTATGTCAAAATTTATTTATTACAAACAAGACATTCCAGGTACTTTTCATAAGTTTTTTTTTTTGTTATCATCTGATATTCATTCTTATTCAGTGAGAGGTCTGAAGAACTTTCATTTACCTCTTTGTCATACCTCCAGTCATAAATCTTTTATCAAATTCCATGGCCCCCGACTCTGGAACTCTTTAGATAGGTCTCTTAAGCTTATATCATCCTATGAAATGTTTAGGACTAGTCTGGTGAGGTATCTTCTATCCAGGCAAAATAATACTCATGTTTAGTATAACTGAAATGAATTTGTAATTTTATGGATATTTTTCACTCTCTGTTTATTTGTTTATTTGTTTAATTGTGTCGTTTTTGTTTCTTTCCCTGTTTTTGTTTTTCTTTCTCATTTTCTTTCTTTTTTTATTAGTTAATCTGTTTTAGTGATTTTTGTATTGAGGGGGAGGATTTTATATAAGCCCTTTGGGCTTCTTTTCCTCTCCTGCACAAATGTTTGCCTTTGTATTATGAATTATAATTCTGTTTTATCATTGTGCATATGAATGAAATAAAAAATAAATAAAAAATGAATAACTTCCCACCTTTTCAGTCTTTTTTGACCTTTTTAATCTCTTTCTGCCCCCTTACTCTGCAAATTTTCGGTCTTTTTTCACCTTTTTAAGCTCTATCAGACCTCTTAGCCTTTTCAGATATTCATCTTTCGGCCTTTTCAACTCCTTCAAACACTCCGCTTCATGTTCACCTATGAAAATCTTCAACTTTTTCAAGTCTTTCAGCCCTTTTCAACTTTTCTGTCTCTTCATCTTTTTAAAATGTTCATCTTTCTGCCTTTTCAGCTTCTTTATACATTCAGCTTCATGTTCAGCTACGGAAAGTGTTCAGCTATCAACGTGTTCAACTTTTTAAGCTCTTACGGCCTTGACCTTTTCAACTTTTCTGCTTTTCGACTTTTTCAGCTTTTCGGAAGTACATTGAGCAGATTTCGCTTCAGACTTCAGCATTCACACTGTATTTTCATAGGAAATGCAAATTAGTGTGAATGCTGACACAGCATTCACACTATAGCCTATGTGCACAAGCGTATTGTCGTACTTCCGGTTTGGCGGGTAGTCGGCTTATCAGTTTCCGGTCGGTTTGTTTACATGGTAGCAGCGGAGGGGCTCCCAAATGAGTGGTACTGGTGAGCGAAAAAAGTACGATGTATGTGGTACATTTAAACTGATGAAAACTGTTGCCGGCTCAAAGCAACACTGCTGTGTGCCAAGATGCTCGGCTTCAAGCCGATACAACAGTGTTTTAAGTTTTCATCGGTTTCCTCAAGATGCTAGCCTACGTGCTAAGTGGCTACACATTATACGGAGGGTGCAGTTCACAGTCACCCAGCACACCAAGGTATGCAGCCGTCACTTTGAGGAAAGTTTAATTAGGACGACTGCTAAGGGTAAGTGTGTTTTATCACGCGATGCAGTCCCATCTTTGTTTGACTGGAACGACTACTCTGTGAAGAGACGGACCGGAGTTTGGGAACGTCGACCTAAACCCTCAACTTCGGAGCCTGAGCCGGAGGACATCGAGGACGTCCCAGATGAAGCTGTCCCAGATGAGGAGGCAGTTCCTATGGAGAACGAAGCCCGACCCACCGTTTGTGTGGACAAGGAAGAGTACGAGAGGATGAAGTCTGAAATTGAGGCATTGAGAGAGCAACTGCAAACTCTCCATCTGAAAAACTCTTTTGGACTTCAGCGGTTTGCCTCGTCACCTGAGGACATTAGATTTTACACCAGGTAAGATGTAATGTACAATCCCACTAACGTTACCTTTCTGTTTCAGTGTTGGACAGTAACTATGTAAATTAAATACCCTGCAGTACCTCAACTTAATTTTATTGAGGTGGCAAATTTCATATAATAGTTTGCTTTGGCCCATCAATTAGGCATCAGTTGTGCATCCTAGCCTGTCATTACAGTAGCCACTTTTATTGACCCGCTTTGCACAATATTAATGTTATCCAGCCTCAATACATCAAAAAACATTTTGAGGGCCTATTTACCTAGAAGAATAGAAAACAATGAGCACATTAAATGAGAGGCTATGTCTGGGCCGTGTAATTTCAACAGCAGTGACTATAAAGTGTAAACTTTCACTGATGTACAGGATTTGTGTACTTTGTCTTCCATTGTCTGTCTCCATTTGTTACTATAATGTTCCCTGTGTTTTCTTTCTCTGAATGATGATACTATATTGCAGATTCCCATCTTACAAGCACCTGATGGCATTTTGGAGCCTGATTGAGAGTGCAACCTCCAAAATGATCAGGGTGACCAGCAGAGCCAAGAGAGCGTCTGTCACCAGCACAGTCACTGAAAGCCCAGTCACCAGACCAACTGTAAGTGTGGATGTCTAAAATGTTCTTCAGAATGAATAAAGTATCTACAGTACTGTGCAAATCATCATCCAAACAGAAAATACATATATGCACAAAATCTAACATTAATTATGAAATATTGTTATTAATTAAGGTTCCATTTAGGTTTAAGAGAGCCAGGTTCCTGCTATGACTCAAATGTATTTTTTTTAATATAATGTTTTATATGGTTTTATTGTTTATCTAATTTAATCAAAAAAAAAATTTTGTTTACTTTTGCAAAAGTAGTAAAATATATATATTTTTAAAACAATCAATTGTCTGTATGTCTCTGGAACCACTGGTGTACTTTATCTATTTCTCCCCAACCCTTAGAAACTGCTGGCGATAGATGAGCTCTTCCTGTTCCTTACGTACCTGTCCACTGGCTGCACACAGAGGGAACTGGCTCATCACTTTAAAATACACAGAGCAACAGTAAGCCGCATCATTGTCACCTGGGCCAACTTTCTTTACAGCCTGCTGGGCTCTGTCTGTTTTTGGATGTCTCCTGCAGCTGTTAAAGCAAATCTTCCACCTGAGTTCAGTGCATACAGTGACACCCAAGTCATCCTTGACTGCACAGAACTATGGTGTCAGACACCATCTTCCCTGGTCCTACAAAGTGAAGTGTTCTCACATTACAAGTCACACTGCACTTTCAAGGCAATGGTTGGCATGTCCCCTCACGGAGCTCTCACCTTTATCTCACCCCTCTTTGAGGGTTCCATGATTTACAAGGAAGTGTTCCGTCAGTCTGGAATAAAAAACCTCCTTACCCACAACACAGCCATCATGGTGGACAAAGGCTTCTTGGTGGGCGACCTGGCCCCTGGAAATGTCTACCATCCAGCCTTTGTCATCCAGAGGGCCCAAATGGCAGAGGCAGATGTGCTGGAGACTCAGTCAATTGCTCGCTTGAGGGTACATGTAGAGAGGCTAATCAGAAGAGTGAAGGAGAATAAACTGTTTGAAACCACAATCCCGCTTGCCATATCGGGGAGTATTAACCACATTTTTACAGTTGCCTGTCTACTCTCCAATTTCCAAAATGGCCCTCTGGTCAAGACCTGGGCAAAGGATGTTTGAAATGTTGCACAAAAAAAAATGTCCACACATTGAGGAAGGCTTTGGTTCAAACTGGTCTGTGTGCTGTGTACCAGTGCCAGTGAGGTATTAAAAGAAATTTTGAGAGAAGGACACTGACTGTTGCTGGCCTTTTTTCTCTTTTTTTGTGGTTGTTCTGTGGCTGAGCACTCTAGACTTTTTTCTTTGAGAGTGCGTGTAGTTCTTTTTTCATTGCTTGGATTGTTAACCTTGTGTGATTGTTTGTAAAAGGAAAATGTTATTATACTAGGTAAAAACATGTTGTAGTTTGTACCAAAATGGCCACCTCAGGCAAGAAGCTTGTGACCTCATATTTCTCTTCTGTCGGCTTCTCAATCTGTGTGGGTAAATTTACCCATTTTATGTGTTGTCTGTCTAAGCCAAAGTTTTTAAAAAATGAAATAAATCATAATAAATCAGCCATGTTTACATGTTTACGTTCATTGTTTATTAAGTTTGAGTGATTATTTCAAACATGTAACCACAGTGAAAACAAAGACAATAACAGGTAAGAATAAGTAAATAACTAAATTATTAAACAGATGAACAATAAACAACGTAAATAACAGACAACTATGGAGGACTAAACCAGACATAAGTATAAATAAATAAATAAATAAATAAATAAATGTGGAAATAAATGAATAAATGCTGAAATAAATGCATTAATAAATGTATAAATAAATACAGAAATAAATGCAGAAATACATAACTAATAACAAAAAAGACAGACAGATTGAGTTTGGATTCCCGACAGTTGATTAGTTAGATGCATTTTCGCATATAAACAGAGAAATAAAATCGGTCAACTTTGTCTCTGATGACCTTGAACACTTCTACGTCTCTGTATATTCTTTCAACCAATGTGTCTTCCTCAGCTGACACCACGAAATCACACCATGTTATTCCACTTACCAGCAGCTGTCCCTGAACTTGGTAGTAGTATGCATGTGATCTCTTCAGCTCCATTTTGCCCAAGTTAATTTTGACATAGGGACAGTCAACATAGTTTTTAACATTAGGACACTTGATTTCAAGAAGACCAAAAGGAGTGGGTTCTCTTGGGTCAAATACTAGTCCATCCGGGGATGCTCCCAGCCAAGGCGTGTCTGGGTGGATTATAAATCCACACGGGTAGTGGTTGACCCTCTATATTTGTGTGTACTCCCATATGGCATCAGCCTCCAACTCCAGTCCTCTTCTCATGGCCTTTGTCTGATGTGTTCCCTTCAGGATCCTATCAGCCAGACTATCCTCACATTTGTTGCTAACAAAGCAAATTTCCCTGAAACGTGAGGCAGTGAGTCTTGGCCTCCGCAACTGGTGCCATTCCTCACAGGAGCTTTGGCTTCTTGTAGCGCTTTCTAGTTTATTTGCCATATCCCATGTTACCTGTAAGCTCTCTAACTGCCTACGCTCGCCTCAGTGGTTTCAGACATATGGACTGAGGGCTCCAAGTGGTAACCTTCCAAGGGTAGGGATGGACGAGGTGGGGCAACATCAAAGGACATATCTCTTTGTGCTGCTGCTGGCTGTTGGTAGGCAATAGGGCTTCCGGCTTGCACCATCCCAAGGGCAGAGTTGACCAATGGAACCTCACAGCTGATGTCCATGCTACAGACCATTGGTGACTCAGCTTTGGAGAAGTCGGCGTATGCCTCAGTCACCTGGGGATGGAGTAGTATATAGTTTAGCAATACAACTTAACATCAACTAAGTACAATGTTAGTTCTATGCACACAGCAACTGGCACATTTTGTACATCACTGAAAATTGTTAGGGTGGTTAAATAAGGAGGGTAAATTATTTCTACACATCAGCCTATACATATGACTTTATCCTTACTTCCCCTACTCACCCGAAGGACAGAAAGGTAAGGCAGATCCCCGCTGAGGCCTTTGTAGACTGTGCTCCTGTGAAGTGAAGTGAAGTGAAGTGTAAAACATGCTTAACTGGAAATGCTTGATAGCTGGTACACTTGAAATCAAAATACCCATGCACAGAGGCAGACGAAGTACGCAGCTTCCTTCCTTCAGTCAAAGTACAGATACTGCTATGTGTTAAATTTTACTCCAATACAAGTGAAAGTTCTAAAGTCAAAATTTTTACTTAAGTAAAAGTACTGAAGTATTTGTTTTTGAAAATAGTATTAAAAGTACATTTTCTAAATATAGATTATTATTGCCACAATATCTTCACCTACAGAAACCTACTGGATGGAGTTTTTGTACAATCTTTACTGTAAAAACCTTGAAGAATGGAGCAAAAATGAAACAAGGCAAGTCATTTTCATATTTTTAAGCATGACTTTTATTTAAAACTCCTAACCAGCTCGCGACAAAACCAGAAACTGAAAAATGTAAAAAAATAAAAAATAAAAAAAAGTACAGTAATCAAGTAAATGTACTTCACTACTGTCTGACTCTGCCCATGTTTTGCTATGATATTGAGCTTTTACCTTATGCCCTCTGTTGTTGCTCTAGGACTGCTCTTCGGTTTAGCAGACAGCACTGCCATTTTATCTACTGGGCCTGGTTTTATACCCTGTAGTGTATGCCGGACATAGTTTATGCACATTACCAGTTAAATAACATAACAACTACAAAACAGTTATTAGTTATAGGTTTTTTGTTGACTTACCAAAGTTCTAGGTTTGTGCCATTGCTGTTCTCCCTCAGTACAGCTTAGCACAGGGGGGACTACAGGCACCTTCAACTGTGAGAAGTGGGCCGACTGGAACAAGAGGGCAACACAGTGGTTGCACAACGCAGCTCCAGCAATGCAAGTACATGTGTGGTGAATCAGCTGAACAGGCTTGCTGTCTTTGAGCACCACCTGCAAAGTCAGAATGTCAGAGTAAGTCATCATTTATCGTAGCTTGGTAAGTTATTCTTTTAAGATACTCATTGCTTACAGATTCTTTTAAGATACAGTCTTGTGCTATAAGTAATTTCTTTAGCCTATACTATTTTAGGATTCAACATATGATTTTCCTTTCACTGACCCTGATTTGTACTGTCCCCGCTTCCACATATTTACTAGCTTTGAGAGAGTGATTTGAGGCAGAGTAAAACATCAAAGGTGAACAGTAATGACTTGATGGTGAAGGTGGCCAAACAGTTCACACAGTATGCAGTCTTACTTGCCTGAGACCAGAAGACTGTTCCTGATATCTTCCCTCTGTCTAACATTTTGAAATTAGTTAAAAATATAATATTCTGAGCTATGTGTTTGGATTAATGTGCTGAATATTATGCCATATGGTTTTCTCTTGTATTTCAGTAGTACCTTTCACAGACTGCAGCTTAATTGAAGGAGCAAATTAAACGAGTAAGAAAAACTTCACCCAGAGGGGACCAGCTAGGTAAACTTACCTTTCTAACCTGCTTACTCCAATGTTAGTCACTATTTTCAAGTCACCATTCACTAAACTTTAACCTAGCTGATCCCCAGGAATATCAGGAACACTGGGCTCATAACGTAGCTCGTAAATTATAGCAGGCAACATAATAAATAATGCAAGCAAAAACCCAGGGGGGACAAGCAAGGTATAGTAAACATATCATACTGTAACTTACGTTTGCTAATCCCCACGAACATCAAGAACGCTGGGTTATTTGGCTGATAAGCCATCTTATCTTATTCATTCGTTAGCATCACCATACACTCAAGCTGTGAGGCTTCTCTTTTTTCGTCAGCGACCTGTAGCACAATGCCCTGACGACTACCTCTCCTGATTCCTGATCCTTCATGGAAACTGATACAAGTAGATCAACATGTAATATGTAATAGTTGATTATGAAAACATTTGTATTGATAACAAGTAAGTTATTTGTTGTAAACAAAAACACTAGCTGGTACTCGGTGCAGCTAGCCTGCTAGCAGCTATCAGATACTTACCCTCGTATTTGTGAATGTACGATGATATATACATTTTAAAACCCTTGTCCCTTTTGCTTCTTGGGGTTCGGGACAGGGCGCCGACGATCCTATGGACGTCGCTGACGCCTATTGTCGGTAATTCTGTGAGACACCGGGAAAAGGACAACCCGCTCGCCATTTCTGTTGTTACCAGCTATCACCGGAAGCTGACAAGCCGACTACCCGCTCAACCGGAAGTTCGACACTACACCTGTGCAAGTAGCCTATTGTTCTTCTGGAGTTTATTAGTGGGCTGTGCTCGCCAGCCCACTATGGACACCTCTATGGCAGAGCTATAGGTACACCTCTATAGGTACACCTCTATGACACCTCTATGGCAGAGCTATAGGTGTCCATAGTGAGGTGTCCACTATTGATATTCACCGCGCCTCTTCTTATTCCCCCTCCTAGGTTTTTCTGTCGCTAACTTGTCCCGCACCGTTGAGCGCACACAAACAAAAAATATATCAAAACGTGCGGCTCGATCTGACAGGGTGTGCTATTATTCAGCTTTCTGAAATATTAATTTTTCGCATCGTAAGACGCGAAAAACTTTGAAGAATTTCCCATAAGGAATGAATGGGACGAGGTCAAAAAAGTCGCAAATGTGCAACGTTTTTCAAACATCTCCTGCTCTGGCATATGTTCACCTAGAAACACCATTCAAACTTTAAAATGTAGGCACAAGTCTTGTCTATTTGAGTTGTATTTGAACTTTTTTTCTACGATGTATAGTTTTTGAACCCTGACCACTTAACCACGGTGAGTGATTTGGGAAAAATTCAGGGTTTTCAATGGGTGTGTATGGCGGAATGTTCGTGCAGGAGAGTGAGAGAGCCAACTGACAGAGGGGCAGAGACTCACAAATTTGCTCTGCTATTTTCTGTTTACATCATGCTCCCAGCCACAAATGTCACTCAAAAACAGTGATATTTTCCAGAGTTGTAGCCACACTTGTCTTCTTTCTCTCGATTTGTCTACTTTATCGGTAGGATTTACGCTTTTTGAATTAACTGTCCCTAACCGACAAGAGTAGCTCTCAACAGTCCTATTCACTCCAATGTAAATCGGGAGGAGGATTTTCAAAACTGCACCTGTTTTAAACTCGCTCTTATTTCCACATTTCTGAAACTAGGACCACGAAACTTCATGAGTGTCTTCTTTAAGGCCTTTTTGGCTCGATCGTGAAAAAAAATTGCGGATATCATGTATGATTTTGACTAAATAGCACTAGTTTGACGTCCTAGATTTGAGGCAGAAATCAGTCTCAAATCAGTCTGGGACGGCCGTTGCTACGGGCCCTCACCAACCGTCACCTAGCAACCGAGATCAGCCGGGCCCACAGAGAGAGTGACAGACAGACAGACACACATGCACACACACACACACACACACACACACACATGCACACAAACACACGCAGACAGACATACAGAGAACATTCATGTTTTTGCGACGTAAGTCGCGAAAATCCTCATAAACTTTCCCATAAGGAATGAATGGGACGAGGTCAAAAAATCGCAGACACATAGACACAGAGAGACAGAGAGACACATACACACACACACTCACATGCACACAAACACACACACACAAAGTGAATGAGACCAGGTTAAAGGATCGAAAGGAAGAGTTCAAACATCGACATCTCTGGCACACTTTGACCGAGACACACCATTCGAACTTTAAAATGTAGATAAAAGTCCAAATTATTAACGTGGGATTCAAATTTTGCTTTAGCTTTCGTAGTTTTTGTCTGTCACGGGGCAAAGCGCACAGCCCACTCTCGCGATTCCCCGGCGGGGAATTGTCTAGTTATTTTTCATCCTCCTTCCTTTTTTCTGTCGCTAACTTGTCCCACGCCGTTGGTCGCACACAAACAAATTATATATCAAAACGTGCGGCTCGTTCTGACTCGGTATGCTATTATTTAGTTTTCCCGAATATTAATTTTTCGCGACAAACATCTCCTGCTCTGGCATACGTTCACCTAGAAACACCATTCAAACTTTAAAATGTAGGCACAAGTCTTGTCTATTTGAGTTGTATTTGAACTTTTTTCCTACGATGTATAGTTTTTGAACTCTGACCCCTTAATGATGGTGAGTGATTTTGGAAAAATTCAGGGTTTTCAATGAGTGTGTATGGCGGAATGTTCGTGCAGCAGAGTGGCAGGAGCCAACTGACACAGTGGCAGAAACTAAAAAATTATCTCAGAAATTTTCTCTTTCCGTGATGATCCCGGCCACAAATGTCACTCAAAAACAGTGATATTTTCCTATATATTTCTTCTTTCTCCCAATGTGTCTACTTTATCGGTAGGATTTACAGTTTTTGAAATATTGGCCTCCAACCGACAAGAGTAGCTCTCAACAGTCCCATTCACTCCATTGTAAATCGGGAGGAGGATTTTCAAAACTGCACCTTTTTTAAACTCGCTCTTATTTCCACATTTCTGAAACTAGGACCACGAAACTTCATGAGTGTCTTCTTTAAGGCCTTTTTGGTTCGATCGTGAAAAAAAATTGCCGACATCATGTATGATTTTGACTAAATAGCACTAGTTTGACGTCCTAGATTTGAGGCAGAAATCGCTCTCAAATCAGCCTGGCACGGCCGTTGCTACGGGCCCTCACCAACCGTCACCTAGCAACCGAGATCAGCTGGGCCAACAGAGAGAGTGACACACAGGCAGACACACAGACAGACACACATGCACACACACACACACTCACATGCAGACACACACACAAGACAGACAGACAGAGAATATTCATGTTTTCGCGACGTAAGTCGCGAAAACCTTCATTAACTTTCCCATGAGGAATGAATGGGATGAGGTCAAAGAAGTTGCAGACACACAAGAACACACACACACACACACACACACACACACACACACACACACAGACGGACACACACAGATTATTAATCAGTTTTCTAGAACATTCATGTTTTCGCGACATACGTTGTGAAAACCTGCGTAAACTTTCCCATAAGGAATGAATGGAACGAGTTCAAAAAATTGCAGACACATAGACACAGAGAGACACACAAACACACACACAAAGTGAATGAGACCAGGTGAAAAGATCGAAAGGAAGAGTTCAAACATCGACATCTCTGGCATACTTTGACCGAGACACACCATTCAAACTTTAAAATGTAGATAAAAGTCCAAATTATCAACGTGGGATTCAACTTTTGCTTTAGGTTTTTTAGCTTTTGTTCGTCACGGGGCAAAGCGCACAGCCCACTCTCGCGATTCCCCGGCGGGGAATTGTCTAGTTAGAAGTATTATTGTCATGATTAGTAGTACCAGTGGTAGTTGGTTGTGGTTGCAGATGTAGTCATAGCCTGTGTTGAGGGACAGGCGAGAAAAAATGCACACTTGAAAGAAAATAAGTCAGTATCAACGATTGATTTATTTGAATGTCCCTGGAGAATATTTTGATCAAAATAGTATGACCAGTTTGATCAACAACCATAAACAACAGCACTACAGCAAGTGGTGCACAAGAGGTAAAAAGGGTATCCTCAGACAGAGATGCTAACTTTTCTACATAGACCTGGAATATTTTTGAATACCATTATCAGAAACATTGATGCTGAATGTCAAACAGTGTACCCCTCAGTAAAATGTCCAAATGGCTTTCAGGTTTCCACACAGACAGCTGTCAGCAGCATTTCTACAACCACGTTCAAATCAAGAACAGCAAAGTGAGACTGAAAACAGTCAGACTGGAGGACATCAGAACCAGCAAACACACACACACATGCACACTTAGAGAGACAGACAGGAAGACAAGCAGAGACAGACAGAGAGAGATTATCAGTTTGTCCCTTTTGAAAATTAGATAACATAAGAGCACAAAATATTATGAGTTACGCACGTTTAAAATATGTGTGTACCAAATAATATCTGTAAACAACAAATATTTTCTTTTCTTGTGGCAAACAATATCATTTGGTTTTATTTATTTATTTTTAATCATTTTGTTTATGTTTTTGTTGTATGACATTTTAACAGTTTTGAAGCAATTGTGTCCTCCCATGTCATTAATTTACTCTTTTAAATTGATAAAAATAGGTGAAAATTAATAAACTCACCAATCAGTGAGAGAAGTGAGAGCGACAGGATGAGGCAATCTTTCTGATGTTGGGCTTGTATTCTGTTGTCACAATCCTGAGGCACTGTCCATGATGTGTATTGGATAGTCTGTTTCTATCCTGACTCTTGATAGTGTCCATCTGAAGAGCTGCCTCATCAATAGAAGGCAACAGTGTTTTGGCCTCTGCAGTCAACTGGCCATCAGCCGGAACAGAGAACGGCTGTCTCAGGAAGAGGAGGATGTCACATGAGAGTTTAGGGGAGCTTTCAAATCGTTCCTTGAAGTTTTCTGCCAGACTCGACACAAAATCCTTCATCACTGGATGTTCCTGCATGTCGTACTTTTCACAATGCTCACGCAGACGTGGAAAGTGCAACTTTCTTCCGTGAATGTCTCTCTCCAGAAGGTTCAGCTTTGACTGGAAAGCTTCAACTGCCTCGTACATGTCAGCAACAGTGTGATTTTTGCCCTGTAGTCGCAGATTTAGGTGATTTAGATGAGACATGATGTCACACAAAAAAAATACATCTGCCATCACCTTCTTGTCACTTAAAAAGCTCAGAAATTCTTGGGCTTTTTTGCTCTGCAGATTGGACAAAAATGATACCAGCTCATCATGCAGGTCACACACCCTCTCCAACACACGGCCTTTGCTAAGCCAGCGAACATCGTTATGCAGCAGAAGATCCTTGTGTTCAGCTGACATTTCCTCCAGCAGTGGTCTGAAAAGACGATGTTGTAGACTGGAGCTCTCACGAACAAAGTTAACAAGTCTCGTCACTGTGTTCATCACCTTGCATTTCTCCACTCAGTTTAGCGCACAACGCTGTTTTGTGAATGATGCAGTGAAATGTCAGCAGTGCGGGGTTAACGGCGGAAAGCCTGCTCACCAAGCCCTTGCGGTGTCCCACCATCGATGGAGCCCCGTCCGTCACCACAGACACGATTTTGCTCAAATCCAAGCCATTCTTCTCGAAGAACTGTGTCAACTCGTTAAAGACGATTTCTCCGGTTGTGCGCCCCGGTAGTGTAAGCAAACAAAGCAGCTCTTCCCGAAATGTCGTCCCATCAAAAAATCTTACAAAAACAGCCAGCTGCTCCATATCGGTTCGGTCACAGGACGAGTCTATGGCGAGTGATATGGCTTTAGCTTTCTTCAGATCGGTGAGTAGACAGGAAAAACACTCCTCCGCTAAAACTTCCACTGTTATGGTTGCCGTGTTGGCCGACAGTGGCACCTGCTTTAACAGCTCGATCACGGCTTTCTTCCTTTTCTCATCATGACTTAAAACTTCAGTCGCCATTTCTACTGCACACTTTTTAATCAACTCGGCATCAGCAAAGGGCTTCTTAGCTTTCGTCAGGGTCCATGAAACTTGCAGTGATGCCGCATAGCGCTCTCTTGTGCCGATGTTGACTTATTCATAGTAGAAACGGACTGCTTGTATGACGTTAGCATGTTTGCTATTTTGCGTTTACGCTGATTTTGTTGGGTAGTTGGTATTGAAGCTGGCAGCATGCACAGTGTTGAAGTGCCGCTTTAGATTCTCAGCTTTGCTGACAGCAACAGTTTGCATGCATATTAAGCATGTCGGTTTTGCTTTGGCATGGTCCAGTAAAATAAAACAAAACTCCTCTGTCCAGTCAGATTTGAACTGACGGTTCTCCTGGTCAACCTTGCGCTTCTTCACAGAGGCCATGTTGTTCTCGGTTCATTATTTATAGTGACTTACTGGTAATATTTCGCTGTGCCAAGGCGGTCGGCTAGCTGGTGACTGACAGAGTCGAGGATGAAGCGCGGCAGGTCTTCCGTGTACATGCGCAAAAGGGCAATACGGGTCAAGTGTACGGTGTGGGATGAGGTCAAAATAGAACCAAACACAATTCATTTCACCTTATGGCTCTTTATTACATAATGTCACTGGGTCCGCATGGGCCGGACACTTTGCTCTCTTTGCTAGGCCAGATCCGGCCCGCGGGCCGCTAATTGGGGATGGCTGCCCTAGTGGATGTTATGCCTATGACACCTTAATACTGACATGGCCAAAATGACGTCGGTTATCGTCGTAAATTTCGGTATTGGTAAATTTTCGGTTTATCACCCAGGCCTACTGGATTGTTACGCAAAAGTTGACACTTATCTTTCCAGTCCAACTGTTCAGCTCTCTCTGTTCTACCTGCCTGCCTCAAAATACTATTGAGGAGATTTTGCCACCGCATATCGGCTGAAGAAAACGAACAAAACCAGGTCGGGACACCCAGCTGATGAACATAGCCCAAAAAAATCACGCTGGGCACCCTGCCAAAAAGATGGGGTACCTCTTATAGGTTTAAGAAAACGAAACCTGTCATCAAACTGCAACAACTTTTTCAAAGATTCTTCATCATTCACCACATTTTTGCTAACTGTTTGAGATTTAGCACCTCCTTTACCCTTCCGCAATGCTATTGATACATTTGACACAACCTGTTGTACCTCTGATAAGTACTGTGCAAAAAAGATAAATTAAGATAATGTGTAAAATAACGCAACAACATCAAACGATGCTGTATACCATCATGAAACGTACCATGTCCACTAGGGAACAACACCGGGAAGCATTTGGCTTCATTTGTCGGATCAGACAACAGCCTGACAGGAGAGTTCCCTTCTACTGGAGCTAAATTCAATATATCATCAAAATATTTATCCAGGGTTTCCTGGCCAATATCTACAGGCATAAGACAAGTGTCCTGGAACATGCAGTGTTGTTGTCTATCACGCAGAAGCTCATCTTCCCCAGCATCTGCAGATGCTTCCCAACTTTCTGCATAATTCTCAGTCTCCTCTTCTGCAACATCATTGTCTTGCTCTGGACAGAAATCATTAAGCCAGCTTTCATTAAATTCTATATCCTTATAGTACTCATTGTTATCTTTTAAATATTTTACAGCCTCTCGAACGTGCATAGTGTCCACAAACTGGTAATCATAATGCCCTTTATAAGTGAGCTTACGCTTCAGTTTAACCCGTAGCAATGACCCCTCCATGTTTGAACGTGCTAACACATTAGTTGTCTGTGAAATGTTGGCTGGAACACGTCACTGGTCCATGCACTCCATTTTGACCTCCTTTAGGTAATGCCAACATTTTCATAAAAGGTATGTGTGGAGCAATCAGATGTTCCTTTATCCTGTTCAAACACGCCAACTGTGGTGGAATGGGATCAACACGCAAGTTATTCGCTGAGTACTCTGGTGGTTGTACACCGTTACGTAGACAATTATGACATTTATGACAAATCCGCAATGTACCTCTAGCCGAATGCAACCACTGACATGGCACAGCACAATCATGACTACATTTATGCAAGTACTGTTCACTTATGCATGCATTTGCTAATGCAGCTGAGGCATAGTCACTTTTTCGACACTGCAATGCCTGGTGTTTAAACAACAGTCTGTGACACACACAACACACAAAATCAGGACCATCTTTTACCTTATTCCTAAAGTTGGTCATAACTACGTCTAATGGCGTCAGTTTCTTTTTCATGTTTAGCCACTTTGATCTGTTAATATGTGAAACATGAAGTTGACAGGCAGCGCTTACATGATACTTTGCTTTAGACCTGGCTTTTACCTTTTGTCTGTACAAAGCATTTTCTCTATATTTTCTTCTAGTCATTGTCTTGAGTTTCTGTCTGTACGACACATTTGACTTGTATTTCAAAATACTCTTAGCCTTAACTTTTTGTCTGTGTGACACACTAAGCTTATATTTCAAAATACTATTAGTCTTAACCTTCTGTCTGTGTGACACACTTAGCTTGTATTTCAAAATACTATTAGCCTTAACCTTCTGTCTGTGTGACACACTTAGCTTGTATTTCAAAATACTATTAGCTTTAGCTTTCTGTCTGTACGACAAATTTTCTCTGTACATCCAAAAACTTTTCGCGTTAAGTTTCTGTCTGTGCGACAAAACATTCCTGTATTTCAAAATACTATTAGTCTTTACTTTCTGTTTATACAACACATCTTCACTATATTTTTTCTTTTACTTTTTGTTAGTTTAGTCCCAAGTATCACATCTGCAAGATATTTCATAATAAACGATTGCTTTTTCTTCTCTTTAAACACATCATCTTGATATTGCATCCTACTTTTTAAACACTTTTTCTTAGTGAAGTACTTTTTAGCAGGACTAGTTTCGCTTGCCAGTGTGAAAGCACTTGTGCGTTTACACTCTGCACTTCCCAATGAAGAAGTCTATGCAGTCCTATGCCTGATATTGTAAGCTGTTGCAGTTGCACCATCAGCTTTGCAGAGACCATAACAACTGTCTAGTTGAGGCTTACGAGCACAAACAACAGTTTTATAATGGTTAGCATTAACATTATCCAAAAAGATCCCTTGTTGTGGGATATTGCCATGTTTACAGCTAAATTGTAACCATCAACTGTCACAATAAGTGAAGATGTGCACTCCTAAATAATCTACAGCTGCCTGAATTTCCACTTCTGTTGCCCAATAGTGAACATACTTCATGTTAGTTGTCTCTATATAGTGTGCCATTACGGTGGCCGGGAGGTGCAAAGCAAAATTACAAAATGTGAAACACTTTTACGAAGCGTGAGACAAATTTACATTTTGGAAAACATTTTTACATTTTGGAAAACATTTTTACATTTCATAAAACAAATTTACATTTCAGAAAACAAATTTATATTTCAGAAAACAAATTTACATTACAGAAAACAAATTTACATTTCAGAAAACAAATTTACATTACAGTAAACAAATTTACAAGTGCTGAAACACTTTTACAAGTCCCAAAACAAATTTACAAATAACATCAACCGGAAAGGGAATGTACCAACTCCAGGGTTGAACCGGAAGTGATAACCGGCAGCAGCCAATTCGAGTTGTTGTTGTTGTTGATGGAGTTCATGGTGAGTTCAACATGGACAGCCATCGAGTGAGGTTTTGCCCATTTTGTGGACAACATATGAGCCGTTTAACGCAGTTTGTTCTTCGTGTGGTCGGTCTTAAGAGTTTTTAAGGGGCATGGACCAGATCGACGGACCAGATATGCTGCAGCAGTGCATAAAATATTTTAATGAGGGACACTCGTAAGCTGTAATCGTGGACATGATGTCATGTTTACATGGTGTTCACATCAGATGGGTGTTTTGCGAAGGGGGCTCAACATAGCCAGGCTTTGTGCTCATGATGCAGCTCAACAAAGCCCCAAGTCCCCAAACAGAGTTAAACGGTTCTGCGACGGTGGTTATCAACTTAATTTGTTAAGTCCGGCTCTCTGCTTTGTGCTCTGCGCGCGTTCACATAAAAGCGGGCGTTTGACGTCATATTATTCTAATTCCGTGCGAAAATGGATCGATCCCGGGCCACATATTTTATTGAAGATGACCAGATTGTTATTATGCAAAGCTATGAAGAATTCAAAGAAACCATCACGGCAAAAAGTAACACTGTCGCCGCCAATAGAGCGAGGGAGGGCTGCTGGCAGGAAACTGCTCAAGTTAACAATGATTAATATTATGATCAATATTATATTAAGCCCTTAGTGTTTTAATTTCTGAAAGCTCAGCATTGTGCAACTTTTACATATTAACCCTCATCCATTTAAGAAATAAATAAACTGAAGCAACAACTATCTTTTTTCATTTTTGAATGATGTCTATATTGTTTTCACATTTTACTGATCTCAGTTATAGAATGCCGTGTGTGCTTTATTGAAAGCGAGGCTGAGTGTGCGCAGGCTATAAATGTTCAGTGTTTTTTTGTTTTTTTTTGTATAACTGTGTCGGGATGAACAAGCAAATGTAGCTACTGTCCCTGTACAATAACAATAAAGACCTTTTCGACAGTGAAAATAGCTCAAGCCTGTAAGATTTGTGTTTGGGCTACACTGCCCTACAGCGGGTGAAACATTGATAAGTTCATCAGTTTTTTCATGGCCACATCAAAGAAATAATTAACTTTACTCATTATCTGTGACAAATAAATACTAGGTTGGCCTAATTAATATTTCATATTGCATGTTATTAAGATGTGGAAGCAGCAGTCGGACATGGCAGCAGGTGTGTGGATAATATACTGTATCCCACTTTATTTTAATATCACTATCTTAACATTGCAGATTCTCTGTAAGAGCAAGAACCACTTTGCGGATGGCGCAACACGCAGTGTCCTTGCTCAGATTTTCTGCATCACCAACTGAATGTAAGTAGTTTGCCCGACAGTGAGCGCACAGCTTCTTCAGTGGCATCCTGACACTCGGCTCAATAAGTGAGCAGATGTACCGTATTCCCTCAGCTGAAAATCTATATCGCTCATAGAGGATTTCATCAGGAAATGCCAGCGGATCAGCGCGATCTCGAAGAAGCCGCTCACGTCGTAGTTCTGCCTGAATTATTCTTGCTCCCAGGTCCACCGGGTTCTCAATGAATGATGACGCCATCTCCGAATGAGTTACACAGTGAACCAGCGGCGCTTTTAAGCTGAAACTCTGAACATAACCTGGGCGGGACCAGGTTCTGAGCTAAGCATAAGTTACCATGGTGATCTAGCCGAGTTAAAAGAGAGCCACCTTCGTAGTACAGGGAAGCCTGGCTTTAGACTCAACATACCTCGCTAACCCACTAAACTGGCTTCGCAAAACACCCATCTGATGTGAACACCGTGTAAACATGACATCATGTCCACGATTACAGCGTACGAGTGTCCCTCATTAAAATATTTTATGCACTGCTGCAGCATATCTGGTCCGTCGATCTGGTCCATGCCCCTTAAAAACTCTTAAGACCGACCACACGAAGAACAAACCGCGTTAAACGGCTCATATGTTGTCCACAAAACGGGCAAAACCTCACTCGATGGCTGTCCATGTTGAACTCACCATGAACTCCATCAACAACAACAACAACTCGAATTGGCCGCTGCCGGTTATCACTTCCGGTTCAACCCCGGAGTTAGTACATTCCCTTTCCGGTTGATGTTATTTGTAAATTTGTTTTGGGACTTGTAAAAGTGTTTCAGCACTTGTAAATTTGTCTCGGTGTTTGTAAATTTGTCTCGGTGTTTGTAAATTTGTTTTCTGAAATGTAAATTTGTTTTCTGTAATGTAAATTTGTTTTCTGAAATGTAAATTTGTTTTCTGAAATGTAAATTTGTTTTCTGAAATGTAAATTTGTTTTCTGTAATGTAAATTTGTTTTATGAAATGTAAATTTGTTTTATGAAATGTAAATTTGTTTTATGAAATGTAAATTTGTTTTCTGAAATGTAAATGTGTTTTCTGTAATGTAAATTTGTTTTCTGAAATGTAAATGTGTTTTCTGAAATGTAAATTTGTTTTCTGTAATGTAAATTTGTTTTATGAAATGTAAATTTGTTTTATGAAATGTAAATTTGTTTTATGAAATGTAAAAATGTTTTCCAAAATGTAAATTTGTCTCACGCTTTTTAAAAGTGTTTCACATTTTGTAATTTTGGTTTGCACCTCCCGGCCACCGTATGCCATTGATAAATAACTACTTCTCAAATTGTACCCTGCTGCATTACTTTCCAACTGCTTAACAACAGCGAGTCTAACTTTCCTGTGGTGCTTCTGTGTACCACTGACAGCTAATGACACAGCTCTAAAGAAACAGTTACCCATCAGCCACTATGTTCTCCTTCTTACATGGAGGTCCCAACAGGCCGACAGCTGGAATAACAGGTGCTTTGACATTGTCAAGCTCCACGTTCAACTGTTTACATAACGCGTCTGCTACTGCTTTACTAAGGGGACAAAACTGTAGCTCTCTGAAAGACACATCAGTGACAAACACATCATCTGACTCATCTGTGTCATCATCAATTCTCTGCCATGTTGCACATGGAGTATCTGGCCATGTCTTCTTGCGCTGCCCTTGCCCCAAACTGCTGGCAGTGGAAGAGCTGATGCGACTGCAGCCAGCTCTAGGTCAGGTGTTGCCTTCACCTGAAGTCAAACATTAGAAATTTCACACAAATGCAGTAATAGGGAAAACTGAACAAGAGAGGTACATATTTTAGAATGCTTGCAAGAACGAATAGTTAGCAACCAAAGTCCATCAACTGTGTATTAAATCATCCTTAAAATATCAGTACCTAATGCTAGTTTGTATGTCATTGTAATGATGCCATTACATTATCAAAATTAGCAAGCGCAATAATTACACACCTGATGGAAAGCCTTCCATTTTGGCTCAGCACAAGACCGTTTAGGAATCTCTGGCTGGGCGACCTATGAGACAATTACCATACCTAAGTTATTCACTGAGCACTCTGATGGCAGTACACCTTTACAAAGCTTATAATAATGCTTATAACTGGGGGGGACCAAGCTGTCAGCAAATGATTTCAACTCAATAAGTTATTTTTGTGTAATTTGGGTTTTAACTAGCAGTCAAGTAGTTACTTTTGTAATAGCCAATGGGCCAATGGGCCAATGGTTTGCACTAAAAAGCCATTGGAGAATTCCTATTTGAAATCCTGGATCCTGGTTATTTGTCTGGAATGCCAATCACCTACCAAAATGTCATGTCTTATGCAAAATATGTTTTATTTAAACATTTGTGTATGAACTAAGAAGTGTAAACAACAACATATTTACATAAATGAAAATAAGTATGTTTACTGTAAATGAAATTTACATTTTAAATGACAGAAGTAGTACTATTAGGAATTCCCTATAGTGCAGCCAAAAACATTTACTGTCTAGAAGCAGACTCAATGAAGGACCCAAAAACATCTCTCCTCCTTTCATTACCCTGAACATACTGCTGGGCAATTTCTTGTCTGTCCAGTCTGTCAAGCCTCTCTTGGTGAATATGGCACACAGCAATGCCATTGAGTCTTTTTTGAGTCATTGATCGCAACCATGTTTTCAATCTGCGTAACCCACTAAAACTGCGCTCTGCCTCAGCAGAGGATATGGGCACCACCATCAACAACCTCACAAGTGTCTCTACCTGATCAAACAGGCCACGGACTTCAGGGGCCATTTCGTTCAAAGCATGCACAACATCTGCAGTTGTGTTGACCTTGTACTTGTTTTTAAACATGGCCAGTTGGACTCTCAAGTCTTCCTCTTTCAGTTCAGGATATTTGCGAACTGCTGCCTCATTTGTAATGGGAGTCAGGAGTGAGTTTTCCAGTTCTTTCAATGTTTGAATGCCTGGTTGCATAAAACTCTCAGTAATTTGTGCATCTACTGTATCTAGGACACGGTAGAACTCTACTCTGTAAAAATCCACAGCTGATCCAGGCGTGTATACAGGAGCCTGCCCAGAATATCTGTTAGGGGGCCTACGTGTGCGGGGTGGAACAATGGGCTCCAGAGACAGATTGTCACACCTGTCCTCTGCCTCCTTAAAGACTGCCTCAAAGTGTTCTGAGTTTCTTTTGGATTTCAAGCTGTCTTGGACCAAGGAGACTGCAGAGAGCATGCCCTCCATTGTCTGAGTCTTTTTCTGGAGAGATGTGTTTAGAACCTCTAGTTCACTGATCACATCTAAAGCAAGCAGAAGTTCCAGTACAACATTACCCTGTTGCAGTGGAACACGTAAGCCTCTGCCCTGCTTGTAGACTCAGAATGACTTGCAGCCATCTCATCTAGAGCACTTAGTACCATCCCATTTTGGTTGAGAACACCACGGATAGCAGGTGAGCGTACAGTCCACCTTGTGAGACATAAAGGCCTGATGGACAGGGCTGGCCCTTCCCCTTTCGCTGCAACAATGGCTTTAAACTTCTTTTTCATCTTACCAGACTGCCCAAAAAATGTGCCACGGTCATGTATCCAGTCAAGTGCATTTCGCACAACATGAGGCTGAGCAAGCTTGTTGTGTAACTAAATTGACACAGTGTGCTCCTCAGTGTATATATGGTGCTAGTGGCTGTGCTCACTGAATAACAGCCTGTGCACCTGAGTACTTTCCAGCCATATTCGAAGTTCCATCATATGCCTGACCTCTGAGGCCTGATGTTGGCAAATTCAGCCTCAACAGAACATCCAAAATGATCCTGGCAAGGTTTCCATCTGTTGTAGAAGTTGCTTCATACAACCCTATGAAGTCTTCATGCACCAGCAAATCAGTGTCAACATAATGTAGGCACATCGCCTCCTGCTCAACACCAGAGACATCCCTTGTCCCATCCATAATAATGGAATACTGCAACACTGGTAAGGATCGGATCTCATCTGCAATTTTCCTGATAATTGATGAACTCATCAAATTTATCCGCTCATTTTGACAATCCCAAGTTGTATGCACCCCCCTCTTTGCAGATAGCCACCTACTGAATGACTCACCATCTTCAACTTTGTATTTCAGAAGCTGGTCAAGGTTACCTTGATGATGTTCATGCCCTCTAAAGGCCAATCCTGCCTCTCCAGAAACATCTCATCCCCTATTATTTTCAACAGGCTAGCTCTGTTTTCGGCCTGCTGTGTGCTGACTGCACTGCTCAACTGTGCAGTAACTGGCCTGTTTTCATATGCAGCAGTTGTAACAACCAGTTTGGACCCTCTGATTTCTCATGCTTGGAAACATTTTCAAGTGCTTTTTTCCAGTTTTTAAATCCATTATCGACAAAGGCTGGGTCTATACTCTCAGCTTGTGCTGGTTTCCCTGTCTTAAAGTATTTAGAGCAGTGAAAACACAGAACACCATCAGTACCTATGCTAACATGCAGCCAGAGATACTTCTCATACCATGCTTTTTGGAATGTCAGTGTCCAGTCCTTGAGCAGTTGCTTTTGCAAAACTTCCTCTCCCTCTGTGTCGCCTCCTGTCCCTCCTTGTTCTGTCCCTGCTTCTTCTGTCTGCACTCCTTCTGTCTCTCCTTCCTCATGCAGTCTCTTTCTACTGTGGCTGCCCCCTGACAGACCCTCTCTTGACTGACTAGGGCCTGCATCACTGTCCTCAGGAATTGCCTGCAGGCCAGGAAGATAATCCCCTCCCCTCTTCTTGTCTGCCTGCTTTGCGCCTGCCTTTTCCTCCCTCTTCATCTCCGTCTTCTTCACTCCTGGCCACATCCTCACATACACCCTGATCAAAACCATTGAAATGAAATTGTGAATTTGATATGAACACACCAGATACACACGTGCACCCGGGATTGAAATAAGCACCACCCATAACACAAACACACACACAAGGGTGCACTGGTAAAGGAATAGGCTCAAACACTTACAGCTGTGGCACTAGCGAACCTAAGTGAATATTGAAAAGTAATATCATGAAATAAATGCAAACAATATTTAATTGAAATAGGCTACTGTTGTTTAATGTCAACATTTTTCAACTTTCAGCTTTCAACTTCACTTACAGGATTTCTCTTGAAAAAGGTGTCAATCATCTCCTGCCTCTTTCTTTTCTGCATCTTAATTATACTGTGTGACAAAAACATAGTGGTAAGCTTGATGACATGGGTCTGACAGGACTGTGACTGCAAAATGTTGCTTACTTGCACCCTGAAAAGGGGAAATATAAATATAAAAAAACACCCACACAAAACTCTTTCTCTGGTGGTATTAAAATAATAATATACACTTTACTTTCATAGTTCTTCAACTGGTATGCAAACAATGGCATCATTTCTCACTTTTTTCTCCTCAACAGGTACAAGCAAACACAAGAAGAATCCACAAAAGTATTCAGCTAATCAACAAACAATACTCAAAATATCCAAATCAATTGCACTGCCAAAAATACACTGTTTAACAATGGCAATCCCCCCTCCTTGTCAATTCCCTGCCTTCTTCATCACAGTTACTTTATACATTACATGCCACATACATAACCGAATTTAGCTAACTGCTGAACAATATCCCAATTAGTAATTAGCATTAGTCTAAAAAGCGAAATTTAATACCCAAAATACTCTACATGTCAAAAAACAAACACATATCAAGCTTATTTAAAAACCTCGAAAGCATAAACACTAAACACAGTACCTGGAAAAGGGATATGTACATTACCATTTCTTCTTCTCCCGCGGTTTCACTAACAATAGGGCTCAGAGCTCCCCCTCCCCCCACTGCGTGTATTACAAATCAAATCACGCAATCTCTCAAAAAAGGACCAACAGTTGGGTGGATATTTGCCGATGACGGTGTCAACTATGAACCTAGCTAGTTCCCGCCTCCTCAGCACGAGCTGAACGATAAATCTAACACAGCAAGAGAGGCGGGACTTAAGGCAGAACAGCCAATCATCAGCCGGTCACACTCAAAGCCGGTGTCAGTTTGAAGCAGCAACGGGAAGGGGAGAGGAGGCAGCTGCAGCGTGCACAGACACAGAGCGGTCAGAGAAACTGAGCGACTGTAGTGAGCCGTTTGAGTGAAACTGCGCAAAAACTGCAGAAAAAGTGTGGGTTTTGAACCCTCTCACCGGGAAAAGTGTGGATGTTAAGACACCCACATCCACCACAGATGCAACGCCCCTGAGTGGGGGGGACGGAACGGGGTCACTATGAGTCTGGAGGGGTCATATCCCCCCCGTCCCTAGTGCCATCTCTAGCAGAATGCAACCACTGACATGTCACTGCACAATCATGACTACATTAATGCAAGTATTGTTTGCTTATTCATGAATATCAGTCACATGACCTTTTACGTCATCCGCTCTTTTTCCAGCTTACCGCCGCCATCTTGAGTACCTACCGAGTACCATAGACACCTACTGACAAGCATTAGTTAGCTTGCTACAATTAACGGATTCGTATCCTTTACTGCCTATGATTCGTACGGATACAGTATACAGAGATGGGACCAAGTCACATATGTGCAAGTCTCAAGTAAGTCTCAAGTCTTAACCTTCAAGTCTCAAGTAAGTCCCAAGTCATTTTTTCTTGGGCAAGTCAAGTCAAGTCAAGTCACAGGTTATATCAAGTCAAAACAAGTTAAGTCCTGTACTAGGTCAAGTCAAGTCCAAGTCAAGTCACCTTATTATTGCAATTTTACCCGCAGAATCTGATCTTAATAAAGTGAAGGTACTGTACTGTTTTAACATATGTATTCCATTTTAAATTATATTTACTTACTTTGCTAAGTTTTACAACCATATTTGTGTCATGATTTGTTTTTAAGCAGTATCTACTTTATTTACTAGTGTTTTAGCTTGTAATAATTACTCAATTTTAAGACAATTGCTTCATTTAGTCCATCTCAAAGAGTATTCATTCAACTTCACAACCTTAGTTACTACTACTACTACTTTTAGATGACTTCATCGCTGCAGTATTTACTTTGCAGGGATGACCACCGCGTGCGTGCGCACACACTCACACACAGACACACACTCACACACACAAAGAGGTAGCGGCCAAATTAACGCAGGCGGCCCGCCTTGCTTAAGATAGGCAGGGAAAACACTGGGTAATGATTCGGTGTTGGCAGGCTGGCATGTTATTTAGCTCATTTAACCCTGTGTTGCTCGTTCGTAAAACGTACCGCCAGTCTTGTGATAAACCGGTCGGAAGGTTCGCTCATGTAGTCTGGGGTTAATGTTGGCAAATAAAAAATAAAAAAACAAGTTCCACCAAACCGACCCTCCCCACCCCCACCCCCACCTCTGTATCATATCAAGCCAAAGTTAGCTAACTACCGACTAGGCTAACAGGATAATATTAGCTATTGACAACACTTACTGGGCGGAATGGCTCTTCAAATGACGAACAAAGTTTGAAGTTGTCGCTTGGCTGTCCGAGATGTTTATGTCGCATGTCTTGCACTGTGCTGTGCGTCTTTTGCCGTCAAAATGGTAATTCTGAAAGCTGAAGACTATGACTCTTGGCACCCCTCCCGCTGCCATGTTGATGCAGATCTGATATATATATATATATATATATATATATATATATATATATATATATATATATATATATATATGTATATATATATGTATGTGTATATATATATATATATATATATATATATATATATATATATATATATATATATATATTTTAAGCTTTATTTAACATTTATATCCATATATGGTGGCAGTGCAGTATTCATAGAAACAACACAATGGTAGTAATCGAAAAACAATTCACTGATGCAGAAAATAAATACCAAAATTAAAATAAATAAAAGGGGAAAAAAAACAAACAAACAAACAAAGAAACAACAACAACATGCCAGGGGTCATGAACAGAAAAAATTAAACTGAATTAAAGATATTGAAGTGGGAGCACAGTCTCACAGTTTTGATAGCTTTCTTGTTCTTAGCAGAGGATATTGACTTAAAATACAACTCAAATTCTTTCATAAAGACACAAAAAAGAGGTTTCACTTTGGCAAATTTACATTTGTGGATGTTAAACTTTGCAAGAATTATAATGAGATTAATTAAATAAAATTCTTTTTCAACTGAGATGTCACTCATTATAAAACCAAAAAGCACATTCTGCAAGAGGAGCTTAAAGTCACAGAAAATATTGTCTAAAATAAATCTACAGATATCTTGCCACAGTTTACGGGTATATTTACATTTCCAAAATAGATGGATAACAGTCTCAATATTGGTATCACAAAAGGCACAGTTTAGATCTAGATCAACATATTTAAATTTAATAAAGAAGGATCTAACCGGGTAACATCGATGAATAATTTTAAATGAAACTTCTTTCATCTTATTAACCACAAAGAATTTTTGAGGCAGGGACCAGATTTTTTCCCAACATAAGTTGTTTACACAACTATTCCAGTAAGATATTGCAGGTGGAACAGAAACAATATTACCTTGGAAAAGAGCATGGATCTTACGGTTATTTTTACAGCCAGATGGATTGAAGCATATGTTACCAACTGGTGAGTCAGTTACATCAGTAAAAGGAGTATCAGGCACAGAGACAGACATATTACTCTTGAATAACATGAGTACACCAGATGGAATAGCATCGAAGACTATAGCATATTGTTTAGGAGTTATAGGTATCCTATAGTGTTGAAGGAACTCCTGATAAGAAAATAAAACACCATTGCTGTTGAATAGCTGTCTTACCCAAATAATGTTGTTGTTAAACCATTCCCCAAAGAATATGGATCTGTTCTTGTAGAGTATATCTTTGTTATTCCAGATAGAGTAACGGTGCGGCGAAAAATTGTGCTTGTATATCATAGACCAAGCAAGCAATACTTGTTTATGAAAATTGGAAAGGCGAACAGGAATCTTTTGGATGTTATAGTTACACACTGTCAAGTCAAACTAGAATGAATGGATTGACATAATCACGATAAGTCACAAAACACACAAGACTGAAAGTGGGCGAAACCGATGCGCCTGCCGAGTTCCACCCGGGGCTTTTAAGAGGGCACACAACACCGGAAGCGAGGAGCAACAGAGGATGGCTTGCGGCTAAAAACTTGAGTAGTAGTAAGTGGATACTGGCTTACTAACTGCCGCGATCGCCACAAAAGGTATGCAGGACTGATGGTCTACAGCACCCGATGGGCAGCCGGTAAGGAACTGAGCTTTGAACGAATGGAAAGAGACGGAATCTGCCATTGATACAGTTAACGTTAGCTTAGCATTAGCCACTCGGTCGGCAGCAAGAGACTCTATTTAACCCTTTAATGGGTGATCGCAGTGTTTGTTACTCAGATGGAGTGCGTCCTGCTCTGGTGTGCTAGAAGTCACGGTGAAATTAATGTGAATTAATTGCAAATGCTTTTAACATTGGTGCTGGTTTAAACAATTTCACTTTAGTACCGGGGTGAAATAACTATGGTAAAATGTTTAAATAATTGCACTTTAAACACATTGTAAAACAATTATGAGAAACTGTTTATGAATGTTTGTACTATAAAAAATGTTTAAAATACGTTAAAAATTATAGAAAAAAATATATATAGTACATATACACAGTTATACAGTTAAATATTCATATGATATTAAGTTAAAAAAATGGGTAACAGTGATGTGTATTATCTATATTTTCATGAAGAGTGGAAATTACTTGAAGATAAAATAGTTGCTATGATTTGTAATGTGCAGATATGTGTAATTTTCTATTTATGATATTTGATCACAGTAATACCTCAATCCAATACCTTTTAAAGAAATGGCTGAAGCAATGAAAAATGGAACTGCCAAAATAAAAGGAGGAAAAATCGAAAAGAAGTGTTTGGTCATTGAGTGAAATCCAGTTCATCATTTCGGGGTAGATTAATCAGGTCCCTTTCAAGCGGGGAATCTGCACAAAACATTAAAGGACTTAACACACACTAAAAGGAATTTTAAACCACCAATCTTAGAAAAAACATAATTGGGGATACAGTTCCATATTGAGTCTGTTTTTTTCAGGAATTGTTTGATCCAATTAATCTTGAAGGTGTTGTTCAAAGAATCAAAATCCAGAAAATTTAGCCCCCCATTCTCATATGTATTTATGACAACAGATTTTTTTATGTAATGCGTTTTATTTTTCCATAAAAATTTAAATAACATCTGATCTATGTATTTGATTGTTTTATTGTCAATATATAATGAGAGGGCAGCGTAAGTAAGTCTAGATATTCCTTCTGCTTTTGTTATTAACGTTCTACCTCTTAAAGAAAGATCTCTTAGGAGCCAGAGATTAAATCTTTTTTGAGCTTTTTCTATAACTGGGGTAAAATTTAAATCATTTCTAGCTTTCTGATCTTTAGTGATGGAGATTCCCAAATATATTATTGTATCTTTGACAGGGATGTTTGATATTGAGCGAGTATCTGAGTCTTTCACTGCCATTAACTCACATTTGTTTACATTTAAGTACAGTCCAGAGGCTTTAGAGAACACACTGATTATGTTTAGAGCATGAGGTACCTGAGTAGAGTCTTTTAAAAAAAATAGTCGTATCATCTGCAAGCTGACTGATGACAATTTCTCTTTCTGCAACTGTGATGCCTTTCAGAGCGCTTGATTTAATATGAATAGCTAAGAGTTGGGTAACAAGGAGAAAAAGGTAGGGAGAGATGGGACAACCTTGCCGGATTCCTCGTTTAATGTCAAAGCGTGGAGTCGTGCCAGAATTCAATTTAATTGAACAGTTACTATTAGCATATAAGGTTCGAATAGCTTTACTAAAGAAATGCCCAAAGCCGAATTTTTCCAAAGAATTAAAAATAAACTGATGTTCAACTGAATCAAAGGCTTTGTAGAAATCTAAGAACAGAATATAACTGTTATCAGTGATTAATTCAGAATAATCTAACAAATCTAAAACCAATCTGATGTTATTAGATATGTGTCTGTTATTCATGAATCCAGATTGTGATTCGTCTATGACCGTATCCAAAACTAATCTAAGCCTTTTGGCAAAAGCAATTGCTAACACCTTAAAATTGTTTAAAAGACAAATGGGGCGCCAGTTATCAATAAGCTGTACATCCTTTTTAGGTTTTGGGATAAGTGTGATTAAGCCTTGTGTTAGTGTTGGGGGGGAGTAATTCATTATCTATGGTTTCTGTGAAGACCTTCAATAAGAATGGGGCTAGTTGTTCCACAAAAGCTCTGTAAAACTCAGAAGTAAATCCGTCCACACCGGGAGACTTGTTATGTTTGAGACTATTGATGGAATCAATTATTTCCTGTAATGTCAAAGGAGCATCACATATATCTCTGTCTATATCAGTAATATTATTCACCTCAATTGAGTCTAAAAAGGCAGATGCACTTCTTTCACAATATTGAGAGGTATATAACTTTCTATAGAAGTTTGAACAGTGAGCAGCAATTAGCTTGGGGTTATCACATATAGTATTATTAATTTTAAGTTGCTGGATAGAGTTAGTTTTGGAATGAGATTTTTCCAACCCAAAAAAATAGGCAGAATTATGTTCTCCCTCTTCCATCCATTTTTGCCTCGACCTAATAAAGGCACCCTTTGCCTTAAGCGTATATATGTTGTTAAGCTTACTTTGATATTCGGTGAGAGTTTCTTTTTCGTCTGTAGAGAGACAATCTGGGGGCTTTTGACAAAGGGAGGTTATGGTAGATACTATCTCATCTTCCTCCAAACTTCTCCGCCTGGCTAGATCAGAACTATATTTCCTTAAGTACTTAGCAATTTCTGATTTCATAAGTTCCCACTTGATACAGTATTTGTTAACAATTTGAGCCTCAATCCAGTATTTCTGAATAAGCCTTTTAACTTCAATTTTTACATCTTCATAAATTAAAACTGAACTATTCAATTTCCAATATGAAGAACGGTTATGACAGGCATAGGAGAACAGAGGGATGATAATATGTATAGCTTTATGATCTGTTAACGGTGTAGCCTGAATTTGTGTTGTTGTATCCTCTTTAAGACCTCTGGACATGAGCCAAAAATCAATCCTAGATTGGGAGGATCCCGTCTTGCTAGACCATGTGTACATTCTGTCAGTCGGAAATTTTTCTCTCCAAATATCTATCAGATCAAATCTTTGCATGAAGAGCTTTAAATAGCAGTTTACATTACTGTTTTGTCTTGATGGCCATCTATCTAATACATTATCAAGAGCAACATTAAAATCTCCGCCAATTAAAAGGAAGGCATTGGGGAACTTGTCTAACCATATCAATAACTTTTGTTCTATGGTGTCAAACAGGATCTCATTCTCCACTTTACTGTTATATCCATAAACATTAGTGACAATCAAAATAATCCTGTTGAAGTCAATCACTTGACATACAAAATGACCATAAATATCAACATCTGAGTATAGTATGCTACCTGTAAAGTTACAATTCAGAGTGCCCACACCTGCTGAATGTTCTGACCCGTGTGACAGCCAAATATCGTTTCCCCACTGTGATCTCCAGAAATTAACCTCATTAGCTGTGGAATAAGTTTCTTGAAGAAAAAGAAAATCTGCTTTAAAACGTTTAGCATATAAAAACAAGGCTTTACGTTTCCCACTGTCCCTTAGACCCCTGGCATTTAATGAGACAAAAGATAAAGACAATTTGAAATACGAATAACTAAATGAGCAAAAGACAATTAAGTCGCAAGTAACTTACCACAAACTAATATAGTATCTTCGAGAACTGTACCATAAACAGTCAAAATTGTGTGAATTTTAAAACAGAGTGAAGTAGCCTTTGAGCCTCCTTAGTGTAAGTGCACATAAAGATGAATAGGAAAAGGAAAAGTTAACAATTGGGCTTCAGCTTGGGAGGGATTTAATGTTAGTGAGTTGTTTAAGCCCTTCTTTAGGCACTTGAGGTCAGCAAGCAAACAGAAGCAGCTTCATACTTGAGCTTGTGTGCTTAACTGGATAACAGTCTCTTCTCATATTGTAGATTGAGTCAACAAAAGGAGCCAGATGCACTGGTCTGATAATAAAAACAGATTCATGGTCCGAGAAAAGTGCATTCAGAGTAGAGAGAAGAGAGGATAAAAATAGAAAAAAAAAAGCCTTGTTTTTTACTACATTAGAGAGAAGGATTCATTTTGGATTTAAGTATAGAGTACCTTCATAACAGATTTAGCATATTTTCATGGTGGAGGGAAGATCTCTTTGTTTTCGACAAAACCGCGACCTCCGACGAAGAAAGCCGCTTTTCCTTCCTTTCGGGCAGCTTCCACCGCTGGCCACAGCTTCTTCCTGTTTTCCCTGTCGATCTGGCAAAGGTCTTCAGCAAAACGCAGACCATGGTCACGCAGGTACCGGGAGTTTTTGGTGGCTGCCCAGACAGCTGCTCTGTGAATCCGGGATGAGAACTGAATTATGACACTTCTGGGCCCCTTCGCATTCTTTGCACCAAGACGATGGACAGTGTCAATCACTTCTGGTAGCCGTTTTTTATCCTTCGGTAAGACGGCCTGACAGATTTTAATCACTTCCATCCTTACTTGCTGGTTCTCTACTGTCTCCGGTATGCCGTTGAGCCGCAGGTTCCAGCGACGAGAGTATCTTTCAAGGTCTGTGATCCACGTTTCCAGGACGCCGGTGCGTTTTTTCTCTTCGTGGTAAAGTTGCTCAACTTGAGCAACCTTACCTTTCACTGAGTTGACATCCTCACAAATGGCGTGGATTTGTTTCTTTAGGTCCGTTATCACAGTTTTGTTTTCCTGAATCAGTGATTCAAGCTTGTCGGACCGAGTGTTAATTAGCTGGGCAAGTGAGGAGACAAACTCTGGAGCGTTGGCTAAGTCAGTTTCCATAGCGTTGCCGGTGGTATCATGTTTACCTTTCTTGCTGGGAGGTGGTTTAGTTGGGGTCATTGGCACGTCGAAAGGTCATCTTCATCCATCATGCTGGGTTTCAGCCCTTCTTTTGCCGCATAACCGTGGTAGTTGTCTATCAGAATATTTCGGCTAGCGTTAGTGGACTTTACTTCGTTGCTAGCTGCTCCAGTCTTTTCATTACACGATTTTCTCTTGTCCATACTTGAACTCGAAATTTTTCACGTTTGTTTTGACAAACTAAAGTAGGATATGCTCGCAACAGTTCTTGGTTAAAGGCAGGCTCTCTATGAAAAGTTATTCACCGTTGAATAAGTTCTGGTAGCAGAGCTCGAATCAGAGAATGTGATCACGGCGCCATCTTGGCTCGTTCCCCGCAGATCTGATATAAGAGGGCGTGTTTCTCAAATAAACACTGAAGTTACGTAGCGAGGGCATGATTGATTGACAGGGTAGTGATCCAATCATGACAACGCCATTCTCAGCCTGCGCTCCTACCGGGTAATCGATATATATTTTTTAAATTAATGTATTAATTTATATTCAAACTGAAATCATGAACTGAATAACACTCAAGTCATTCAAGTCATTGTGCCTCATGTCAAGTCAAGTCCCGAGTCATTAACTTTCAAGTCTGAGTCGAGTCTCAAGTCTTTTATTTTTTTTAAAGTCAAGTCACAAGTCATCAAAACAGCGACTCGAGTCAACTCGAGTCCCCATCTCTGACAGTATATGGCTACGAAAGACAACATTTCGCACCTCGACTGCCATGAAAAGAAACGCTACTTGCAAAAAATATCATCGTTAGGGTGTGATCCCTACCCCGCGGCTACCAAACTACCACTCCTGGCATTCAATGACATATACATATACCTTGTACATAATCCATTGCCATACACCAGTGAAAGCCTCAAAGCGTACAAAAGTACCAAGGCATATCGGTATTTTGTTGCGGGCTGGGTCCTTGACCCGAAAATATGGCACCTTCACAAGAAGATGTTTCTCGTGAAAGGCGGCGTAAGTGTTCTTTTAACCCAACTTTGTAAACAGCTGCTAGCAGCTAGCCTAACCATTCAAGGCTAGACTAACCTCTAGTGACAAAACTACAAGATCTTTGCAACAACAACAAAAAAAATAGCGAAAAAGTGCTCTTGTTTTGAAAATGAAAAGCATTGTGTTTTCATGTTTTCAAATAATAGCCGGGGCGTTTATTTGTTTCAACCATTTAACAGACCAGGCGTTTATTTGGGACCAGGCGTTTAATTCCTTCCTCTTGTAGCAGCATAGAAATAGGGCTGTCTTGCTGCAGTTAATTGTGCACAGCTGACCACTAGGGCGGCAGTACATAAGTACGGCCCTTGTTGGAGACAGTATTTCATGAGTTAATGAAGTGGTTAAAAAAGTTAATAAATAAGTATAAATTCATAAATAATTTAGAGTATTAAAAATGAGAGCGTAAAGAGAAAGAAAGAGTTTCAATGTGAGGTCTATTTTATTTAGAAACGTATGGTCACATGACTTTGTTGTATGAGGAATTGTGGGTAGAAGGAGACCACGTGCTTAGAGCAAAGAGAGTCCGGATACATGGCGGACGCCTGGTCAGAAAAGAAAACAGACTACACTATGTTCTAGAGGCGCACACAGTAAATATACTTTTGCTTGCCTGTGTATTATTTTGGTAATTTCTAATGGGACTGTATTCTGTTTATTTTGCGCAGCATTGGCCTCACTTTTTATTTTTATGTTTCAGTTTTCACGGTGTCTCAAGATTGTTTGTCGTGTTGTCGTTGGAGGAGAATGAGGAGGAAATAGAAAGATGAATCTTGACATCAGTATGATTCATGGCCTTTTTCAAGAACGAGTGTAGCTACAGTGAAAACGTAACGCTAACATGGCCAAGAGTTAAGAGACGAGAGCTGCAAATGTCCGAGGCATGCGGAAGCAAGACTGGAGCGACGTGTGGCCGGAACGTCCAGGAGCCGACTAGAGAGAGAGAGCATCTACTGCGGAGCATCGCGACTTCATCACGGCTTGCTGGAGAGAGAGAGGACGGCATCGTCAACCACCGGAGCACAGCTTGCTGCTAAGAGAGAGGACGGGAACGTCGACTGCGAATTAACGCAACTTCACCAACAGAGGGAAGCACTTACCAGCGGGTGCTACGGCTCTTCATATATCCTTACCTGGCTTCAGCTGGCATGGTCTCCAGCCTTCAGGCAGACAAGAACAGTTCTGCAATAATCCTTTGATTTGAGAGTACCAACCTGCAACTGTATGGATATTTTAAAGGTTAATAGAGCTTAACTATTAAGCAACAGAGGTTTTGAGTGAAATGCTAAATGTTCCTGCTTTACATCATTATGAATGTCCTGTGGGTTTTGATTTAAGAGTTCAAATGCATTACCAAATGAGTGCATAAGAGGTTTATAAGAGTAACTATCACTACCTATTAGCTCTGGTAAATACATATGCTTAGCAATAATTTAGTCATAAATACAGTAACATTTCTACTTCATTGCAATGTCAATTCACAGTGAAAAATCACAATGTGAGGGTCATAGTGAACATGTTGAGTCCCTTCAAGCAGAGTTAGTAAGGTTAAATGAACGGTTAAAATTTCAGATTGATGAGGCTGAAATAGAGAAACTAGAAACACTTATTGATGATATCAATGCTAAAATACAAATTCAAAAGGTATCAGTAACAGAGCCAATCTCCAAAGTTGAACCCCGTAAATCCTCACGGGAGAGAAAGTTAACTCCCAAAATGCTGGAGCTAAAACAACAAGAGACCTCTCAAAAGGAGAATAAGTTTGTTATGTTATATGACAAATGGAAGGAGCAAATTAGAGCTACACGCTCTTCACTCAAAAATGAGTGCTCTGACAAAGACTTGTGTTGCATGATGGACGCCGTTGAAGGGCTAGAGACTCAAGTGAAAGATGCATATGAGAATATCCGGGCACAGTTTGCACCTTCCACTGATATCAGACGTAAAATGGATTCATGCATAGCAGTAACTGCTGATGTGATGGTGCTACTGAAAGTGCGCATGAGTGAGGTGGGGCAAGATGACTTTGATGCTAAGGCAGAAAATGCAAGATTGCACATGATGCTTGACAGAGACTATGCACAGTCAATATTTAGTCAGTCCCCAAATCTTCTGTTTGTAGCCGCCAGTCAAGATGTCCATCAGAGCAGCAAAGTATCACAGTAAAAAGAGCAGACTGTGTTGCACAACTTGCTGCCAAAAGGGCAGAAATTGAAATGGAGGAGGCAATTGCTGCACAAAGGCAAGAACTTGAAAGACTGGAAAATCAGCGGGATCTTCAAGTGATTGCCGCTAAGATGAAAGCTTATTCTGAAGCAGGCTGAGGTGAGGCCCCTGGAGCAGGTGAGCTGAGCCACTGTCCTCCTGTGTCTAACAGAAACAAAGAGACAAAAAAGAAACAATTACATCAAAACAATGACAATGAACAATCAAACAATGTAAGCAAAGACATTTCTTTAGTACAAGCATTACATGACACAATGGCACTCACCAGACTTCCAGCACCTGAGCCCTTGGTCTTCTCAGGAGACCCACTCAAGTTCATAGAGTGGAGCACTAGGCAAGGCAAGGCAAGGCAAGTTTATTTGTATAGCACATTTCAGACACAAGGCAACTCAAAGTGCTTTACAGGCACACACAAATCACATTAAAAGACATAAACATTTCATTTAAAAGACATTAAAAATTGCATTGAAAAACATTAAGAATTGCATTTTAAGACCAGTAAAAACATTAAGAAAAAACAAACATCAAAAAGAAAGTAGGCTAAAATAGAAAAGCTTTAAAAGAAACAAGACTGTAGAGTCAGAGTCATAATGCAGTTCAAAGACTTGAATTGCTTCAGCTAAAAGCAGTGGCAAAAAGAAATGTTTTAAGTCGATTTAAAAGAGGTGAGTGTTGGAGCAGACCTGCAATTTTCAGGGAGTTTGTTCCAAATATGTGGCGCATAGTAACTGAAAGCTGCTTCTCCATGTTTACTCCTGACTCTGGGCACTGAAAGCAGACCGGTACCTGACGATGTCAGAGGTCTGGATGGTTCATAACGCGGCAGCAGATCAGAAATGTATTTTGGCCCGAAACCATTCAATGCTTTATAAACCTATCTATTCTTTGATAGACAGGAAGCCAGTGTAAAGATCTAATAACTGGAGTGATGTGATCTACTTTTTTGGTTCTTGTTAGGACTCGAGCAGCAGCGTTCTGAATCAGCTGCAACTGTCTGATGGAGATTTAGGGAATCCTGTAAGGACACCATTACAGTAGTTAAGTCTGCTAAAGATAAATGCGTGAACAAGTTTCTCCAAATCTTGCTGAGACATAAGTCCTCTTATCCTGGATATATTCTTAAGGTGATAGTAGGCTGACTTTGTAACTGTCTTAATATGGCTGCTGAAATTCATGTCTGAGTCCATAATTACACCGAGGTTTCTGGCTTGGTCTGTAATTTTTAACATTACAGACTGTAGCTGAGCAGAGACTTTTAGCCGTTCTTCCTTGGATCCAAAAACAATTATTTCAGTCTTATCTTTGTTTAACTAAAGAAAACTCTGACACATCCAATCATTGATTTGTTCAATGCATCTACTCAGGGTATGTATGGGATTATAGTCCCCTGGTGATATGGTTATATAAATTTGTGTGTCATCTGCATAGCTATGGTAGCAAATTTCATTGAGCTAGAGGGAGCATGTAAATGTTGAATAGTAGAGGCCCCAGAATGGAGCCCTGGGGTAGTCCGCTTGTCATTTTCATCCGTTCAGATGTGTAATCGCCAATAGACACAAAGTAATCTCTCTCATTTAGATAAGATTTAAACCACTTTAGTGTTGTACCAGAGAGTCCAACCCAGTTTTCCAGTCGGTCCAGTAGTATATTATGGTCGACTGTGTCAAACGCAGCACTGAGATCCAGTAATACTAAGACTGAGATTTTTCCGCTGTCTGTGTTTGAATGAATGAATGTCGTTGAGGACCTTAACAAGAGCCGTCTCAGTGCTGTGATGTGGTCGAAATCCTGATTGGTAAACATCAAAACAGCCATTTATTATTAAGTAATTGTTCAGCTGTTGAAAGACAGCTTTCTTAATTATTTTACTTAAAATGGGTAGGTTTGAAATGGGCCTATAGTTATTCATTACTGATGTGTCTAGAGTTCTCTTCTTCAGGAGTGGTTTAATGACTGCAGTCTTAATGGCTTGGGGGAAGACACCTGAGAGAAGAGACGTGTTAACAATCTGTAGCAGATCTGGAATCATGCAGTCTGAAACTTTTTTGAAGAACCCTGCTGGTAAAATATCCAGGCTGCCGGAGGAAGATTTCAAATGCTGTATAATGTCTTGCAGGTTTTTGTCATTGATTGGCTCAAATTGTGTCATGGTGTTTAAGTTGGGTTTAAGTGGACAAAACACACCTCCAGTACCTGGTAGAGTGGCATTGACCACTTGTCTAATGTTCTGAATTTTGGCAGTGAAAAATGATGCAAATTCATTACAGGCCCTGGTAGACAGATGTTCAGAGGCTACTGGCACAGGAGGGTTTGTTAGCCTGTCCACAGTAGCAAACAAGGCAGGAGCATTATTTTTGTTCTTGGTGATAATGTCTGAGAAGAAGGACTGCCTTGACTTTTTTAATTCTAAATTAAAAATGTGAAGTCTCTCTTTATAAATGTCAAAATGAACCTGTTTCAAAGCACTCATAGAACGAAGATGCACAAATCCAGCTGACAGATTGTTTTACCTGCAGAAGTACATCAGCGGCGAAGCACGGTCAGTGCTGGAAGGAAGCTTCTACAGGAAGGATGAAGACGCTTACAACCAAGCGTGGGAAGCACTGAATGCTCGCTACGACCATCCCTTTGTAATCCAGCGTGCATACAGACAAAAATTGAATAACTGGCCAAAGATTAGTTCACGTGATTCTCTTAAACTCAGACAATACAGTGATTTTCTGACTGCTTGCAGCAATGCCATGCCTCACATGAAAGGTCTTCAAGTATTAAATGATTGTGAAGAAAATCAGAGGATGCTACAAAAACTCCCTGATTGGGTGACATCTCGCTGGAATCGACATGTAACAAAACAGCTGCAAGAAACACATGAATATCCCAGTTTCAAAGAGTTTGCCAAGTTTTTGGCTCATGAGGCAGATGTGGCATGCAACCCTGTAACATCCCTCTATGCCTTGAAGTCATCTGAAGAAAGACCTTCCAGAGACATGAAGCGGCCAAAAGCTAATGTGTTCATCACAAATACAAAAGAATCAGAAAAATCCAACACAGTGATGAAAACACAAGGTGCTGTGGAGAACAGCACAAGAGATACTGAATCAAAGAGGGTAAACATGCCATTCAGTTCTTCGAGTCCAGTTAAATGCATGTACTGTAGTGAAAGTCACTCCATTCACAAATGTCAGACATTCGCTAATAAGTCACCAGAAGAAAAGAGAAGATTCATACTGGACAAAAACCTGTGTTTTGGCTGTCTTAAGAAGGGACACAACTCAAAGGACTGCAGAAACAAAGCAACATGTAGTATATGTAAAAAAACACCATCCAACACCCTTGCATGAGCACCGCAGCACTGCTCCAAACACATCTCCCCATGCTGTTGTGCAGGCAGAAGAAAAGTCATCTTTACTCTCTTGCTCCATAGACAAAGGTGATGGTGGGAGCACATCCATGATAGTGCCTGTGTGGCTCTCATCAATCGCAACCCCTGAAACAGAGACATTAGTGTATGCTTTGTTAGATATGCAGAGTAGCACTTTTGTAGACAAAGAGGTGTGTGAGAAGATGGGTGCAGGTTTAGAGCCAGTCAAGTTAAAGCTTACCACTATGATGGGAAAAGATTTCATTGTTCAGAGTGACAGAGTTAGTGGTCTTAGAGTCAGTGGGTTTTCCTCACATAGCTTTGTTAACTTGCCACCTGCATACACTAGAGATTTCATCCCACTTGAACGCACACACATTCCTACTCCTGCAACAGCTAAGAGATGGAAACATCTGAATGCTTTAGCACAGGAAATAACAGAGTTGCTAGATTGTGAAGTTGGACTCTTAATAGGCTATGACTGTTGTAGAGCATTAGCACCACGACATGTTATTACAGGTGGTGATGAAGAGCCATATGCCATTAGGACTGACTTAGGATGGAGCATTGTTGGCAGCTCACCAAAGATAGCTAAGTCAACAGAGGTGACAGGTCTTTGCCACCGTGTGTCTGTCAAAGAGCTTCCATCATTAACACCAGCTGCTGTTCTCAGAGTCCTTGAATCTGATTTTAGAGACACAAGCTATGGGGAAAAGACCATATCACAAGATGATATTCAGTTCATGCAGATCTTGAACCAGACAATACAGCAGAACTCAGATGGCCACCTGGAAATGCCACTTCCTTTCAAAACACGTCCACACCTACCAGAAAATAAGCGCCTCGCTCTGGTGCAACTGAAGTACCTAAAAGGAAAACTTGAGAGAAATCCCAAATTCAAGGAGGACTATGTTAGATTCATGGCAGGTGTCATCTAAGGTGGGGAAGCAGAGAAGGCGGAAGACTCGCCCCAGGACGGTGGTACATTCCACATCAAGGGGTTTATCACCCAAGAAAACCTGAAAAAATTAGAGTTGTATTTGATTGTTCTGCTAAGTATGAGGGCACAGCTCTAAATGATCATTTACTGACAGGACCTGATCTCACCAATGGTCTGACAGGGGTTCTCTGTAGATTCCGCAAACATCCAGTTGCAATCGTCTGTGATGTAGAGAAAATGTTTCATAGATTTCATGTAAGCAGAGAGGACAGAAATTACTTGCGGTTTCTTTGGTGGGAACAGGGGGATACCAATTCAGAGCCAAAAGAATATCGCATGAACGTCCACCTCTTTGGGGCAGCGTCCTCCCCTGGGTGCGCCAATTATGGTATGAAGTTCTTAGCAAATGAAAACCAAAAAGAGTATCCATCTGCGGCCAACTTCATAAAGAAAAAATTTTATGTTGATGATGGCCTCATCAGTGTAGAATCAGCAGATAAAGCCATCAAATTGGTGAAAGAGGCACAAGCTGTGTGTGCAAAGGGGAATCTGCATCTCCACAAGTTTATCGCCAACAACAGGGAAGTCTTGGAGTCAATTCCCGACTGTGAACGAGCCAGTGGCGTTCATGATGTAAATCTCAGCCATGTAGATCTTCCTGTTCAGACTGTGTTGGGAGTAAAGTTGAATGTGAACAGTGACACTTTCTCTTTTAGTATATCCCTGGATGAGAAACCAGCAACACTGAGAGGAATCCTTTCAACTGTAGCCTCTGTGTTTGACCCCCTCGGCTTTCTTGCTCCTTTTCTCCCATTGGGAAAGAAAGTGCTACAAGAAATGTGTCAAAAGGGCATAGCATGGGATGAACCACTGCCCAAAGACTTGGAGCCACAGTGGAAAAATTGGCTGGATGATCTGGAGAACCTGCAAAAGCTCCACATCTCAAGATGCTTTGCTCCTGAAGCCTTAAGGCTCCCACACACCGGCCCAACCGTTGGACGTCTGAAGCGTTTGGAGAGACTCGGACGAGGTCGGGAACATTTCTGTTTGGTGTGTTCAGCTGTGTCTGAAGCTTTCGGAGCCGTTCGGACGTTGTCTGCTCCGACTGAGCATGCGAAGTCTGAGGAGGAGGGCTGTCGGACGTCTGAGCCTTTGGATTCTCTGATTGGTTGTGTGCCAGCTGAATGGCCGTTCTGATTGGCGGTGTGCTAGCGAATCAGCGCGGTGTGTGGGAGGGCGGAATACTGTGTGCGCTTTGTTTTTCTATGGACTCCGTTCCGTCATTCCTCGTTTTAATGCTTTGCAGTACTGGCACGCGACTGGCTGTTATTATGTCCGTTCAGGACGAATTATTTGTGTTCGTTTGGTAATGCCTCGCTGCATGTTTAGTGTGCAGCTGTTTTTATCTGAAATAGTTAAGTTTCGTTTTGATAGAAAGTAAAGAGAGTTGCGTGCATAAGCCTCTCGTTTACAACTCACAACACAAGCGCCAGCCGCTTATTGCATCTCGCGCAAGCGCAGAACGTACACGCTGCTGTGGAGTAGGCAGCACGTCGAAGCAGTGTGTTTCAGTGCAACTTTTCTGCCCAACGGGTCAGACAAGAGGCAACGGAGTGGTTGGAGAGTGGTCGGATAAGGCAGTTGGACGTCTGGGCGGTGTGTGGGGGGCTTTAGGAAAGGTTCAAAGAGTCGAGTTGCATCACTTTTCGGATGCGAGCAGCTATAGTTACGGTCAATGTTCATAAATCCGAGTTGTGAGTGAAGATAAAGTTCATTGCTCTTTAATCATAGGCAAAGCCAGAGTCGCTCCCACAAAAGTTGTAACCATACCAAGACTTGAGTTAACAGCTGCTGTGGTGTCAGCAGCAGTCAGTAGCATCTTAAAAGAGGAGCTGGAACTCAAAATTGACCAGGAATACTTTTGGACAGACTCAAAAGTAGTTCTAGGCTGCATTGCTAATGAAGCCCGTAGGTTCCATGTTTTTGTCGTGAATAGAGTACAGAGAATCAGTGACACAACAGATCCCGCCCAGTGGTACTATATTGATACTGATCAAAATCCGGCTGATCATGCCTCCAGAGGCCTCAAGGTGGCAGACTTGATCAATTCCAATTGGTTTACTGGACCAAAATTTCTCTGGGAGAGAGAAATTGCCACACCAAAAACAAATCCAGAGCTTATGGTAGGAGATCCTGAGATAAAAACAACACAAGCACTGCAAATCAATGTAGTCAAGGAAGAGAATTTCCTGGAGAGATTTGAAAGATTCTCTAAGTGGCATACTGCATTGAACGTTGTAGCTCGAATCCTACGGCTAGCACAAAAAGACAAATCACCAGAGCTCCTAACAGTTGAAGAAAGGAGAAAGGCTAGTTTGGTGCTTGTGAGATTAGCACAGAGAGATGCCTTCAAAGAGGAGATACAGAAGTTTAAGCAGGGAAAATTGTCACATAATAATCAGTTGTTTCAGTTTGATCCAGTGCTGCAGGAGGGTGTCCTCAGGGTGGGAGGGAGATTAAAAGCAGCTTCCTTACCTCTTGACCGGAAACATCCTGCCATCTTGCCAAAAGATGGTGTTGTCACAAGCCTGATCCTGGACTACTGTCATGAAAAAACTCAGCATCAAGGCAGAGGTCAAACCCTCAATGAACTGAGAGCAAATGGCTCCTGGATTCTTGGTGGCAGTAAGGTTGTGGCAAATCAAATCAAACAATGTGTCCCATGCAGAAGAGCTCACAGGCCTACAGAAACACAAAAAATGGCTGATCTACCTGTAAACCGTATCGACCCCTCACCACCATTCTCATTCTGTGGGATGGACTGTTAACCTCTTAAGCCCTGGCCATATTTTCAGAAAAAATGCTTAAAAAGACATACCCAAAGTAAATGAAGAATTACTTCACTATAAAAACGTTCATATGCATGTTCTTGGTGTCTTTGGACATCTAGGGACTTCAGAGAATGTATTCCCAGTGAAAAATCTTTTGTATCTGCCACTATGCCTGCATAAATTGGAATAAACCAGTGAAAAAATGTGAATTTTCTATCCTCGCCTGATTTTCCCCCCTATCTGACAGAGGATAAAACTATGCCAACAATGATTCCATGCATACAGATGCCATTGATTACCTTCAGCAAATCCTTGACTACATATCTATCAAATTTGATAGAATTTGAGCAAAGGGCTAAGCCTCCACAAAGGTTTTAGTAAGGATACAACCAGGCGGACACTCATTTTGGTACATTTTGGCACAATTTGGCACACTTTGTGCCAAACTGTGCCAAATGGATTACTTTCCACTTCCCATGGAAACTGGCTGGGAAATACAACTTATGTCCATTAGACTAGTGTAATGCCATCTACTGGAGCTTTTGGATATAACATTTACCTTGTGCTTCATCAATTTGTACCATTGTGCATAATATATGTATCATTAAAATCAATGAAAACAACAACAAAATGTATCATTTTGTCTCCACATGGAGTAGTTTTATGAAAACAGTAACAGATATTGGCAGCAATAACTGAATTAAACAACTGTAAGAACAATTAGAACAAGAGCAAAGTGAAAAGAGAGTGCAACAAATGCAACTGTTTACATGGCCAAGAATGTCAATGTGCAAGAACGTTGATGTGCAAGTAAACAAACCAACAAACAACAATCACAATTAGAGAAAAATAATGTACTCTTGAAAACAACAATTGTAACAGCAATTATAACAAACAGCAAGCAACAAACAGAGCAAAAAAGTGCAACAAATGCAACTATTTACAATGGGCTATAAGGGGGTGGGAGGGATGGCTTGCTAGCAGCAGGCTCATTTTTGAAGTCCCATGCCATGGTACTCAAGGAAGCAGTTTCGCTCAGGAACAAGGCAAAGTGACACATTGCACCTTGAGCAGTACACGGGTGTCTTCATGTCCCTGATTTTGTAGCCCGGCACCTGCTTGGCCTTCACCTTCTCCTTGGCTGCACAGACCACACACTTCCTGCGGTCCTGGGTGCCAGTGCTCCCTCTGAACAAAGGCATGCAGGTGTTGGTGAGGCTCGGGCGGGGGGTGGCTTCAGCAACGAAAGCCTTAGCCTGCTCAACCATCTCCCTCATCAGAACTTCTCTGAATTGTTTGTGGGACATGGGGGTCTGGTTGTGACAGCTGGACACAGCTTTATGCAGGATGTAGCTGTTGACGACAGCAATGTCAATGAAATGATAAAAAAAGGTCTTGTACCACCGCATTGTCTTGCCATGCACTGAGTAGTAGTGGATGAGGGCGTCTGAGAGGTCCACCCCACCCATGTTGATGTTGTAGTCCCTGCATGCATCAGGCACATCCACAGGAGCCCTGTGCCAGTGTCCATCTGGCCTCTTCACCCTCCTCAGTACAGTGGCTCCGCTGTACGCCTTGTGAATGGTGCTGCAGAGATTGACCACTTTAGTGTCCATCCACCGTGCAAACAGGAGGTTGCCCTCACGGATCCACTTCATGTCTCCCCTCTCAGGCTTCTTTGGGAGGTCGTTGTTTGTCGTCCTTGGAAATCCCTCTCTTTTTGTCCTAATAGTGCCACAAGCTGCGGTGTGATTTTTGAAAAGTTTTTTGAAAAGGAGTGGACTGGTGTAAAAGTTATCAACATAAAGATGATATCCTTTTCCAAGGAGGTCAAACCTCATCAGGTCCATGACGGATGTGACACTGAGGCCATCATCCTTCTGTCCCCTCAGTTTGACCTTACTCTCATCTTTACCCTGATAAACAAAAACATTGGAGGTGTAGCCAGTTTTAGAGTCTGCCAATACAAACAATTTGTAGCCGAATTTTGTTGGTTTATCTTTCATGTACTGCCTGAATCCAATGCGGGCTTTGCTAGCTACCATCCTTTCATCAACTGTGATGTTCTGGTACGGCTGGAAAAGGGAGTTACAGGCATTCACAATCTCGCCATAGAGTGGCTTGATTTTGAATAGCCTGTCGAACTGAGGTGTCCCTCTCTTTCTTTCATTCTCTTCATCTTCTGTAATGTCAGACAGATGAAGAGACCAAAAGATAGCCTCAAACCGGTCCCTGGACATGCTGCTCTTGGGGAAAACAAATTGATACGGCCACTCCCTCCTCCAGCAGTCTGCCCTGGAGTGCACACGTACCAAGCCAAAGAAGAGGATGATAGAAATAAAAATGTAAAATGAGTCAACTGAGAGGGGAGACCACTTGTACTTCGAACCCTGTGCCAATCGTCGCACAGCATTAGCATTTGTATTGTTTATAATGCTGTGCAGACTGCTGCTGCTGAAGAACAGTTTGAAGAGGCTGAGGGGAGACCAGTCGACAGTGGTGTCAATCCTGGGGCCAGGTGGGTTTTTCGGCTCAAACTGTGGTGTTGGGGGTTCAACGTCTGGCTCGTCCTTTGTCCTCCATCTCCCCTGCTGAGGCTCAAAGTCTCCAGCAGCCAGTTTTGGCCGCTTGGTGGCTTGCCCTCTACGGCCAGGACCATAGCCACGGCCACGACCGCGACCTCGCTTAGCTGGCTTGTAAGGGGAAGAGAACTCCGGACTGGAGCATGCAGATCGGCGCCTGGAGGAACTGCTTGGTGGGGGGGCATAGTCCACGTCCTCATCTCCTTCATTATCACTGTTGCATGAAAACAGAGCAATAGATGTTGAAAGAAATATATTCAAATGTCTGATTAATCACATACATTTCTAACAGCAGAAAAGCATAGAAATGTATCATTGAAGCAGTAAGAGACAAAACCTGTACAAATAATCAGTACACAAACCTTGACAGGAGAGATGACGCCTCAGATGGAGACACAGGTGGCTGAGTGTCTGGAGTAGGGGGGGGGGGGGGGCTGAGGAGAGGATGGGCCTGAAGCCTCACCCTCCTTTTCTTGTTGGCTATGAAAATGATGATAATAATTAGTTTTTAGGACAAAATATGTATATGTATATGTTTACATATAACCTCTTCAGCATATTCTGTACAGTACAGAGCGCAGCCTGTCAAAAAATGACTAACTCACACACTAACATTTTTTTTATAATGATAAAATAAAAGAATAAAATATAATACATTTTAGAACTTTTGACCACAAAAGAGCAAAGGTAAGATGCATTTTACGATTTTGTGAAGTTCATTTTCGCTACTCTTTGGCTGCTAGTTCGCCAAATTTACGTCACACAGTGAAGGGGGAGACATCTTTTTAGTCATATGACATGTCGTTCGTTTGGCTAGCATCTGTTAGCATGACGTGGTGAATGTCGTTTGTTCGGTTAGCATCTGTTAGCATGACATGGTGAAATGAGAAGTGGCAGAAAAGTGAGCCTGCGATGTTTTCGCGTCTTTTTTACATGCCAACATAACATTACTAGCTTGGGGTTTCAGGTGTGTTTCGTTTGTCTAGCAGTGTTGAGGATGGGCTTTTAGCACAAAAATGAGCCATTAGAAAGAAATACCAATACTTACTCGTGAACGTGACCCATGTCCCGCGGAACTGCGTCGTCCTCCGAGCCGCCACTCTCTGAGTCAGATGAGTCCGAAAAATCAATGTCCGACCCTCTCTGAATCTCGGCCAAAATTTCAGCCATGCTACTGTAAAATCTCTTTGCCATTGTGGCAAGAAACACTAAATACTAAAACAATAACAACAACAAACACTTACTACCGACAGAGTTTACACAGCAACAGCAATAGCAACGAGAACAACGGGTGGTGACGCTGGTGACAGAGAGCTGGCGCCCCCTTACGTGCACTGTTCGTAATGGCGCACTGCAAGGCATTTTCGCTGTTACCTTTACGCGGGGTTTCAATCTCTGCTGGATATTGTAGTCCATAGAAGGCTTGGTCTCACTCATTTCAGGTGCCCCTCCCCTTTCAAAGGACTACAAACATGGACGCACCACATTGTGTTCTACGATGATGCAAGGCATTTATTTCCTCGGATAACACTTTTTAAATGTCGCCTATTTCACACCAACAAGGTTTAAAATCATCTTTAAATACTAACGTTTTCATTAAAATGCACATCCGACCTTCATTGGTGAACATTAGAGTGTAACATTTGATCAACAATTGAAAGTAAACACCATTGTCCTGTCTTACTACTTTTTTTTACTGTCTTAATCACTGGCGGTTTTTTTCGGCCCGTCCACGGGCCGAGCGGGCTTAAAGGGTTAAGGACCCTTTCCAACTAAACAGGGTCGGAAGGAAATTAAGAGACATGGTCTGATATTCACTTGTTTATCATCAAGAGCCATCCACACTGAAATGCTTGAGGATCTAACAACAGATGCATTCATTAATGCTTTGCGATGTTTTATAGCTATCCGAGGACCTGTAAGAGAGATCAGATCAGATCAAGGAACAAATTTTGTAGGGGCTAGAAACGGACTCTCAAAGACTCTAAAAGAAATGGACAAAGACAGAGTGGCTGCTTATTTAGCAGAGAAAAAGTGTGACCTTGTAATGAATGTACCTGATGCTAGTCACATGGGAGGTGTATGGGAACGGCAGATTAGGACAGTGAGGAGTGTTATGACTTGGGCCCTCTCAAAGAGTGTTGGGAGGTTGGATGATGCATCCTTGAGAACATTTTTCTATGAAGCCATGTCAATAATAAACAGCCGCCCCCTCACTATTGACAGCATCAGTGATCCTAAAGGTGAAGAGCCACTCACACCAAACCATTTGCTTACCATGAAAACCTCTGTCCCTCTGCCTCCTCCAGGAAAATTTGAGGCAGAAGATCTGTACACCAAGAAAGGGTGGTGCAGAGTACAATATTTGTCCGAACAATTCTGGTGTAGGTGGAAGAAACAATATTTGGCAAACATCACTCTAAGGCAAAGGTGGCATTCTCCGCGACGCAATGTTAAGATTGGAGATGTTGTCATTCTCAGAGAAGAGGGACCTTCTCGCAATGAATGGAGACTGGGAAGAGTACTAAGTGTTTGTACAGATGATGATGGTCTGGTGTGTAAAGCCACCATACAAATAGGTAACAAAAAACTAGGAAAGGAAGGTCAAAGGCTCACTAATCCATCCATTATTGAGCGTCCTATTCATAAACTTGTGTTAGTGGAAAGTAACTAAATGTATTTCCATAGTTACCAAAACATGTAACATGTACTTATGTTGAGAGATGCAAAACCATTCTTGATCTCAGAGTTCTTCTCTCATACTTGTGTTGTGTATTGTTTGAGAAATTACTAGATTTATTCGAGGTTAAAGGTCATCATAAATCGTAGTAATTGGTGAGAGTGCAACTGTTGGAGACAGTATTTCATGAGTTAATGAAGTGGTTTAAAAAGTTAATAAATAAGCATAAATTCATAAATAATTTAGAGTATCAAAAATGAGAGCATAAAGAGAAAGAAAGTTTCAATGTGAGGTCTATTTCATTTTGAAACGTACGGTCACATGACTTTGTTGTATGAGGAATTGTGGGTAGAAGGAGACCGCGCGCTTAGAGCAAAGAGGGTCCGGATACATGGCGGACGTCTGGTCAGAAAAGAAAACAGACTACACTATGTTCTAGAGGCGCACACGGTAAATATACTTTTGTTTGCCTGTGTATTATTTTGGTTATTTCTAATGGGACTGTATTCTGTTTATTATTTTGCGCTGCATTGGCCTCACTTTTTATTTTTATGTTTTAGTTTTCACGGTGTCTCAAGATTGTTTGTCGTGTCGTCGTTGGAGGATAATGAGGAGGAAATAAAAAGATGAATCTTGACATCAGTATGATTCGTGGCCTTTTTCAAGAACGAGTGTAGCTACAGCCCTCCTCCGTGCGCTCTCAATGACGCGTCACTTCGGGGTCAGAGGTGTTTGCCTGTGCAGGTAATGCTCCGTGCTGCTGCGGCTACGGCTACTGCTTCAAGTCAGATATCGTTTGGTGTCCTCATGCTTAAAGTCTGTGTTTTCACTGCAGAGCAGCAACTGAGTGCTCCATACTCCGTGCTCCGTTTAATGCCTGGTTCTCTCGGGCGGTGGTAAGTGTCCTCTCTCTCTGCGTTTCACCGAATGCTAGCCTGTAACTAATGCTATATGTGGCCGCAGGTAGATGTCCACTGCCGGGTGGGCCTCTCTCTCCCTCCCTCTCCCTGTGCAGGTTTGCCTCTAAAAACAGGTATGCTAACGTATGTCTAGCTCTCAAAAGCCTTAGTACCTGTAGCTCAGCCATGCTAATTTTATGTTTATTGTCAGGAACTCTCATCAGCTGGCCGAAATCCACAGGCGGCAAATCACGTACCACCACCAGCTGATTGGGACCGCTGCTGATTTGTCTCCAGTGCCGCCCCCAGAACATTTGCATAGGGGGGGCCAGTGAAAATCTTAGGGTGGCACACCAAAATGGTCCTTCTTCTGGCAACTCAGATTCAGCTCCAGTCTGTGGCTGTGTATTGCATTCCCTTTGACTCTTTTTCATTAAAAAGACAATATGCATCCAACACATTTACCTCAAGTTTTAGAAACACAAACATTTCAGAAAAACACAAAAATGTTTCAAATAATTCTCAATACAGCTTTATTTTGCTGTCATAAAACATACATCAGAAAAAATGAACAGTATGTATCCCAAAACAAGAAGTGCAATTTTAACAAGTGCACTTTTAACAACAAGTGCAATTTCAACAAAAGGTGCAATTTTAACAAGTGCACTTTTAACAACAAGTGCAATTTTAACAAAATGTGCAATTTTAACAAGTGCACTTTTAACTGGTACATTTTTAACAACTGCAATTTTAACAACAACTATAATTTCACAACTAGTGCAATTCTTTCACATCATCCATCTTAGAACAGCTTAATTCTCCTGTTGCAGTGTCTTTTGGCAAAAACATCAACAAAATCATTGAGGTTTATGCTCTTAGCTCTTTTTGACTCAACACTCAAGACACCCAAGTTGCTCAGTCGCTCATTGCTCATGGTGTTTCTCAAGTGAGTCTTGATTAACTTGAGCACAGAAAAGCTGCGCTCACACGATGCAGTGCTCACAGGTAATGCAAGTGCAATTTTGCAGAGTTTAAACATTGTGTCAAACACCTCACTATATGGCTCAAGGAAGACTGTGAGCTCCATCAAGCTCTTTGGGATTTCCAAGCCACTAGTTTTCTTCCTTTCCAGGATTTGCTTAAGCTGAGGTAACTAATATTCTAGATCCCCAGAGTTGCAGTTGTACTGTGAAGCAAAAGCAAACACTGTGTATTTATCTCAAAATGTGGGACTGCATGGATTCAAGGCCTGTATGCCTTCCATTATAACACAGTTCTCTTTAGAAAATCTCCTCTTTACCTCAGAGAGAAGCACATCAACAACTGAAATGAATGAACCTTTATGAAATGACTCCTTGTCCGTGTTGCCCTGTTTTTGAACAATCGGAGTGGAAATGTAATACCTAGGGCTGCAACGATTACTCGAGTAACTCGAATAATTCGATTACAAAAAATGATCGAGGCAAAATCTCTGCCTCGAGGCTTCGTTTAATTCCTATCACCCGCGTTATGTGGCCTGCTTAGCTCAGGGACCATGTTTCCACACTGGCTGTTATTGCATACACACACCGCTACATTCAGAATTGAGTTAGCGCGATGGCGGACAGCCAAGAAGCAGTCTGCAAAAGTCAGAGAATGTCCAAAGTTTGGGATCATTTCACACTTAAAAAAGAAGATAAAGTGCAGTGCGTCTACTGCAAAGCAGAACTGGCGTACCACAACAGGACGTCAACAATGATTCAACATCTGAACCGAAAGCATCCAGTTGTTTGCACCAGCTCACCAAGCGTCGCCGACTCAAGCTAACGTAAACATTGATGTTAGCTAATTTAACGGAGCTTACCATCGCTAGTTAGAGCGTATGGTATATGTAGAGGCTGTAGCCTGATGTCGGTATGACTAGATATCATGTTAAGATGTGGAAACTACTTCGTGTTAAATTGCCCCCCCCCCACACACACACACACACTCATCTCGTCTGTCTCACTCTCCCTCACGCACGGGTGCACACATAAACACACACCTTTACTCCTGGTGTTGGGAATAGTTGGAATGAATACCTGTGTGTTTTTTTCAGGAATAAAAGCCAATAGCTTGGTCTATTTAACAGGCCTGTCATTTTCGCTACGCATTATTTGGTATTATTGTTTAATAATGCAAAATTATTTTTATTAGATTACTCGATTAATCGATGGGATAATCGGTAGAATACTCGATTCTAAAAATATTCGATAGCTGCAGCCCCAGTAATAATAATAATAATAATAATGCATTTTATTTGAAGGCGCCTTTCAAAGCACTCAAGGACACCGCACATAACAACAACAGTACAACAAAAGACAGTACAAGTACAGGACAATTTAGTGCAGATAAAATCAGTAAGAGGATGCAGTTACACAGTGCCGTCTCGGCACAGAGTTCAGACTCTGTAGTCCTCATCATATAGGAAGTCAACCGGGCCGGTTTAGGCAGGGCTGTGCTTCCAGGGTGAGAGTAGTGCAATAGATAGGAATAGGGAAGGGTGTATGCAGGATTCAGATTCCGTAGTCCTCACTATACAGGAAGTCGACCGGGCCGGGTTAGGCAGGGCTGAGCTTCCGGGGTGGGAATAGTGCAATAGAGAATGAGAAAGAGTGTGTGCAGGGTTCAGACTCTGCCGTCCTCGCCATACAGGAAGTCAACTGGGCCGCTATAGGCAGGGCTGAGCTTCTGGGGTGAGAATTGTGCAGTAGAGTGGGGTAGAGAATGGAAAAGAGGGTGCGCAGGGTTTAGGCTCTGCAGTCTTCACCATATAGAAAGTCAACCGGGCCAGGTTAGGCAGGGTTGAGCTTCCAGGGTGAGAATAGTGCAATAGAGTGGAATGGAGAATAGGCAGGAGTGTGATTATATGATTAGGCTGATACAGAGTAGGCCACACGGAATAGGTGTGTTTTCAGGCGAGATTTAAAGGTGGAGACAGTGTCAGAAGTGCGAATGTCTGGTGGGAGGGAGTTCCAGAGGCTGGGGGCAGATCGGCTGAAAGCTCTTGACCCCATGGTGGTTAAGTTGGCAGATGGGGTAAAGAGCTGAATGGTCGAAGAGGATCGGAGGGTGCGAGAGGGATTGTGGATATGGATCAGTTCAGCAAGATATGATGGTGCCAGGTTATGAAGGATCTTGAAAGTGAGGAGTAGGATCTTGAAATCGATGCGGAATTTGATAGGGAGCCAGTGAAGTTGCTACAGGGCTGGGGTAATGTGTTCAGCAAAGGGAGTTCTGGTGATGATACGCGCAGCTGCGTTATGGACCAGTAGGAGTTTATGGAGTGATTTCCGAGGAAGACCATGGAGGAGAGAATTGCAGTAGTCCAGACGAGATGTAACCAGGGTGTTTACGAGGATAGCAATACTGGCTGGTGTGAGTGAGGGACGGAGGCGGTTGATGTTGCGTAGATGGAAGTATGCAGACCGAGTAATACCCTGCAAGGCTAGAGCTTGGTGTGACCTGACGGCCTGGAGGTGCAGCACTTATGTTGCATTGCTCTGCAAGGGTCACAGTTTTCTCCCAAATCTCATCAAAGAGAACTCCCTCTCTAAGACTGCTCAATGTGTAAACAAGAGAATCAACATGTGTAAGAGCTGTGCCCAAATTGAGTTGTGGGGATTGTAGAACATCTGAAAGAAATTTTACCTCCCCAAAAATCTTGGTGAATTATACAAGAAGGCCAACAAACTTCAAATCTATTTGGCCTAATAGATCTCTTGCCTCCACAGCTCTGTCACCATTTTTGTCTTCAGATATTTCTGTCAGTAGTTGTATGATGGCTGGCAGTCTCTCCATCACTGTCTTGCAAGACTTGTACCTACATGCCCAACGTGTCTCTATCAGCCTTTGCAACTCTCTTGGGGCTGTCCCCGGAAACATCTCCCGCTGTACCTCTAGCCACCTTTGGTGCACATACGACCCTGAGACAAACACATACAGCCTCTGCAGAAGAGAAAAGAAACAGTAGGCTTCAGGGATGCTTTTCACGGTGTCCACTAACACCAAATTCAAGCAATGTGCACTGCAGTGAACGTAGAATGCTAATGGAGCCTCTGCTTTAATGCGGGCCTGCACACCAGTGTTTTTACCATTCATTACAGAGTCACCATCATAAGCTTGCCCTACAAGGTGGTTTTTGTAATCAAGGCCATACTTTTGCAGGACCTGTATTACTTTTTGTGAAAGTGCTGCAGCATCAAGACGCTCCGCCGCTTCAAATGTTAGAAAACTTTCACATACTTCTCCTTCATAATAGTACCTAATTACAAAAGACATATGTTCCTTCTTGCTAATGTCTTTTGTTTCATCAACTAAAATGCTGAAAGCGTCAGTTTGGGAAATCTCACTAATTATTGAGGTGCGGACCATTTCTGCCAGACAGTCGATTATCTCATTCTGTGTGCTATGGCCAAGGTAGGTCACATTTCGATGGCCCATCATTTTTCTTTTCACCTGGTTGTCGTGTTTGGCTAAAAGTTCCATGATGGACAGGAAATTACCTTTGTTCTCTGTACCAAGCTAACATGGCATGAACATGTGGTTCAGATTGAGCCTAGCTTGCAAATCCCCTATCTTTATACCTAGCCTTCTTCCAGTTGCTGAACCCATCTTCTGAAGTGAATGCAGAATCCCCTGAAGAGGGAAGACTGAAATGCCAGCAGGCATAGCAGTAGGCAGAGTCTTTGGACTGAGAATATTCTAGCCATTTGTTTAAAGAGTGCCACTCTTTATTAAAGTTCCTTCTTCGTTCTCCTTGAAGAGTCCTGGGAAAAAGCTTCAGGTGTGGCTGTTTCGGCCCCTCTGCTCTGGTCTGAGATAGATCTAGGATACAAGAGGAAAAAACAATTAATCTGATATTAAAATAATGGTCTATAAACTTTTCTACTCAGACTATTCTTAGCCTCAACTACTGACACTTACTCTAAACATACTATAACCATAGATTTGTTAAAATGATTTTGCTCCATAGCCATCCATTTCATTATCATGGGCACACACAGATAAATTCACCTGTTGGTCCAGGGACAGGCTGAGTGACTGCACTGCTTTCTGTGGCTGAACTTGCTCCCTGTTCAACACATGGTAAGTTATCTGTCTCTCCTTCATGCTGACTTGCTGCCCCTGCCTCGCCTACATGGTCCTCCACCTCCTCACTACTGGTAGGAAACTGCGTTTGCAGTTCCTCCACTGTCGACTGACTGCTTTCATCTCTTACTTTCTTGTTGGAAAACTAAGCCGAAATTGGTGTTGTGGCGGACTTTCTTTTCATAGTCTGCAAATTAACATGGAAGCAATGCACATCACGGTCAGCAGCGCGCACACACACACAGACTAACATTGCTCATAGACTAGGACCAACGTCCGCTAACGTAACTCTCAGCTGTATGAAAATCATCATAGAATTTCTCTGACGATTTTCATACAGCTTTCTATGATAGAAAGCCATGATAACACAAAGGCTCCAGCTGATACTGCTTACAGCATTAACGTATGCAGGATGAATAAAAGTCTAAAGCCTTACCGGTTACTACCTAGCAGCGGCAAGCTGCTAGCTGCCAGCTTTAGCTTGCCGTCCGGAGATCGTGGCAGAGAGAAGATTCTGGCAACGGAGAAGTCAGAGGGGAAATTAGAGTCAACATTGTGTGAGACGACTGAGTAACGTTATTGATTAACGTTTACAAATGTGGCTTCTTTTCAATTGAATTTAACTTACGGTGACTTCCGGTTAAGCATGCGAGCGTGCTAGAAGGTCTCCTCGCAGCTCCCGCTGAAAAAATATTTTATTGGCGCTTGAACTTTTACCGAGTTATCTTCACCTCAAGGTTGGAAGAGGCTTGAGAGTCTGGAAATATGCCAGAAACGAGACAGAAGACTAAAGATATGCTCTCCACGGCTGACTCCGATTCCACGGCTAAGCTAGCTAACCAACCTAGCTTGTGCTCCCCCCCACCCACTGTCATGGACGCCACTGCTGATTTCCAAGCCGCCATCGACAAATTGAAAAACGAAAACCTCGAGTCACTTGCAAACTTTCAGAAAGAATGTGGCGCTGCTATTTCAGCTCTACAGCGGACGGTTGATGTTCACGGAAAAAAGATTCAAGATGTGGAGGAGTCCCTGACGATACTTGTGACCAGCTCGCGGGGCTAGGTGAGACGGTAGCTCGTCTAACGAAGGTCAACGAGGCCACGAAGAAACAACTTGACTACCTGAGCAATTACACACGGAGAGAGAATATCCGCATTATTGGCCTGCCCGAATCTGTGGAGATGCCTAAACCGGCTGATTTTGTGTGTAACCTCCTCCGCGAAGTTTAAGGCCCCGACGCCTTTGAAATGCCCATTATCATTGACCGCGTCCACCGAACTGCCGCACCCAAACCACCAGCTGACGCCAAGCCAAGACCACTTCTGGTTCGGATGCACAGCTACAGAGTACGCGAATTGGTGCTGCGTCTCGCCAGCCGCCATGAGGGGCCGATTCTGTACCGAGACAAGCGGATTCACTTCTTCCCCGATGTCAGCCCGGAGGTAGCCCGACTCCGCTTCGCGTTTACCGCTGTGAAACGCAGACTTCACCAGGCTAACATCACCTTCCGTCTCTACCATCCCGCCCGTCTGGTTTTCATGTGGGGCAACCAGAAGGTGAGCTTCACCGAGCCAGCGGAGGCTCTCAGCTTCATTGACCAACATGTGCCAGCGACCTCCGGTGATTCCACCAGCGCAGCTGACACTTGACTTCTCAGTAGCGGTGAGCTAACATGGCTTAACCAATTCCGTTTGCCACCCAGATGGCGTTTTGTGACACATGACTGTTTATGTATGCTTATATAAACTTCCAGTCGGTTTCCCAACGCAGTTGGTCTCCACAAATAGCTGTTGATGGGTTATTCCCCCTCAGTGACTTGGGTTAGCCGTGTTACAGTTTGTCAAAAGCGACCCCTTGTGTGTTAGCTGTTAATAGTGTACATTAGACTGTTTTGCGGCGGCACGTTTAACCTTTTCATATTGTTCTCTCTTCAATATTAATTATAAATTAATAAATAAAGTAAATATCACTCTCTCCTGCTCAGATGAGCGTGAACTAGTACTATGTTCCCCCCTCTCCTTTTTTTTACTTTTAAAAAAAAAAAAACGTTCGGTAGATGTCCCCAGCTAAAGAGACTGCAAGTCCAGCTGTTTTGGTTTCATGTTAATTTAGACGCTGTGATAGTGCCATATATGTGTGGAGAGGGGGAAAAGAGGAGAAATGGTGTGGGAGGAAGGAAAAAAAAAGAGAAGCTCAACTGAGATTGGCAGCTATAGTTTTTATGCACTTTGCTTTTATTAGCTCATACTGGGAGTAGTTGTCCAATACTCATCCAGTGTGCTTTTAATTATTCTTTATTACTCCACCTAATTTTACAGTAGCACACAGTGTCTTAGTTCTTTTGGATTGGTTTATTAAATTTCTATTCCCTTTGTAGAACTATTTCCCCAGCCTTAAATGTTTATTTCATTATTATTATTAATATTTTTTATTAAGTGTTTTTTAAGGAAAAAAAGAAAAAGTTTTTTCCTGCTATTTTCCTGTTTGTTTTCTATTCAGCCGTTATGCTGCTAAATAGGCATCGCAGTATGTATATACATACAGTTACGAAGTGTTATAGGGTAGGTTGCCTTTACCCCATTGGGGGGGTGAAGTGCATTCACGTCAGTTTAGTCATGTTGTTTTTGTGTTTGGTTCTCCTTATACCTATTTTTTTCCCTTTTTCTTTTGATGTGTTCCTTGTTGTTGCGTCTCTGTCCACCCCTCCTCTTCCTCTTCCCCATCCCATCCTCCCCCACCCTCAGGTCCAGTTACCACTGCTTCCTCACCTCGGTGAAAGGTAATTACACCAATGAGCACTCTCTCTAGGAAACTGCATACAAATCTGGTCAGCTGGAATGTGAACGGTCTGAACAATCCCGTTAAAAGAAAGCGTGTACTTGACCATCTTCAACATCTGGAAACAAGCATTGCCTTTTTGCAAGAGACACATCTTCGTACATTAGACCACTTTAGGATCAGAAGGGGGTGGGTGGGGCAGATGTTCCACTCTAACTTTCATTCTAAAAGCAGAGGTACTGCAATCCTCATCCATAAAGATGTTCCTTTTTCTGTATCCAGCGTCATTTCGGACTCTTATGGTCGCTTTGTGATGGTCTTTGGCACCCTGTATAATACAGCCCTTGCACTGGTTAACATCTATGCCCCTAACTGGGATGATGTTAATTTTTTTAATAACCTCTTTAGTCCTATACCAAATTTAGACACACATCATCTAATCCTTGGTGGTGATTTTAATTTAGTCCTAGACCCTGTCCGTGATCGTTCCTCCAATAAACCATATCCTGCCTCTAATTCATCTAAGGTAGTTAAATCATTCCTGGAGACCTATAATTATGTGGACCCTTGGCGTTTCAAATTCCCTAGCTCCAGATCCTACTCTTTCTTTTCTTCTGTACATAATTCATTTTCACGGATCGATCATTTCTATATTGATGCTTTTTTACTGGGTTCTATCAGAGCTTGTGATTACGAAGGTATTGTTGTTTCGGACCACTCACCTCTCAAACTTGAGCTCGCTTTACAGGAAAGACCCCCAAATAGATCATGGCGCTTTAATCCTCTTCTCCTCTCCAACCCTGAGTTCGTCACCTACGTCTCTAACCAAATTGACACATTTCTTTTGACTAATCCTGTGGCTGATACCTCTTCATCTATCCGCTGGGAAGCTTTGAAGGCTTTTCTGCGAGGACAAATAATTTCTTATACATCACATGTAAATAAGCTTCGAAAAAGTAGAATCTCTGACCTCACTTCCTCCATTCTCCGTCTAGATCAGCAATATGCAGTAAACCCTACTCCCGAACTTCTTAAAGATAGGATCGCTTTACAATCAGAGTTTGACCTCCTAACAACTCAGCGCGCAGAGGAGTCACTACTTAAGACTCGCCATAAATTGTATGAAGACGGGGATAGACCTACTAGACTTTTAGCCCATCAGCTTCGTCAAAAAGCTGCCTCTATAAAAACTGTCTCCGGCTCTATCACTTCTGATCATAAGCTCATCAACGATGAGTTCAAAAATTTTTACTCAAGTCTTTATGCTTCGGAATCACAGCTTAACCCAGACCAGTTTGTTGATTTTTTTGATGATTTGAATGTTCCCAAAGTAAGCTCCGAAGATGTTTTGTTCCTTGAAGAAAGTCTCACCCCCGAATTTATAAAAAAATCTATTGCTTCTATGCAAAGCGGGAAGGCTGCAGGGCCGGATGGCTTTCCAGCCGACTTTTATAAAAAGTTTTCTGACAAATTAGTACCCCTTTTGCATGCAATGTATACCGAATCTTTTCAAACTAAAACTCTTCCTCCGACTTTATATCACGCCACCATTTCGCTCCTCTTGAAAAAGGACAAGGATCCTCAGTGCTGCTCTTCTTTCCGACCTATAAGCCTCCTTAATCAGGATTTTAAGATTCTAGCTAAAGCCTTAGGTCTCCGTTTGGAGAAGATTCTTCCCTCCATCATTTCTAATGATCAAACTGGTTTTATCCGTGGTAGACAGTCATTTTGTAATGTACGACGTCTGCTCAATATCTTGCATACTCCTTCGCAACATTCAGGTGCTGAGGCTGTAATTTCGCTAGACGCGGAAAAGGCTTTTGATCGCGTCGAATGGGATTATCTTTTCTTTGCTTTAGAGAAATTCGGTTTCGGTCAAAATTTCATTTCTTGGATCAGGCTTTTATATACATCACCCTTGGCTTCTGTACTTACCAACTATCAAGTGTCTGACCATTTCCATCTAGGTAGAGGCACAAGACAGGGGTGTCCTTTAAGTCCCCTCTTGTTTTCAATCGCTATTGAGCCTCTTGCCATAGCTTTGAGACAAGATGATAGGATAGAGGGAATCATTCGGGGTGGTAAGACGCATAAGGTTTCCCTCTATGCTGATGACCTCCTTCTTTTTCTCTCTAACCCTGATACCACTCTCCCTCACGTCTTATCTCTGCTCAGTTCTTTCGGGGCCATCTCAGGATACAAACTCAATCTGAATAAGAGTGAATATTTTCCCATAACACTCCCCCCCCCCCTGCAAATTGATATACCATTTAAGATTGTAAAGGACTCATTTAAATATCTTGGTGTGACTATCACTCGGACATATTCAAAACTATTTCAGGCTAATTTTACTCCTCTTCTTGAGCGCTGTAAAGCCGACTTTGCACGATGGAAAGCCCTCCCTCTTTCTTTAATTGGCAAACTTAATTCAGTGAAGATGAACATTCTCCCTAAATTTCTTTATTTTTTTCAATGTCTTCCTATTTTTATTACTCGCTCATTCTTTAAAACTTTACAACGACTAATTTCTGATTTTAATTGGGCGGGTAAACATGCACGCATACGTAAAGAGTTCCTTGAGAGACCTAAGCGGCTTGGGGGCCTCTCTGCCCCAAATTTTCAACTATATTACTGGGCGTCGAACTTAACCAACATGTCTTTCTGGCCTTTATCTTCTGACAGTGCAAACTGTCCGGCATGGGTCAATATTGAGGCCTCCCTTTGTCATCCGTACTCCCTCTCTGCTCTCTTAGGGGCATCGCTTCCGCTTCCGGTTTCAATCCCCAAACATAGTGTTGTTGTGTGGCATTCTTCGAGAATTCTCAAACAATTTAAACTTTCCTTTGGTCTGCAGAGCATCTCTCTGTTCTCCCCGCTCTCTCACAACCCCTTATTCCCCCCTTCTAGCCATTCCTCTGCTTTTAAAACTTGGCATAATAAGGGCATCCAAAAACTGGAGCACTTGTACATAGATGGTGACTTCGCCAGTTTCACACAACTTAAAGAAAAATTTGTTCTCCCACGGTCTCCTTTTTTTCAATACTTGCAGGTGAGGGACTTTATTAGAAAGAAATTCCCAGATTTTCCCTCTCTCCCACCTAAAACTCATCTGGATCATATTATTAACATGCTTTTACACTCTCAAAGGGGGAGGCTGGCCAAAGTTTATGAATACATAATTTCAATTAACATGCCCTCTTTAACTATTATAAAACAGCACTGGGAGGAGGAGCTTGGCTTTGACATCTCGGATGACATTTGGGACGCAGCCCTAGATCGTGTACACTCTTCATCCATATGTGCACGTCACAATCTTATCCAGTTCAAGGTATTGCATCGCTTACATTATTGTAAGACTGCCCTAACAAAAATTTACCCAGACATTGACCCCCTGTGTGACAGATGCAAAATGCTTCCTGCGACTTTACACCATATGTTCTGGGGTTGCCCCAAATTAGATCGATTTTGGTCCTCTTTCTTTGATTTATTTTCTAAAATATTTAAGAAAACTGTTACTCCTTGTCCTCTTATGGCCATCTTTGGGGTAAACTCGGGAAACATATCCTTGACCTCCCGTCAGCGCAAGGCTTTGGCGTTCTCCTCCTTACTAGCACGGCGGTTGATTTGACTAAATTGGAAAAATTCTGCCCCACCCACACACACACATCTTATCAAGAGTATCATGTGTAATCTTAAAATAGAAAAGATCAGGTATACTGTTAACGGTGCTCTTCAGAACTTCCATGGGACGTGGGATGGACTTCAGTTGGAGTGATAGGCTTTCAATCGGACCCACTGTAGCTAAGCCCTAGCTGAGGATGAGTGACTGAATGCACAACTGGACCCCCCACCCCCAGCCCCTCCCCCCTGTCTTTGTTGTCCCTTCCTGTGTGTTTGTATTTGTGTCTTTTTGTCTCCTCCCCCCCCTTTTTTTTTATTTATTTATTTATTTTTTTATTTTTTTGTTTGTTTGTTGGTTTGTTTTGCTTTATTTCATTTCATATTTCATTCTTTCATATGGTTATTTTATTTAACTTGCATTGTTTTGGTATGATTTGATTCTGTATGTTCTTGGCATTGTTTTTATTTTGATATTTACAAATGTATTTTTATTTATTTATTTTTTAAATGTTGAAGTGAATCCCTTGTGCCCTGACATTTGCTGTTAAAATGCATTCAAGGAAAACTCAATAAAAAGAATTTTGAAAGAAAGAATTTAACTTACGGTGAGTGATGCTGTGGCGCTCAAAATACACTGTTCGGCGGCACTGTTTCTTCTTCTGCTTCTTGCGCTGACTTCCTGTCAGACTGCACGCCTTTCAGCTCATTAGCGCCCCCATAGGTGGAGATTTAAATTACAGTTCCCTATTGAGTCAGCACCTCAGGCAGTCAGGGAAATTGATGGGAGCACTAGGGGGGCCAATGAGGTGGCCAGCAATTTTCCTGGGGTGGCCACGGCCCCCCCTGGCGGCGCCATTGTTTGTCCCTACCACATTTATGCACGACTTTGTCTCTGCTGCTGCTGTATCACTGCGGCTGTTTATACGACGTTGTCTCTTGCTTTGCCGAACTTTGTCTCAGGCAGTGACTGATTAATTGCTGCCTTTTCCCGCGGCTTCGTGCTGCTTGGCGGCGCTGCTGTTTCCGGCCCTTGGCTACAACCAAGCCGGTTGTATGGTGCACTGCCGACATTGCACTTTTAACCTGGCTACTTTTGTCATTTTAACTAAATGATTGTGAAAAGTTAATCCCCTATTTTTGGATTATTTGTTTTGTTTTCTTTACTTATTGTTTGGATTAAGTAAATTGCTTTATTTAGGCAATTGTGTTTAGCTTATTTTGTGAATTATTCCTTGCTTTTGTGTATTTTTGTTGTACATTTTGGGTTAATTATTTCCATTGTAAACTTCCTTTTTTTTCTCCTTCTCAGTGGCTGCAGGCTGGTGGTGGTGCTGGTGACGTGGGTGTTGGTGTCCCTCCTTGTGTGCTGTGCTTCTTTTCGATTTTGGTGATATCACAGTGTGTGACTGCCACGCGTGTCTGGGTGAACCCTTTTTCTATAAGTTATTTTTCTTTGAGTCCCCTTCCCCCTTCACTAGCTCTTCCCCACCAGTCGGCCTCAGCCCTTGATTAGGCTCCCTGTTTCATTATTGTGTATTTAAATGCAAATTGTGTGAGAATATATATATTTTATTAATAAAGTATTTTTGTAATTAGGACCTTTTAACCTGACATTGACATTAAGAGCCTTCGCCCCGCCACACTCTCAAAAATCCAGGATGAAAATGTCACAAACTTCGCCAGCTTGTCTATGTATTCTCTGGCATCCTCCTGCAAGTGAAGTTGTTGCGGCGGAGGAAATGATGTAGCCAACCAGCACTCGCTACAAACTCCTCATCTCTGCTGTCACTCACAGTGGCGTACATTTGTTTCTCCATCACCCTGATCATTTTGCGGGACACTCTCTCATGGCCCGTTTGCTGATAACTCATCCCCGCATGTTTATCTCAAGCTCCTCACTAGCCTTCTTCCTCCTTCCACCAGGCAGCCTGGCCCTGTTGCTGTCCTCCTCGGACAGATGCTGAAGCTCAGTTTGATTTTTTCTACAATTTCTCACTCTCTTGGGGTCGACAGAGAAATGTCTAGCAGCTGCTTCTCCTAAGTTTTCCTCTGCATATTTTAAGACAGAAAGTTTGAATTTCAAGTCGTACTTTTTATTTTTTTGCTGCACCGGAGCCATGTTAATCATCAGTGTGATATTGACTGACAGAAAGCAACGCAATACGTGAAAAAGGCGAAGAAGTAAAACATGCAGTGCCAGTGGTCACGTCTTCTTCCTTGATTTAATATAAAAAATTTAATTAGACCCAGCATTTATTTGGAACCTGTGGTTATTTACCAAAATATACACCTGCACCCGGCATTTTAAGGGGACCCGCCGATTAATTGAAACCCGGCTATTATTTGGTAATTTACGGTAGACTAGTTTGGACCATGTTGAAATTCAAATAGCACTTAATATATAGGTCTGGTGTAATTTATTGAATAAGCCAACAAATATACCTTTCAAACTAACAGTCAATGGCCATGATGGTTTTAATTAATCTGATGGCTTCTTCAACATTCATCTAGTAGTATCATGATCTGTTCTCTCCACTCTCTTAGTACACTGTAAAGAAAACAGTTGTGTGTGTAACATGGCGCTCTGATGCAAATGCATTGCTTGACAAATGAGTTGATTTTACTAGACTAATTGGTCTGTTGTCTTCTCTTAAGGTGAACCACTCTCAGGCCGTCAACTTGACCCCCACACAACCATGGGTCGTGGTCCATGATGATGGGACAATTTTAGTGGCTCACTGCACCCGCAAAGCAGGACTGGGCGAAGCATGCTCACATGCAGCTGCCCTCATGTATACTGTCTTAGCAGCCGTAAATCTAAAAGATGGACTGTCCAGTACAGAGATACCCTGTGCCTGGGTTCTTCTGAGCAAAACTGGCGAGGTGCAATATGAGGAAATCTGCAACATCTCATTCATGCAGAAGAAGACTGTAGCATGCCCACCAATCCCCAGCATTCCTGTCCCTACAGAAGAGGAGTATATGGAGTTCTTCCAAAAGCTGTATGAATGTGATGTTCATGAAGAAAGTAAATCAAATCAAATCAACTTTATTTATATACAGTTGAGGCCAAAATTATTAGCCCCCCTTATGAAATTAGACAAAACTCTTGATTTCTCCATGGAAATGACCATTAAAAACAAGTGTTTATAGTGTATTAATTTCCAAAATAACAAAGACAAAATGTCCACTAAGTTTGATTAGGATATTTTATTGATACACTGAGTTGAAACAAGAAAGGGCAAAAATGAGATGTCCAAAATTATTAGCCCCCTGGCCATCAATATTCAGTAGTGTACCGTTTCTGAGCAACAACTGACAACAACATTAGTATTAGTTCTTTACTAGGTTGGCACAGGTCTCCTGAGGGATTTTGGCCCATTTTTCCATAGCAAATTGTTCCAGCTGGTCCAAATTGCGTGGTTTCCGAGCATGGACATTCACTTTGAGCATCCGCCACAGATTCTGAATAGGATTGAGGTCTGGGCTCTGTTGCAGGCCACTCCAGGACCTTGGTTTTGGTATCCTTCAGGTACAGTTGGACAGATTTCGATGTATGCTTTGGGTCATTGTCTTGTTGGAAGACCCAGCGACGACCTAAGGCTAGACTATGAGCAGATTTCAGCTTATTATCCCTCAAAATTTCAACATAATTTTTTTTTTCATGATGCCATGCATGATGCCATGCATGTGAGCAAGGCTCCCTGTGCCTGAGGCTGCAAAACAGCCCCATAGCATGATGCTCCCACCACCATGTTTAACTGTGGGAACTGTGTTTTTTTAGGGTTGAAGGCCTCTCCCTTTCTTCGCCAATCATAAGCAACATCCATGTGCCCAAATAGTTCCAGTTTAGTCCCATAAGACCAAAGCACAGACTTCCAAAACTCATCTTTACCTTTCGATTGTTAATGGGCAAACCTCAGTCTGGGTATGATATGCTGCTCTTTGAGTAAAAGGGATCTTCTGGGACGATGGCCCTGAAGGCCACCACGATGAAGAGCCCTCACAACTGTGTTCCTTGAAACATCAACTCCAGATCAGCAACAATCATCTTGGCATATGTCCGGGGCTTCTTGCTGACATCTCTGACTATTTTCCTCTCCAGAGTTCTTGAAATCTTACGCTTATGACCACACCCAGGTTTGTTTCTTACACAATTTGTCTCCTTGTACTTGGCAATGATGCGAAGTACAGCGGTTCTAGACATTGTGAAACGCTTGAAAATGGCAATATAGCCTTCCCCCTTATCATGAGCCTCCACTATCTTCTTTCTGAGCTCAAGACTGATTTCCTTTGACTCTGGCATGGTGAGTAAGAGTAGTCCCTCTCAATAATGTGTTCAAGTGCCCTGTTCCTTGGAGTCCTTTTATGCTGATTGAATGCTCAGGTGTTAGGAAGCCAGTTGACTGTACAGGTGTGGTTTGAAAGCTGATTGGTTAATTAGGTGTGTTTTGAAAGCATGCATTCACACGGGGGTAATATTATTGACCACACCATCATGGGGGCTAATATTTTTGACCACCCCATTTTTCACTATATTTGATATAAAACAAGCCTAAAAACATATTTTATATTCCAAAATGTACCAAAAGCTACTAAATAGCACTGGTGAATGTTTGATCATATCAAGTTTTATCAATGCTGAAAACATTGACAAGAATTTTAGGAAAATGTTCCATAATTCCTGGGGGGCTACTAATTTTGGCCTCAACTGTAGCACCTTTCATACATGTAAAAATGCAGCCCAAAGTGCTTTACATTAAAAGAAAAGAAAATGAAACAAACCCCCTTATCATCCCCACTCCCCGCACCTTCATTCATGTAACACACACACACACACACACACACACACACACACACACATACACACACACACACGGCCGCTGGAAGTGATTTTGAACAGGGGGTGCTGTGAAAAAAAATTTTTTTTGGACAGAAAACCAATGAGCCTATAGACCTACATTTTAAAGATAAATAAATAGATTGAGATTCAATACTTTATTGTCATATACACTTCAGTGCACACAGCCAGGGTCTGTAACACACAGACATCATCAGTTCTCAGATGAATATGCGCTATTAATTAAACTTCACAATAACGCTATAACAATGCAATAGATTTGGTCAGCTGGCATGAACCTGAGTCACTGCACCATCTACGTTTATGTCATACGCGATTCTATTAGCTCCAAATCCTTTTACGCACACCACAAGGAAATAATCTCTGACTATTTAAGCACATTATTGAACAGCTCTCCAGATCCATTACGCAAAGATCACACGCACAAAATAACACTTTCCGTCTCCATCTCCAACCTTTTTACACACACCACAAGGAAATAATCTCAGACTATTTAAACGTTATTTAACAGTTCTCTGCATCCATTACGCACAGAACACACAATCAAAACAACACTCTCCATCTCCATCCCCACCACCTTGCAAAAATACTGTAGTGTGACGTTAAACTGCATGAATATATGAAGGTGCGCGGCGGCACCAGGCTCTTACTTTGAGCTGCAGGCCGGGTGCCCTGGTTACAGGTGTCAAAACTGCGAGGTGCGCTCTGGGGTCGTGGAAATAAAGTCTCTCATGAGGGGACGAATGTCCAGGGAGTTCAGAATGTCTGTGTGCGCATGCATCTGCGAAAGGTGCGTGAGCCTTTCTGGGTCGTGGTGCTGCGTACCCATGTCTTCAAAAGACGCAAGGCGGAGAGAGTGCGCTCGGATGAGGCCACGGACATGGATAGGCACAGACATAACTCGATCAGTTTTTCTGTCTCTGAAAACACGGCTCTTGTTTGTGGCTGGAGCTTTGTCAAACATGATGCTACATCTTGGACTGTGACACACTTAGACCCTCTGTCTTCTGAGACATGCTTGGCCCAGGGATTTTGAGCTGGAGTTCAAGGCAGTCTGTGTCAGTCTGAGGCGGGCGGACAGTCTCCTCACTCCGGCTGCTCTCCGTTGTCGTGGTTGCGGTACTAGTGTTCCTCTTCACTGGTGGTGGTTTTCCAAAAAAATCCTAAATTTTTCTGTGCCTTGTTTCCTCCTTGTTTCTGTCATTGGACTATGTAAATTTACTAGTCTGCTGCTGCCATGGATGTATGCTGCATGGAGCGAGCGAGAAACCTCTTTACTCGGCTGCCGACCACTAGCCTACCTGACGTTGACAACGTAATTTCCGTGAACCTGTGTTGATTAGGCCTAAAAATGATTAAATTAAAATCCAAAATACATGTAATAGCCTACGTGTGTCAAAATCATTTCCCAAAATATTCATAAGGAATTTATAAATTGTGCAAAATATTTTTAATACATTTTTAAAAAAAATCTCCTTCTCGCCACTAGGGGGTGCTGCAGCACCCCCAGCACCCCCCACTTCCCGCGGCCATGCACACACACACACACACACACACACCCTTGAGCACACAGCATACTACACCGATACGTACACCCCACCCCCCCACAAGATAAAATGGAGTATGGCTGAGCACTGATAGACCAAGTGAGGAAACACCATCCTATGGGAGCCATCCGCACCGAGAGCCGTCCAAGTCCACGTCTACAGGGGACGCCGCCACAGAGACCACCCCGACCCAGACAGATAGGGGCCCATACCACGGCCATAAAGCCCTGGGGCAGGAATCCCCAACTATCAAGGCCCGGACAACCCCCAGGACGGCACCCCCGCAGGCAGGCCAGACAGAGATCCCGGAGTGGAGGGCCCCCATGAGGAGAACACTGGAGCTGGAAACTAAGAGACAATAAATAAAATAAGTACTAAAAGAAATGGAAAACAACATAAATGAATGTTAATATAAATTACTAAGAGCAAAACATAACTTTTAAGCACTAAACCTGTAAAAGCAGCATTAAAAACAACTTTAAAAATAGATAAATAAATAAATAAGTAAATGAATAATAAAACCTTTGAGAAAATTAAAGGACAAAGAAAAATGACAGGACAGAATAAATGAGTAATACTAAATGAGTAAAAGGGGACTCAGTTAAAAGCTAAATTAAAAAGGTAAAGAAAGAACAAAAAGAAAGAAATACCATTTCATTTATATTTACCTCAATATTAAGAACCTGCAGAGTATTGTTTTTGTTTTGTGTTCTGTATTTTATATGTGTGTTTTGCATTCAGTAAATTGCCGGCCTTTTGCATTGAAAGCAACGGTCTCTGGTGTAATTATTTTTGCTCCCCACTCCTTAGAACCTAGAACTGGTCCAGCGGTGCAGTAAGTGGTGTGATACTGGTGCTACATACTGTATCAAAAGCAGTGCTTAGATCCAGTAGCACCAGGACTGACAGTTTCTGAGAGTCCATGTTACACCTGAGATCATTAACAATCTTCACGAGGGCTGTCTCGGTACTGTGGTTCATCCTGAAACCAGATTGACACTGTTCTAAAATATTGTTGCTGTTTAAAAAAATCATTTAATTGGATATAAAGCAGCTTTTCTAAAACTTTACTTAAAAAGGGTAAATTGGATACAGGTCGGTAGTTGGCAAAAATATCAGGATCCAAATTGCTCTTCACCACTGCCGTTTTAAAGGCAGTGGGGAAGACACCCATCTGGAGAGAGCAATTCACAAGATTTAAAAGTTCAAACTCAAAGAACGCATAAAATTGTTTTAAGAGTGATGTGGGAATTGGGTCTGAAAGGCAGGTTGTTGGGTTAACTCGGGAGAAAACTCTATCGAGTGTTTCTGCATCAACCAGCACAAAATGCTCCATTGTCTCCACAGATAAAAGCGATGGTTCAGGTCTGTTAAAAGCAACATTGTTTTGTTGTAAAAGAGTGGATCTAATGCCATTGATTCTACCTCTGAAGTGGTCTGCAAAGTCCTCACATGGATCGTTTGTTGGAACTATGGAGGACTTGGTTGGGAAGTGGGAAGTTCTTGCCTGTTTTACTGCTTTATTGTAGGTTTTAAGTTTGTCCCGGTGTAACGAAGCGCATTTCGTTACTTGTGCATTTTGCACATGTGGGTAATTATGTTCTTTTGCACAATAACTTGGAAGGTACAATAATAACAGCACTTTTCACATTAGTCACGAAAGCACTTTATTTGCCAAAGTTTGCACAGTACATTTTGCACATTGCGTATTTGCACAGTTCATACAGATATTTACAGTACTCTTTTATTGAATATTTATTGAGTTATGTATTAGACCTTGTGACCGCAGGTGATTGCATATCTTCGGGCAGGTGCGGCACTCGGCACTCGGCTCCGCCTGCAAGAGAGTAGAGCGAAGTTGAGCTCCAACGGAAAGACTGTGTGTAATTGAGATGATAACAGTGTGAAGCGTGTGCAGAGTTTATTGGCAAATACGTGTGGTGCAATATCGGGTGGTATAAGCGTGAATGCTGTACGTGTACGAAGTTGCTTGTGTTAACACATTACCTGTCCGATCCTGTGTCTGCTCCAGGGTGCGCGGCCAAAAGATTCCCCCGGGGGCACGGGCACCGTGATAAACGTTCCAGGAGAGACCAAGTGGCCGGATAGGAAGGGGGGGGGGCGGATTTCAAATGTTTGGTGGTTCTGTTTATTTATTGTAAATGTATTTTATAGATTTATTGGCAGGGCCAGGCATATCAGGAACAGAAGAGTGGTGTAGAGTTTGTGCTAAAGGTAAAACTGGTTCGTCTTAACTGGTTCGTCTCTTACCTCACAGATCGACACTTCTTTGTAAGTATGGATACATGTTCCTCAGAAACACACAAAATAAAGTGTGGGGTTCCCCAAGGGTCAATTTTAGGTCCAACTCTTTTTAATCTTTACATGCTTCCCCTTGGGGACGTCATCAGGAGGCACGGCATCAGCTTTCGTAGTTATGCTGACGATATGCAACTGTACATCGCCGTGTCCCCTGATGACACAGGGCCTATTGATGTCCTTTTTAACTGGATTTTAGATATCAAGACATGGATGGCAGCGAATTTCCTACAGCTCAACCAGGACAAAACAGAGGTTTTACTCATTGGTCCTGAAGGCCAGAAAGAGAAACTTTTACCAAAGTTAAAGGATTTTAAACCATCACAATCTGTAAAAAATCTGGGTGTGATTTTTGACTCTGAGCTCAGTTTTATTCCACACATCAAAAATATAACAAAAATAGGTTTTTACCATCTTAAGAACATAGCCAGAGTCCGCCCGTTTCTCTCTCAGGCCAGCACTGAGGTACTGATGCATGCTTTTATCTCTTGTCGTTTAGACTATTGTAATGCCCTGCTCTCTGGCCTTCCCAAAAAAAGCATTTCGAATCTACAATTATTACAAAACTCAGCTGCACGAGTGCTGACAAGGACCAGAGGGCGGGAGCACATTACACTGGTTTTAAAGTCACTGCATTGGCTCCCCATGCGTTTCAGGATTGATTTTAAGGTTCTTTTACTAGTTTTTAAGTGTCTTAACGGTCTTGGGCTTTCTTACTTATCTGACTTACTTTTACCTTATCGGCCACTGCGGACCCTGAGGTCCTCCGGCACCGGCCTTTTAACCATACCACAGCTTAGTTCGAAAAAACACGGGGAGGCGGCTTTCACTTGTTATGGGCCCCGACTGTGGAACAGCCTGCCGGAGAACCTCAGGGTCACGGAGACTGTTGAGGTTTTTAAAAAGAGGCTCAAGACCCACCTTTTTAACCAGGCTTTTAACTGATTTTTAAATTCTTTTTAATTCCTTTTATGCTGTGCTAATCAGAGCACTTGTATTTATTTATTTATTTATCTTTTATTTTTTATCCTTTCTTAATGTTTTAATCTATCATGTTTAGCCTCTATGCTTTCATGTTTTAGCCCCTCGTGTTGTTAGCCGTTATGCTTTCATGTTTTAGCCCCTCGTGCTTTTAGCTTTTACGCTTTTTGCCTTATTTTACTGTTTTAGTCTATCAGTTTTTAATCTCCAGTTTTCCTCAGGGGGGCCTGCCAGGCTAGGAGTGGCCTCTGGTCTGCCCGCAGGGGGTGCTGTCCCATGGACGGTTCCGGCCGGGTGGCTAGAGGGCTCTGCACCTTGGTGCGGGGCCTCCTGCCTGCCCGGGTTGGGGTGGTCTCTGTGGCAGCGCTCCCTGCGACCTTGGACTGGGGTCTCTCCCGTTGTGGTTGCCCCCCCCCCCCAAAGGTAGCTTCCTCTGCGCCTCAGGTCTCGCTGCTCCGGCCATGTCTCTGTGTTGACAGTTAGTGTTTGTATAGGTGTGAGTGTGTGTCTGTGTGCGCATGTGTGAGTGTGTATGAGTGTGTTTATATTTGTGTATGTTTCTGTGCATGACTGTGGGGGTGGGAGGGTTGGGTTCTTTTAATTTTCTTCACCTGATTTTATTTGATATTTCTCTTTTTGCTGCTGTATGGACATCTCTGTAAGGCACTTTGCGATACTTTTCTGTATGAAAAGCGCCATATAAATAAAGTTTGATTTGATTTGATTTGAAGGGGAAAGTGTCACTTGGTTAAATAGACATTTGATCATATGTTAAGTTTACCTCGGTAGTGGAAGAGTCCAGTCATCGGTAATTGGTAGCACAGTATATACAGCGCCATTTTACCATCTGTCTGGGTTGCTGGTTAAACCTATGACGCTCATCAGCATTTCATCTGTTGCCTATTACCTGAGTCAAGTAAATAAAAAATGTAAAATTGGGAAACCTGACCATCTCCTCGACTTTTCTTCGGCATCATCCAGCCGCTCACCGGTCGCCTTTCACACCCGGAATATGTCATAATGAACTGTAACTTTGTCTGGCTCCATTTTCTCTCTGCGCTCCTGCAATTTCTTTTCAGCTGTTTTATTTCAGTCTTTATCCAAGGTGGTGTAGGTTTGATTGATACTGTTTTTGTGGAAAGTGGAGCCACTGAATCTAGGGCTGACCTGAGTTTACTGTTAAAATTATCAACAATAAAATCGCAGGGTGCAGGTAAAATGTCAGCAGTGCTATTGTGTAAAATTTCAATAAAATTTGCAGCCACTTCAGGATTAAGGTAGCGCTTCCTCACTGTTCTCACCGAGGCCTCCTGTTGGATAAAACTGGAGATATTGAAAAACACACAATAATGGTCAGACACAGCCAGGTCAACAACAGAGGACACACCAGTGGACAGGCCATATGTTATGTCCTCTGTTGTGAGTGGGCTGTGTGATGTGCTACTTAAAATACAGGTAGTTTAAAAGATTTAAAAATTCAGTCGCAGTGGGATCTGAATTATCATCTGTGTGTATGTTAAAATCACCAGTTATTAAAACCCTATTATAAGTTGAGTGTAAAATTGATAAAAGTTCGAAAAACTCACTGATAAAACAGGGAAGGTGCTTGGGTGGTCTATAAATAGTCATACATAAAATCGGAAGACTGCTAAAAACAAAGGCATGGTGTTCAAATGATGTATAGTTGTTAAAAGAAATGTCCTTTGTTATTATAGAGTTCGAGATGATTGTTGCAGTCCCACCACCTCTCCTACCACTCCTGTTAGAAAATAAAAAACTAAAGTTTGGTGGGGAAGTCTCATTGAGAACAGCTGGTGCATCAGTGCTGAGCAATGTTCAGTGTTGTGGGTAACGCGTTGCAAAGTAACGCGTTAGAGTACTCTAATTACTTTTTACGTGTAACGTAACGCGTTAGTTTCGTGCGTCAAGCAATCAGTAACTTCGTTATTTTTTTAAAAAAGTAATCCGTTATTTTAAGAATTTCTCTGGATAAGGAAAGGAAAATCCCGACTGCAGCCTGCTTTTTGTCAGACAGTACTGTGCCACCTGCGGATGTGTCAGCGGAGGCGCAGCGCTGTGATGCATCTGTGCCCTGCTGCTGACCTACGTTACCTGTGTGTGTGTGCGTGTGTGTGTGTGTGTGTGTGTGTGAGTGTTTTCGAACCCCCGGCAAGATGGTAGAGAGGACAGCTTTTGCATCGCGGAAGTACGCACATTATTTTCAATTCACCAGCGAAAAGGACACGAACAACATAATGGTAAAATGCATACTCTGCGTTGGTGAAAAGCTTCTGTCGACCGAAAAAAAAAAAAAGAATTAATAAAACGCTATGTGGCATATTACTGACTGTCTTTCTTGTTATTGTTATCCTGCAGGGTTAATTTGGTTGGATGACTGACGACTTCTCGGTGCATTTAAAGGAGGCTGTGTGTGTGTGTCAGTTAAGTTGCAGCATGTGCGAGGCGCTGCAAACGGCTTTTAATTTTTGGTAACGCATGAGTACTCTAACGCGTTACTTTTATTCATAGGTAACGCTGTAACGTAACTGATTACTTTTAATTGATGGTAACGTTGTAACCTAATTAACTACTTTCCAAAGTAACTATACCCAACACTGGCCATGTTTCAGTTAAAAATAAACAGTCAAGTTTGTTCTCTAAAATCGGGTCATAGATGATAAAAGACTTGTTCGACAGGGAGCGAACATTAAAAAGTGCCATGTGGAGGGCTGCGTGTGGGCTGGTTGACTGTGAGACCTTGTTGATGTTGACATGTTTCAGGTTATGATGGGAAGGGCAGGGAGGTGTAATGGGACGGTGGATGTGTAGTGTTCTGTTGTTTGTGATGACTGGGATGTGTGCAGGGTGTGAAGTGGAGATGGAGGTGGAGATGGAGGTGGACTTGTGGCGTCAATCTGTGGGACAGGGGAGATGTGTGGTAATGTGGGAGGCTAGTGCAGCGAGACCTTTGATGTTGAGGTGGAAGTTGTCCAGCCAGAATAGATCAGTCCTTTTCCAGAATGTATCAAATTTATTAATGAAACCAAACCCACATGCAGAGCAAAAGTCCGATACCCACTGATTGATACTGAATAATCTGCTAAAAAAAACTCTGAGCCACGTCTGGGGGATGGAATCAATCCAGAAAATATACAGGTCCTCCCCAGGCTTTCTATGAGGTTAGCAAGCTGTTCGTATTCCGTGCGGAGCTTTGTTGATTGTCTGCACCTGAGATTGTTCACGCCACAGTGCACGTGGATCGTGTGGGCAGACGGGTGACGGTCGGCAATAGCAGGGATGTGTTTGTGTGAATCCAGAATTTTTGCAGCAGGAAAGGAATAAGTAATGCCATTTGGGATTGCAAGTGCAGCCAGATGTTCTGCTGTCCCGCGGCGAAACGGGCAGCGACCGTTCAGCACCAGCGCCGGGTGGAGATGTGACAGTACCTGAAGAGCCCAGAGAGGCTCACAGCGGTAGCAGCAACGGGAGTTGAGACGGTGTCCGAAGCACCCGCCGCCAGAGTAGCCCAAGAAACGGTGACTTAAGCCCCCGCCGTGTCCACCAGGGCAGGAGCCACAGCCAGAGGCAGAGAGGGCGGCACACCAGCCGAGCTCGGCGCTCAGAGGGCATGCATCAGCCCTGGCCATGGGGACATCATCGGGGTGAACAGTCCGACATACCAACTCCAACCAAAGAGTCCGTGAGCTGGGAGTGGAGGTGGAGGATGGCCGGTAGCGGGATGAAGATCCCACAGGATCGTGTCTGCTGCTGCTGGTGAGTTCAGGATGCTTATTATTTGCGACTGTGTGGCCGCAGTGTCCATGAATTAGGTTAGGAGACGGTCTTTTTGTTTGAGCTCATCAGCAAGTTGCTTGATCTTCTCCCAGAGTTTGGAGATGTCTTTCTGGGTCTTATGACAGCTCTCGCAAGGCATAGCAGTGTTAAGGGTCGTTCAGACCAAACGCGATAGAGGCGAATACAATCGCTTGAGACGCTTCTATCATGCCGCTTGATCATTTTGGACTATTCGCATCATTCGCGCTTGATGCTCGGGGAAAAAAAACGACGCGCTTGCCCACTCATTTTTGAACCGGTATTTCTCAGCCCACTCTCTTTCCATGTCGATCATGGCTAATGTCACCACCGTTGCTGCACTGTACCTGCTGTACAAGTCCCAGAAACGCCGGAAAACCACCCGCCGTCGTGTCTGGGTTCATGAAGTCCTCCGGAGACACACGGAGTTGGGGGAATTTCACTGTCTCCTCCAGGAGCTCCGTCTGGATGACGACCGGTTCCAGCGGTACCTCAGGCTGACCGGAGCCCAGTTCGAGGACCTGTCAGCTCGGGTCGGTGCCAGGATCTCCCGCCTGGACACCAACTACAGGCGCTCCATCTCAGCTGCGGAGCTGTCTGAGGTGAGTTGCGGTTTAATACTGATTTCATACTAATTCATACTAATTACAGCAGACTACTGCAAAATGAACATGTAAAAATATTATAGGCTACATTATATAAAGTATGCTACTAATTTTACCCACTGTACAGGAGCCTACGTGGTGTGATAAATGCACATCAACCTATAAACATCTCCCACTGCCACTCAACCTATAAACCTGCATAAACAAACCTTTTTAATTTTCACTTCCTTTTTTCAGTCAAATACAGTATTTATTAACTCTTTACTTGTTTATGTTATCAGTTTTCCTTCTTAAAATTTGAAAATGGTTCCCATTTTAGAATGAGATTACACAGATATACCTAATCTTTTACATTTGGATAATGTACATTGACTTTTTTCTTAATAACAAAGCTTGCAGTTTCCAATAAATGAATAAAGTGTAAATGTTGTTAAATGTTTGAAGAATTTTTAAGTGGTATTCCATGGGCTGTTTTTAAGGTTTTCAAGAAAATTAAAGCCTGACTCATTATCTATTCTATGTTGCAGGTTCCTGGCCACAGGAGACTCCTACAGGAGCACTGCCAACAGTTTCCGTGTGGGAATTTCTATGGTTTCTGCCATTGTTCCTGCCGTGGTCAGTGCCATCTGGGACTGCCTGGTCGAGGACTTCATGGCTGTGCCCACCACAGAAACCTGGAGGTCCATTGGAGAGCAGTTTGAAGAGAGGTGGAACTTTCCTCTCTGCTGTGGAGCTCTGGATGGCAAGCATGTGGTGTTGAAGGCCCCTCCCAACTCTGGATCCCAGTTTTTTAATTACAAGGGGACATTCTCAATCGTTCTCTTGGCCGTGGTCGATGCCAATTACCGGTTCAGGGTGATTGATGTCGGGGACTTCGGGAGAACCAATGACGGAGGTATCCTGGCTAACTCTGCCTTTGGCCGGGCACTTCGTGCTGGAACCCTCCACTTGCCAGCAGACCAGCCTCTACCAGTCACAGAACACAGAGGACCCTAGCCTCATTTTTTTGTGGCTGATGAAGCGTTCCCACTCCCAGAGACAAGAGGATCTTCAATTACCGTCTGTCCCGGGCCCGGTTGGTGGTGGAGAATGCTTTCGGCATCCTGGCGGCTCAGTGGAGGATGTACCACCGTGTCCTCGAGGTCCAGCCGGAAGTGGCAGAGAAGTGTGTGAAAGCAACTTGTGTTCTTCACAACTTCCTGCGTATGACAGCCCAGACACCGGGAATTGGAGGAAGCATCACAGGGAGTGAGGTGGAGCCACTGCCAGGTCTGGGAAGAGTTGGGGCGAACAACTTGGCGAGAGAGGCCATCAGGGTTCGGGAGACCTTCTCAGCCTACTTCTCCACGGAGGGAGTGGTTCTGTGGCAGCATAATGTTTAGTGCACAAGCACCCCAAAAACGGCTCTTTTAAGAGCCACCCAAATAAAAGTATTGAGCAATAATCCTGCAATATAACTACCACAATTCATGTCTACCAGTCACTGTGCATGTAACATCAATTCATACAATACTGACCCCTCTGAAATTACACCATTAAACTTTTTCTTTACTTTAACTATCATTTTGAAACTGGCCAGTCTACAATCTCATTGTGCTTGAAAGAATGTGTGAAAGAATGACATGAGAAATAGTAGTAATTAAGAAATATATATACAGTATATTTTTAATCCGAAAACAAAATATATATTTATATACATTAAATTAAATACAAAAATAAAATAACAAAAAAACAAAGTGATTAATAGAAGAAGAACAGAACAACAAAAACCAGGATTAAAGAACAAAAATCACCAGCCTGGCTCATTCCCAGCAGAGGCTGCCACCCCAGCTACTCCAGTACGTCCAAATTAAGGGTCACAAATGTGTTCTCGTATATCAACTTGTGAATTTGGAATTTTACAAACTCCCTTTGCTGGGGTGGCAGCCTGTGTAGGGAAGGAGCCAGGCTTGATAAAAACCTCTCCTTCTCGATCCATGCAGGTGGAGGTGGCAGGGGGGCAGGTGGCCTCTGCAGGCTCTGAATGAGGAGGTCCTCTATCATCTCCTCCCTTCCAGCCGCATCAACCCCCCTCCCTCTCTTCCTCTTCCCTGTCCGTGCACCTGTATGAAATCGAAATCACACATTCTGTTGATGACATAGTCTGTAAACAGTCATTTTCAATTTAGACTGAAACCCTACAAATAAACACAATAATCACAATCCCCCTTCTGTAAAGTACACACCACTGGTCGAAGCAGCAGCAGCAGGAGCAGCAAGACCAGCAGCAGGAGCAGTAGGACCAGCAGCAGCAGGAGCAGCAGGAGCTGTGCCCTCGCTGTCACTCGAGGATTGATCTATAGAGGAATTATTATTATTATACAATCCAAACTTATTCTACAATAGGGGAACACATAATTTAAGATTTAATGGAAACAAATGTGAGAGAAACAATACACATATAAACTGCTCTTTCGCCTACTGAATTTGAAAGTGTTTTTACATGTACTTTACTATGTGTATGTCTTCACTTAACCAACCATCACAAACTAATGGTCCTGATGATGGCCCTGCTTCTCCTGACCAGAGTTCTCCTGACGGCCCTGCTGTTGCCTTATCACCCAAGCTCTCTTCATATGAGGTCTCTGCGGTCCAGTCTTCCTCGACCCCCTGACCCATGTTGCCACTCGTTTCCCTGAGCAGGGGAAGGGGTCGAGGAAAGACAGGACCGCAGAAAAACGCCACTTTCTCAAAGTTCCCCCCGCTGACCTGCTCCTTTTTTCGCCTTCCCTCTTTTTTTTCCCTCAGCCCCTTCCACTTTTTTCGACACACCTCAACTGCAAACACACACACGCACACACAGAAAGACATGCACATTGCATAAATTAGCTTCTAACCAAATTAAATATTACAATAAACATTCACACATGCAAAGGGGGATAATGCTATACAAGTGCTAACTGATGCTAACATTTCATAGAGAAACACGGTCAGTAACGTAGTAAAACAAGCCACAGATAGCTTCAAAACTTACCGGGGAGTCCCACCTCCTCTTTGACTTTCACCCATGCCTCCTCTTTTTTAATCTTGTCCCGGTAGAACACAGCAGTGGTGTCATACAGCACCGGGTGCCCACACACGGCTACAATTAGTTTCTCCTCCATGTTGCTCTGAGCGACCGTAAACAACCGTACGTTAGGGAAGTGACGTCGTCAGCTTGAACTCGTCGCTGATTGGATGTCACGGCGCGACGCCGCCTGAAAAGTTTGATATTTTCAACTTTATTCGCGTCGCTCCAGACACGCCGCTTCAGATGCCCCAGACGCTTCATTCGCGCCGCGCTAGACTGAATCGCGTGTCATTGCGCCATTTACATTGATTTTCAATGTAGAGTTGCTGCTCAATTTGCGTCTATCGCGTTCGGTCTGAACGCCCCTTTAGCGATGCTACAGCTAGCACTAGCACGCAGCATGTTAGCTGGAGGGCACCTGCTTTCCTTGAATTTTTGACGAGACAGAGCAGCCGGCACACAAGGTCGGCACACAAAGACTCACCTCGGCACTTAAAGGAATGTTTCCCCGGGGCAGTAATCACTGTAAGGCTTCACTCCAGAGTGTGGGAGTCTGCGTTTGTCATGGGAGCAACAGTGGTCAGCAAGGCCAAACAATCGAGCAAAGCAAGAGGGAAGGGGAAGAATTGCGGGAGATAGCGCTTGCTCTCTAACACCAACCCTGCGCTGCAAAGTACTAAAGGGACTGCTATCTTGTATGTGATCGAGGGCCACTCTCACAGATACACACCAAAGACACTTCAGCTGAATTTGCCAGAACCACTTTCTAATTTATATTAAAAGGCAAAGTTGCATGCTGATTTCTCGTCCTTACTAGTAGAGAGTGAAAGCATCTTTGACAATCTTCAGATAACAGAGCAAGAGGTATGTACTGACAAATTGTAAGTCTTGTAATTCGTATTTTTTGTTTTATTGATCATTTACCAATATCTGTATTTTTTTTATATTTACATTAATATCTTTATTTTGTTAAAATAGCATTACATTTTTCTACTTTCAGTCCTTATCGGTAAAAGAGGCAACCAGAGCGCAGTCTGCCAGTAAGGTTTGGTTTGAGCAAAGAGCAGGCAGAGTAACAGCGTCAGTCTTCGACGAAGCAGGCAGGTCAGACAGTGCTGTATCCTTGATTAAGAGGATTTGCTATCCCCGGTCCTGTCAGGTGTCTACAGAGGCAATGAGGTAACGATAGAAATGTACAAAGAAAGTCTACATATCAAAGTATATAGCCATATTTCAGAGGAACAATGATGTTCATACAATCCTACTTAAAGGTCCCATATTATGAAAAACGGACTTTTTCTGGGATTTGGGGTGTTATTGGGGGTCTATGGTGCTGCCACACGCCTAGAAACTTTGAAAAAAGACTATCTGTGCTTTTTTGAGTGAGATACAGGTTTCTAAAGGTGTCTTGCCTGCAGTTTCCAGATACACGAGTCAAATTTGCTGTGGCTGTCCACGTCGTCGGCCGTTCATTTGAATATGACTATCCCACTGCCCCTCCCTTCACCGCACGGTGTCTCCACCCACCAGGTACAGCTACCATCTGGGAGATCCGCCATTACGCTATTGAAATCACCATGTCCAAGCGCAAGGAGAAGTGCTCTGTTGTTGGTTGCAAGGACCATCACAAAACACTCCATCGTCTCCCAGCGGCAGAGGACAAAAGAGCGGCATGGATTGAATTTATTTTTGAGGGCAATGTTTAGGGCTGGGTACTGAACGTCGGTTCTTTTATGGCACCGACCGAAATGCTTAGGCAGCACCGAGTATCAAAATATGCCTCGTCTTTCGGTGCCAAGTTTCGGTGCCCAGAGATTAATCATGTGATCAAGATCTGATAATGCTGCCGGTGATTGGCTGTAACGTTACACGTGATTGCGGCATGCAGGAAAAATACATACGTGGTTACCAGAGACGCTTTGTGGTTACGCCCACAGACTCATTCATGTTCATGTGTATCTGTGTTGTGAACTGTAGTTGCGTGTGTCGTCGAGCCGGTTAAAAAATGCCACCAAGGTGAAAAGCGTGGCTCCATTTTAGCAAGACTGATGCCAATCTTCCGCGATGCAATATATGCAAAAAAGTCAACGTTGCTAAAGCCGGCAGCACGACTAATTTGATGAAATGCGTGACCATGCACGGAATCAATTTAAGAGCAGAAAGTTGCGGGCCGCAGCCATCCTCCTCTTAGCATTTAAGTCCGCCTGTGGACGTTACAGAGTCCGAGCGGCCGATTCAAAATCTCCACCACCGGACTCCGGTGTGTAATGCTAACTTAAGATATTAGTGTGTATTTTATGGCTATGTAGCTAGCTAAATCAAACGCTAACTAGAGATTGACAGTAGCAGATAAAGCTTAGCTTGTAAAGATGTGCTCATCAATTGGGTCGGCTGGTTAAACAGCTCACCTAACGTTCACTGTTATGTTTATCTTCTCCTCACAGTAGACACCATCAACCAGGAGCAGGCTTGTCTGTGTCCTGAGAAAGCAGACATGTTGATTTTTCTGAAGAAAAACTGCTAAGTGAAAAGGTCCTCAGTATGTAGCAGTGAGCATTAGACATTGGCTTGTAACTTGTTTGCAAGTGTTCTTTTGCACTGGAAATTATTCGTTGTTTATTTTTTCTGTAAGAAAACTGCTTGTAGTGGAAAAATACCAAAGCTGAAAAGTAAAACTCAAGATTTGTACTGTAATGTGTTATGTCATTTCCTTTTTGTTAGAATTGATATTATAAAATTGGCTAAAAGTATCATTCAGGAACCGGTATCGGTATCAAAAAATGTTGTTTGATACCCAGCCCTAGCAATGTCCCAGCTGAAGTTGGCAAGAAACTGTTGGTGTGTGCGAACCACTTTGACGCTGACTGTTTCACCAACTTGGGTGAGTACAAGGCAGGAGTAGTCAGCAGACTTATACTCGAAGGTGGGGCAGTTCCAACTTTGCGAGGAATACCAACAAACGAGGGACATTTAAGTATACAAATAATTTGCTTTGTGTTTCTGTAGATAAGGGTGAGCTCGTGCGTGATGTACTGTGTGTTTTGCCGTTGAGAACAAGGTATGGTTAGCAGCTAACCACTAACGTTAGCTTCTCTGACCACACAAGTTAGTGCTACAGCAGAATCATTGTGTGTAGTACGTTTCTGATCTTGCACATTATGTAATGCATGTCCTAGGGAAATGTCTACATGTACAAGTATTTAGCTGTTTTTATTTAGCAATTTTACACGAACTAACCCAGCAGTGTCACATAGTACCAGCTAACACTAACCACGAGCTTCCAAGCTAATGCTAACCACGAGCCTCTAGTTCGCGATCAGCACGGTCTCCACATGCAAACCCAGAGACGCGGTCGGACAAGAAGTACATACACACACCCTCCGATGGGTCTAAGTTTTCAGGATTTTGTGAAATAATGTATTTGAAAATGTTCCTAAACTGGAATATGTTGGCATAGGCCAGGGCAAAACGAGTGTACTGTTGACTGCTACATAGAGTTTAGATTCTCTGCCCAAGCCCGACCCTGCCACTATCCTCGACCGGGCTGGGCCGGGCCTGGCCGGGTCCTTGACAAAAGTATTCTTGATTTTTTGTTTTGAACCCTCTGGGTTCGATTGACGCGCCGGCGTGTCAAAATCACATGACCAATTTAAGATGACGTAGCAGCGAGACGGCACCTCTGTGAGTCTCGGTTCGACTTTATGTGTTTGAGTAGCCTTCAAACTATATACCAGTCGCGTTGATAGGGCAAGTAAAACCGGAGATATGATATATTATGTATGGCACGCTTTTTCACTAACGTTGCCGTCACGTTTTCTGTGCGTTTGGTGCAGGAAGAGATGGTAAAATCGGGCTTTCCTCGCGAAAGCGTCCGCAAACAGGAAGTGTTTGAAAGCAAAAAAAAAGCGTTCCTATTGGTGGAAAACGGCACCACACCAGCCAATCACAAAATTATTTGGCAAGTCACGTGATTTGGTTGCTGAGGGACAGGGGGAAGATTTGGGAGTGACGGGGCGGAAAAGTGAAAGCAGCAGTGCCGGTCACAGAGGCAGCGACAGAGACAGCGATTTTTGAGAGTAGAGAGATTTGTGACATTTAGCGTGTTTGGAGTGCATAGTTAGTGTGTTATGTAGTGTTTAGTGTAGTGTGTTTAGTGTGTAGTGGAGTCGCTTTTTTGTTTAATGAGTCAAAACAATGAGGAGAAGCTGAATGTGGAGCAGGCAGTGCCTGAGCCTGAGGCATTGCCTGCATTTAAATGTAAATAGTTACATATAACTTTGTAAATTTCAAAAACTTATACACAAATTTAGCAAACAACAATTTATATTTGCATTATAAGTAATAAAAATGGTTCGTTAAACATATTTGTGGTTTTCATAGTAAAAAAACTAACCTTTTCCTACCCGGATTTTATGTTTTTTGGTGATTTTAGGTCAATCGTGTTAATACAGTATGTCAAAATGAAAAAATAACTGTACAGTCACACATGTGAGGTTGTGCTGAAAATAATGACACCAAACAAGGCAAGGTAAATTGTTTTGAAGGTGAAATATAATGGTAGTCAAAAACGGCCAATTATACCCCAGACCCCAGAGGGTTAATAACTCAAAATAATGACCATATTTCCAGCTAGAAAACGCACATCTCTCTCCTCCCTCCATTTTTGTGTTGCTGCATGGTGTTACACGTGAGTTATCCTCATGGTTAAAACGTGACTTGAGACGTACGTGATGTCACTCCCCGAGACGCTGTTACTCCTATCCATATCTGGGAATGCTTTGCAGGTAAATTAAACTGTGATAACTTGTTGAGAACATTTGCCCATTTCTTGCAATTGTTTTCATGTTTTATTGTCTTTTTACTGTTCAAGACTCTACCTGGCTGCACTGCATTACAATCAGAAGGCTGATAGAGGACAAGCCACTACATCATCAGGAGATCCTCTTTTCAAACTGAGCTTTCCTAAGTCCAGGAAGGGAGAGTGCAGAGCCAAACCAGTGAAGACAGACACGACAACCTCTCAAATTAAAATAAACATGGACACACAGGCATCACACAAAAGGTTGAAAACAAACACAAACACTTAAAATCTGAATTATTTTAAGATGGTTTTCAAAATAAATAATAAGGAGAATGTATAAATAAGTAATTAGGAGAAATAAGAGAAACTTTACAACACTGCAGCACAAGGCTTTTTGGTTCTGCTGCAATTTTCCTGTAAACATACATTTTTGTTAATTGCACTACAGACTACGGTGATGCACTGTTGGATCTGATCTTTGAGAAGGTTTTCCAAGACCCTGCCCCATATGTGAACGAGGTGCTGAAACTAATGTAACCCTGTTAAAAATCCTTGCTCATAAAATAAATAATGAATAATTCATGGGTTAAAAATGTTCATATTTGGTTGAAACTGTCATTATTATTAACTGTCAAATGTATTAAAAATGTAAAAGGAATATTTCATGAAGGTTAATAGTTTGATAAAAGAGTAAGGTGTAATAAATGAGATTAAAACGACACAAATGGACATGGTTAAATATTTTATTTTATTTTGAAGGAACTCATGGGGAGAGAGGAAGTACTGATTGAGAAGAAGTGTGATCCTGGTCATTTATTGGTTAACGTGTGATTGACAGGTGTAGACCGGAAGTGAGCGAGTGGGAGAATGTGTTTTCTGAAAAAAACTTGACAGAGAAAAAAGAGGGACGACGACGTGAAAAGCACAACGGAGACGCATGGCCGCGAGTGTAAAGTTCTACAAAGATAATAGTTAAGTGTGTAGTTTTTCCGTGTCTAAGAGACTGTCTGCTCGACAGTCGGAACCCAGACATTGGAGTACTGTTTAGTGTACAGCTCGAGAAGTTTCAGCTCGGAACTCCTGCCATACCTGTCAAGATTTGGATTTGAAAATAAGGGAAATTTTCCGGCGCCCGCGGCGAGCAGTCCCACCACCCCAACCAAGCTCCATTATCCCTTACATTTTAAGACAGGTGCAGATCATGACTTCACCCGCGGACGTCAAGATGCACAACTGGAAAGCCACTGAGATCCGGGAGATACTAGCGTCTCCTCGTCTCCGTAACTGTTTGGTTGTGTCCGCTACTTGTGTAGCGGCAAGCTAGGAACGGTCGCTACTTTCAAATTAAAAGCCCCTCACTAAGAACCCAGTTCTAAACTCCAATGGGGTGCAATGTAAAGCTCTTATTTTGAAGACAAGTTCCACCTGCTTCCTGTTAGCTGTCTGTTGCTTGAGGCAGCTAACGGAGGAGGTGGTGCGCTACTCCGCACGTTTCCATTACTAGCGGGGGTTTAACATCGGCGTGTGTTTGACTGAGGAGGCGAGAATATGGGCCACGGATCAATAATTAAATAAATATATCAAGTGTCGCCACATTTCTACCGATACATATGTTTTAGTCACTGTTCACACCGAACTTCGTGCTTCACGTCACGTCACATGTTTACGCCGACCCCAGTGGCAGCTTTTTGGGAAAAAAGGAATGAGAAACTGGTTGAGAGAGGAAAATTACACCTCCCTTAAAGATAGACAGAGTGCTGCCTTTACCTTGCAGCAAATGTGCTGCCTTTTCTATCTAAAAGGGGCTAGTAATTCCTCTCTCAACCAGTAGAAAATGCTGTGAACACCTGATTATGCATGAAAAAAAAAATACCGTCATATACCGTGAAACGGTAGGAATTTTGAAAAATACCGTGATATACATTTTTCGTCATACCGCCCAGCACTAGTATATATGAAGAGCATTCATTTAAAGGCTTATTTGCATATTTTCTGTTCATTTAACATTGCTTGTCTTTACATTTACATTTTATTCTCACTCCACACGTTCTTTTCATTTCATATTGCTTTTCTTTTACAATTTTTCTTTTTATTTCACATAACTTTTCTTTACTCTTTTAGTGACTTGTACCCATTTGTTGCAGACTTTGCATTCTTTAAGACTGTTGGCGTGGCGTCCATCATCCATCACTGTTTTTTTCGTTTTTTTCTTCCGTTGTCACTCATCATCTGACGTCACACACTAACCTCGCGACAACTGCCACCTACAGCACCTGTAGTAGGCTACTGCAGGTGGTATTTATCGCGAGGCTAGTGACAGAGCTCAGATTGGGAATGTTTTTTGTATTTTTTACTCCGCCCGGGTATTATTATTTTTTAATAACGCAGGTTAAAATACGGGAGATTTACGGGAAAATACTAATACGGGAGGATGGCGGGAAAGAAGGGTAAAATACGGGACTTTCCCGGCCAAAACGGGATACTTGACAGGTATGACTCCTGCCGAAGCTGCACTGTTGTTAGCTTAGCCCAGCTACTGAGCTAACTCGGACTGTGTTGTAAGCATTCACTATCAAAGCGAACAGACTTAGCCGCAAGGAGCTAAACCAGCTTCTGACATCGGCTGTGCCTTGTGGTCTCCCCGCGGGAGCATGAGGATTCAGCTCGACCGCTGCCAGTGTGTGTGACTTGTCGTCGTTGGGCATCGTCCCAGGCCGCCAGGGAGCCTCCATCGTCTGCTCACCGGTCTGTCTCCAGTCTACCCACCGTGTCGCTTGCCGTACTCGGACCGGGTAAACAGCTGTTCTTTGGATTGGAGGTAACACTTTTCCTTGACTGTTCCTGGATCATTGGAAATAAAGGTGGATTTCCTCGCACTCAAAAGTCACCATATCAGGCCTGCAACGGGGTTATTTTATTTTGCCGGCTGTGTGTGTGTGTGAGTGTGGGCCCACTGAGTCGTGTTTGAGTTTATTACTGAAAGTAACTAAAAGGGTTTGAATGTAATAATTTGAGTAATTTGAAGGTATTTTTGAACTTAAGGGAGTATTCTGTATATTTTGGGGAACTTAAAAGTGTTCTATTCAACTGAAAAGGTACTCTCTGGTAATTTTGGTTAATTTTATAACCGACAGTGAATCATATCCTTTCATAATTTATTTGAAACATAATTTCAGTTAAAGTGTATTGCTGTTTTGCTTGAATGCATTTTGCTATTTCCTTTGCCAGAGTTAAAAGATGAATTCATCTAAGTGTACCAGTTGAGTGTGCATTAAAAAACGGAATCCAAATGACCTTTAAAAAATTACTTGTAAATCAGGGTTAAAATTAGAATGGATGAACCCAGAAGCCTGCCCTTAGTAAAAGGTCTATTGAGGGGAGTGCTACACTAATAATCGCTGAAGACCTCTGGGACTACACAGACAGGCAGCACAACTGTCACTCTCCACCCCAGAGAGCCCCAGCACCAGCTTACAAAGCTTCTGTAGGCTATATTGGCTGAACACAATTCAATATAAAGTCAGCACTGAATGTTTACACCCATGGCAACTAGATACTTTCTTTGTGATTATTTTCATATTGATATTGAAGTTAATATATAAAGTCAAACTGTTTCACTTCAGATATTTATTTTCTTCCTATTATTATTATTTCATTCATGTCAACACAATGTTTCTTACAATAAAACATCTTTCCTAACTGTTCTGTGTTTTCATTGTTTGATATGTAATTTTCATGGTAATAAGTAAAAGATAATAAACTATAAGCATTGTAAGATAGAGGAAGCAGTTATGTACTTTTCATCATAACACTTTTGCGATAAATGAATAGTATTTATGTGACTAAAAGCTTACTGCACTATTCCCCTCAGACGTAAAGGTCCATAGTCTGCCCGATAAATCTTCAGTGCATTCTACAGTGCAGTCCACCATGCATGATGGTGGCTCAGGAAGCTGCTGTAGTCTTCGTGTAACCTAGAAATTATGAAAGGTAAGTGATTGACAATAGATTAGAGAAAAGAGAGACTGCAAAATGACAACCTTGTTTGCCCAATGTTCACACTTAATTGTGGTATTTCCACACAGCAGATATTCTCAGGTTCTGTAGGCGTTTGTTCACAATTGCCACAGGAACACCTGTTTTTATGCAGAATTTTTATTATTCATTGGAAGCTAAAATCGCTAATCACGTCGCATTGTTTCTTTGGTAATATATTTAAAGGTTATAAACCATTGTAACTGGTTAAAAAACAATACTGCTGGGAGAGAGGTGATGGGGGTCAACTGTGGCTTATTGAAAACTGCAGTTGTTGAAAATTGCTGGCAGTAGCTAATTACAGGTCGTCACTGCAAATAACAACAGGTTCTCAATCAACTTACCTGGCTACATAAAGGTAAATAATATGGGGGTTACGCTTTTCTCTTGTAACAGCTGTTGCTAAATTGCATCCGCTTACTGCAACTGAACAGCAGTAAACACCAGCCACGGCTTGGCTAAGCTTCATGATGTAAACACTCGTGGCAGGAGAAGGGGGCTGTTATCTGTAACAACATGAGGCAGACTGCCCGTAAGCGCATAAAACTTTCGTTAGTCTGCAGTAACATAAAAGTAATGTCAAGGTAACAAACTTAACTACTAACCACTGAGAAACATCAATGATCATTCTTGGCTGCTTACTTTCTTCAGGAGCCTCTTGTTGTTCTGGGTCGGTCACTGTCTGTTGTCCGGTGGCAGCCATTACTTCCAGAAACTCAGCTGTTGCCATGGTCACACAATGCCGTCCTCACGTCTTCCGCAGGCAGGAAGAGGTGGGCAGCGCGCAGTAGCTCATTAGCATTTAAAGGGAAAGGCACTGAAACCGGCCACCTGGAGCAGGGCTGTGAAACTGGTGTTTCAAGAACCCTGCTGTGCTTAATCCTTCAGCTTTATTCGACCAAAGCATGTTACTAACATTCCATTTAGACATCAAGGAACCATGTCAAGAAGCAGAAATGACCATAATATGGGACCTTTAAAGGACTTAGATGATACAAGCTGAAAATATGATCCCAATCCTAAAATTGTAATTATACAACAAGTAGTTCCGACCAAGCAATCTGATTGGTCAACAAGGTCATTTGAGCACTTCAGTGCTGCTTCAGTGCTGACATCAATCTTTTATAGGTTTAGGGATTTAACCCTTTATAACGGAGAGCTGGTCGAGTACCTCCTGGACAGGGGTATAGCTCGGGATCTAACAACTGAAACCATTAAAAGCATACACACACAAAAAGAGATGGTGTTTTCGGGCTATAATCTTAAACTGGTTCCAAGCTTGAACAAATGTCCTCGGCTAACGTTAATGACTGATGTGATGTCTCTAACGTTACAGATATTGTAAACTGACATTTGACGCTAGACTCATGCTGTTAGACACAGTATATGAACCAATTCACACCGATTGCGTAATTAATACTGCTTGGAAAGATTGGCAGGGCTTGAAGCAGGAAAAATTCCTGTGCCTGAAAATGTTTTATGCATTGGGGAGTAGTTCCAAACTAGGCTGCCGCTGTCATGTTCTTCTATGGGATGGACAGTAGTGAGCTTGCTTTTGAACGGTAAAATATTAAAAATAAACAGTACAAAGGTATATTTACAACTGTTACTGAATTACTATATGTACATCAATGTCAGCTCTCCAACAAAAGGACATTTTTTTGCATCAAGGTTTTATTTGTCACTCCAAATTGAAGATTAACCTGCCCTACAGTAAAAATGGAATACATAAAATAAAAAGTAAAGCAATAGGCCTATAATAAGCGGCAATATATATTTAAGCATCAAAGATGTTCAATCAAACCCACATTATAGTTTGAAACAACGTTCAAAACACACACAGCCAGTATCACTAAGCATAAAGTCCGCTAGCTTAATGCTAACGTATAATCAGGGTTCGTACAGGTGCTTGAAATCCGTGAAAGTGCTTGAATTTCAATGTTGTGTTTTCAAGGTCTGAAAAGTGCTTGGATTTTAGTTTAAGTGCTTAAAAGTGCTTGACATTATAACTCTATGTCTTTCACAAAATTGAGATGGACTGGATGGTTTGCTTACTACAAGGTGAAATAAAATCAGTAAGAGATCCGTATGTGAAGATGCTTCCTCCTGGGCTCCGCTGAGCCTCTCTGCGACCTGCCGGTCTGTGTGTTGCCCCGCCTGCCTCCTTCGAAGACAGATAGCAGGAGATGACAAAATGCCGGGAGGCTGCTGTTTTAACGAGCGTTGGCTTGAAAATTATAAGTACAAACAATTAGGGATGTGAATCTTTAGGTGTCTCACGATTCGATTCCGATTCTTAGGGTCACGATTCGATTCAAAATCGATTCTCGATTCAACCGATTCTCGATTCAACCGATTCTCAATTCAAAAATTGATACAATGCATAGTGTGTTAAGGCAGTGTGTTAAGGTTTTGAAAAAGTTGCTGTCTCTCTGCTTGGAAGGAAGGTGCTGGCTACACTGTGTGTGGATGTTATGACTTGCACCTTCTTTTTGTGCACTTCTGTTTGACATTGTGCCTGCAGTGCATGGCTGCCCTTGTTTGCATAGTTAATAGCTGCTTATATACTGGGCAGCAAGCCGCCAATTTGACAATCCTTTTTGCGGCTCGGTCCGCCGATTTAGACAGAAGCCGGTAAATTGGGGGTCTGTCCTGGTCCGCAAATCTGACACCTCGGAGGTTACACTTTTATCCAACTCCATTCCGATCTAAAATCGAGACGTCGTTATGACAGAAATTACGTGAGCTGGGTGGAGCTGTGGATGACCGGCACTGTTGTGCGCCCCACAGCTGAGGAGTTTTAAAACCAGGAAACAGCTGATCACAGCAGTCAGTCCATCACTTCATCCGCGGACGTCAAGATGAGCAACTGGACAGCTGCTGAGATCCAGGAGACGCTAGCATCTCTTCGGTCTCTGAAGCTGTCTTCGCTGTTAGCTTGTTGTTGTAGCGGCTAGCTAGGAACGGTTGCTACTTTCAAATTAAAAGCCCCCCACTAAGAACCCAGTTCTTAACTCCAATGGGGTGCAATGTCAAGCTCTTATTTTGAAGACAGATTCCTTGTCTTTCTCTCCCCAAGCTTGCTGCAACGCTGTGTACGGAAGCCCGTGGGGGCGCACAGAGAGACGGGGGGAACATTAATAAAAAATCAATTTTTGAAGTTTATGAATCGATTCAGAATTGTGGATGATTAGAATCCTGATTCTTATGTGAATTGATTTTTTCCCCCACCCCTACAAACAATGGTTAAGACGAGGACCGAATCAAAGAGGGGCGTCATGCAAGTTCTGCAAAAAAGATTTGGAGATTTGCGCAATGGGAGAGTCTGCGGTCCGTATATCTTTTGGTCATTCGATTTTCCTGTCAGAAACGGGTATTAAAAAACAAAAAACAAGTGATTATTTGATTTTCGTTTTAAAATCCAAAAATTAAAATTGAAATACAAGGTGATTTTCTTTTTCATGGTCAAAAGGGGTTGAGCGAAATTTAAAAAATGATTCGATTTTCATTTTCTATTTCACATGACAAATAATAAAATCACTCGAAAACAGAAACAGAAAAAAGGCCTGTTCTTTCATATTTTGAGACCGGATGTTGTCATTTACAGGACGGTGCTGTGCAGAACAAACAGTAGGCTACGGCGGGGTAATCTACCTTGACACATGGACATGGAACTGCGGTCAAGCCGGCCGTCGAGTGTACTCTCAGCAGTATGGTAAATGCCGAGAAACAGCATATTTACTTTCGGTTTTCAAAATAAAGGTATTAAGAACAGTAAGCTATTATCCGAACCTACATTTTTACTTTCCTCCGCACTTTTTCTTATATTTTACTCACGTTATTGCTTTTTTGCTCTCACGTGTTTTAGGCGTCTTTACTTTGTTTTAACGCCGCGTAACTCTTTTATTTTTCAACATTGAGTTTTGTACTTTGCTTATTTTTGAGGCTCCGAGACTTTGTAATCTCCAGAGATTTAAACTACTTATACGGCTTTCCTTCAAGTGACGTGCCGTTATTTTGAGAATAAGCAAGGACGAAATTAATTCAGTTTTCTTTTTTTTATTTGTTAAAGTATCGTGTTAAACTCAGAAGAAGCCATTTTTGTTTATTTCCGTAACTAGTAACTAAGGACGTCACGCCCGGCCAGCGTTGCATCCTCCAGTTATTTTTGACGAGAAGTTAAATCCGTTAAGGAGTCGAAGTTGAATCATCCCCACTCCAAAGAGACTCTGATTTAAGACGCTGTGCATACATCAAAATCCGGTACAGAAACTGAACTGTGCAAGAAACCGGGACAGCCTCTCCAGCTGACTAATGAAGTCGACATCCAGCCAAGCCCGCTGCGCCCTCAAACGGAAATCCCGTGGGGCCGGTGAACTACGTCATCGGGGAAGCCGCTGCGTTACCAGCCTGCGACCAAACAGCTGCCGCACTTGCAGTCCCAGGACCAGAGGGACGCCCCGTGGACATCTGCTACAAGCAAGTAGGCTGAAATCTCTGCACACAGCTGGAGTTCCAAAGATCAGAGTTGGTGTCTATAAAGCTTCAACTTCCACCATATAAACTCAAGGAAATTTCGCATAGCGTCCCGTTAGAATAGATAGATTACTCCCGTGATTTTATGAAGTAACGGATCGTTACACTGAAATCCACCATCGGTTAAAAATCAGCTGTTCAATAATTCACTCCCACAATCTTCACATTTTCTGTTATTTGTTGTTACCCGTTTGCATTATTATCCCATATTATTCACCCTGCTTTTATTTAGTTAATAAATATATATAATCTTATGTCGTTGTCTGTGCATGTTTAATTTGATGTGGGAAATCGATGGGATCGTGGATAGAATTCACTGCTTCAGAATAGGAGATCAAATATAAATTTGAAATTTAACAGACTGATTAAATTAATACTCTGACTGTCCAAGCCAACTTGGGTAGTTAGATGTTTGGAATAGCTCCCTCCGGCCTATTCCAGTAAAATCAAATATCGGAGGGTGGTGCCCCGTATAAAGTATAAAGTATAATTAATTACCAGTCATTAATTATCACATTATTATCAAGGTATTGTCTCCTACACACACAAACGTAGCACCCCAGTCTACATACAATTCCTTGTCATAGCTATATTGGTGCACGTAAAATATTACCTGTGGATTATCATTGTGCTGTCAGATGGACTCCGTTCAGGGAATGAGGCCAAATCATGTCGTGATTAAATGCAATAACATTTGCTACATGGGCATGACAGGATGCACGATGTAAAATCACTTTCAGGATTTACGCCTTCAGCAAAATGCATTTAATTGCCCGTGCACGTTGTGTCGAGCCCGCCCGGGCCGACACATTAACCAGGGTTCTCCCCAGACGGTGGAACACCCGCCTCCCGCTGGCGGTGACGACCATCCGTCCGTTCCCAGGCTGACGGCGATAACGACCGTATTTCCAAACCACTAATCAGGTTAAAGTTACTTATTCAAATCACTGTGCGTTACTATTATTTCGGCTCGGGCAAGGAATCTAAACTCTGGCCGGTGGTGGGGATGAGAGCACCTGTTTTCGGCGGGACGGTCGCAGGCAGGCACATAATGCCGGCGGCGGAGATGAGAGCATGCGCTGTCGGCGGGACGGACGGGAGGATGCAAGCCGGGAACGGAGAGGGTTGGTTCAGCCACACTGACCAGCGTCAAGGGACTCTTCAGATATCCAGACTTTACCTGGTGACAGTTGCTGTAACTATCGGGGGTAAAGTGGACACTGCAGAGACAAGTGTTGGTGGTGATTATTAACTCTCCACACTAGCTCTTTCTGAAAAAATCGATCCACCGTTTCCTTATGTTGTCGTCCTTAGGAAACTTAAATAAGCTAACGGCGCTGTTACCCTGCACACTGTGGCATCCAGGAAAGATGCAGGAGCGATGTGGAGGAGACATGACTGTTTAGTTGACTGGTTAGCTAGCTGCAAACTATTTTGAGAGATGCTATCCAAGACTGGAGAGCAAGCGGAAAAACCTCCGAAGCTAATGCGCTGAATGTATTTATACGGCTTCCAGCAGTGCGGGGTTTATGCAAATCAAGGCCATGATTTCTGACCCACCCATTAAATCCTGAACACAGAAATAGTGAAACACAGCCTTGACCTTTTTAAAATGGCTGAATTTGCTTTACACGGACTATTTAAATATAAATCTTGGTGAAATTATTTCAATTTATCAGTGTATCGGTGTTTTTTCAGCATTTTGAAGACATTTTAAAAATACAGCGGTATACCGATAACCGTGATAATTTTTGTCACTATTACAGCGGTGTGAAATTCATACCGTTACATCCCTAATATATATGTATATGTATATATACATATGTATATATATATATATATGTATATATATATATATATGTATATATATATGTATATATATATATATATATACATACATATATATATATACATATATATGTGTATATATATATATATATATATATACATATATATAGACATATATACATCAATCAATCAATCAAATTTTATTTGTATAGCCCTTTACAATAGCCGGACGGTACCCGAAGTGCTTTACATCAAAGCATTAAAATAATACATAAAAACAATACATAAAAATATAAGAAAGTGCTACAGTGCTGCAAGAAAACACAAGAAAGTGCTACGAGTGCTGCAAGAAAACACAAGAAAGTGCTACGAGTGCTGCAGGGTGTTTAAGGCCCTCTAAAAGTGCATAAAGTAAAAAACAGGCAGAATAAGTACACCTAAGAGCAGGACTTCCCTAGTCAGAGTTAAAAGCCAATCTAAAAAAGTGTGTCTTCAGCTTCGATTTAAAAAGGCTGAGGTCGGTAATGGTGCGAAGATCAGGGGGCAGTCTGTTCCACAGCCTGGGAGCTGTGACAGCAAAAGAACGATCACCCCACTGTTTAAGTCTTGACCTCGGGACCTCTAACAGGAGCTGGCCGGAAGAACGGAGGGCCCTGCCATGATCGCGGACAGTTAAAATCTCTGACAGGTAGGAGGGAGCCAGGCTGTTAAGGGCATAAAAAACAAACAATAACAGTTTAAAATCAATTCTAAAACGAACTGGAAGCCAGTGGAGTGACGACAGCACAGGGTTAATGTGTTCACGCCTGGATGTGTCTGTTAAAAATCTGGCAGCAGCGTTCTGAACAAGTTGGAGACGCGAGATTAAAGACTAGCTGAGGCCGACATAAAGTGCATTACAATAGTCCAGTCTTGAACTGATGAAAGCATGGATCGCCTTCTCGAGGTCCTGCCGACTCAAGAAAGGCTTCACTTTGGCCAGGAGGCGCAGCTGAAAAAAGCTTGTGCTAACAACAGACCTAATCTGTTTGTCGAATCTGAGCCCACTGTCAAATGTTACCCCAAGATTTTTTACATGTGGTTTAAAAAAGGGCGCCAGAGTCCCAGAGTTTGTGATTAAAACATTTGACATAGAAGGTGTACCGAACAAAATACATTCGGTTTTGCTGTCGTTCAAGTGCAAAAAGTTCAGAGCCAGCCACTGTTTTACATCAGTGATACAGTCCAGTAACTGAGTAAGTGCAGTGTTTTCATTTGGTCTCATGGGCAAATATAACTGTAAATCATCAGCATAAAAATGAAAAGACAGATTGTGTTTTTTTATAATTGATCCCAGCGGTAGCATATACAATGAAAACAGAATAGGTCCAAGAATAGAGCCCTGTGGCACCCCACAAGAGAGGGATGCCTGTGAGGAGCAGAGGTCACCAATCATCACAGAAAAACTCCTATTTGCCAGGTACGACCTAAACCATTGGAGGGCGGTGCCACGGATGCCTGCATACTGCTCTAGGCGAGATACAATGATTTCATGGTCAACTGTATCAAAAGCCGTTGTGAGGTCCAGTAGTACCAGCACAGCAGGGTTCCCAGCATCCACGGACAAGGCAATATCATTATGCACCTTTAACAGTGCTGACTCTGTGCTGTGTCGGGATCTAAAACCAGACTGAAATTTGTCGAGAACAGAGTTAATCTCTAAAAATGTTTTAAATTGAATAAAAACAACTTTTTCCAATACCTTCGAAAGAAAGGGCAAGTGGGAGACAGGCCTAAAATTGGACAGCACAGAGGGGTCAAGATGTGGTTTTTTGAGGAGGGGCCTAACCACAGCGTGTTTGAAGGCAGCTGGGACAGACCCTGAGCTAAGACAGGTGTTAATAAAAACCAGCAAACTTGGTCCAACAGAACTAAAAACCTCCTTCAGAAACTTGGCTGGAATAGTGTCTAAGGGACAGTAACCACCTTAGTGAGAGATGACAGAGTAATGATCTCGAATTGCTCAAAAACAGCAGATTGTGCAGGAGGAGCACACACATTGTCAGGGGGCATAGGCATATTACTGATCTTCTGCCTGACTGATGCCACTTTGTCCATAAAGAAAGAGACAAACTCTTCACAGGTTGTGGTGGAGGCATCGGACAGGACAGTAGGGCACAGATTAATAACAGAGTCAATAGTTTTAAAAAGCACTCTCGGATGATTCGAGCTGTTGGCTATAACAGAGGACAAATATTTGGACTTGGCCTCCTTCACAGCTCTCTGATAAGCAGCTAAAGTGTCCCTTAACCAGCCCAGTGATACATGCAGTTTGTCCTTTTTCCATCGCCGCTCAGCCTGTCTGCATTGTTGTCTGAGCAGACGGGTGTGGTCGTTCAACCAGGGATCGGCCTTGGTTTTGGTGTTTTTTTGCCGAAAAGGGGCAACAGAATCCAGGATTGCAGAGCATGTAGAGTGGAAAGTGGAGAGTAAGGTGTCAGGACAAAGGGGAGGAACCAGTGCACTGTCAGCTTGCAGCTGAGAGTCCCCAAAGGCAACAGCAAATTCTCTGGCCGTTGATGGAGTAAAAATACGGCGTCTGCGGGCTGGGGAAACGGGCTTATTGGCAGGTGGGGGGGCAGCAAAATCAAAGACAATAGGGAGGTGATCTGAGATAGCAGTGTCTACTATTTCTCTAAGGGAAACTGAAAGCCCATGAGAAATGACAAGATCAAGAGTGTGCCCATGTTCGTGTGTTGGTGCATTAACAGACTGAGTGAGGCCAAACGAATCCAAAAGGCCTTTAAACTCATTTGCCAGTTGATTTGCTGCACAACAAACATGAATATTAAAGTCCCCACAAATCAATAGTTTATCAAACTTTGGAATTAAATCAGACAAGAACTCAGAGAACTCTTGGAGGAAGTTCTTGTTAAAACTGGGTGGGCGATAAACTGTGGCATACAGCACAGGACAAGGGAGGTCGATCACAAACAACTGCAGCTCAAAGCTGGAATAATCATTAGCAGTTATTATTTTGCATCTGAAACTCTCCTTAAATATAGCAGCCAGACCGCCGCCACGACCGGCAGCTCGGGGGGTGCTGAAGAAGGAACAGCTGGGTGGGAGGAGCTCCGAGAAGGCGCTGATCTCACCTGGTTTCAACCAGGTCTCTGTCAGCAGGAGGAAATCCAGATCCCGTGTTGTGAAAAAGTCATTCAAGATAAAAGTCTTATTTGTGAGAGATCTGGTGTTTAACAGCGCCATATGAACTGAGCATCGACCAGACCGGTGAGAGAAGCGGCTGAGCGGGCGGAGATTCCCCAGCGCACAGCCCCGCTGGGAGGCTCGCACCGGCCGGCAACACAGGAGCAGCACCCCGGTGTCCCGGAGCACTGGCCGGAGCCAGCGAAATCTGTACTCCACGGAACTCCGCAGATCGTAGCCGCTGTAGTCTGTGAGGGATCCGGCTGGCAAACGACGAGGATCGTGCAAGGAAGAAGCCAGATAAGTTTTCAGTTTGATAAGGATCCCTCCTCGCTTTCCGCGTCTTCTGCGGCGACTTTTGCGAGGTAACCAGCAGGAGAGACGCCGTAGATGTGGCGGTATGGACGCCAGGAGAGGCGGCGGCGTCTTAGAGTGTCCACCAGAGCCGCAGATTGATATCTTTTCGAACGAGTCACGAATATTAATAAGTGTCAGGCGATCATACACCTGCAGCGGTGACACGATCCGTGCAACAAATAACAGGCACAAGAAAAACAGCAACACACTCAGCAGAGGGAGACGGCCAGCCTAACACAGGGGCGCCATCCTCAAGAGTCATCAGAGACTGACATATATATATACTCTATATATATGTGTATATATATATGTATGTATATATATATGTGCATATATACATATATATATATATATATATATATATATATATATATATATATATATATATATATATATATATATAAATATGTATATGTATGTATGTATATATGTGTATGTATGTATGTAAAAAAATCTGAGTTAGGTCCTATCACCAACCCATGAAAAATATAGGCTCCGGATGAACTGTTTTTGCCCACATGGGACCTAATCTGAAGCCTAATAAGGGCCCATCATCAGCCCATGTAAGGGAAAATCTGTGGTACCCACATGGGGAAAACCCAGTTATGCCCATGTGGAACCCGTATGAAGCCCAGCAATGGCCCATCATCAGCCCATCAGGGCTTACACATGAGTGGCCTCTATGGAAACTGAGGACAAATTTAGCTGGGCCCCAGTTGGGCAGCCAGGCTGGGCCCCACATATCAGCCCTGGTTGAGCCCATCTGGGCCCCACGTGAGTGTGCTGGCTGGGTGTTTGAGATCATCTGTAAACTTTATGGCCAAATATGCAGTATTTGCTTAATGATGTAGCCATGCCTTTCTTTACTGAAAATTAATTTCACACAACTGTTCGCACCTCCTCTCCAATACCAATTTATACCTATAACACAAAACAAACAAAAAAGTCACATCATTTAATACACTTCTACTCTGCGACTGTATAAACACAGCAGTACAACTCTTGCTGCCTAACTGCCAGCTGTCCGCCTGCTGGTGAATGGTGTCGTGTCGCTGAATGAAATCAGTCTGCAGAAAGGCAAATAGTTGTGATTCTGCCCGGCTTTTCCGTGATGAACGCAGGGGCTTCCCCTGCGGTTTGAAGCAACTGAGTGATTTATTTGGCTAAATAACACAAAACATAGCTACTGCAGGATGCTCGCCAAACCTGGTCACTTGACCGCTGTCCCTTTCCAGAAGGAAGAATCACATCTGGCTGCACTCAACTACTTATCTAACTCCGTGGCTTTCCACTTCAATCATTCCCTATGACGCACTGCCTCCCTGCCTTCACAGTGACGACAGAAGAGGGTGTCTTGGCCGCCGCCGGTAGTCACGTGGTTAGAGCGCATGCCACATACGCAGGAATTGGCCGGACGACGTTTACTACAAGTCGCACCACCATTCTCTCCCATTTTCAATCTATACCCTGTCAATTATGCAGGTGTCTATGCATGGAAAAATAGCGGACGGTGGGTGTTATCACTGCAACAAATGAAACGAGAAATACACGCATGCGCCTTTCACATCCTGTTACATGATTATTATTTTTACTGTAACAAAACCCATTCTACCTTCTTTTTCCTTAACCAACTACATTACAACTACCATCTCCATCAGTGAGGTCACTGTTTCATGACAACAACTGTTTTACCACCGTTTCACCGCACATTGCTGGACACATTATGTCATTACACCAATTTACCCTCACCCAAAGCATGTCACCTGCATTACAGTCTGTTTGTCACGTTTTCGGCTTCTTCTGTCATCTTAGGAGGGAAAAATCGACACCATCTCTTCTTTCGTTCATTTTATTCACATCTCATCATATCAGCCACAGTCTGCGACAAACAGGGTGGAAAAGGGAGTTCACAACAACAGCACAAAAACGCGCCCTTAACTTTCATTGGCTTAAGAGGCTCACATGACCCACACTGAACATGCAGCTTCAAAATAAAAGCATAGAACACAAATACATGAGAACACACAACCTAACACTGTTAAAATACAATTTCCATATCATTGCATAGCACAGTATATACTGTATACACCAACATTTGGTTGTGAAAAGCTAAGCTGGGCAGATTACCACAACCAACTGAAACATCACAGTGTTCATTGTGTGTCTGTCCATTTATTTACATGGTAAACATTTCCATGGCGTCATGTCATTAAAATTACCCTGCTTGTCATGTCTTGTGAAACACATAAGAAAACTCTGCCTAAATCAACCCAGTTTGCTGCACACTATTTAAAGCTATACTTACTAAAGACTTTTACACTGTTATAAAAAGACAATTGTAGTCTGATGACAGTTGTGGTTAATGTTTCCTGCAAAAATATCTTTTGGGAGATGTATATAACTATGTCAGGACAGAGTGATGCTGCCATTGACGTCTCCTCCTTGTTACAAATTAACAAATAACCTATTAACTGTATGTATCAATTTATCAACTTCTCTACTTATAGCAGTGCTGAATTTTACATCAAACCACATTTCCCTTGTACTTTACACCTACTGTCAACACCTCGCATTAATCATTTAGCAACTATGTCACCCAGCTATGACAACATTTAATTCTCTTCAGCAAAGTGTCACAATGCTAACAACCACCAATTCAATTTGGCAATAATAATGCTACAAACCCTCTGTCTTTCACAATCTTTAGATACTGGGAATTCTATTCACAATTTATAAAGCCTACACTCAACACGTGTCCACATGATGTACACAAAATATTATCAACCACAAGTCAGTCCAATTTTGCCTTGTGGAGTTAGCCATTACATTTTCCAGCCTACCAGATGACTTTTCTTAAGGTACATCTAACCCATAACTGTTACATAATTTTGATGGTCATGGTAAAACCTCCTATAGTTGAAAAAAACACTGAAACAATTATTCCCCTTCTCATTTGCCAGTATCAAGTACAGATATGTGCTTACTACATTCACCCATGCAGTATACGTGTCCCTACACCTTGTTACCAAAACTATTACACAAACATCACCACTGCAGAAAAACCCTTCTAACATCATCACCATCACCATTGTTTCACTCGCATCCAAAAGAAAACCCACCACATGTAACATCAAACCACACCTTTATTTAAAAATACAACACACATGACACAACTGCATCTTTTTACTACTCCTAGCAACTATTGCCTCAAAGTCATCTCCACCTACAAAACACAACAAACAAAACGTCAAATCAATACTCATTTAATACTCCGCAAAACTACACACAAAAAGCCCAACTCTTACAAGCAGTCATCAATACTACTCAACATCACTATCATCTGCCTGCAGGTGATGCTCCTCCTCGACAACAACTGAGCCAGCCAACTTAAATTCTTCATCAACTGGGAGATCATTCTCCTCAACCTCCAACGGCACAGCCATCACACTGTCTTCGCCCAGACGAACATGCTGCTGCTCCACCTCCTCCGCCACAGCAATCATTTCTTCTTCATCCACTTCTGCTGAAAAACACAATAACCACACTATTATACCACTGTTTACACTTTCTCCACACTTGATTTCATCTAAACAAACTAGCTTCTAACACATTAACTCAACTTACCATCTACGAAAGCCGTCAAATCATGCTCATAAACTGCCAGCTTTTCTGCTTGCTGGCGAATTGTAGCGTCTCTTTCCAGAAGACGACAGCTGAGATAGGCAGCCCGTTGCTCTGCTGCCCGACATCTCCTTACCAGCTTCGCCATTAATGCTATCGCCTGTCCGCCAGTGCGCACGCATCACTTCTGCATCGTCGATTTTGACGAACTTACACGGTGAATTGTAAGACATTCTCGAACCTGTGAAACGACACCAAACAATCACTATAATTCATACACATTTGACGGTAACACACCCTTTTGAATTATTTCTAAAATGCTGTTGCTATTTTCTTAATTCACCCGACTCTAACTTTCACAACATTGTTTCACCGTTACAGAACGAGCTAACAGGCCTGAAGTAACACCCTCATAACCACACAATACCAGCATGCTAAGTACCGTTGCTTCACTTAACCTCGTGTAAAAACCAACTACCTTATTTAATTATGTATAATATATATTACATAATGAATTAACAGTGAACAACTCAAAACGTACCGTTACCTGAATATCACTCAACACAGATGCTTCAAAATGGTCGCCAACCCCGACTACTTGACCGCTGACACTATCCTCTCCGCCCAATCACGACTGGCTGTGCAAGACCACCAATCTAACTCTAGCTTTCATCTTCCCTCCACCCCTATGACGCGCTACATCACTGCCTTCATACCTACATTGTACCGCACTCTGCTGACTAAATCTGTCATTACACCAATTTCATATACCCAAACATGTCTCCTGCAGTATATTTATTAAATATACATTTTTCATATCCTTGCATAGCACGCAATTATAAACCAATATGTAGCACTGTAGATATTAGCAGATAGCTAGGACTAGTTGATATTCTCGGAAAAGCAGTTTTAAGACTAGCACTCAAGAATAACAGACCACAGATCATGAGGTAAGTTGGAACTGCCAGCAAATTTATATTATTCTCAAAAATAGCAGTAGACAATACACACATAGAATATGGTACCAGACAACATATGTGTTACACTTTTAACTGCATGTTATGCAAGTAAACCGAATTAAATCACGCACACACTGGAGTCAAGTTTCACTGTACTTTACTCCATGGTGTCTCCGTCATGAGTGAACGTTACAACGTTGGCCTACTGACGTCATCAGTACACGACATCCCCCCCTTACTTGGATTAGAACTCTAATGTCCCCTTGACATTAACCAGTTACTTAAACAATAACCATATATGAATATAATCATCATTAACATATTCTCTTTCAGAATAAACCTTTGTTTCTTTTCAAATAAACATTTATGCCCTCTAGCATTGTGCATTAATCTTCATTGAACATACACATGAACATATGCATTCTTATAATACATTCACTTCATAACAAAGCTGGAAAATCTCTGGGGCATTTTCACTTCTCTGCGAGGTCGCTCTGTCTGTACTGTAAGAGGTCGGCATGGGGTTGACCCCTGAGCGAGCGTCTCTGGTGTGGACCTCACAGCATGTTCAGGTCGCGTGTTTTCGGTCTCACTCACTGTCTTTGTTTCGCTTACACCCGGTGATGGTGTCTGCTCAGCTGGTGTGTACACTTTGACATGTGTGGTGTTTCTGGAGTACTGAGCTCCTGTGGGTGACTCGACTACCACATTGTTACCGTTCTTACTGATTACCGTGTGTGGTCTCTGGCTAAATGTTGTTGTGAACTTATCTGTCTTGTCCTGTTTCAAAAGCACCTTGTCTCCCACCTGCACTGGGGACGGTTTGGCTCCACGCCGCTCGTCAACGTACATTTTGGACTTTCCCTTGCGCTCAGCATCAGTGTCCTGGGCCTCGAGGTCACTCCTCAATTACTAATGTCTGGCAGCTTTCCTCTCAGCTTGCGATTGAACAAGGGTTCGGCGGGGCTCTTGCCCGTGGTGGAGTGGTCGATGGATCTGTAGATGGTGATGTACCTCCGTAGTTCCTTCTACCAGTCCAGTCCCTCCGCCTGCGAAATGCGGATCCGTTTCATGATCGATGCGTTTTGCCTCTCGACTTCTCCATTCGCTTGTGCCCATTTAGGCGTTGTTTTCACGTGTTGTATGCCGTTCTCTTGACAGAAGTCCTGGAACTGTGATGACAAGAACTGTGGCCCACAGTAAGACCTGATAGAGACAGGCAGACCGTGACGGCTGATCACTTTTTCTGTCGTGGTGGATCGCGTGATCTCGTACTCATAGTATCGGCTGTAATAGTCTACAACTACCAGGATAGAATGTCCTGTTGGTAGTGGACCTAACAAGTCTGTGGCAATGTCCTGCCATGGTCCATCAGGGAGAGCTGTGGGTCGCAATGGCTCTGGTACGTCGGGCCGCGCCACTAATTGGCACCCATGGCATGATTCCACATATTTTTCTGTCGCACCATACATTCCCGGCCATCACACCTTTCCCCTCAAATGTTGTTTTGTCCCTACCATGCCTAAGTGTCCTTCATGAGCTAAGGCTAAAGCTCTGTTTTGTAAGGCATGTGGTAGCACAATCCGTGTCCCTCTCAGCACTAACTGCCCAATGGTACACAGTTCATTTGCGATACAGGCATAAGCTGAACACTTTTCAAATCGGCCCGTCTATCGCTTTTCTCACCTCAGACAGTTCTTCATCCTCTGCGGAGGCTCTCTCTACCTCCCTCGTAGTCAGTGCACTGGGCGTCGCCTGCACTGCCATGAAGCGCACGTATTCCTCCGCTCCGTGTGCATGTGCCGTCTTCCTCGCCGTGTCCCCCAGGAGACAAGACAGAGGATCAGCAATGTTGTACTTTCCGGCTATGTGTATCACTTGAAAGTCATAGGCTCGATCTGGGCACATGGCTTTGTTCTGGGGCTATAGATCACCTCCAGGGCCTTATGATCTGTTACCAGGTCGAACCTCTTGCCATATATGTACGGGTGTAGGCGTTCACATGCCCAAACTAGTGCCAGGGCCTCGCGCTCTGTTTGAGAATACCTCTTTTCACAGTCTGTTAGGCTCCTGCTCACATAATATAGGCACCCTAGCTCCTTGCTGCTCCTGTATCCGAACTGCCCCTATGCCCACTGGCCCTGCATCAGCTATCACTTTGGTGGGGGCATCTTTGTCAAAGTATGCCAGTGTGCCCGCCTCGGCTAATTTCTTCTTGAGTGACTCAAACGCCACTTTCTGTTCTGGGCCGAAGACAAATGGCACATCTTTCTTGTCAGTCTCTGCAGCGGCTCTGAGATGGCAGCGAACTGGGGTATGAATCTGCTACTGTACCCAGCCAAACCCAGAAAACTGCGGACCTCTGATGCGTTCTCTGGCTCGCGTGCCTCAACCAATGCTCTCACTCTCTCGCTTGTGGGCCCTATTCCTTTCTCTGATAATAGTATGCCCATGAACACTAATTTGTCCATCTCAAACTGGCACTTCTCACCATTTAAGATTAGGCCGCATTTCTCTAGTCTCTCCAGTATGGCGTGTAGTCGCTTGTCGTGTGTCTCTCACGGTCAGGAGCGTGGACGATGATATCGTCTGATATGTTGGCCACTCCTTCGATGCCAGCCAGCGCCGTCGCCACTTCGTGTTGGTACTGCTCACTCGCAGATGAGACCCCGAATATGAGTCTTTTGAAGCGGTATGTTCCGCTGTGTACGGCGAACGTCGTTATAGCTCTTGACTGTTCTGTGAGCTCCATCTGGTGGTAGCCCCATTTTAGATCAAGTTTAAACACAACTGAGCCATTCATGTCATGTAGCAGTTCATCTACTGTCGGGATCGGGTATTTCCCTCTGATGATAGCCCTGTTTGCCATTCTCATGTCTAGGCATAGACGAATGTCAATGTCTTTTGCTTTTGGAACTACTACGACTGGGTTTACCCACGGTGTCGGAGCCTCAACCTTCTCGATAATGTCCATTTTTAGCAGCTCCTCTATCTTCATGTTGACCGCCTCTCTCAGGTGAAATGGTATCCGTCTCAGTGGTTGTGCTACGGGTTCCACGTTGTTGTTGGTGTGCAGCCTGATTTGCTTGGTGTTGAGTTTACCCACCCCTGTGAATAGCTTTGGGTACTTTCCCCTCACCTCTGCCTTTACAGTGACCGCTGCTACATCTACACCCACCTTTAGCACACCTAGATTTGTAGCTGTCTCTCTGCCTAGTAGCGGTATCCCCTGACCTGCTATTACTGTAAATTCTGCCTGAGTTTCTCTTTTCCCTATCTTCGTTTCACCTGTGAATACTCCCTTCACTGCCAGTGGCTCCCTTGATGAGTATGTATATAGTTTCTTATTTGACTTGGATGACTTGCACTTTATCTTTTCTTTCTTTAATCCTTCCCATGTATTTTCATCCACTATGTTGGTTGTAGCCCCTGAGTCAATTAACATTACTAGGTCTACACCCCCCACATTAAATGTTAATCTATCAGTGCAGCTATTGTCCCGTACTACAAATGCAAAATCATCTTGCCCTTCTTCCTTTCCTGAGTCTACATATTTCACTAACCCCTTGCTAGCTTTAGACTTGCACATTTTGGCGTAGTGGTCTTTTCCCTTGCACTTTCTGCATGTTTGTCTACGTGCTGGGCATTTCTCATCTTTTGCAAAGTGGTTTCCGTGCCCACATCTAAAGCACACTTTCTCTTTCCCTTTTTCCTCCCCATCACATTTTCGGCTCCTCTTGTCCCATTTCCCCTTGGATATTTGGTTCACAGTCTCTGTGCCTTTTGTGTCCGTGGTGCTACTCACACGCTTTGCCGCCATCTGCTGTTCAACTCATTCACACTGCGCGGCAATCTCAAGTGCTCTTGCCAGAGTCAACGCCGAGCCCTCCTTAAGCAACTTTCTCGGCACATATTCCGAGGTGCATCTACTCAGTACAGCATCCCTTAGCTGGTTAGCCATGTCCGCCCCAAAATCACAGTCTTTGGCTGTCTGCCGCAAACATGTTACAAACTGCTGTACTGTCTCCCCATTGTTCTTTGATATTTGATAGAAAGATTGGCGCGTGAACGCTGTATTCACCTGAGGCACAAAGTATTTGTTCAGTGCATCCACTGCTTTGTCGTAGTCCCCCGAGTCTCCTCTATCGTCAAGAGTGGAAAAGATATCCTGCACATCTGTCACGGCGTGATGCAAGAGTAGTGCTCTTCTTCTAATTTTGTTGTGATCGCTGACATTTTCCGACATAATCAATCCTTTGCCGTCTGCGAATAGCTCAAACACTATTAGCCACCGGGTCCAGCGAGGACCTAGCGTAGCAGGCTCCTTGTAGCAATCAAACTTCGGCACGGTGATATTGGTGTTCTCCATCTCGTAGACGAACTAAACTCACTTCAGATTTAACTAATACCGAGCTTGGCTATCCTCGTCGCCAATATTACACTTTTAACTGCATGTTATGCAAGTAAAATGAATTAAATCACGCACGCACAGAGTCAAGTTTCACTGTACTTTACTTCATGGTGTCTCCGTCATGAGTGCACGTTACAACGTTGGCCTACTGACGTCATCAGTACACGACATCATGGACAGAGGAATCTTGTACTCAAATCCCTTAAACAACAAAATAAAACCTAACCTCAGGAAAATATTGTTTCTCCTTATTTGTCCCTTTCAAATTTATATCAACCCTATTTGAGTTAATAAATCAAGTTCAAGTGGGATCCTTTAAGTTGTTAAAGTTGTTTCTCGTTTCTTTGAGTCGACTCAGTTATAGGTTCTCATTCGGTTAGGCCTGTTTTAGTCTTTCTACCCCTCAGTAGTTGATTTCACCAAATACCTCAGTCTTTACAGCAACACAACAGTTTGCATTACCAATTTAGCACAAAATAAACAGAAAATGAAACTTAACTCAGTTTATACTCAGTCCTTTGATAGGTCCTTTAAAAGAAAGAAAAATCCAAAAGAATCCACTGCCTGTTGCAGCACTCAACTGAGGGTTTAGTCCTACCGAGAGTCAGGTGTATAAATCAATGTCTTTATCCCTCCAGTGTCGGTTGGTTCACAGGCAGACTCTCATCTGCTGGGTTTCTCCATTGGGTAGCTCGCCATCTTCTTTTCCACACTGCCGGTGGGCAAACACCAAGCGATCCTCTCAGCTGGACATAAAAACCTGGCCAAATCCTTGTTGGAAAAATAATAAAACACAGCATCCAGCAATGCACACGGAAGGTGAACACAAAATAGGTAAAACCAAGCTTCACATTCCTCAAAAATTCACTTCTTTACACTTATTTTTTCTGTCTCTCCTCACTCGGTCTGCTACTCCTCTGGTCGCTTGTCTGTAGTGATCAGAGGCTTTCTCTCTCTATTTCTCCTCTCTCTCCAGTGCGTGGCGCTGCAGCTACCTGATTGGCTGTTACCGCTGCACGCATCAAAGGAAAATTACGCAAAGTAAAATAGCAGAACTGAACTATAAACTACTTTTTAATGAATGTAAATTGTAAATGAACTATATTTGTATTTGTAATTTGTATTTAATAATCATGTAACCTGTCACTTATTTATTGGTTTAAGGATATATTAACCCTGGTTACAAATACCATTAAATCAGTGAGGCTAACCCTTGAGAATAAAATCAACTTGCTACAACATCACCATATTCAGTGTGTGGCTTTCAATGATTTAGCTGTAATTCAATGGAATCATGTCACTCACAAATACACTGTTTGTAGTTTATTGCACAAAACATAAGACAAAATTCTTTTTCCGACTACAATTTACAGCTGTCTTTACCAATGCCTTTTCAACTGTTATAAAAAACAACTACAATAGGATTAAAGGAAAAATAACAGAATACAATCAATCAGTTAATGTACTTTTCACACCCTGGAATGTAATTTACATCACATTCTTTTACACTTAATGTCAATACCTCCCATCAATTTTTCCGCCTAAAATGCTTGTGATAAAATGAGACTTGATCGTTTTACTATAATGTTACACATACCACCATCTTTCATCACAACATCTTACATAATGTCCGTCATGCAGACATAAATTCTTATTTTAAAATAAATTAACTTATAACATCAAAAGCCCCAATGAATTGACTCAAACATTTTCAATAACTGTCATTAAATGTGTACTCTCTCACAGATATGTTACATGACACAACATTTGCCCCTAACACAGTTCAAAGCATCATGCATCAAATCACTAATGTCATTACAGTTTTATCCAACTGCTAACCACTAAAGTGACAAACATAGGCCAGTATTTAAACGAACACACATAGAGCAAACCCTCATCTCACATCACCAAAACTTTAGACACATTTCTGCATTTGACACATTTTGCAATTCAAAATGGCACTTGTCAAATGCAATGAACACAGTTCTGTGCATAAGACACAACAATCTCACTATAGTCACATGTTTGCCATTTCAAAACACTGCTCTTCAAAGTGACACTACATGAACTAATTGGCAACTATATGTGACACCTGGCCAAACAATTACAGTTTTTTCCAGTTGCTAAAACAAAATTGTGTAAACTAGGCTGGTTTTATCAAAATACTTAACACATTTCACACAACCCACACCCAAACTGCAAATACCTCATATATCCTGCAAAATTAAACGTTGCAACCAACACTACATATAGCTTTATCAAAATCAAACTTTTGCACCAAATGTCTACCCAACTACACTCTGTTGGGTATAAAGAAAACCACTCTCATCTTTAGTATGCTTTAAAGAAACTTTAAAGAATTTTTTCAGATTGTTCACATGCACAGAAAAATTTGCAGATACACACACATACTATTGACACACACACACACACACACATATAGACTGGGCTGTAACTTCAGAATCATGTGACCCTGTAGGCATTTTTGAGGAAAAGTGGGCAACCAGCATTTTTTGAAAGTTCAAGGTGTCCCAAACAAGAATCCACCGGTTGCCCTTCAAATAAGGCCCCTGGTTTTCTATATACTTATATATTTTCTATATAAGTTTCTATATCTTTCTATATCTTTCTATATAAGTTAATCCCCCTCCCCATGGTAAATTGGATGTTAGATGTATTTTTCTTCCACAAATTCCGCCTAAGTTATTTTCTTTGTTTGAACCCTGTGGTACCTAGGAACACCAGAGACACAAAATACAAATACTGCAATATTGACTTGCCTATGGAGTTTCAGAAAATGTATAACATCACCATATTATTACAATCTGGGGGATTACTATGAGCCTGTAACCTGACTAGGGAGTTAATGCAGATAAGAGGCCAACACGCATGCTGACAGCTTTCAATACTTTGTTGGTATCCATCTACTCTGGTAAGGTAACTAACACTTATTTTTGATTTGATGAATATGTTTGTGTAAATCAATGAAGTTATTTGAAATCAATGAATTCCATAGATTAAAGATAGCTAGCTAGATTATCCATAGATTTTAGCTATTTTCTACTTGCTAGCTAGCTATTGTTAATTCTTGGAATTCATTGAATTCATTACCAGGCTATAGCTTACTTATCGCCTACCTAACCCAAGTTCATTCAACTTTATTTATCTTCATTAAATGACCTTTGTATTTATTGCTTAAAATATAAGTCAATGATGTAATGCTGAAAAGTCCATAGATTTTTAGCTAACTATAGCCCAGCTAGCAGGCTATACTCGTGAGCATGTGGCAGTGGTAGTTATTAATAGGTAGTAATAATAACTATTAATTAGTTATTAGTCCTACTAGTTCCATTCCAGAATTGCTTGACATTTTAAGTCAGGGATGGGCAACTGGTGGCCGCAGGCCGCATGCGGCCCTCGTCCTCACTCACTGCGGCCCACGAGTCAATTTCCAAATATCAATAATTCACAGTGTCAACGGAAGGAACATTATGTAAACAATTTACGTTGATGAGAGAGATACAGCTACTTCTCCGCCCCGGATCACACTCCCCATGCCTCCAGCCTCAAAAACACAAAGAACAAACATGTTCTATCCTTTTTAATTCATAGAGAGGCATTCATGGAGTCTGTTGTATGTCCACACGTGCTCCCCATGGCCTCTCCATTGATAACACCGGAGCACACTATGAGGATGAGCTCCGACTGCCCGTCCACCTGGACGCTGCATACCTCGATCACGTGCACGGCCAGAGTTTACCCTACACACAGCTCTCCTGTTTCCCTTTCACAGACTCCTCAGCGTGTGTGATCACTTCTTCGAGCCAGCGTTCATCCGCAAAAGGAGCGGCAACGAGTGCGCTGCGTAAACAAAGGCCAGCGTGGCTCAGTAAGCACCTGCCGCAGGACCTGGAAGACAAACGACTCAGCAAGGTGGAGACACTGCGGGTGGGGTGGAGGTGTCACTCACCAAGTGTCTCCACCTTGCTGATTCGTTCGTCTTCCAGCTCCTGCGGCAGATGCTTTCTGAGCCACGCGTGGCCTTCATTTACGCAGTGCACTCGGTGCCACTCCTTTTGGGGTTGAACGCAGGCTCGAAGGAGTAATCACATGCCGAGGAGTCTGTGAGAGGCAAAAGAGGAGAGCCGTGTGTAGGGTAAACTCTGGCCGTGCACGTGATCGAGGTGTGTGGCGTCCAGGTGTAAGGGCAGTCGGAGTCGAAACGTATCCGTCTTGAAGCAATTCCCAATTCGTTTGCTGAGCAATGGTCTGGTTGGCTGGAGGGCCTCCAAAAGGTGGCTGAATTCAAAGTGGACCGCTGTATTAAACCCAGGGACTTTGGAGATCCTGTTACAGCACAGCTTCACCACTTTTATGTAAGACTTGAGAAGATCACAAAGTGCATGTTGCATTTCTCTTGGGAAAAGCCAGAGTTGCTCCTCTGAAGCAGACTACAATTCCTCGATGGGAGCTCATGGCTGCAGTTCTTGCTGTTCGAGTGGATAAAATGCTACAGAAAGAGCTGCAACTTAAGCTGGAGAGGTCTGTCTGGACCGACAGCACAACAGTCCTTAAATACATCTGTAATGAAAACAGGATATTTCATACCTTTGTGGCAAACAGAACCTCTGTTATCAGGGAAGCAGCAGATGTTGATCAGTGGAGATATGTGGGCACTAAGGAAAACCCAGCAGATGAAGCATCAAGAGGAAGGAGAGCTGAGGATTTCCTGAGTGGCAGGAGATGGATAAATGGACCTCAGTTTCTCTATAGGTCAAAGGAGGAATGGCCTAAACTGGATGTGGATCTTGGTGTGATTCCTGCTGATGACCCAGAGGTCAAGAAGGACTTAATAGTGAACGCTGTTGTCAAGGATGTGGAAAATGCCACTGACCACCTCATGTGTTATTTTTCATCTTGGATGAAGTTAAAAACATCTGCAGCGTGGTTTCTGAAGGTCAAGGAAAGTCTGATGTTATTGGGACAGAAGAGAAAGGGGTTTTGTGCTTCTGCGGGCCTTGGATAGAACAATCTCCAGATTCAAGAACAGGAAGTGGAAAGGAACATTTGTAGCTTTAAGGACACACTCAAAGGACAAAATCTTACTCCTGAAGATCTTGCTAAGGCGGAGCAGTCAATTATTCAATATGTGCAAAAACACAAGTTCAGAAGCGAAATTGCCTCACTGAAGGATGGCTGCAAAAACATTCCCAAAGACAGTCTACTGTACAAACTGGACCCGGTAATGGATGGTGAAATCCTCCGGATGGGCGGTCGATTGAGTAAAGCAGCAATGCCAACAGAATCCAAACATCCAGTCATCTTGTCCAAAGACCTGTACATATCCACGCTAATTCTATCCATCAACAACTGGGGCATACAGGAATAAATCACATGCTGTCCAGATTACGGCAGAAGTACTGGATAATTAGTGCAAACTCGGCCAGGAAGGTAATATCGGCCTGTGTTGTCGATGCAACAGAGGAAAGCCTGGTGAACAGAAGATGGCAGACTTGCCTGAGGAGAGAGTGTTACCTGACAAAGCACCTTTCACTGATGTTGGAGTTGACTATTTTGGCCCTATTGATGTTAAAAGAGGCAGAAGTCATCTTAAAATGTATCGAGTACTTTTCACCTATTTGACCAGTTGGGCTGTACACTTGGAAGTCACATAGACACTTGATGCAGACTCCTGTATAAATGCAGCTCGGAGGTTTATCTGTTGACGAGGACCAGTCTCATCTATCAGGTCTGATAACGGCACAAATTTTGTTGGAGCCAATTGGGAGCTGAGAGAACGTCTGGCTGATTTAAATCATGGCAAAATTTAAAGAGCTTTGGTCAAGGGTGGCATAAATTGGAGCTTTAACATACCAGCAGCTTCCCATCAGGGTGGTGTTTGGGAGCGTCTGATTCGTTCAGTGAAGAGTGTTCTCACCTCAGTTCTGAAACAGCAAATTCTGGATGAAGAAGGGCTTCAAACCATTTTCTGTGAGGTTGAGGCAATTCTAAATGACAGACCCATTGCAAAGGTCTCAGATGACCCGAATGACCTTGAAGAACTCACACCTAATCACATTCTAATGTTGAAGGGGAAACCAATCATGCCATCAGGACTTTTTGACCAAAGTGATCTATACGCCAGGAAAAGGTGGAAGCAAATACAGTACATGGCTCAACTCTTTTGGAAAAGGTGGACTTCTGAGTACTTACCTATGCTGCAGGAGAGACACAAATGGACAAAGCCAAGAAGAAGCCTCACTCCTGGAGACATTGTCCTTGTTGTGGATGCCAAGAGGATCTTGGACAATGGGGAAAGTTTTGGATGCCAGACCAGATGCAAAGGGCCTGGTTCGCTCGGTGCGCCTTAAAACAAGGACCAGCATTCTGGAGAGGCCTGTAACGAAGCTCTGTCTGTTGCTGGAAGCAGCAGTCTAGCATCGTGGACTGATCGTCATCTCTTTCTCTCTTTGTCTATCTCTCTTTCTTTATTAATCTTTCTATCTTCTTTCTTTTTATTCATTGTAGGTTCAACTATAACTAGAACTATAGAGGGCTGCTCTGTTCATAGTTCTTATTGTGGAAATAACTCCTCTCTTGGTAATGTAATGGTAATTATGATATAGGCACAATTAGGGGCCGGAGTGTTGGAGCTATTTGCTTATTTGTTTGTTATTGATAATGTTCGATTAGTATAGTTTTATTTTGATTCAATTCATGACATTATTTTTTATTACTAGTAATTTGAGGTAAATATTATTATTTTGTCTAGCTTATTTTGTTTTTTGTTTTTGTTTCTGCTTTGTAAATTGGGTAGCACTAGGCACCAGAGATTATAGATAGATAGATAGATAGATAGATAGATAGATAGATAGATAGATAGATAGATTTTCTTTATTGTCACTGAACATGTTCATTGAAATTGACTTTGCAGCTCCCATGTGCAAGAGAATACAATAAAATATTATAAATTACAATAAAAGTGCAATAAGATGCAATAAAATACTATAAGATACAACAAAAATCCAATGAAATACTGTGGAGTGCTGTAGGAATGCTATAGGTACTATACAATACGAGATGTAGTAGAAGTACAGTACAGTACAGCAGAGCAGCAGAATAGGGTGAAGGTGGCAAGTGCGAGTGCAGGTGATTGTCTCTTGTTCATGGTGGGGATGCTTGGGTGTGGCAGCATGGGGGGGAAAGTGTGTGTGACTGTGGGGGGGTGTGTGTGTTTGTATGTCCTTGTGTGGCTGCAGGGGGAGATGGGTGTATGTGTATTGCTGTCGGGGGAGGTGTCTTTGTTTGAGTGTCTGAGGGGTGGTGAGGTGTGTGAGGGGTATGAGGGAGGCTGCAGGGGGTGATGGCTCTGACAGCTCTGGGGAAGAAGCTGTCCCTTATGTTTACGTTTACCAGTAGTGTGGTAAACGTAAACATAATGAAAAATAAGTAAACAAAGACGTGAACACGGGAGCTACGAGCCGCTGCGTCTGCACGTGCTGCCATCGTTGCTAGGTTACATTTACATATTATATAGGGATGAATGCAGGTGGAGGATCAGAATGCACCTGGGTGGGCACATGGTTTTTTTTACCAGCGCAAGAGAGGCACGCAGGAAACAAAATTTGTTTGTTTTATTGTTTTGCTTGCTTGTTTTGGGGAAAATAAATCATGAAGAAGAAAATAAGAGCTTTGACTGGACATTATGACTTGCCTGCATACAATTGACCCCCATGGTGCCAAAGTGGTCCTTTTTGATTTTGATAAGTTTTAGTTAAGTTTTTTTTTTGACAAACGGCCACTACAATCATTACTATTCATATTTGTAATTAGTTACCATGTTCAGTAAATTTTACTGATTAATTAAAAGGATGAACAATGTCTACCTGGCCTTTTATTATTGCATTAGTATATCATTACATCTATACAATTGGTGTGGGGTTTTTTTTACGTAATGCTGGTCCAGAGAATGAATGGAGGTGAATGGGCCTGAGCCGGTTACTACTATTTTAAGGCTCACAATAACCTCTCACAAAGAAATAGTATGGGTATATCATACATTTCCTGAATCCTCAAAGTCTATTTAGTATTGAGATTGTTGGCTTTTGGGTCCATGATATCCCTTGATCCCACAGGGATAAAAGAAACTATATAGTTTAGGCGAAAATTGTTGGAAAATGTGTGTAATTTATGGTTTAAAAAGGTTATGTGACCTCTGTGTTTGTCAGAAAGATACAACCATGGGCTTATATGAAAGGCTAGAAGGTCAAAAAGATGGAAAGTGAAAGGCAGAAAGAGCTTAAAAAGGTGAACAAAGACTGAAAAGGCAGAAAAGTTGTAGAGTAAGAAGACAGAAAGAGCTTAAAAAGGTGAAAAAAGACTGAAGAGGTGGAAAGTTAAAGGCAGAAAGAGCTTAAAAAGGTGAAAAAAGACTGAAAAGGCCGAAAAGTTGTGGAGTAACAGAGTTGAAAGAGCTTAAAAAGGTGAAAAAAGACTGAAAATGTGGTAAGTTAAAGGCAGAAAGAGCTTAAAATGGCTGCATCGTCTATGTAAAGTAAAAGATGTGGGATCCAAATCCAGCTGAAGAAAAGTCTTTCTCCAGATTTTCCAGCTGCTCCCCACTCGAAAGATGATGTCATCCACTCGAGCTCAGGCACTACACACGCACTCTTGAGATACACACGCGGGAGAAGTAGGAGAGCCAGAGATGAAGAGATCCCTATTAGAGTAAATGGGAAAACACCTCCCAAACCCCTGCGATTTTTGAAAAAACTGTAATGGTTATGGCAAAAATATTTACATGATGAGTGAGAGGAGACATGGCTGAACTCGCTCATGTCGTTTTTATTTCTGTCGAGTGAGAAATGAGGGCACAGGAGCGAGAGACAAATCAGGTACCGTCTGCTCTCGGACAGAAATTTAGGCTCAAAATTAACATTGCGGCTTATAGGACGATACTTGAACTTCATGTCGCTCTTGGACTTCTAAATCCAAAACCGTAAGTCGTACATCTGAAACGAGACCATAAGCTGAAAGCCGACAAGATTTCCTACATTTCTATGCATATATTGTCTATGTCAAGTAAAAGATTTGGGACCAAAATCAAGCTGAAGAGACTTTTCATTCCTATCTCCGAAAGCCGCTCCCCACTCTGGCGATGATGTCACCCACTCTAGCCGACGCAATACACATCCATTATAAAATCAGAAGAGGAGCTAAAAGTTCCTAAAACTAAAACTGCGATATTTTCAGAACCGTACTAAATTTTTAAAAACTGAATACAGTGTCAATAGTTCAAGTTTCGCTGACTTGTTTAAAGTTGGAATGGCGTCTCTCGCTCAACGTATGAGGTACAAGATGAGGTTGAAAGGCGATGAGTTTTGAAGAGGATTTGAAGATTTTCCCATTTGAATCAATGTTAAATTTTTTTTGGAAAAAGCTGAATTATTGAAAAAGTTGAAAAGTTGAAAAGTTGGAAAGCTGAAGGTTGAAAGAGCTGAACGAGCTGAACATTTGAATGTTTGAATGGTTTGAATAGCTGAACGTATGCTGAAGTTATAGCAGAATGAAATTTGAAAAAATCCCCATTAGGATGAATGGGGAAAATTTGGCAGAAAAAGCTGAATATTTCCAAAAGTATGAAAGATTGAAATGAGAAAAATACAAGCAGTAATGTCCTTAAAAAGCTGAACATTTTGATGTTTGAATGGTTTGAATCGGTCAAGATTTGTAGGAGAAGATAGCGGATAAAAAACGTGCGGAAGAAGAATAATAACTAGGAAAATTGCATTTCCTGCGAAAATACAGTGTGAATGCTGAAGGATGAAGCAAAATCTGCTGAATGTACTGCCGAAAAGCTGAAAAAGTTGAAAAGTTCAAGGCCGAAAGAGTTTAAAAAGTTGAACATGTTGATAGCTAAACAGCTTCTATAGCTGAACATGAAGCTGAATGTATAAAGAAGCTCAAAAGGCAGAAAGATGAATATTTTTAAAACATGAAACGTCAGAAAAGCTGAAGTGGGCTGAAAGACTTGAAAAAGTTGAACATTTTAATTGCTGAACATCAAGTTGAATGTTTGAAGGAGTTGAAAAGGCAGAAATATGAATATCTGAAAAGGCTAAAAAGCTGTAGACTAAGAGGGCTGAAAGAGGCTAAAAAGGTGAAAAAAGACTGAAAAGGCCAAACAGTTGTGGAATAACAGGGTTGAAAGAGCTTAATAAAGTGAAAAAAGGCAGAAAAGTTGAAGAGTAAGAGGACAGAAAGAGCATAAAAATGTGAAAAAAGACTGAAGAGGTGGAAAGTTAAAGGCAGAAAGAGCTTAAAAAGGTGAAAAAAGACTGAAAAGGTGGAAAGTTAAAGGCAGAAAGAGCTTAAAAAAGCCAAAAAAGACTGAAGAGGTGGAAAGTGTAAGGCAGAAGGAGCTTAAAAAGGTGAAAAAAGACTGAAAAGGCCGAAAAGTTGTGGAGTAACAGAGTTGAAAGAGCTTAAAAAGGTGAAAAAAGACTGAAAATGTGGAAAGTTAAAGGCAGAAAGAGCTTAAAATGGCTGCATCGTCTATGTAAAGTAAACGATGTGGGATCCAAATCCAGCTGAAGAAAAGTCTTTCTCCAGATTTTCCAGCTGCTCCCCACTCGAAAGATGATGTCATCCACTCCAGCTCAGGCACTACACACGCACTCTTGAGATACACACGCGGGAGAAGTAGGAGAGCCAGAGATGAAGAGATCCCTATTAGAATAAATGGGAAAACACCTCCCAAACCCCTGCGATTTTTGAAAAAACTGTAATGGTTATGGCAAAAATATTTACATGATGAGTGAGAGGAGACATGGCTGAACTCGCTCATGTCGTTTTTATTTCTGTCGAGTGAGAAATGAGGGCACAGGAGCGAGAGACAAATCAGGTACCGTCTGCTCTCGGACAGAAATTTAGGCTCAAAATTAACATTGCGGCTTATGGGACGATACTTGAACTTCATGTCGCTCTTGGACTTCTAAATCCAAAACCGTAAGTCGTACATCTGAAACGAGACCATCAGCTGAAAGCCGACAAGATTTCCTACATTTCTATGCATATATTGTCTATGTCAAGTAAAAGATTTGGGACCAAAATCAAGCTGAAGAGACTTTTCGCTCCTATCTTCGAAAGCCGCTCCCCACTCTGGCGATGATGTCACCCACTCTAGCCGACGCAATACACATCCATTATAAAATCAGAAGAGGAGCTAAAAGTTCCTAAAACTAAAACTGCGATATTTTCAGAACCGTACTAAATTTTTAAAAACTGAATACAGTGTCAATAGTTCAACTTTCGCTGACTCGTTTAAAGTTGGAATGGCGTCTCTCGCTCAACGTATGAGGAGCAAGATGAGGTTGAAAGGCGATGAGTTTTGAAGAGGATTTGAAGCTTTTCCCATTTGATTCAATGTTAAAATTTTTTGGGAAAAAGCTGAATTATTGAAAGAGTTGAAAAGTTGAAAATTTGAAAAGCGGAGGGTTGAAAGAGCTGAACGAGCTGAACATTTGAATGTTTGAATGGTTTGAATAGCTGAACGTATGCTGAAGTTATAGCAGAATGAAATTTGAAAAAATCCCCATAAGGATGAATGGGGAAAATTTGGCAGAAAAAGCTGAATATTTCCAAAAGTATGAAAGATTGAAATGAGAAAAATACAAGCAGTAATGTCCTTAAAAAGCTGAACATTTTGATATTTGAATGGTTTGAATCGGTCAAGATTTGTAGGAGAAGATAGCGGACAAAAAACGTACGGAAGAAGAATAATAATAATAACTAGAAAAATTGCATTTCCTGCGAAAATACAGTGTGAATGCTGAAGGATGAAGCGAAATCTGCTGAATGTACTGCCGAAAAGCTGAAAAAGTTGAAAAGTTCAAGGCCGAAAGAGTTCAAAAAGTTGAACATGTTGATAGCTGAACAGTTTCTGTAGCTGAACATGAAGCTGAATGTATAAAGAAGCTCAAAAGGCAGAAAGATGAGTATTTTTAAAAGATGAAACGACAGAAAAGCTGAAGCGGGCTGAAAGACTTGAAAAAGTTGAACATTTTAATTGCTGAACATCAAGTTGAATGTTTGAAGGAGTTGAAAAGCCAGAAATATGAATAGGCTAAAAAGCTGTAGACTAAGAGGGCTGAAAGAGCTTAAGAAGGTGAAAAAAGATTGAAAAGGCAGCAAAGTTGGAGAGTAAGAGGCCAGAAAGAGCATAAAAATGTGAAAAAAGACTGAAGAGGTGGAAAGTTAAAGGCAGAAAGAGTTGAAAAAGATGAAAAAAAGACTGAAAAGGCAGAAAAGTTGGAGATTAAGAGGACAGAGAGAGCATAAAAATATGAAAAAAGACTGAAGAGGTGGAAAGTGAAAGGCAGAAAGAGCTTAAAAATGCGAGAAAAGACTGAAAAGGTGGAAAGTTAAAGGCAGACAGAGCTTAAAAAGGTGAAAAAAGACTGAAAAGATGGAAAGTGAAAGGCAGAAAGAGCTTAAAAAGGTGAACAAAGACTGAAAAGGCCGAAAAGTTGTGGAGTAACAGAGTTGAAAGAGCTTAAAAAGGTGAAAAAACACTGAAAATGTGGAAAGTTAAAGGCAGAAAGAGCTTAAAATGGCTGCATCGTCTATGTAAAGTAAAAGATGTGGGATCCAAATCCAGCTGAAGAAAAGTCTTTCTCCAGATTTTCCAGCTGCTCCCCACTCGAAAGATGATGTCATCCACTCCAGCTCAGGCACTACACACGCACTCTTGAGATACACACGCGGGAGAAGTAGGAGAGCCAGAGATGAAGAGATCCCTATTAGAATAAATGGGAAAACACCTCCCAAACCCCTGCGATTTTTGAAAAAACTGTAATGGTTATGGCAAAAATATTTACATGCTGAGTGAGAGGAGACATGGCTGAACTCGCTCATGTCGTTTTTATTTCTGTCGAGTGAGAAATGAGGGCACAGGAGCGAGAGACAAATCAGGTACCGTCTGCTCTCGGACAGAAATTTAGGCTCAAAATTAACATTGCGGCTTATGGGACGATACTTGAACTTCATGTCGCTCTTGGACTTCTAAATCCAAAACTGTAAGTCGTACATCTGAAACGAGACCATCAGCTGAAAGCCGACAAGATTTCCTACATTTCTATGCATATGTTGTCTATGTCAAGTAAAAGATTTGGGACCAAAATCAAGCTGAAGAGACTTTTCATTCCTATCTCCGAAAGCCGCTCCCCACTCTGGCGATGATGTCACCCACTCTAGCCGACGCAATACACATCCATTATAAAATCAGAAGAGGAGCTAAAAGTTCCTAAAACTAAAACTGCAATATTTTCAGAACCGTACTAAATTTTTAAAAACTGAATACAGTGTCAATAGTTCAACTTTCGCTGACTCGTTTAAAGTTGGAATGGCGTCTCTCGCTCAACGTATGAGGAACAAGATGAGGTTGAAAGGTGATGAGTTCTCAAGAGGATTTGAAGCTTTTCCCATTTGATTCAATGTTAATTTTTTTTGGGAAAAAGCTGAATTATTGAAAGAGTTGAAAAGTTGAAAAGTTGGAAAGCTGACGGTTGAAAGAGCTGAACGAGCTGAACATTTGAATGTTGGAATGGTTTGAATAGCTGAATGTATGCTGAAGTTATAGCAGAATGAAATTTGAAAAAATCCCGATAAGGATGAATGGGGAAAATTTTGCAGAAAAAGCTGAATATTTCCAAAAGTATGAAAGATTGAAATGAGAAAAATACAAGCAGTAATGTCCTTAAAAAGCCGAACATTTTGATGTTCGAATGGTTTGAATCAGTCAAGATTTGTAGGAGAAGATAGCTGACAAAAAACGTACGGAAGAAGAATAATAATAACTAGACAATTCCCCGCCGGGGAATCGCGAGAGTGGGCTGTGCGCTTTGCCCCGTGACGAACAAAAACTACAAAAGCTAAAGCAAAAGTTGAATCCCACGTTGATAAATTGGACTTTTATCTACATTTTAAAGTTTGAATGGTGCGTCTCGGTCAAAGTATGCCAGAGATGTCAATGTTTGAACTCTTCCTTTCGATCTTTTCACCTTGTCTCATTCACTTTGTGTGTGTGTGTGTGTGTGCATGTGAGTGTGTGTGTGTGTGTGTGTGTGTCTCTCTGTCTCTCTGTGTCTGTGTGTCTGCGACTTTTTGATCTCGTCCCATTCATTCCTTATGGGAAAGTTTATGCAGGTTTTCGCGACTTACTTCGCGAAAACATGAACGTTCTAGAAAACTGATTAATAATCTGTGTGTGTCCGTCTGTGTGTGTGTGTGTGTGTGTGTGTGTGTGTGTGTGTGTGTGTGTGTGTGTATTTGTGTCTGCATGTGAGCGTGTGTGTGTGTGTGCATGTGTGTGTGTGTGTGTGTGCATATATGTCTGTCTGTCTGTCACTCTCTCTGTTGGCCCAGCTGATCTCGGTTGCTAGGTGACGGTTGGTGAGGGCCCGTAGCAACGGCTGTCCCAGGCTGATTTGAGACTGATTTCTGCCTCAAATCTAGGACGTCAAACTAGTGCTATTTAGTCAAAATCATACATGATATCGGCAATTTTTTTTCACGATCGAGCCAGAAAGGCCTTAAAGAAGACACTCATGAAGTTTCGTGTTCCTAGCTTCAGGAATGTGGAAATACGAGCGAGTTTAAAAAAGGTGCAGTTTGGAAAATCCTCGCCCCGATTTACATTGGAGTGAATGGGACTGTTGAGAGCTACTCTTGTCGGTTAGAGACAGTTAATTCAAAAACCGTAAATCCTACCGATAAAGTAGACACATTGAGAGAAAGAAGACACGTGTGGCTACAACTTTGGAAAATATCACTGTTTTTGAGTGACATTTGTGGCCGGGATCATGATGTAAACAGAAAATAGCAGAGGAAAATTTTGAGTTTCTGCCACTGTGTCAGTTGGCTCTCTCACTCTGCTGCACGAACATTCCGCCATACACACTCATTGAAAACCCTGAATTCTTCCAAAATCACTCACCGTCATTAAGGGGTCAGAGTTTAAAAACTATACATTGTAGGAAAAAAGTTCAAATACAACTCAAATAGACAATACCTGTGTCTACATTTTAAAGTTTGAATGGTGTTTCTAGGTGAACGTATGCCAGAGCAGGAGATGTTTGAAAAACATTGCAGATTTGCGACTTTTTTGACCTCGTCCCATTCATTCCTTATGGGAAATTTTTCGCAGTTTTTCGCGTCTTACGACGCGAAAAATGTATATTCTGGTGATAAAAATAATAGCATACCGAGTCAGATCGAGCCGCACGTTTTGATATATAATTTGTTTGTGTGCGACCAACGGTGTGGGACAAGTTAGCGACAGAAAAAAGGAAGGAGGATGAAAAATAATAAGAAGACGCGCGGTGAATATCAATAGTGGGCTGTGCTTCGCACAGCCCACTATGCACACCTATAGCTTTGCTATAGAGGTGTCCATAGTGGGCTGGCGAGCACAGCCCACTAACTAGAAAAATTGCATTTCCTGCGAAAATACAGTGTGAATGCTGAAGGATGAAACGAAATCTGCTGAATGTACTGCCGAAAAGCTGAAAAAGTTGAAAAGTTCAAGGCCGAAATAGTTTAAAAAGTTGAACATGTTGATAGCTAAACAGCTTCTGTAGCTGAACATGAATCTGAATGTATAAAGAAGCTCAAAAGGCAGAAAGATGAATATTTTTAAAAGATGAAACGACAGAAAAGCTGAAGCGGGCTGAAAGACTTGAAAAAGTTGAACATTTTAATTGCTGAACATCAAGTTGAATGTTTGAAGGAGTTGAAAAGGCAGAAATATGAATAGGCTAAAAAGCTGTAGACTAAGAGGGCTGAAAGAGGTTAAAAAGGTGAAAAAAGCCTGAAAAGGCCCAACAGTTGTGGAATAACAGGGTTGAAAGAGCATAAAAAGGTGAAAAAAGATTGAAAAGGCAGCAAAGTTGGAGAGTAAGTTGCCAGAAAGAGTTTAAAAAGGTGAACAAAGACTGAAAAGGCAGAAAAGTTGTAGAGTAAGAAGACAGAAAGAGCTTAAAAATGTGAAAAAAAGACTGAAGAGGTGGAAAGTTAAAGGCAGAAAGAGCTTAAAAAGGCGAAAAAAGACTGAAAAGGTGGAAAGTTAAAGGTAGACAGAGCTTAAAAAGGTGAAAAAAGACTGAAAAGATGGAAAGTGAAAGGCAGAAACAGCTTAAAAAGGTGAGCAAAGACTGAAAAGGCAGAAAAGTTGTACAGTAAGAAGACAGAAAGAGCTTGAAAATGTGAAAAAAGACTGAAGAGGTGGAAAGTTAAAGGAAGAAAGAGCTTAAAAAGGTGAAAAAAGACTGAAGAGGTGGAAAGTTAAAGGCAGAAAGAGCTTAAAAAGGTGAAAAAAGACTGAAAAGGCCGAAAAGTTGTGGAGTAACAGAGTTGAAAGAGCTTAAAAAGGTGAAAAAAGACTGAAAAGGTGGAAAGTTAAAGGCAGAAAGAACTTAAAAAGGTGAAAAAAGACTGAAAAGGTGGAAAGTTAAAGGCAGAAAGAGCTTAAAATGGCTGCATCGTCTATGTAAAGTAAAAGATGTGGGATTCAAATCCAGTGGAAGAAAAGTCTTTCTCCAGATTTTCCAGCTGCTCCCCACTCGAAAGATGATGTCATCCACTGAGCTCAGGCACTACACACGCACTCTTGAGATACACACGCGGGAGAAGTAGGAGAGCCAGAGATGAAGAGATCCCTATTAGAATAAATGGGAAAACACCTCCCAAACCCCTGCGATTTTTGAAAAAACTGTAATGGTTATGGCAAAAATATTTACATGATGAGTGAGAGGAGACATGGCTGAACTCGCTCATGTCGTTTTTATTTCTGTCGAGTGAGAAATGAGGGCACAGGAGCGAGAGACAAATCAGGTACCGTCTGCTCTCGGACAGAAATTTAGGCTCAAAATTAACATTGCGGCTTATGGGACGATACTTGAACTTCATGTCGCTCTTGGACTTCTAAATCCAAAACCGTAAGTCGTACATCTGAAACGAGACCATCAGCTGAAAGCCGACAAGATTTCCTACATTTCTATGCATATATTGTCTATGTCAAGTAAAAGATTTGGGACCAAAATCAAGCTGAAGAGACTTTTCGCTCCTATCTTCGAAAGCCGCTCCCCACTCTGGCGATGATGTCACCCACTCTAGCCGATGCAATACACATCCATTATAAAATCAGAAGAGGAGCTAAAAGTTCCTAAAACTAAAACTGCGATATTTTCAGAACCGTACTAAATTTTTAAAAACTGAATACAGTGTCAATAGTTCAACTTTCGCTGACTCGTTTAAAGTTGGAATGGCGTCTCTCGCTCAACGTATGAGGTACAAGATGAGGTTGAAAGGCGATGAGTTTTGAAGAGGATTTGAAGATTTTCCCATTTGAATCAATGTTAAATTTTTTTGGGAAAAAGCTGAATTATTGAAAAAGTTGAAAAGTTGAAAAGTTGGAAAGCTGAAGATTGAAAGAGCTGAACGAGCTGAACATTTGAATGTTTGAATGGTTTGAATAGCTGAACGTATGCTGAAGTTATAGCAGAATGAAATTTGAAAAAATCCCCATAAGGATGAATGGGGAAAATTTGGCAGAAAAAGCTGAATATTTCCAAAAGTATGAAAGATTGAAATGAGAAAAATACAAGCAGTAATGTCCTTAAAAAGCTGGACATTTTGATGTTTGAATGGTTTGAATCGGTCAAGATTTGTAGGAGAAGATAGCGGACAAAAAACGTACGGAAGAATAATAATAATAATAACTAGAAAAATTGCATTTCCTGCGAAAATACAGTGTGAATGCTGAAGGATGAAGTGAAATCTGCTGAATGTACTGCCGAAAAGCTGAAAAAGTTGAAAAGTTGAAGGCCGAACGAGTTCAAAAAGTTGAACATGTTGATAGCTGAACAGTTTCTGTAGCTGAACATGAAGCTGAATGTATAAAGAAGCTCAAAAGGCAGAAAGATGAGTATTTTTAAAAGATGAAACGACAGAAAAGCTGAAGCGGGCTGAAAGACTTGAAAAAGTTGAACATTTTAATTGCTGCACATCAAGTTGAATGTTTGAAGGAGTTGAAAAGGCAGAAATATGAATAGGCTAAAAAGCTGTAGATTAAGAGGGCTGAAAGAGGTTAAAAAGGTGAAAAAAGACTGAAAAGGCCCAACAGTTGTGGAATAACAGGGTTGAAAGAGCTTAAAAAGGTGAAAAAAGATTGAAAAGGCAGCAAAGTTAGAGAGTAAGAGGCCAGAAAGAGCATAAAAATGTGAAAAAAGACTGAAGAGGTGGAAAGTTAAAGACAGAAAGAGTTGAAAAAGGTGAAAAAAGACTGAAAAGGCAGAAAAGTTGGAGATTAAGAGGACAGAGAGAGCATAAAAATATGAAAAAAGACTGAAGAGGTGGAAAGTTAAAGGCAGAAAGAGCTTAAAAAGGCGAGAAAAGACTGAAAAGGTGGAAAGTTAAAGGCAGACAGAGCTTAAAAAGGTGAAAAAAGACTGAAAAGATGGAAAGTTAAAGGCAGAAAGAGCTTAAAAAGGTGAACAAAGACTGAAAAGGCAGAAAAGTTGTAGAGTAAGAAGACAGAAAGAGCTTAAAAATGTGAAAAAAAGACTGAAGAGGTGGAAAGTTAAAGGCAGAAAGAGCTTAAAAAGGTGAAAAAAGACTGAAGAGGTGGAAAGTTAAAGGCAGAAAGAGCTTAAAACGGTGAAAAAAGACTGAAAAAGGCCCAAAAGTTGTGGAGTAACAGAGTTGAAATAGCTTAAAAAGGTGAAAAAAGACTGAAAATGTGGAAAGTTAAAGGCAGAAAGAGCTTAAAAAGGTGAAAAAAGACTGAAAAGGCAGAAAAGTTGGAGAGTAAGGGGACTGAAAGAGCATAAAAATGTGAAAAAAGACTGAAGAGGTGGAAAGTTAAAGGCAGAAAGAGCTGAAAAAAGGTGAAAAAAGACTGAAGAGGTGGAAAGTTAAAGGCAGAAAGAACTTAAAAAGGTGAAAAAAGACTGAAAAGGTGGAAAGTTAAAGGCAGAAAGAGCTGAAAATGGCTGCATCGTCTATGTAAAGTAAAAGATGTGGGATCCAAATCCAGCTGAAGAAAAGTCTTTCTCCAGATTTTCCAGCTGCTCCCCACTCGAAAGATGATGTCATCCAATCCAGCTCAGGCACTACACACGCACTCTTGAGATACACACGCGGGAGAAGTAGGAGAGCCAGAGATGAAGAGATCCCTATTAGAATAAATGGGAAAACACCTCCCAAACCCCTGCGATTTTTGAAAAAACTGTAATGGTTATGGCAAAAATATTTACATGATGAGTGAGAGGAGACATGGCTGAACTCGCTCATGTCGTTTTTATTTCTGTCGAGTGAGAAATGAGGGCACAGGAGCGAGAGACAAATCAGGTACCGTCTGCTCTCGGACAGAAACTTAGGCTCAAAATTAACATTGCGGCTTATGGGACGATACTTGAACTTCATGTCGCTCTTGGACTTCTAAATCCAAAACCGTAAGTCGTACATCTGAAACGAGACCATCAGCTGAAAGCCGACAAGATTTCCTACATTTCTATGCATATATTGTCTATGTCAAGTAAAAGATTTGGGACCAAAATCAAGCTGAAGAGACTTTTCGCTCCTATCTTCGAAAGCCGCTCTCCACTGTGGCGATGATGTCACCCACTCTAGCCGACGCAACACACGCCCATTATAAAATCAGAAGAGGAGCTAAAAATTCCTAAAACTAAAACTGCTATATTTTCAAAACCGTACTACATTTTTAAAAACTGAATACAGTGTCAATAGTTCAAGTTTCGCTGACTCGTTTAAAGTTTGAATGGTGTCTCTCGCTCAACGTATGAGGAACAAGATGAGGTTGAAAGGCGATGAGTTTTGAAGAGGATTTGAAGATTTTCCCATTTGAATCAATGTTAAATTTTTTTTGGAAAAAGCTGAATTATTGAAAAAGTTGAAAAGTTGAAAAGTTGAAAAGCTGAAGGTTGAAAGAGCTGAACGAGCTGAACATTTTAATATTTGAATGATTTGAATAGCTGAACGTATGCTGAAGTTATAGCAGAATGAAATTTGAAAAAATCCCCATAAGGATGAATGGGGAAAATTTTGCAGAAAAAGCTGAATATTTCCAAAAGTATGAAAGATTGAAATGAGAAAAATACAAGCAGTAATGTCCTTAAAAAGCTGAAAATTTTGCTATTTGAATGGTTTGAATCGGTCAAGATTTGTAGGAGAAGATAGCGGACAAAAAACGTACGGAAGAAGAAGAATAATAATAATAACTAGAAAAATTGTATTTCCTGCGAAAATACAGTGTGAATGCTGAAGGATGAAGCGAAATCTGCTGAATGTACTGCCGAAAAGCTGAAAAAGTTGAAAAGTACAAGGCCGAAAGAGTCTAAAAAGTTGAACATGTTGATAGCTGAACAGTTTCTGTAGCTGAACATGAAGCTGAATGTATAAAGAAGCTCAAAAGGCAGAAAGATGAATATTTTTAAAACATGAAACGACAGAAAAGCTGAAGCGGGCTGAAAGACTTGAAAAAGTTGAACATTTTAATTGCTGAACATCAAGTTGAATGTTTGAAGGAGTTGAAAAGGCAGAAAGATGAATATCTGAAAAGGCTAAAAAGCTGGAGACTAAGAGGGCTGAAAGAGGTTAAAAAGGTGAAAAAAGACTGAAAAGGCCAAACAGTTGTGGAATAACAGGGTTGAAAGAGTTTAAAAAGGTGAAAAAAGATGGAAAAGGCAGAAAAGTTGGAGAGAAAGAGGACAGAAAGAGCATAAAAATGTGAAAAAAAAGACTGAAGAGGTGGAAAGTTAAAGGCCGAAAGAGCTTAAAAAGGTGAAAAAAGACTGAAAAGGCAGAAAAGTTGGAGAGTAAGGGGACAGAAAGAGCATAAAAATGTGAAAAAAGACTGAAGAGGTGGAAAGTTAAAGGCAGAAAGAGCTTAAAAGGGTGAAAAAAGACTGAAAAGACAGAAAAGTTGGAGAGTAAGGAGACAGAAAGAGCATAAAAATGTGAAAAAAGACTGAAGAGGTGGAAAGTTAAAGGCAGAAAGAGCTTAAAAAGGTGAAAAAAGACTGAAGAGGTGGAAAGTTAAAGGCAGAAAGAGCTTAAAAAGGTGAAAAAAGACTGAAGAGGTGGAAAGTTTAAGGCAGAAAGAGCTTAAAAAGGTGAAAAAAGACTGAAAAGGCCGAAAAGTTGTGGAGTAACAGAGTTGAAAGAGCTTAAAAAGGTGAAAAAAGACTGAAAATGTGGAAAGTTAAAGGCAGAAAGAGCTTAAAATGGCTGCATCGTCTATGTAAAGTGAAAGATGTGGGATCCAAATCCAGCTGAAGAAAAGTCTTTCTCCAAATTTTCCAGCTGCTCCCCACTCGAAAGATGATGTCATCCACTCCAGCCCAGGCACTACACACGCACTCTTGAGATACACACGCGGGAGAAGTAGGAGAGCCAGAGATGAAGAGATCCCTATTAGAGTAAATGGGAAAACACCTCCCAAACCCCTGCGATTTTTGAAAAAACTGTAATGGTTATGGCAAAAATATTTTCATGATGAGTGAGAGGAGACATGGCTGAACTCGCTCATGTCGTTTTTATTTCTGTCGAGTGAGAAATGAGGGCACAGGAGCGAGAGACAAATCAGGTACCGTCTGCTCTCGGACAGAAATTTAGGCTCAAAATTAACATTGCGGCTTATGGGACGATACTTGAACTTCATGTCGCTCTTGGACTTCTAAATCCAAAACCGTAAGTCGTACATCTGAAACGAGACCATCAGCTGAAAGCCGACAAGATTTCCTACATTTCTATGCATATATTGTCTATGTCAAGTAAAAGATTTGGGACCAAAATCAAGCTGAAGAGACTTTTCATTCCTATCTCCGAAAGCCGCTCCCCACTCTGGCGATGATGTCACCCACTCTAGCCGACGCAATACACATCCATTATAAAATCAGAAGAGGAGCTAAAAATTCCTAAAACTAAAACTGCGATATTTTCAGAACCGTACTAAATTTTTAAAAACTGAATACAGTGTCAATAGTTCAACTTTCGCTGACTCGTTTAAAGTTGGAATGGCGTCTCTCGCTCAACGTATGAGGAACAAGATGAGGTTGAAAGGCGATGAGTTTTCAAGAGGATTTGAAGCTTTTCCCATTTGATTCAATGTTAAATTTTTTTGGGAAAAAGCTGAATTATTGAAAGAGTTGAAAAGTTGAAAATTTGAAAAGCGGAAGGTTGAAAGAGCTGAACGAGCTGAACATTTGAATGTTGGAATGGTTTGAATAGCTGAACGTATGCTGAAGTTATAGCAGAATGAAATTTGAAAAAATCCCCATAAGGATGAATGGGGAAAATTTGGCAGAAAAAGCTGAATATTTCCAAAAGTATGAAAGATTGAAATGAGAAAAATACAAGCAGTAATGTCCTTAAAAAGCTGAACATTTTGATGTTTGAATGGTTTGAATCGGTCAAGATTTGTAGGAGAAGATAGCGGACAAAAAACGTACGGAATAATAATAATAATAATAATAATAATAATAATAATAATAATAATAATAATAAACTCCAGAAGAACAATAGTGTGAATGCTGTGTCAGCATTCACACTAATAATAAACCCCAGAAGAACAATAGTGTGAATGCTTGCAGCATTCACACTAATAATAATAATAATAAACTCCAGAAGAACAATAGTGTGAATGCTGTGTCAGCATTCACACTAATAATAATAATAATAATAATAAACTCCAGAAGAACAATAGTGTGAATGCTTGCAGCATTCACACTAATAATAATAATAATAATAATAATAAACTCCAGAAGAACAATAGTGTGAATGCTTGCAGCATTCACACTAATAATAATAATAATAATAATAATAATAATAATAAACTCCAGAAGAACAATAGTGTGAATGCTTGCAGCATTCACACTAATAAACTCCAGAAGAACAATAGTGTGAATGCTTGCAGCATTCACACTAATTAGAAGATGATTTAGTTAGTTAAGTGTTTGCTTGTTTTTTCTTCAATAAAATGATGCCAACATAAAGGAGTGGGCAGATAAAGTAGGACTCTGAAATAAAGTCCCTAAGAAATGTGGGCTTTTAAAAAGTTCAACTGGTCCAAGCTCCATATGTGAGTAAGCATTTGTTGCACAGGACCTCTCTCTTCAACACAATACTGTACACAGTGATGTCAAGAGAGAGAAAGCCTGCAGCACTGAGCACAGAAACAAAACATTTCAGAGCACACTCACACACACACACTGAGGAAACACACAACGATAATTACTGATTAAAAGACTTACTACGCCTACTTAATTGTGCTCCCTGCTTACAATATCCCATGGCAGGAGGAGACAAAAGGAGTGCATATGAAAAATGCATCAGGGAGACCCTCTTATCTTTCATTAGGATTGCTTTGTCTTGTTCTGCCAGCCACCCCCGTTATTACGTTTGCTCTCCTCCAAACAGCCACACACTAATACCTCATTCTGGTCTTTCATAAAGTATTCTCCTAAAACAACAGTCAGACTACAATTTAATCTTGGGATGATTTAGCTGAATATTTTTTGGAGCTTATCAGCAACAAAGAGATGCTTAACAGAAGACAACACACTTCTGAGACACTGTGACAAAAGCCATTGTAAAGTAGGTTGGATGTAAACATACTGTCTGCCACTGTGTGTAGCAGGCGGTGAGGGATTTGAAACCACCAAATTGGAATTCAGCAGGAGATACTCTGGTAAAGGAGGAAGAAATCATTCAGAGCATTTTATGCTACAGAGAAGAATATTGGCATAAGGTGGCCTCATGCTGCGTAGGTGTCATTATGTGATATGCACGCCCTCTCCATTCATTCTCGGCTGTGAAGCCATGTGGCTGAGTGATAACATTTTACCCAGAGATCTGTGTTGAATCTCTCTGCCCCCCCCCTCCAGGTTGCCTGTTCTGGGGGATTGAAAGAGAGGCTGCATCCTTCTTATAAGATATGCTGTGGCTCTCATTCAGCATACGGAGCCAATGTACTCACTAATCTATGCCACTGTAGGCCATTTGCTGTCTTTACGTTTTGGTAGAGAAAAGGCTTTGTATCTGCAATGTCTGTTGTATTTAACCCTGAGCAGGGGCGGATCTACCGGGGTGGCATAGGGTGGCAAGTGCCACCCTAGAAGAAAGCCTTGCCACCCCTGCTGCCACCCCAGTTGGCAGCAACGAATCCAAAGAAACGTTATGGCCAATTTGACATTTACCAGCACGAATCTCCAATGTCCGACTGCAGTGAATGCACCACGAGTTAACGTCAGAGCAGCAAGAGACGCTTCTTTTGGAAAACTGAGTGGCGCGAAGCGAAGGAGCCAGGAGTCGCGAGGAAAGGAGACCCAGGAGGAAAGAGGTAAAAACTGATGAACTATCTATCAAGAAATGAAATAATATTGAAAGCACAGTGCAGGTATCGTTGCGATGATGATTTTGAGGTGATAGAAATCGGGTTGAAGAACGTTATTTCGCTAATTATACATGTAATGTTTGCTAGGTCTGACGTTAGTTTTGTGTAAAGTAGGCTAAGATAGCTAATATTGATTCAACGTCTGTCAAGGAAAACGTTGTAAAAATACTTAGAATCTTACAGAAATGAAGAGAAAAGGTAGCATATGAACTGAGCAAGATAGACGGAGGAGATGAGGTGGAAGGAGAGAGAAAGGCGACCAGGGAGAGGAGGAGGTGTGAGAACACCACAGCGATGAAGATACAGGAGGGAGAGCATCGCTAAGATGAGGAGGGAGAAAGCTAGAGAACAAGATCAGACAGTCACCAACGATCTCCAGTCGAGCTGGTCCACATGGTATGGAAATTGTTGCTGCACACTATACTAAGTTACATATGAATAAGAACAACAAATGACAAAAACTGACATTTTGCTATAAAGTGCAATTAGGAGACATTGCTTAAATGCAAAAGATAATTCTTGAATAAATATAAATATTCATGTTTGCTTTAATATGAATAATTGGGGAAACTTGTAAGTGTGAAACTGTGATGAGATGGGGACAGAGTTTTAATATTCTGTGTACAATGTATTTTAGATCTATTGCTCAGCTTAAATTCCAAAATTAAATAAATGAACCTAAAAATACTCTCCCAGGCTCCCACAGTCTGATGGTTATAACTAATCAATGATGCTTATAAATTGATTGTGTTTTTACTAGTTACTTTGTATAATTAGTTCAGATGTAATGCAGTTTTAATCATCCCTCCCCTCCATCTTCTAGACGTATCCAAGTCCAGGTGTGAGGTGCCAGTGCAGCCGAAGCCAGAGAGTTTCCCTAAGTCCCTCCAGGAGCCAGCAGAAGCTTCTGCAGCGACTGGTACAAATCTCATCCCTGGTTAGAATACTTGCAATCTAAAGATGCAGCTTACTGTTTTGCTTGTGGGCATTTTTCCCTCCCCGACGCACCAAGGACTATTTTCACATCATTCGAGGGTTATTGTAACTGGAAAACAGCGACAATGAAAGACAGTGGTTTCTATTTCTGGTCCCAGCCGTGACTTTTCTGAGGTTCACCCAGTGTCAGCAGCAGGAGGACGTTAGCTCACCTCCCAGAGCCTCCCGCTGAATCACTGCAGACTGATTTAGGGGCTGTCATTAAATTACATAAATATGTTAATACAAAATAATTGCAGTGTTTTCAATGTCTTCCATGTCATGTGGCCCAGTGACTCCAAACCAGCAGCATATAAGCAGCAGTATTTAAAATAAATTAGATTCAACAAATATGTTTCTGCATTGTGCCACTTTTTGTAAGTCTCAATCTGTCAAATCTTTTTCAAAAATCTCACCAGTAGTCACCATTTAAAGGGTTATATTTCAAAAATTTCTTCCGGGGGACCAAGGCCCAGAACCCCCCTAGTGTTGCTAGATTACTGACTCAGAGCACCGCTGCTACAAAGAAAATCTAGGGGAAACACTGTGTTACTGTTTCTTCTTTTGTATGTACAGTATATGCCTGTATGAACCTATTTTTACTTTTTCATACTGGGAGTTAAATGGATTTTAATGTGACTTTTCAGGTTTGTGGAGATTTTTATGTTACATACCCTTTTGTAACTCTTTGAGCTTTTAGTGTAATTTGTTGATACAGCAGCTCAGATTTACATGCATGAAATGTCCCTTTCATGTCTCCTTAACTGCTGTGAAAACTGTATATACTGTATTGTATTTCTCATCACTTTATCAGTAAAGACCTAACCTGTCAAAAATTGTTCAAGCTACTGAGGGACAAATAGGGAGAATGTGTGTTATGAGTAAAAATTAAAAGTGATTTCCAGTACCTTGTTTGAGTGCCGTGACCATTTATTACCACAGTGTATTTACGCTCAGTAGTGCAACTCAGTCCACTGATCTTCATGGCGAAGTTTTTCTTTGGATAGTTTCTTCTTGTACAAATGCTGCCTGCAACACTCGCACTCTGAAACAGTCAAAAACTGTTTGCTTCCCCTCTCACACATCTGCCACTTATCAACTGTGTCTTACATTAATGCCATTCCTGTGGTAATGGCCCATCTATAGTAGCGTTACCATACTATCTCCTATTAATTGAGATCACATGTTTCACATGAAACCTCAAATGTAAGACATTGATTGCATGAGATAAAGTTGTCTGTATGAGTTTGTAAATGGCAGCCCGTGCCCTTATGTAGTGTATATTCTATTATATACTATTTCTTATCAAACTGTGATAAATGTGATTAAATTCAGTATACATACGTCTGCCATATGTTGCCACCCCTCAAAAATTTCTGCCCCCCTCTTGCCACCCCATAAATATTTTTCTAGATCCGCCCCTGACCCTGAGCACTGTTGTGTTGGCTTCCCCCGAGTTTCTACCAGCGGCCAAACATTAGTAATGCAAAGTGTCCTCAGCCATGCTGACAGAGAAATTAGAAAAAAAAATCTCCCGCAGGTGATTCCAGAGAAGACTTTCTCTGAGCAACTGCAGTGTTGCAATGTTAATGTTTTTGTGCATCTTCTTTTTTGTACAGTTGACCCCAATGGTGCATTTCCACTAGTACTTTATGTTTTCACCCACATCGGCTGTGTGTTACTGCAAACCCTTAAATGTAGCCGGGCTTGTTAATTGCTTTCACTTTAACAAATTTTGGGCAAAAAAAGCGGAGACTGGTCTCAGGTCTTAGTAGGCTGCTGCATTTATTAACTGACACACTATGACCTGTACTGTACTTCTCCTTCTATCGTATAAATAGTCAATTATAATGTAAAAAGTAAACATAATGTAAAGATCTGAACTGAAATGATTGATGGAATCAAGGCTTTAAAGAAGTGGTACTTCATCAGCAGTGCTTGTCGGCTGGTTGAAGATGAACTGAAACGCAATTGCTCTCAATGGCCAGCCCAGCACCTTGCATGATAGGTGGCTGAGTGAATGAGAAGCAAATAACACTGTTGGTTAAAGGCATTATTTAAGCCATTTACCATTTAACTATTTCTGTCGCCTCTCATGTGAACGGCCAAATCCAACACCATAACCATTCAGCACTGTGCCCTTTGAGCCAGCACTTAAATCAGAACCTCATTTATAAAACATATGTATGATCAATGTCTTCAGACAAAGTTCAAGAACCATTTAAAAAAAAAAAAATGTAAATGAAGTCCCTGTTATATATGTACCTTGACCCGCAATCTGTTTTCTGTTTCCACCACAAACAATATCCTTTTACACAGGATACATGCTTGAAAAGTGGTATTAAATGTAGGCAGGGTTGTTACTAAATCCTTTCACTTGTCCAACATCTGGGATACAACAAATAAGACTGTGGCATACTTACACACTGTGACCTATACTTTACATTTACTGCCAGAATAACAACCTACTGCTAACCCTTTATTTCTCTGCTCTGCTCACATTCACCAACACTTTTCTGCCGCTCGCTATCTCATTCGCTCAGCCCCACTTGCAGACGTTGTACACACTACTTACCTGGCCATAAAGAAGAGATGCTTCCTTTGCTCTGATTCATCTGAATATTCTGACCAGCAGCTTCGATTCGTCTGGCAACCGACTGCCAATTCAAAAAAACTGAAACTGACACGTTTCAGTTAGGGGATAGCAGCTGGGATGCAGGAGGTCAGTCATAGTTGGCGGTGCTGAAGTCAGTGTATATGCATAACTTTCATGTTTTTATATACATTTTATACATTTTTGTGCTACAGCAGACGGCAATCTTAACACCAAGATACAATAGGTCAAGACAGCTACATCAACAGTCAACAACAGCAAGAAGATAAAGAGAGAGAAATCCCCCAGACTCCTATAACAATCTGTCTGATTTTAAGAGTTGTTGAGTGAGAATAAATTTAACAACCATGTGTTCATGGTAATGAAGGAACATGTTCAGTGCAGCTGTATTTTTAACTTTTTAGAGAACAGTGGAGCTCTGTGGCACGGAGGAAAGCATTATATCAGGCTTATACACAAACACAAACACATACACACTGCCAAGATACTTGTTTGTAGACATATTCAAGTCATGTAAAGTCAAATGTGAAGGAATGTAAAGCAAGCAACTGGATAGGTAAGTACAAACAGACGCATCATGTCAGCTCTTTACATTAACCAGACCTCAGATCAGGTTTAGTGTTAAGTAAGATAATTTATTCATTTTTTAATTGTAGTTTATTGCAGTAGTTTATTGACATATCCCCAACATTTTTCTGCTATCTAACCAGAGAGTATGGCCCCAATTTAATGATGGTCTTACACCATACATAAGTGCTGAAACAACTGTGCAGATGCCTGAACAAACTGTAACTTATGTTGCACTGTAAGACTGCAAACCATGTGACATCTAAGTCTTGAAAGAATTAACAGAGGCTGCCTGCAGGCATAAATAACTTTGGAATGCCATGGATATTTTGTAGATTACGATGAAATCAAGCGTCTAAAAATCTATCGGCCTCTATCTGCCCAGGAAAGACAGAGGACAAAAAGAACAACGAAGCTGTAGAAAAGGACATTAAAGCAAGAATGACAAATTAAGGATAATCTAAAATATTTCACCGGACACATGACTACTATTAACTAACGACATCCTCAGGCCTTCAACAGTGAATGTTTTGGTGAACTGAACTTCATCAATCAGTCAATCAATCAATCTTTATTTGTATAACCCCATTTCACAACAAAAGTTATCTTTATGACACTGTCCAAGATGAGCTAGTCTAGACCACACAAATTAATGTATTTACAGAGACACAACATTTCTTCCATGGGCAAGCATTTGGCTGCCCAGGATTGATTCCAACATGTGGCCCTTTGCTGAATGTCACCCTTCTGTCCTCCCCCATTTTCTGTCACACTTCACCTGTCCCGTCGACCATGACTGCAAGACTCTTGATGACATGATAAAAGGTTGAACAGTAGACAAATTTGATGTATTTGAGAATTGTGTAGTGCAGCCAAGGCATTAGTCTTGTGCTAAGCTAAGCTACTCAGGTTAAGGCCTGCTCCATACTAAATGCATGGATATGAGATTGATAGAAATTCTCTTGAAAATAAGACAATTTCAAAAAATGTTAAACTATCCTTTTAAATCAAGTTGACTTAATCCTTGGATCAATATTCATAAGCACATTATCAAACAGTTATAAAGCTCTTCCGCAGGCATCATGAATATGTTCAAGATACAAAACCAGGAGAGAGGAATAGAAATTGCTGTGCCACAAAAGACTGTTCCACTCCATCAGTCCAATTTCATCCAATCTAATTCCATCCATCAAAGGTGTGAATGCGGCAGCAGAGGGACAGACTGGATCTTTTTATATTCTGTTCACTGCCGTGTTATGAGTCAGTGTCTGCTAACCAGACAGAAGAGGACTGAACCACTTGCAGTCGGAACATTTGCATAAAACCCTTCTACCAGGATAGAGTTCAGCTCACATCTTGTGAGCGTGGGCAACGATCTTGCTTTAGTCAGCCACAACACAAGCAACATTTGGAGGGAACTGCAGATCACACTGGCATTCATCATATAAAAGTGGGGGAGCATATAGGAGTGATGACTAGAAAAAGCATACAGCATGTAATGATTTGCTTCCATTAGAGGGTTCTTTATTAGAATGCATCTTTCCTCCCACGTATAGACGGTGTATTCAGCATTGGTGTGTGTGTGTGTGTGTGTATGTATGTAGACGTTTATGCCTTTATTCATAGGGAGCATAGCACAAGCAACACTGTCCAAAGTGTGGTGTAGACCACAGGGCTTGAGGGCAAACAGAGAGGTGAGAGGTGAAAGTGGCAGGGGGGCAGGGGCCGCTGTGTGTGTGTGTGTGTGTGTGTGTGTGTGTGTGTGTGTGTGTGTGTGTGTATGTGTGTTTGTGTTTGTGTGTGTGTGTGTGTGTGTGTGTGTGTGTGTGTGTCTGCGCATGTGTGTGTGTGTGTGTGTGTGTGTGTGTGAGAGAGATACAGAGACAGAAGACAGGCATTGGCCTGGTATGTCTCTGCCGATACACACTCTGTCTGGCATAATAAAGACCATGTGGAGTCAGACAAACTATGACCGCTTTACTCTGCAAAGGATAAAAATCCATTATGCACATAAAGCGAAAAACACACACACACACACACACACACAGACAATCTTACACCAAACATATATATATATATATATATATATATATATATATATATAGAGAGAGAGAGAGAGAGAGAGAGAGAGAGAGAGAGAGAGAGAAGAGAAAGGGAGAGAGAGAAGCACAAGAAGAGAGAGAGGGAGGAAGAGATGTGCCTCAAAACCCGACTCATTTATAATGCATATGCCGAGCTTGGGCTTTGAATAACAAACCCAAATCCCTCTCACCCACCCTCCCTCCTGCCTCCCCCTCATCCCTCAGCAAGTGAGGGGAAAACCCACAGCCAGCCCTGACTGCCTCTTACAGGCAGGGACATGCTGGAGGAGAAGGTTTAACCATTGTGGGGTTTTGAAGTCATCTCATGGTGACCACACTGACAAGCTAATATCAGATTCTTAATTGAAGGATTAGAGTGGAACATATGCAAAACCACTTTTGGTATAGTCTTTGCTGTATATAAATGCTGAAGTCGACACAGGCTTAACTGAACTAGCATAATTTAATGAATATAATATTTAATATAAAAACAAAAATAAGGGATAATTCTAGTTTATTAACGCATCATTCTAATCTGTGACATCCAAATTGCACTAACAGTTGTAAATCACTTATTTGAGTAAAGAGTATTACTAGTATTTATTGGGCTATTACGATTATCCTTTAGGATTCTATTGTGTTGCTTTGATTTTTTTTTTTTTAAATGAAGAAAAGAAAAAAAATGAAAAAAGACAATGATAGTTTGGAGAGTCTATTCCAATAATTTTCCCAAAAAAATACTTTAAACCCATTTTACTTACACACACAAGCAGACACACAAATGCACAGTTCTTAATGACCCAACCAGTCCTCCTGGAGCTTCACATGTGTAAATGTTTAATGAACGAAATTGACTCCTAATGTTGCTCCACCAAAAAGAGACAAAAAGAGACATAATCCCAAACTAGGCGGAAAAAAGGAGAAAGAAAACACCTCTACATGGCCTTTATAATCTCTCCCCCCCTTGCTTCGGCATCCTTTTAAAATCTAGGGCAGGTGAGGTACAAGGTCAACTGACCATCAGCTGGGCCCCACAATCAATTTCATTCACACAAGAAAGGGAAAGCAAAGGATTACAGAGATACACAGACTCTAGGGTCTCTAGGGCTATTCACACATACAAGATGGCAATCATCTCAAAGGGGCAGTCATTTTCTGTATGATGGCCTGTCCAGATATACTGCATACCACTTCCTTATGTGGCAGTACTACATGAGATGTAGGTATTGACGGTTAATCAGGTTAATCAGGTTTTAAACCAAGTCATAGGTTAGCCAAACTTACTGAAGAGAAGAGATCGAACACTAAAATCATTGCCCAAAGCATACAAAAGCATTGCAACTGGTCTGTAGCTTCTCGTTCAAACCTGCAGGGCTTTTCCATACATACGTGCTGGCTCAGCTTTGCTTGGTTTGACTAGGCGTGTCAGGTCAGCACAGCAGGACTTAAGATTTCCATCACAACAGGGCTACACTGTAACAAATTTCTGTAGTTTTCACAGCATTATTACAAATTCTTACTGTAGAACCTGTATACAGTATGTTGCTGTAGATCTGCAAAGCATCATGGTCAAAATTCATTGGCGGGTGAACTCTACAGTAAATATATTTTTACTGTGAATCACAATACAGTCATTTTGAGTGGGATTTTTTTCAACAGGAGTTTTAACAGTAGAGAGAATAATCTCTCTTTGTTTATGGTACATTTTGCATTCAAATTTTCCAACATTTCCAACACAGATGTTCCTATTTTTTTTTATCATGCAGACAGAGGAGGACCCAACATCTTTATATCCTCTTTAATGGCTACCTGAAGCCATTATAGAGTCCTACTTTATCTGCCCACTCCTTTATGTTGGCATCATTTTATTGAAGAAAAAACAAGCAAATACTTAACTAATTAAATCATCTTCTTATTTTGAATGCTGTACTAATCAATGAACTCTTCCACAGAGTTTTGTTGCAAGAGGTTACTGACAAGATTCCACACTTTCTTCAGCCTTTGACACCAGCGAGGTAAACTCATTATTTTGCAACTGTAACTTTACCTTAGTTTAGCACAGTTTTCTCATGTAAAGTTGCGGTGTGTGTAACTTTAAAAGTGCACTGGGGAAGAGAAGTAACGTAAAGGAGAGTCTATGAAATCTATGAAAAATGTTATACTCCTTTTCCACTGGTCAAAAATCCCACTTAAACCCATTAAGATTGACTTTTGTGTGCAATGGGAATGTGTAAACTCTGCATTTACACCCGGGTCAGTTGACCCCGCAGTTTTTTATCAGCTCGGCTCGGCTCGGCTCTGCTTTGATCTAAACATGAGACCTGGGTGAACATGCTAAATTCCACTGCACAAAATGATGACATTTCAACATGTTATCAACTTCCAGTGGTGGTGCATGAATAAAGAAGGAATATGGGATGTGGTCTATTAAGGACGTTTTATTACTGGACACAGTGTTGGAGGCGGAGCCCTGTTCATCCCTATGAAAGCTGCTCAGTGGTGTTTTGACACCAAAACAGCTTGACTTCCCAGATATGAAAATACCTGAATCATCTACCGAGCCATCTAACTTAAATGGGGATAAAATAACTTAATCATACAGCACTTCTAGACTTTGCACATCGAGAACTCAAACAGTGAAACAAGTCATGGTGTAGGGGTTGAAACACTCAAAATAACTTATCCGACATTTTACAGGTGCTTCTTTGAGAATAGGTCTGTTGTTATTTTCTCATAACACGCAACGAAACATCAGATGCGTACAACGTAGTGCTTCAGATAAGGATCCGAGATCCTTGCCTGCAGGAAGTGGGAATGGGGTCAATAGGTGATTTTTAGCATGTATACCCGTGTTTAAATAACCCATGTAAACATGCTAGTTTTGGTGGAAAAGTGGTATCAGAGTGTGGAATGTTGGCTTGATGTACTGCTGAAGTGTGATTTATGCTAAGCACAAAGGTTTAAATGACTCATTAGCAAGGGTGGGAAAAAAAGATGAAAATCATCTATGTTACAAGTTTTATTTGTATTTATTAATATTATTTCATGTTAAGATTCAGGTTGGATGCAGTATATTCCTCTCACATCCGTAACCTGTGAGTCAGGTCTGTACAGATCTAAAATGCATTTCCTCTCTTTGTTAGGAGAAGCACAGGCCTTCTTTGAGTTAATCTTTTTTCTTTTGACCTCGGGAAACATTATGTGAACTCCATGTGTTACACATTTGACTAAAAACACTTGTCAGCTCTTTTCCGCAGTGGTAAAATTGCTTCCTAATAATATGGTTTATAGGGCCAATTTCTGGGGCCTGCGTTGGATGTTTCCACTTTAAACTTATCATTAGAGCCGGCGCTCTCCACATTTACTATCTTGCAGCAAAGCATGTGTTTAAACGTCAGTGTTTCCAACAGGACCACATGACATGAGGCTGCACTTTTACCACAGTGAAAGAGATGGGGGAGGGGAGGAACACGCAAAGAGCAGGAACTGTTCTGTCATGAGACAGTTCTAAATGATGCTAGTTTTTTATACCGACACATACACATAGTGTACAGCAGATTGTAGTTATTATTAAATCAGTGTTTGTGAGACCCATATGTAGGTTTTGAATGATTTGGTTTTCAGACACCTTCAGAATGCAGGTGTCAGTGCTGGGACAATGTAGTATTAAAGGTTCAAGATATAGATTGAAGGCCAATGCGACCTTATTTCAGACTGTCTTGTTCAGTGTCATTACACTGCAGTTCCAAGTGTTCTGTATCCACTGCTTTGCTTCGGGCCTCGTCAACATTACACCATCATGGGACACAAAAACATCCCAGCCACAATTACTTGAGGTCAGTCTCCAGCTCCTGGACACCAGCAAGGCCAGATCACTGTCAGCTGACTGCCAGATTTTTAGACCCAGGTCCACATTCTTTCATTCCAGAAGAAATAAAAAATTTCCCCTCTTCAACTTGTGTCAAGGTTTGATTGATCTATAGTTGCTCTTATAGGCGTGGTACTGTCATTGTTCCGAAATTCAGTGCCAGATGTCCCTGAAACCAACTGGTATTTCTACTGTGGAATACTTGCCCCAGGTTTGCTGTGTCTCAGCATTGTGTAACTACTAATGACACAGTTTGTCCATTAATTGATTAGCCCATTGACAGAAAAATAATCTTAATAATACATTTTGACAGACATATTTAAGATAGAAATGCGAAACCTTCCCAAGATCAAGCTCCTAAACTAAGGATTTGCTGCCTTTTCAAAAAGCATTTGATGACATCTTATCGGGCTGTAGACAACTGTGGTTGACATTTTTCATTATTTCTGATATTGTGACATTCTACCATTTTAGTCTTTAATAATGCTTTAGGTGAGCATTTTACCAAACCAATGTGTAAATAATCAAATTACTACAAAGGCATTGCTACAAGAAAACCTGTGGCCTATACCTGTTTTTTTTAACACAACTAACATTTGTTTCATTGCCAAAGAACCTGATGCACATTTTCACACACTGACCGATGCATTTAGTCTCAAACATGAAGTGACTGACAAATGCTCATCACAAGCTCCAGGGGCCAAAAATGACATCTTAAAATGACTAGCTTTGTTCCAACACCAGTCCAAAACCCAAAGATGATAAGTTTAGTGATAGGACAGGGACATTTGAGAAACTAGGTCCAGATAATGTTAGTTATTTTTACAAGCTTTTCGTTTAATTGTTTATCTAAATTGAAATGCATACAATTTCTGTTGATTAACTAATCTACAAATTTAATAATTGCTAGCTTTAATCATCTTTTTCAATATTTCTTATGACACAATGCGTGACCCAGCCATCATTACAGACCATCAGTGGATGACATCATGCTAATGAAATGCTATTTTTTCTAAATTCACAGTATCTTGATGAATGGTTTAATTGGTCCATCACAACCCAGAAGAACCAGATTATGGTGTTTGTACCGGGCTGTATAAGAATAGGTTCACACAGCGCTTGTAATTAGTGATAAGGCAGGCCAAGTCCCCCTCTGTCTGACTGCCACAGCCTACACTCAACAATTAGGTCACTGTGATAATCCTGCTGCCTCTGAGCTTCGATTAGGAAGCAGAGAGGGGTCAAATGTTCAGACAACTACTTTAACTGTCCTCAGCAGCCTCCCTGCTCTCCTCTGTCTGCTCCAGCAAAACACACCAGGTCAGGAAGAATACGAGAAGACACCTCCTGAATGTACCATTTTTATTGGACTTATATAGAAATACTTAAAAAAAACATGAAGTAGCACCAGTACTTAAGTTTTACTTTTTATCATGTATAACTTTAAATGTCAGAAAAATAAAACTCTTGATACATTTTCAAATCTTGTCTCAGCAAATATAATACTAGTATTTGACCATGAGGTTAAAGGCCCTTTATCATAAAATAAAATATACTTTGTTCTTAAACTTTGCTCAATAAAGTACATTTACGCTCAAGTAACTTCACCTACATATACATAAACAAGTGGTAAACAAATGTATTAAAATAGAAATACTAAAACTATAGTGGTGCAACAGAAGTCTGTAATTCCCACTGGAATCTAATTCATACAAATTTTAGAAAGCATAAACGGTTTCTTTGTGTTTAACTTACTAAGTTTTGTATATTTCAATGTTTCATAATAATATAGAATAAAATATGCTTTATATTACTGAATAAAAAATATGCTGGGTGAAGCAGATTTAAAAGACATTTTTTGCTGAACCTATAAAAACTCCATCCCAACAGAATACTGTCAAACACAATACACATATTGTGGACTTGGATTTCCTCCCACAGTCATGATATTAAAATAATACAGTGATCAATGCCATAAGGCCATACTAAAAATAAACAATATTTCAACCCAGCTACAAAAAGTTCACTGAACTTAAATTAAAATATATGTAAACATCTTTGCAATAAGAAATATAATCTTTCAAGTCAAAAAAGAATAAAATACTTCAATCTGTATTAATGTCATTTAAAACTTTCAACTTGTGGAAATTGATTCTATACATGTAGGATATGTTGTTGCTCTCCCTCATATGGTTTCTGACCTCGAGCTGCAATATCTTTGTAAGTCAATAGTCCTGTTTGGCTGGAAGCCCTACATGTTTCCCAGCCATGGCCTCCCCTATTACTACATTCGATCGGCAAAACTGGAAGGCTCAGCCCGCTAACAGTCTACAGTTTGACCCACGTACCTCCGCCTTGACCTCACTGTGCATCTTCACTTCATAAATATAGGGTACGATTTGTTAGAACTAATGATTACTATGCTGTAATATTTAAAACATGCACTTAGATGTTTAAAATATTTCCCAAAGCTACAGTATATAAACAACTATGACAGAGCCTAAAGAGGGTGTCTGTCCCTTCTTCTGGATACTGCAGCATCTTACATACATGTATATCTATGTACACTTTCCAAACTGATGTTGCTATTGTAGCCAGTCTCACTGACGAGACAGTCAAAGAGTTACATTTCTTATGAAAATATACGTATAGCCTGAGTGACGCCAGCGTGGCAGACAGGACATTTGGGCTCGCTCCTCTCACAGATACGATTGGCACATTCCATACAGAAGAGGTTGTGTCCACATGGGACCAGGGCAGCAATGACCTCGCTCTCAAAGCACACCGAACAGTCACGGCTTCCTTTTCGGCTGGTGCCCGATGAGGTTGAGGAGGAGGAAGAGGAGGATGAAGATGAGGCAGAGGAGTCGCATGGAACCCCAGGCAGGTGAGGGCCCGGCAGGGAGGCAATAGTGCTGGAGTAACCAGGGAAACAGAGTGGGCCTCCGTCTGGGTCACTACGCACCCTCCTGGCTAGCGGGTGCTCAGAAGGGCCTCCGGTGTGGCTGTGGAGGGGAGGTGACAGTCTAGGCTGTGGTGTATAACCATTTACCCTTCTCTGACTCACCACTATCCCATTGGAATTAGTGGGGGTGTTGGTGGAGAACATGGCTGAGGTGGAGGTGGGGGAGCTGCCTCTTGTGGAAGAGGGAGTCATATGACTTTCATACTGGGACCAAGCAAGGCCTGGCGGAGCTGGCGTGGGGTCAAACCCAGACGAGGAGTCATAAGTCAAATCATTGCAGTCAGGTGAAATCACCTCATTCCCGAAAACAAACCCGTTGCCGTTGGTGTTAACATTGACGTTGTTGTTATTGTTGTTGCCGTTGTTGTTGGTGTTGGTGTAACTTAGTGCGGGGCTGGGGGGGCTATAGTCAGCCATGCGTGAGCTGCTGTTGCCAAAGTAGGAGTCTGTGGAGGCGCTGCCCAGGGAGGATGATGAGTCGTTGCGGTAGTTGGAGAAGGGTTTCCGCGCTGATGTGGGAGTCATCCCAGTGCTGGGCTTGGACCACAGGGTGGCGTGCCCGTGCAGGTCAAAACCCACATCAGTCCCATTTGCATGGAAGTCATTTTCATCCTGGAGTTCAATGAGGCCCCCCGTCCTCATGGCAATGTGGGCTTCGATCTCTTCGCGCGCACGGTCCACATTCTCCGGCATACCCGTCACCTCGAACACTGGCTCTTTGTCCCGACTGGGTGTCACGATGTAGGTGTGGGTCTGCTGCTGGATGCGCTTGATAGTGGCACCCTTGGGACCGACAACAAGGCCAACCACACGGTAAGGCACCCGCACCTGGATGGTGGTCTGTCCGGGCAGGTTAGGTGGTCCAGGGACTGTGGTGCCGCTTCCATTCAGGCTGGTGTTTTTGTTCCTGGAGGCGCGGATCATGGAGAAGTGCTCAGCAGCAGAGATGATCTCCCTCCTGGCCATTGCCACATCCTCCCTTCTGCCTGTCACCACAAAAACAGGCTCCTCACCACGAACTGGGGTCTTGATGTAGGTGTTGGTCTTTGCTCGCAGCGCTTTGATCTTGCAACCTGGGACATGGAAGCAAAAGATGAAATGTGAGGGCAGGTTCCCCTATAACAACGGCTCCAGCTATGGCATGTGTTTTAACTATTACTTATGGAATATTCAAAACAGCTGCTGGATGTTTATTATTGTGTCTCAACAGGCCTTAGAAAACGGGTGAAACCACCCTTTTTGAAAAGAACAAATTCAAACCACATGCTGCCCCACCATCAACATGCAGCAGGGCAGAAATAACTCACAAAAGAAAACTCACTACTGGCACATAATGATCCTCATTTCATTAACTGCGATATAGCTGACAACTGAATCAGCTGCTGTTACAATCCTAATTCTTATATTACACAAACTGCGTGATGGAAAGAGGTGAGAAGCTATTTAATCACTTAGTAACTTGGCACTCGTGCATTAAGCTGCATTCCAACACCCTTTAGCAGTTACACAGACCGCTTTATGGTCAAAATGGGAGCAGTGGAGGAACCAGCCTCAGAAGAATGACATAATTAGCAGGGCAAAACCAGCTGAGCGAGACAGGATGATGTAATCAGAGGAGGGTAAACCCACTCATAGTCAGTCTACACAGCCAATTTCATCTTTAACATGAACTCACAGTGAGCTCACACTGGTGCAGGTTAAATGGGGATAGGGTCTATATTTCATTAGGTTTCGCCGCTTTCAAATAATCCAAGAGGTGGTGGTTAATCCACATTATTTAATTCCACATTTTTAACTGGACAAAGGGATGGGTGGTGGAGAGGGGGTTTCCGATGTAAATACTTCATTCATGTCCTACTGTCACTTTAAAGTAGAGGCTGGGATAAAGAGGTTCCTTACAGTTACTTTGTGTTTCTGGGAACAACAACAGCAGCAGTATTGCGGGGAGGGAAAAAAGATTCCGCATATGTAATCAGGCACCAGTACCGCCCTGCAGCCCTACAGCTGAAGGGTCTGTGCAGCTATGGACGCCTGCTGCCTGTGTCTCAGCAAGATGTGACCGTTGTCCTAATTTGATCCTGTACTGCATCACCATAATCATAATCGGTTTGCCGGCCATTTATGAACAAAAAAAGACACCCATCTGCGGTTACTGAGCGCTCACAGTCCGGTGACCTACTAATGTACCACATCATGATTTGATACCTGTTATGTCAGAGGTCACTGCTGCACTTCAGCCAAACAGCTTGGAAGTGAACTGTAATGTAAATCAGAGGCAGGGAGTTCACTTAGCGACAGTACATGTCATCCTCCTTCCTCAGAACTAAACAACGTCCAAAATTACAATGTTTGGATGTTCCTTTACTTGCCAAGATAGGTATACACGCGACATGACAACACGACTTAGTACCTTATTGGAATTGGTTAAAAGCACTCTTCAAGTGGGCCTAGGCAGAATCGTCCCACATAACATTCATTTCACTTGAACGTCAACTTCTTGAATTGGTTGGTGCTGCTCGCTGCCGCCCACCACATACATTTATAGAGGAGGAACAATGTGTGACTAACCGGCGAGACAGAAACTATGTTCGTCTTCACTGTACATTACTTTACCGGATGCAGAAGTCACTTTCGGCATCTCTATGTTTTAGAAATATTTAGCCTGAAGATTGGGATACGATATTTAGGAGTAGTTTAAGCACCCGTGTTAGGACAATACTACAGTATTTGAGTGTGTTTTGGCTCCCTGCTCCTTCCACACAGAATGGCTCGGGACGAGCTCATACCTGAAGCGTTTGGCTGCCTGTCCATCCCTGTTCTGCTGGGCTGCACAACATGCGCCGTGTATTTACGCTTTACACAAAGCTTAAGATGTGTACGAAACAATGAAACACACACCCTGTCTGCCCACAATCTCAGCCACATGCTCGGAGCTGGGAACCGGGACGCACTCGGTCATATTGACGCTTTTTTTTCGGGGCTCCTGGTTGTTGTCGTACAGGGGGTTCTCGTCGTTGTCCAAGCCGAGCAGGGAGAGTTGATCCAGGGCTATCTGCAGGGCTCTCTGGTCGTCCAGTGCGTCCCCCTGGACGCTGCTGTCTGTGAAGAGCGAGCTGGGCATCTCTGCGGCGTTGCGGGAATCGGATAAAAGGCAAAAGGAGGGAGGGCAAAAAAAGGAGTGATGTGGGGAGAAAGACAGGAGAGGGGAGGAGGAGGGGAGAGGCACCGAAACCCGGTTCTCAAAGACAACTAGTGCAAATAAATCAGTGCGGCTGAGGGGGGAAGAAAAACAGCAAAACACATCCACCCCCTCTGTTTTCCCGATATAATGTGGATGTCCCGGTCCGCGCTGAGCTTTGCTGTTGCACGGAAAGACGGCGAAGAAAAAGCGTGTTTATTCCAGAGCCAGTGGTGGGGATAGTAATAATATTCCTTCCTGACAAAGAGCCCCTCCCGGCTGGCTTCCGTTAGGTCCTCTGTTGCTTCTGTCTGAGTCCTGCCCGTCCGAGCCAGACAGGGAGATGTGCGGGTGACGTCACCACCAGGGCAGGGACGATGCGGCGCTGCGAGGTCATTTGCATACCGCTAGCCCACTGGATGTGCAGGCGACGGTCGGGCGGGGCTTTACGTAAGGACACGCCCACGTCTTTGTTGTCAGTCTCTTGTCTTTGTCTCTCATTCGCTGTCTGTGTCTGTTTGTTCTCCATTCAACAGTGGCATCAACATACAGACTGTACTGGCATATAAAGTTAGAAGTCAGAGCCGTGGATATTAACAGTAATATTTCCTCAATACATCAACAGGCCAGGGTACAATCTCTCCTTCTGAGAGTATGGTTTTGTGCTGGAGTACAGCTTTTTCAACATGTTTAAAATACCTCTTCATTCTGTGCTAAGAGATGTGTCAAATATCGAGATGCGGAAAGATAATTTGTGCGTGCCCCTCGAACCTCTGCCCCCTAAGATATGCAGGCACTTAAGAATTTGATGACATAACTTTATTCATCAGGGGTAACTAGTTTCTCTGACTGTAAATTGCTCAGCCCTGTGTAAAGAATGTACTCATACCTGATATCGTTGTACTGTATGTGTTACCATGTGTTATCACAGTATGTTGCCCACAACGACCAGATACTTTAGACTAAGAAAAGGCAGGACACAAAGAGCATTAGATTATACAGACTCATTTTAAATTATATTTTATTATTAATATGTCAAATTTGAATAAAACACCATTCAATACGAAGAATGGACAAAACAATGACACTATCTTGTAATATGATAGAAAACAGATATGTGCTATATATACAAAATAAACCACATCAAGGAGATACAGTGTTTTCAATGCGGTTATATGTTGCTTTGGTGTCATTTGTGATTTTTTGTGTGATTATTAAACATTTATTTTACCATTAGAATATGAAACAAAGGTTTAAAAATGTAAAAACAACACACAAAAAAAAAACGATCAAGGAAAATCTTGGAAATAATTTCTCGTGACCTCCCTCTGTTCTCAGTGTACTGTGGCATTATGAAACCCTATACATTAAGAACATTGCAGGGTGATGGCTTGGTGACCTTTGTGGCTGGCCATAGAGCTAGAGAGGCAGGAGGATGGTGGAAGTGGAGGGGGGCGGCAGCCGGCACAAAGGGGATTTCCAGCCCATTCAAAACCGTTGAGACCAGAAGCACTTTGCTTTGTCAACTCACTCCTGGAGCACAATACCAATGCTAATGAGGAACCGCTCAGGAACCAGAGGAGGTGATGGGATGGGACCCTCTTGTTAATATTTGACACATCAGCTCCCCATTACCACCCCCTCCCCATTCATAGCAATCCAGAACCAATTCAATTCTAGTGTTTCCCATACCTTCTTAAATCCTGGACTACAAATATAGAACATGACCAAATACTAGACACATATTTGATAAGATTTTGGCATGCAGATTGTTTAACTATCTATTCTATGTCTAAAGCTTTATTTGTTTAATGAAATGAAATTTGTTGATATAACATAGTACCTGGTGGTGAGAATAAGATTTCCTTATTGTAATCTGAAAACACTTTTGTATGAAAATTTCAAATAACAGTTGGATGTTTTTTGTTAAATGAAAAACAAGATCCATTGTTTTCATGGGTGGCTTTTGGTTTGTAACTCATACAATGAATCAATACCCATTCACCCTTTTTAATAGCATTGTTTCATTTGTCAACCTGAAATGACCTGTTTGACCAAAGAAGTAAAAATATCCATTAATTCTCAAAAAGGGCAACGATTTGAGGAAAGGGTTTTAGATAATAATAACATTTTTCTTGTAACAGTGTGCTTTTCTTTCCCCATTCATTTGTGGGCCCTCAAATTTATCCTGTGAGAACTGATTCAGTAGATAATAACAGAGATAACTAGTCTTTCTACTTGAACATTTATGTTATAACCACAGTATCCTTCTGCACATGCTATTGTGTAGGAGGTGAAAATAAACACAGTTGACAAAACAATATCAAGGTTCATAGTTATGGCACTTTCTTATTATATTACTCAGAACATCAAGTCACTAAGTTGTCACAGATGTTCAGTTTCCATTCAACATTTTTTTTGTGTGGTTTTGACCTAAATGTTGTGTTTCAAAGTTTATTCTTGACTTTGAAAACAGCAGTTAAAAAGCGATTTGTTTTAACAGTTAAATTCAAACTACTTCCAGTTTTGCTGGCAAACCCCCCTGGAACCAACAGAAGACTACTGAAAGTTTGTTTGTTGTCAGAGCAGAGGCTTGCCCTAGGTTATAAATTGGGAGTTACTAGCCTCCACAACTATCATCATTTAAGTGTTAACATTTGGAAATAACCAATGTCTGTCAGACATAAAATATCATCATTTAAGAAATGTCTATTTGAATTAATTCATAAAGCCAGCAAAAGGATTTTGGATTTATCAAGTGTTTATTTTACTGTGGTTTTATTTCATTAAATCTCTTAATAATATCATGTAATGTATTCATAATCAGATGAAAATGAACATATCTAGCTAAGCTAAATTACTTCCAGTTTGTTTGAATTAAACCCCTGTATTGCTGTTGGCTGCACCTGACTCTGATATGTTGATGATATTCCAGAAATCACACTCGTGCAGGAACATCGAGAGCTCTGCAGGATTGATTCCTTGTAGGGAAATATACCAAGAGCAAGACTTCTTACATTTGTCTACTCTTTGTGTTCACAGTTCTGTTGGAGAGTTCCCCTTAGCTCAAATAATGTGCTACTGCAACTGAATTAAGAGCCACAGGCCAACACCGTGTGTCCCACTGCTCTTTCTTAAGCCCAGATGGACACTGATTGCAGCATCACTGCTGATATTTGTCGTTTGGTATTAGGCTTTAGCCAGCTGCTTAGAGGCGATTACCCGTATGCCTTTTAATGAGAGGAAGAAAAGCTTAGCATGCTCTAACCCAGAGAGCGGCGGAGACAGACAGGGCTTAGTGTTTGCACTGCCAGTCACTGTGCTGTAGCTGCAGGGCTGCAGACACAGACACTGGGTCACTGTAAACAGCAGGTCACAGGATAGAGAGTAGCCTGTCTGCACACTGCTGTCACACTCAACCTCAAATACACACTGTTACACACATACACACAAGTTACGCATACAAGCCTCCTTTAGCATCTACAGGTAATGCAACAGTGCCTGCTTCAAGTACTGCATTCAAACAAAAGTTACTCCACAGCAATTGTTACTAATTGATATTTTCCGGTTAATGGATCAAATAATTGAGCTTTATAGCCTCTTTCAGCTCATTGTATTTGTTCTGTGGCCAGCATTCTCATGTCATAGAGAGCCAAAGTCATGGCCCTTCCAGTATCCCCCATGGGACCTTCTTTCTGAAAAACTGTGTCTGGTCCTGAATGAAGACAAGACAAAACATGCATTGATTCTGTTTGAATTGTGTTATGAAGATACCTTGACAATACTTCAATATAAAGACTACACAGCCAACAGTCTTGTTAGTGACGTTGTCTTGTAACCTAAACATTGTAGAGCTGTGTATAACTGCAGTTGTCAGTATGAGCAGATTTATTGTGATTTTCATCATGTGTTTTTTCTACCTCTTCTAAGCCCAGTTGGTGGCTATGGTGTTGGTCACATATGTTGGGTGAGACAATATAGTTCACTGAGTGCCTAACACAAAAGTACATGATATGTTGGCATATATATAACAGACAGAGAGGGGAACAGCAGGGAACAGACGGAGAGATGCAGTGCACTCTTGGTTTACAGATCGACTGGCGAGTACAAACACACAAGGTGTGTGTGTGTGCGCACATGCGCATGCGTGAAAGCCACAGACTGTAACATGATCCAGACTCAAGGTTAGACAAAGGAAAATGGGACACACTGGATTTGGTTGTGGTGCAGTTTTACACTCAAAAGCCTCTTCCCTGACAGGTTTTTACATCAGTCAGCGAAGTGAAAAGTTCCTTGTTCTAATCAGGGAAACCGTTTGGTGCGTAAGCATTCATTTTCCAACCACTAACCCACACACTGTAAAAAAACTTAACAAACAAAAACCCTTGAAAGAGTTGAGTCAAAAGACAAAAGAGTTGAGGATGTCTTCAGAGTGATGAAACTGTATTTGGTCAAAAAACACAATTGGTGCATGTGTGTTCAACAAACAGATGAAGAAGGAAGGGAAAACAGGAAGTTTCAACAAATCATTTCTTCTCTTCTTTTTGGATGCTGGAGAGATATACGTAGGTAACATTGGACTGGAGCTCATCCTGTATTTTGTTTGTGTGTGTGTGTGTGTGTGTGTGTGTGTGTGTGTGGGTCTGTGCTGCAATGAAAGTTTTTATTCCACACACACTCAGAGGGGTGGTCTGCTTTGATTTGTGAGAGTGGTGCAGGCTATACGCTGGTGTCTGCAGGTATGGATGTAGCACTGTCAGCCTCTCCCTCCCTTACTTCTGCCTCCTCCCATTTCCATCCCCTCCTCTCTTCCCTCTCTTGCCCATCTGCCTCTTCAGTACCTCCCCCCTTTTTCTCCTTGCTCCCTCCTCTCATCTTCCTTACATCTCTGTGTCTCCTCCTTGCCTCCCTCCCCTGTTCGCTCTGACACACTGAACTGAAGTGGCACTGCCTCCCTGTGATTGGCTGCCTGCCAGACGCTGGGTGAGCCAAGCAGCACAGCAGCAGGTCCCCAATGCACCACAGCTCACCGCTCACCCTCTTCCTCCTCCTTCATCCCACCACCCCCACCTCCTCTTTTCCCTCAACAGCCAGCCACATCCAGCCACAACCCAGCTCTTTGTCTTTGCTTCCCTCCACCTCCCTCTCCTCTCATATTCAATAGCTGATCAGCTCATCAAGTCATGCCAAAAACCAACAATTGCAAATTCTGACTGATTTGAGCCCTGGTGCTGTGACCATCAATGACCATCGTCCCTCCAAGCAAGGGAGATGGCATGGGCATGATGTTGCAACACAACACAAAGAGTCTTATACCACTTTTACATTAAAGTTACCACACTCATGCAGTACTTTTAACATGGGTTAAAAGTAAGCGATTGACTCCTTTCCCATTGTCAGTAGACAGGTTTGCCTTTATTTAGTTATTTCTGTTGTGTTATGTTGAACATCATGATTAACAATTTTCATGCCTGCATCCTTAACTTCAAGGTGCATCACAACAACAGCCAAAAGGTGCAAAACCTCACGTATCAACGCAGATGTCTGGTTTCCACCAAAGCCAGTAGGTGCTGGAACTGATAAACACCGCAACTACTGCAGAGTCATTTGACGGAGGACCAAATGCCAAGTGTAACAATACACATTAAATCAAAAGTCAGATGTTAGTAGGTGTTGACTGTTTTTTTTGTCCAGTGTGAACATCATTTCTTCAAACATGAATGTGCATCAATTATTATTTTTTATCTTTATTCTGATCTGTTCCTATTTTAAAAAGTTTGACTGCAGTCTCTTTCTTTTTCTATGAGTGCAACCATTTTCTAACCATAGCCTAGAATTTACTGTTGAAATAATGATTGCGACCTTTCTCGATCACAAGCTTTCCTTAAGGCATTCTTCACCTGTTTAGTCATGCTGCAATCTTTCCTTAACGTTAACGTGAAGTGTTTATTGAAGTGCATTAACTGACAATAATCACAAAAGTGGCAGGTCAGTTAATAATGTGAATAGTTTTTATTATGGTCACATGGACCTTTATTTAACACCTGAATCTGACAAATATGTTTTTCTGTAATTTAAGTATAAGGATGAATTAGAAGCAAGACTAGAGAAACAGAGCTGTTTTTCTCAGTTCCTGGAAAGTTGGAAATAAATCAATGCAGATATGAGGTTTTTCACTGAAGTAGCAGGAAATTTTCCAGAGAGAAGCAGTAATTTCCACTTTTGCCGAGCCTGATCAGTTCCCTTCCACCAGACAACCCCCACCTCCCTCCCCCACCAGACATACACTGCCTGCCCGTCACTAGGCAGCCCAGCGGGAAACCCCTTCCCTTTCCTCACCAGTTCCTCTGCCAAATGAATATACAAGGCCGGTGTATAAACAGTGATGGGTTGGGGAGCAGAAACAGAACGCTCCATCACGTCTTCTCCTGGCTCAGCAGAATTTAGTGGCTTACACTTAGAATGGAGCAAAGAGAAAAAGGAAAATACTTTTTTTTTTTTTATAAGCAGCTACACTTAAAATAGATGTTTTTCTGGGCAACTGGCCCTTTGAGGTGTGTTTTCTATATGTCATTTTAAGTTTTTCATTTTTCATATCCTGGTCAGTGATGGATTAGTGTTTTTATTGGGACAGTGAGACAAATGAATGGTCTTGCAGATGTATGAGGCTGATACTGGCCTCTGATTGAAAATCTGAGCTTTTGGATGGAATTAGCTATTGATATGTTGGATGTATACTGCAATCTATATACTTACAGTGTTCTATTGAACTTCTTCCAGCAAAAAGGCCAGACCAGACTGCACATGTACACAAGAACATCGCTACTTATCTCAAAGGTGCAAAGAGTAAGATTTTTTTTATTCAACAATTAACTAATACGAACAACAGACTGTGAAGAAATAACAGTTTTAACATTATATGAACGATATCTACAGCATGTATTGTGTTAGAGAGAATTCTACTGTTAGCATGCTAAACAGCTAGTCTCGTAAGGCCATGATGTACTACTGGTACTATCTGTAAATTCTATACAGACTCTGAGTGCAAAATTAATGTACTAGTTCCCTAAATATTCCAACTATGGAATGAAAAGTAGTGTTCATGGTATACAGTGTTTTATGCCGACGATGTGATAATAAAGGTTGTGCTATAATATATGTTGTGTGTATGTCTGTCAGTGATGATGTAAAATGATGGGGATTAGTGAGCGTGTGAATCCTAAATTTCCTGCTCACAACCAGTGATGGGAATAACAGCGTTAGAATAAATGGTGTTACTAACGGCGTTTTTTTCAGTAAGGGGTAATCTAACTAATTACTAGCCCTTTTTAGATAGAAAAGTTGGCACATTTGCTCCAAGGTAAGGGCGGCAATGTGCCGGCCTGTCTTTCTAAAACCGAGGCGTAATATTCCTCCTTTTCCAAAAGCCGCCTCTGAGGTAGGCGTAAACATGTGACGTGACGTGAAGCTCGAAGTTGGGCCGCGAACAGTGACATAGAATTTGTCTTCAAAATAAGAGCTTAACATTGCACCCCACTGGAGTTTAGAACTGGGTTCTTAGCGGGGGGCTTTTAATTTGAAAGTAGCGACCGTTCTTGCTTGCTGACACAACAACAAGCTAACACAACTAAACAGCTACAGAGACCGAGGAGACGCTAGCATCTTCTGGATCTCATTCGCTGTCCAGTTGTTCATCTTAATGTCCGCGGATGAAGTGATGGACTGACTGCTGTGATCAGCTGTTTCCTGGTTTGAAAACTCCTCGGTTGTGGGTCGCACAGCAGTGCAGGTCATTGACACCTCCACCCATCTCACCCACGGGCCGGCACATTTCCGCCTCGGTTTTAGATAGCAGTCGAGGCGGAAATAAGTGTACCCTCCGAGGCGGAAAATCGGCAGACAAGAACAGACCCCCAATTTGCCGGCCTCTGTCTAAAACCACGGACCGAGCCGACAAAAGGACGGGCAAATTGGCGGCTTGGTGCTCTGTCTAAAAACGGCTACTATTTCCATTGTTACAACGCCGTTGAGAGTGAGAGTTCGTAAGCCAATCAGAGGCAGTGTTCAGTTTACACACAAACAACACACGCAGACAGCAGCCTCTCACGCACAAACTAGCAGAGGTAAGCTGCAGCAAGGCGAGTCTGGTGGGAAAGTTAACATTTTTGAAGTGGAAGTACAGACACCACTTTAATCTCCACGTCCGTTGTAAGCAACTCTAATCTAAGGAAGCATCTCTCAACGGCTCACGCTTCTACAACACTAGTGTCCAACATGACGGTTGATGATGATAGCAGGCCAGGTGTGGCTAATGTGAGTTCTGCTAACAAAGAAGGACACAGAGCCATCCAAGCAGCTAAAGCTGGATTTTTCTGCTCCAGCCTTACAAAAACTTGTAACACAGACTGAGCTGAATTCAATAATGGGCAGGTATGTTGCTGAGAACATGCTCCCGTTATCAACAGTTGAATCAGACTCCTTCAGAGCCCTCATTGGCGAAATGCCGGGGAGAGCAGGTGCCGGTCCGCCACGCAAGAAAGCATTTTCTAAATACATAGATGCCGAGTACGCTGACATGAATGCCGAGCTCAAAAGGGGGGATAATTAAAAGTAACGCAATAGTTATTTTTCCTGGTAACTAGTTACTTTTATAGTGGAGTGATTCAGTTACTAACTCAGTTACTTTTTGGGAGAAGTACCTAGTAATTATAACTAACTACTTTTTTTAAAGTAACGTGCCCAACACTGCTCACAACTAAATGAACTCTTGTGTGTCTGTTATACTGAATAGGGAGAAGTGATTGAGTGAAAGAGGGAGTGAGATTGGAATCAGGTAATGGCAGCTTGTAATAATTAGTCATCAGAATGTTTTTTCTGGTATATGTTCTTAGGGTACATGAAATAGCTGGAAATGTGCAGGAAACTGCCTGATGATTCATTTACATTAAGTCTTCAGATCACTGAGGGGTAGTGCACACTTTTTCAAAATATTATAAAACACATACCCACATGTGTAATAGTATATCCAAAGATGACATTTTCCCCCTTTTCCTCAACCCAGATGGCCCACACCAGATACCTTAATTTGGCTCACATATATTGCATTAAATGATGCCACTTGGGCAGTCTGCTCCTGGCCATGGCATGTGTCATCCAAGAGCGAACCAAATAAACTGGAGCTGTGCCAAGTCTGGGTCACAGCTCATTCTATTCTGGCGGTCTGGCCCAGACTTGGGCTAGTCTTGGTTTATTTGGTTCGCTCTCTGGCTGACATCTAGCCATGCAGTGGACTGCTTGTGGCCTGATGAGGGTGTCTGGTAAATTTTGCTATGTGGGACATTTTGAAGCTACCCACTTAATTTGTCTAACATAGTACTGAAGCCTCATATGTGGACCTTAAAGGAACTCTGGAAAGCATTTCCATGCAGTACCAAGTATGGTACAGCCCCGATCCATAAAAGTTAAACATTAACAGAATGAAATCATTTGTACATCCTTTTTCAAACTATATTCAATTGAATACAGCTGAAAGCAAGTTATTTAATGTTGAAACTAATCAACTTGGGTCTTAGTAAATAAAGTAATTCTGAACCAGATACCTGCAACACAAAGCGAGAAGAGCCAGAGCATCCCAATATTTTGGCAATTCAGGTTAAAGGAATTCCTTCAGCATATATTGACATGTGAGTATTGATTCAAGCCATACTTCAAAAACTTAGAACTTACTCTTTAAAGGAAATATGATAGATGACAAATTGACTATTATATCTCTAGCTCTAGTCATCTGTTCTCTCGGCTATCATACCATACACATGTTCTTACCAAGATTTGGGAATGCACTTATATGACAAAAAATTGGTCCAAGATGGCCAATGTAAAATAAAAAGTTCTAATAAACCAGTTTTTCTTGTAAACATCACCTCAGTCTGCAGAGTGGAGTGAGGGCCAAGTGGAGAGTTGTCCATGCAAAACTGAAATGAAATACTAGCACTTTAGCGTGTCACAAAAGTCATCAACCTTCAAATTCCACTGGCTTTATACTGTCAACACTAATATTCAGCTGCTGACAGCTTTAGTGTAAAAAGTATTTATTCTTTTAAGAGAAAGCCAGCTGAAGTGTTATTTTTACACCGCCACTGAACATTATATACCAACCCAAGTAAAATTAAAGCTGCAAGCAGCGAAGAACGGGCCCTTGCAGGCTGCGCGTGTCGGGGCATGCTGCCGTCGGTTTCCTGCTACTGCCGGTGTGAAATAATGTATGCTGAAGTCAGAAAAACTGTGTGAACTGCTGCATGATTCCCCGGACAAAGACTGAGTCGATGGTCCGCTTCTGGAGCTGGTTGAAGAGAATGTCCACACGAGGCATGATGCAATGCAACCCCGAGCACCGCAGAACCCATGGAATTTGGCCCCAAAGGATGACGGGCTCGGGGCAAAAGTGAGGACACAGGCCAACATCTGAGCTGTGGTATTCACTGTAATGGGAAGTGCACCGGAAGTGTAAAAGGCTGAATGTGTGCCGATTTGGATTTGTTGTACTAAATCAAACCCACTTTGACCAATCGTTACTTAACTATATGGCTGGCCTCAGGAGTGACCCCACATCATACCGACCACATTTGGTAAAAATCAGTGCCGTTCGGTGCCGTTCAAGACATATAAACCCCCTAGTGGCCAAAATTCACCAAATTCGGCTCATCCCTGCCCAGTGTCATGGCAACCAAGGAACTCAAATTTGGTGTTAATAGCATTTAGTTTGACCGAGATATCAAACAGTTTCCATTTTTAAATGGAATCCAAAGTGATTCAACTCCATTCAGGGAATCTGGGGATACAAGGTTTTTGAATGTGCCACATACGGTGTGGGAGTTATAGGCAAAAACGCGTTGGCCTAGGTTATAGCGCCCACTGCAGGCGGATATATGTCGTATTTTGTGTCTGAGATATTCGCAGGAGTCTGGACCAACCCTCCAAATTGCACCGCCCTCCCTTGCACGGTTTAGCCTGCAGCACCACTTTTAGCTGGAGAAAAATAAAAATAAAAATCTTTACAATTACAATAGGGTTCCTAGCACTGCTGGTCCTAGGAAACCCTCGGCCCCTCGGGCTTGGCCCCCTAATTATCATTAAAAAAAACAATAGGGACCTTGCAGGTTCCCTGCTCAGGCCCTAATAATCATGAGAAAAACAATAGGGACCTCGCAGGCCGTTACCTGCTTGGGCCCTAATTAAAGCACAATTCACTGAACGCGTGGATACAAGGCTTTTGAATGTGCAACAAGTATATGTGAGTTATAAGCCAAAACGCACTTTCCTTGATGTATTAGGGCTCGGGCCCTAATAATTCCTACAGATACAATAGATACAATCGTCAAAAAAATATTATTTCATAACATTGGTATCTCTTTGAAACTTTCTTTTGATAACATTTTGTAAGGAGTGTCCACAGATGCTATATGCAAATTTTTGTGGCATTGGTCAAATGGCCTATGAGGAGTTCGAAACAGTTGATTAGCCACATTTCGTGATTTTGCAGACAAAAAATATTGATGGAAATTAGCCTGGCCTATATCAGCCGACTCAGCTCAATTCAGGGAACACGTGGATATGATTTTTGAATATGCAAGATAGTATGTGGGAGTTATTGGTCAAAACACGTTTGCCCTGATTATAGCGCCACCTGCTGGTGGACACATGTCATTTTTGATTGGCTATGTCCCACCAATGTCAAAATCAAATCTACACCCTTGCTTGCAGTTTCCCTCCTTGGGCCCTAAAAATGGCCTGTCTGGTGTACCTGCCCACTTGTCCTGTATGCAAGAGGAGCTAGGGACAGAGATTAGTGAACGACTTACTCTACCTCAAGAGCTCCAGCAGCCAGCTGTTATATGTATGTATGTATGTATATGTATATATATACAGTATATATATATATATATATATATATATATATATATATATATATATATATATATATATATATATATATCATAACACTAGATTTCATTTCTCTAACGACAATATCATCATTATTGTGATGGTTGCCTCCTCCTGATCAAAATTCGAACAACAGAACCTAAACTGCTGGCTCCATGGACTCACCTTTCTCCGCTGATGAGCTGTTAGTTCCACCGATCAGCTGTTAGCCTCACCGATCAGCTGTTAGCCTAGTAACGCTAACTTTCAAACCAACTTGCTTGGTGCTCTGTCCATCGTTGCTCCGTTGGTCCTCCCTCCGCCAAAACCTTGAGGTTATTCACCGTCTGGCTCCTTTGTCGCTCTCCTCTGCTGCTGTGGTCTCCCGCGGCTCGCAGCGATGTTGGATGGTCACTGCTCCGCCGTTGCTGGTGGCGTCTTAAGTTGTTCAGCACAGGAGTTCCTGGACCTCTCTCTCTGAGTTCAGTTTTAAATGTCATGACTCCAAGCCCTGTCTAGATTCATGGTCCTCTCTGCCTTCCTTATTATGGAGCTTGGTCATGGGTGATAGAAAGAAGTTACCTAGGGATATCAAGAATAAACCGATTATATACAACACAATCAGAGTGTGGCAGGAAATCTGTAAATATTTGGGTAGAGGAAGTTGAGCCTCATTCCTGACCTCTCTCATAAGTAAACCAGGATTTTCCCCCAGGTCTCCTTCCTAATATGTTTGACTCCTGGCATGACAATGGGGCACATGTGATTAGAGACTTATACCATGATAGCACACTAATGACTTTCCAACAACTACAGTCACAATTCAGAATCCCTAAAGAACACTTTTATGGTTTCCTCTAGATCTGCCATTTTGTCAGATCTAAAAATGTACCTCCTCCAGACCCAGTCATGTACAATGATGTAGAGAGGTTCCTTATTGACCGAAAATGATTGGCAGGAAGCCATTAAAGTGTTTAGGTCCACCTTTACATGTAATAGACAGAGAGATACACAGTATAATACTACACCTCTCTGTGTAAAAAGTGTCAAAGAGAGATTGGAACCTTCTATCATTACTTTTGGCAATGTAAAATGATTAAAAGATTTTGGGGTGCAATTTCTCAAGAACTGAGTGGCATCTTTCGGGTAAGAGTTAAGACAGACTCAGGTCTTTTCCTTCTTGGCCTTCCCTTAAGGTTGGTGACTCTAACCCATCTACAGTTCAAACTATGTGACAAATTACGATTATTGTCAGCTGGGACGTATCTCTGCTGAGAATGGATGGATGGCACTATTTTGTTTTATTCATTTATTTATTTATTTATTAATTTATATTATTATTATTCTATTTGTATTTTTTCTGTGTGTTATTGATATGCTTGTAAAATGTACAACTCTTGTTTCTGTTGAAAACCAATAAAATTCTGTTTAAAAAAAACAAAAACATAATGTTTACCTTTTATTTATTTATTTTTTTTACAGTTTCCAGTCTCACTAAAACAGTTGATAACATGTTGTGGCCTTCCACATCTGGTTGATTGTGACACAATATAACTCAATGCCAAGATAACTTATTTACCTGCAACAATTTACATTCATAAGCAGCGACACAAGTGAGAATATTGCTCAAATGACGTGAGAATGAAACATTATATTATCTTTAGCCGCTGGTTCTGTAGACCAGGGGCCGTATTCATCAAGCTTCTTAGAATTACTCCTAAGAACCCTGATAATAGTTGACTTATGAGTAAAAATACTCTTCACTGAAAGCTGCACTTAAAAGTTAGTTATCAAGCGTCTTACTCACACTTTCAGTGAAGAGTAGGACTGAATCTTAAGTGTCACTCTCAGAGCTGAATTACGACATTACTATGTGCCGTAAACGGAATTTCACTTCCGTGTCCATAGAAATGACCAATCATGGAAGGGAATCCCTTGTCTAAGAATAAAGAAATATCTTAGAAATATTTAAATGGACAATGGTAGTGTATATTTGACAATAATCTACAAAATAATACAAAACATATTGGCAATGAATCAAAAATAAATGTTTCCTTATCTTTCCAATTCATTAATTAGGCAACTAACTTGAAACTGGTGTGGGTGGCTTTATATATACTAGCCTACTGCAGCCACATGCAGAAATCAACATGGAAATCGAAAGAAAACCCAACTGGCGAGAGGAGGAGATACTGTTATTAGTGGAGCTAGTCGAGGAAAGGAAGCTCATCATTAAAGGCAAGTTCAGCCCAACGCTTACCAGCCATGATAAAAAACAGGCATGGGAAAACACAACGAATCAACTATACGCTTCTCAAGCCTTCTGCCATCGGTCACCAGCTGACTGCGAGAAAAAGTGGTATAACGTCCTATCGAAAAGCAGAACTGAAATCGCAGCTTTCAAGGCCTGCTCCATGCGCACTGGTATGTAGTGCTTCTTTTTCATTTGCTTGCATGGCACCCTATTCGCTCATATCTATGTAATTCATTTTTATATTCTTATGCAGGCGGAGGACCACCTGGCAAAGACCTGAGCACAGTTGCAGAAGTTGTGCAGTGCATACTTTGAGAAGATAACCCCAGCATCTCTGTGTTGGACGGCGGCCAGGATCCAGCTGCGATGAAGCTTGAGTTGCTTTCAAAAGGGTGAGTTCACAAATTATTCCTGTTACAACTCTATATGGATATTGCGCTGCTCCTAGGTGCGTTTTGATGAGAGATACGTGCGTAATTGTTGTCAATATTTGACAGGCTACTGTTCAGTAAATGTCTAAAATGTGTGTTTGTTCAAGTCTTAACCATAACAACAATAGAACCATTTCTGATATTACAGCCATATTCTTTATGTTTCAGTTTGGATCGAGATGCATTAAGAGAGTCTCCTGTGTCCCCGGGCATCTCTGATGCGCACTATCCCTGTGCTTTTGACGCGGTGCAGCCAGGCCCAAGCACTTCGTGTGAGGCAACGGGCATCAATCTCGCCTCAGTGCCATCCCCTGTTGACAACTCCTAACCACTTAGGACACTTCTGGAGGTCTCTTAAATATCTGGGAGAGTAGGAGTGATTCTTAGACTTAAGAAAGTTGATAAATAGCTTTTATTCTTAAAGCAAAACTCTCGCCAAAAAGCAACCGTGGCTTTATTTGGGATTGAATATGAGTCAAACCTTCGCGTAAAAGCATCATTGCGACGAAAGAGGCACTTTTAAGATTTACCGTAGTCTCAGTTTTGGACATGTTCATTTTGAACGGGAGAGCTATTTTTAGAACACGAAGAAGGCTCGACACAACATGAAACTTTGCTCGTAGCATCACCAGGGTCTCTACTCATGAACTCTTGCAACTCCACGAAATATTCGAACCTATGACATTGGTTGGGAAAGAGAAAAGGACACACAGGCTGAATAGGCAGGAACATGAGTGTGGTGTTATACCCTTTTAAGATTTCAATTCTACTTTCTTCTAATAGCTTACACACAAGTAGATAGTAATGAGTTACTAGAGAACAGACTGTGAGCTATAATGTTAATAAATCATTGAGTAATGATTAGTTACTACGACGACTACTACTATAGTGTACTTCATGAGTTAAGTATTAGTAGTAACATTAGTTGTAGTAACTAATCATTAACCATGGTCAACTACTAATATGTAATCATTAGTTGCTCTTTTTGTGCCCCCTTAAGTAAACTTAAGCATCATACTAAGTAGAAACTAGTGAGCTCTCATTACCTTGTGATCATCTGACCATTACTGACTCTTTTTAATAACCATGATCATGCCATGTTCAGAATGATATAAGCACAGCGCCGCCCCTCCCTACATGCAGAACACATGCTGTGCGTAGGGGCCCAACATCCATGGGGGGGCCCATTTTGCGCAAGGGGACACATTCTCTGCAAATGCGCAAAGGATGCACATCCCTGCCGCGAGGCGCGCATGGAGCTCCAAGTCAGCTCGAGACAGGACAGGAAAGAAAAGAGAGGAGTAATCTGACACCGCACGCGTTGCTGCAATGATTGACAGCACGCATCATCTGAACAATCAGTGGTCAGATGCGCCAACAGGCAGTTGGATGCAGGTGGAGAGATGGTCTCTAAACGGCAATATGAATCGGGAGCAAGCAAAAGAAAGAAAGAGTAAAAGCGAGGGGTCTCGTGCTTCAGTTGAAGGTGTGTATGTTGTTGAAATAAAAAAGAAAAACTTTGTGGCATAAACACCCCAGCTGCTAGCCTGCTAATCATGAGACAGAAGAGAGGAAAATTATGTCTAGATGTGGACTGGAGATTAAATTTTCCAGCGGCCCTGATTATCATTTATTGAATGTCTTGTCAACTGCATATATTCACTTCTGTTGAATAAGTGGTTAATTGACTGGTTGGTGGTCTTAAGTTGGCTCAGGTTTATAGCAATCAATCTATGCCATCAATAGAAGTTTTGGGCTATTTTTATGGAGGTAAAATGTTGAAATCCATCCATCCATCCATCCATTTTCGTCCGCTTATCCGGGGCCGGGTCGCGGGGGTAGCTGCCTGAGCAGGGACACCCAGAGTTCCCTCTCCCCGGACACTGCCTCCAGCTCTTCCGGGAGGATCCCAAGGCGTTCCCAGGCCAGCTGGGCGACATAGTCACGCCAGCGTGTCCTGGGTCTTCCTCGGGGTCTCCTCCCGGCGGGACATGCCAGGAACACCTCCCGAGGGAGGCGTCCCGGGGGCATCCGAAACAGATGCCCGAGCCACCTCAGCTGGCTCCTCTCGATGTGGAGGAGCAGCGGCTCTACTCTGAGCTCCTCCCGGGTGACAGAGCTCTTCACCCTATCTCTAAGGGAGCGCCCTGCCACCCTGCGGAGGAAACTCATTTCGGCCGCCTGTATCCGGGATCTTATTCTTTCGGTCATGACCCAAAGTTCATGGCCATAGGTGAGGGTCGGAACGTAGATTGGCTGGTAAATCGAGAGCTTCGCCTTTCGGCTCAGCTCTCTCTTCACCACGACAGACCGATACAACGACCGCATTACTGCGGCCGCTGCACCGATCCGCCTGTCAATCTCACGCTCCATCCTTCCCTCACTCAAGATACTTAAACTCCTCCACTTGAGGCAGGAACTCTCCTCCCACCTGGAGGGAGCAAGCCACCTTTTTCCGGTCGAGAACCATGGCCTCGGATTTGGAGGTGCTGATTCTCATCCCAGCCGCTTCACACTCGGCTGCAAACCGCCCCAGGACATGCTGGAGGTCCTGGCTCGAAGGAGCCAACAAGACCACATCATCCGCGAAAAGCAGAGATGAGATCCAGTGGATCTCTTGGTGAATTTAATTCATAACAGTCATATAAGATTAGATAAGATAAGATAAATTAAGATAATCCTTTATTTGGCCCACAATGGAGAAATTTAAAGCGTTGCAGCAGCAAACAGCACTGTAGGAATATAGAACCGAAGTACAAAATTTAAAGTATATAGAAATATTTAAATATAGAAATATCATCAAAACAAATCATAATGAATATTATTATTAGTTTAAGTCATATTTGCATTAATTGCATTTTAATCTTTGTGAGGATAGTATTTACATTAATTTCATTGTGTAATTTACCATTAAGACCAAAACAAATCTTAATAATCTGCTTGTATGATGGATTTCTTGTCATAACAGGGTCAATGCTGAATCTTGTTACTAAAGGTGACACGGAGCCAGCACCCAGAATGTCACCAGGGCCATCAAGCACCATGTTAACAGACACAAATGCAGCAGCACCCAGCATATCACCAGGGCCATCAAGCAACATCTCTTCAGCTACAGATGCTACTATCACTACTCCAAGTGCACAAGAACAAACAAAGTGTTGATCCTACTCTGTGGCCAGCACACCCATCAGACGTCGATCGGGTTGAATGGCCTTTTAAGGTTGTGTCAGACTTCACTTCCATTGTTGAAAGAGGCTGTTCATTTGATTTGTTCCTACTAATAAAGGTTGTAAACCTAAATGGCATTTCGTGATACAGTCATTTTGTAAAGTTTTTTTAATCATCGTATGTGATCATTTTTGTTGTTTGTATTCTTGACCAACCCAATGTGGCATTCAGTTGTGATCCCACAGTGTCCTTTGATATTATGGCACTAAGGCAATGCTATTTCACTAAGGAAATACAATTTGACGTATTTTCATATGAACAATATCAAACATATGACCAAAAAATGATTTACATTTGACTTCAATAGCCAGAATATGCACAGGAAAATCATGCTGAACTTTTCCAGTCAGCAATTCTGCCTGCCACATGTCAACAATGTGATATGACTGCTGGCTGTGTGGTATTGAGGAACTTGTGAGTTGTGACTGATCCCATGGTGACTTTAAAGTTCTTTATTCTGATAGGGAAGCCATTAAATGAACATAGACAACACCACACTCAATACATGTTTTTTTGGCCTTAAAGCACAACTGGAACACGACAGAATAGTGACTACTCATTGTACTGTACACACTGTAAAAAAATATTAATAGTGTATGTGTGTGTGTGTGTGTGTGTCGTTTGGGTAATTGGCTTCCCGCATATGAGTGTCAAATAGTGGACAATAAGCTAGATAGTGTCCTATCATGGCAGCCCCGCCCTCTTCCTGGTGTTTGTGTTGTTTCCCCTGTCCGTATTGCTCCTCCTGTGTCTCTCCCCCTGTTTGTTCTGTGTGTGTACATGTGGGTGTGGTCTTTCTCCAACAGGCAGCAGCCAGGTGAATCTACTCAGCAATCAACCACCTATATAGCCTCTGGATTCCCTCCTGCTTGCTGCCAGATCGTTGCTTCAGTCTATGTGGTTGTTCACCTCCTGACTCAGCTCTGAATCATTGACTCTGTGCTCCTGTGTATTAGCTTGTGTGGCTAATTCTTCTATGCTTCTCCGCTTTGCCTCAGATTGCCGTGTTAACCTTGCAGCCTGTGTTTGCTTCTCCTCCGCCTGCCTGTGGACTAGCCGACCAACCACCATTGCTCTGCAGCAGACGCCACGCCACGCCAAGCCAAGCCACGCCACGCCAAGCCATGCCACCCTCGCCCTCGTCTTCACAAGATCTCACGAGCCACTACGAGACCTCGCACCACCCCACCTCCACTGCACTAGTTTTCCTTGTTCGAACATTAAAGACTTCTTATTCACTGTTACCTGTGGTTCAGAGTCGTGCTTTTGGGTTCAGATCTTGTACAAATCATAACAGAACGATCTGGCCAAAAGCATGAACCCAGCTGATTATGAACCGGACGCACAGGTGGCGAATCTGAGACACTCGGTGTCCTCCCAAGGAGCTATGCTCGGACATAATGATCAGACGCTGCGCAGGATTATGGACTCGCTCACCAATCTCAACTCCGGCCTTTCCCAACTAGAAAGTCGGATCCAGAGTAATGACTCTCCTGTGTCTCCTCTCCCCCCAGCAGTACCAGTAGGCGCCGTTCTTCCCCGTGAGCCGTTTGTTCCTGCCCCCGAACGTTATGATGGCACTTTGGGTATCTGTAAGTCATTTCTTTTTCAGTGCTCTCTATTTTTCGAATTACAGCCGGCGACTTATAACTCTGATCTGGGCTACTTTTAAGCAGGTCTCTACCGAGATGTTATCAGTTTTTGACCATCCTATCACCAGTTGCGATGCTAGTAATCAACTACTTGGCTTACGCCAGGGCACTCAAAGTGCGGCTAATTACTCCGTGGAGTTCCGCACTTTGGCTGCAGAGCTTGGGTGGGATGACGGGGCACTTCAGAGTATTTTTGTAAAAGGACTGAACGAAGCCATAAAAGATTGTTTAGTGGGCCGGTCAGAGACGAAGAATCTACAGGAGCTAATCGAGCTAGTTATCAAGATAGACAACAGGCTGAGAGACGCAGAGAGAGGGGACCGGATCCTCATCCCTTGGTAGTGCTGCTACGTTTTCCACTCCTACTCACTCGTTTTCTCAGGACCCGTCTGAGGCTCAATCTCAATCTTCTCGCGACTTGAGGCCCTCATTGACTCTGGTTCTGACTCTAACCTGCTTGACTCTCAGTTTGTGAAACAAACGCTAATTAACACCCTCTCCGTTGATATTCCTTTGGTGGTCAACGCTCTCAATAATGAGGTTCTGGCTCACATCACTCACCTAACTGAAACTCTGTCTCTACTGTTGGCAGGTAACCACCGTGAACAAATAGCATTTCATGTCATGCCATCATCTCATGCCCCTCTAGTTCTCGGTCTGCCGTGTCTTCAGAAACATAACCCAGTTATTGACTGGGCAGCAGGTAAAATCATTAGTTGGAGTCCGTTTTGTCATTCCTCCTGTCTCAAGTCAGCTCTCCTCCCTTGTTCTAAGAGTCACAGTGCTGCACCACCAGAACCCCCGGATCTGTCATCTGTGCCCCCTGCTTACCACGACCTAGCTGAGGTGTTCAGCAAACAGCAGACGCCATCCTTGCCATCTCATCGACCATACGACTGCACGATTGAGCTTCCGCCTGGAGCCCCACTGCCCACCAGCCGACTCCATAACCTTTCTGCACCTGAACGAGAAAGCATGGAGTCTTACATAACAGACTCCTTGAACTCTGGTATCATTCGTCCATCTTCTTCTCCCCTTGGTGGTGGATTCGTCTTTGTGGAGAAGAAGGACAAGTCTCTGAGACCTTGTATCGATTTTCGAGGTTTGAATAACATCACAGTAAAAAAAAAAATACCCATTGCCTCTCATCAGTTCTGCCTTCGAACCTCTTCATGGCGCCACCATCTTCACTAAGCTCGACCTACGCAACGCTTATCATCTGGTGCGTATCAAGGATGGAGATGAGTGGAAGACAGCATTCAATACACCTTTGGGACATTTCGAATATTTGGTGATGCCATTCGGACTAACTAATGCCCCAGCTATATTCCAGGCCATGGTAAACGATGTGCTAAGAGACTTGCTAAATCATTCTGTGTTCGTGTACCTGGATGACATTTTGATTTTCTCCCACAGCCTCGAGGAGCACATTGTGCATGTGCGACAGGTACTACAGAGGTTGTGGGAGAACAAGTTGTTTGTCAAGAGTGAAAATTGCGAATTTCATGTCTCATCTGACTCTTTCCTGGGTTACATCCTGGAGAACAGACAGGTGAGAACCGATCCAGCTAAGATCCAGGCGGTGACAGACTGGCCTCCTCCGCAGACACGAAAACAGTTCCAGAGGTTTTTGGGTTTCGCCAACTTCCATCGTCTATTCATCAGGAACTACAGCCAGGTAGTCTCTCTACTAACTAAACACACCTCTCTCTCTGTGCCTTTCGTTTGGTCTCCTGCGGCGGAGAAGGCGTTTTTGGAGCTCAAACGACGTTTTTCCTCGGCTCCCGTCCTCATCCAACCAGACCCTGCACGTCAGTTTGTAGTCGAGGTGGACGCGTCTGACATTGGCGTCGGCGCAGTGCTTTCTCAGTGAGCAGGAGATGACAAATTACACCCATGTGCATTCTTCTCCAAAGAATTGTCCCCTGCAGAATGCAACTACGACGTGGGGAATCGTGAACTGCTGGCCGTGAAGTTGGCACTTGAGGAGTGGAGACACTGGTTGGAGGGAACGGAGTCACCTTTCACAGTATGGACTGATCATAAAAATCTGGCTTACATTCAAGGTGCAAAACGTCTGATCTCCTCGGCTGGTTTAAGTTCAACCTCACTTACCGACCAGGGAGCAAGAATGTTAAGCCCGACGCATTATCTAGACAGTTTCATGACAATAGTGACAATCCATCTGTTCCTGACACCATCTTACCCGCATCATGCCTGATTGGTTCCCTAACCCGGGAGATCGAGTCCTTGGTAAGGACCGCTCTTCTAACTGACCCAGATCCTGGGGGGGGGGGGGTCCCCAGGGTCGCTTGTTTGTAGCTGTCCGTTCTCAGGTCCTCCAGTGGAGTCACACATCCCGGTTTGCCTGTCACCCTGGGTCCTTCCGCACGTTGTCGTTGCTCCAGCGCCACTTCTGGTGGCCAACGATGGATATGGACACCCGTGAGAATGTTAAGGCTTGTACCGTTTGTGCACTAAGAAAGGCGACACACCAACCACCTGCAGGCCTCCTCCGTCCGCTCCCAGTGCCCGGCCGCCCTTGGTCCCACATCGCCTTGGACTTTGTAACTGGACTGCCGGTATCACAAGGTAATGACACCATTCTGACGATTGTGGATCGGTTCTCTAAAGCGGTACATTTTGTGGCTCTCCCTAAACTTTCCTCAGCTACTGAAACCGCCGAACTACTAGTGAATCATGTGTTCAGGATCCACGGGATTCCTGCCGACATTGTGTAAGACAGAGGCCCCCAGTTTACATCCAGTGTCCGGAAGGAGTTTTGCTGGGCACTGGGTGCGACGGTGAGCCTATCATCGGGTTACCATCCACAGTCCAACGGCCAGACAGAACGTGCCAACCAGGATCTGGAGACGGCCCTTCGCTGCATATGTGCTCGAAATCCTGCGTCATGGAGCTCTCATCTGACGTGGGTCGAGTACTCTCACAACTCCCTCACATCTGCAGCTACTGGTATGACACCATTCAAAGCATCGATAGGTTACTTACCACCTTTATTCCCCTCTCAGGAGCAGGAGATCACCGTGCCATCGGTCCAGCTCAGCCTCCACAGGATCCGCAAAATCTGGAAGGAGACCAGAGCGGCTCTCCTGCGCACCCAGGATCAAAACCGGAGGTTGACTGACCGGCGGCGTACTCCTGCCCCAGAGTACAAACCAGGACAAAAGGTGTGGTTAAGTGCCAAGGACATTCCCCTCAGTGTGACTTCTAAGAAACTGTCTCCCAAGTTCATTGGTCCATTTGAAGTCGAGGCGATTGTGAATCCTGCAGCTGTTCGCCTCAAGCATCCTGCATCGTTGCGGATTCAACCTACCTTCCATGTCTCCCAGCTGAAACCAGTCTCCACCAGCACTCTGTGCCCTCCTACCGTCGCCCCACCACCCCCCCGGCTCATCGATGGACATCCAGCTTTTACAGTGAGCCGCATTCTGGATGTTCGTCGCAGGGGGCGCGGGTATCAATATCTAGCGGATTGGGAGGGATATGGACCAGAGGAGAGGAGTTGGATTGCTCGGGGACTCATCCTGGACCCCTCTCTCCTCATTGACTTTTACCGAGCTCATCCCAACAAGCCTGGTAGACCGTCAGGAGTCGATCATTGAGGGGGGGGTATTTTCATGATCCTATCATGGCAGCCCCGCCCTCTTCCTGGTGTTTGTGTTGTTTCCCCTGTCTGTATTGCTCCTCCTGTGTCTCTCCCCCTGTTTGTTCTGTGTGTGTGCATGTGGGCGTTGTCTTTCTCCAACAGGCAGCAGCCAGGTGAATCTACTCGGCAATCAACCACCTATTGAGATTGAGGAGTTGTCCTCATGGTACAGAGCCCCTCCCCTTGATATCACGGTATCTTGCGGGATCTTCCCCCTCTCCGCCATGATGGCAGGATTCAGTCTACACTTTAGATTACCATCTGTCTGCAGCCTCGTCTGAATCTCATACACCTTGCATTCACAACTGTTAATGGCTTTAATCTAACCAGGACATTTACATCTTGCAATCACACATTTAACTACCCCAGCCAACCCAGAACTGGTTTGTCCACTTTGCAGCCCCCAACACCCAACACATAAACATGGTACAGTATGTGTCATTGGGCTAAAATCAAATTAAAACTAAATACCTAAACATACATAGCTTTAGCCTACATCAAAACATGTTGGAAACGTTTGTGTACATTGAACATCTCGTCACAATCTAGTGTTTACGAAACAGTCGCAGTTAATTACTTTGCCATTTTGGTCAAGAAGTGTCTGCTAAATGCAATGTAATTACAACACACTAAAACGCATGTGAAGAAACTTATCATTGTCAGTACAACGCTGTTTTCACCACCTGGAGGCTTGTAGATGGTCAAGTCCTGCACCCAGCCACAGCAGAAAGTCTCGTAACTTTCCAAAGACTTGTGGCTTTTAAACTCCTGCATTGTGTAGTAACTTACACCAAAAACAAGGTAATTGACGATGTCCATGTATGTGCATGGAGGTAAATGGTCCAGGTCTCTGTGCCATTCCGCTGCAGGGAGCTCGTATGGGTCGATATTTTGGATGTCTGAGAGCTTCTCCAAATACCGCTGTTTTGCGCTTGGTGTGAGCTTGTTCCTGTAAGGTCCCTTTTCTTTCGCCTAATCTTTTTGCATTGCTTTACTTTCTTCCTTTTCTTTCTCGTATTCGTAGATCCGTCTCTGTCCCGCCAAAATAACAAATGCGCAAAAATTAAAGAGCTCTGGAATGTTTAGTCGCACCTCTGTGCAGTTCTGAAGGCGTTGCCCCCGACAACCGATAGCGTCTCCTACCGTCGTGGCCGACCGGCTCAGACCCCGCCCAAATCGGCACGTGACTCCTCAATCTCAATATAGCCTCTGGATTCCTTCCTGCTTGCTGCCAGATCGTTGCTTCAGTCTACGTGGTTGTTCACCTCCTGACTCAGCTCTGAATCATTGACTCTGTGCTCCTGTGTATTAGCTTGTGTGGCTAATTCTTCTGTGCTTCTCCGCTTTGCCTCAGATTGCCGTGTTAACCTTGCAGCCTGTGTTTGCTTCTCCTCCGCCTGCCTGTGGACTAGCCGACCAACCGCCATTGCTCTGCAGCAGATGCCACGCCGCCCTCGCCCTCGTCTTCACCGGTGATCTCACGAGCCACTACGGGACCCCGGGACCTCGCACCACCCCACCTCACCTGCACTAGTTTTTCTCGTTCGAACATTAAAGACTTCTTATTCACTGTTACCTGTGGTTCAGAGTCGTGCTTTTGGGTTCAGATCTTGTACAAATCAAAACAGATAGGCCAGACATCTCCCCTCTAGGATCACAGATCTAGCCAAGCCTTTTACTGCAACTGAACTGATAACCCAAAACTGTGTCCTTCGCAAAATGACCTGACACAGAATTAAGTCTCCGTTCTTTCAGATATCAGCCTTGTTACTGTTTACTGGTGCTTCAGCTGTAACAGAACTGTATTAAGTATTAATATTAAGTTACAACAAAATGTTTTCAGGGGCCCAAGGAGCCATTTCAGAATGCCAGTAATTTTTCCTATGTTTCAGGTCAGAATCTACAGTAAATCTACTTCCTGAATCTTAAGATGCAGTGAAAGCATGAACAATATTTAGCTCCTTGTTTAAAGTGAAAGTCTTGCCAAAAAGCAACCTAGGCTTTATTTGTGAATGTATATGAGTCAAATCTCCGGCGCGACGCTGTCATGGCAGACAAAAAGTGTCGATCCCCGAGTGCGACCTAACTGGAAGGAGAGTAATGGTGGACCTCCGACCTGTTAGGTCGCACTCGGGGATCTACACTTTTTGTCTGCCATGATGGCGGCGCTCTGGAGATGCTACCGCTAACGTGAGTTGAGCCTAAAACTCTCTTTTTAGTAAACTCTGTGTATGTTATCAGTGCTCGTGTTCATGTGTAGAGACCCTGGTGATACTACGAGCAAAGTTTCATGTTGTGTCGAGCCTTCTTACCCTCAATTTCCACTGGATACGTGTCCGCTGCGTTACGGCTCCGATCCGGTTTTGCTCCACTGTCCGGCAATCCCCACTGGTTGCGTTTGGGTCCACCACGGCACAGTATGGTAGACAGCTGGCATCACGAGGCAGAGGAGTTCCCGCGATAATCACATGATCACTCACGACCGCAGTTATAGGTCTGTGTTATAAAAACAACAACATGAAGTGTTCCCAGCTGAAGGATTAGCAGAAGAGCTTGTGTTTGTCTCTTTTTTGAGATTTGTGAGCTGGTGTCAACATGGAGTGTTTTATTTTGAAAAGTAACCGGATGTTATATTGTTATTTCTGCGTTTGACTTCCTGTCTGCTCCGTGCTAAATTCAGCTGAATTGCTGCGTTGTTCTCTGGCATCTGCCAGAAATAGAAGTCCTGCGTAATTAACACATAGACTAAAGTGAAACCTATCTGCTCCGCTGACGTGGCGGAGACGCAACGCAGCGGACATGTATCCAGTGGAAATTGTGGGTTAGTGTTTTAAAAATAGCGATTTTGATGCTAGCATAAGAGTGCCCCTGCACTCCATTGGAAATTAGCTTGCCCGAAATCGAAACTACGGTAAATCTTAAAAGTGCCGCTTTCGTCATAATTATGCATTTACACGAAGGTTTGACAATTTACATTCACAAGTAAAGCCTAGGTTGCTTTTTGGCGAGAGTTTCACTTTAAAAGAGGCCATGCATAGCTTTTCACCACTGAACCAGTGCAAAGCTTTTTAGTGTTAAGTGTGTTTTCAAAGTGTACCTCGCTTCTCTACTTCCATCAGTGGCACCTGATCCGCCTCAAAAAAGCTGTTCCTCACCCTTCCACACATTCTCTCAGCCAGCAAACTAAGTTTGTTTCTTCCTTCATGTTGTTTCCCATGAGCCAGGGTCGTAGAACTTGGGGGCTCGTCTGGGTTCATTAATATCTGGATGTTTTTAGATTTTTCCCCCTAATTTGTGCATTCCTGCGTTTGTTCTTGATGAATATATGGTGAACACAGTAGCCCCATTCACACTGCCGTTTGAATGCGGGGGGTAGTATCAGAGGCGCAACAATGGCGACCAAACCTGTGTGAATGGATAAGCAGCTGTCAGTCTGACATTCTGATAACTACACAGGTCCTTCACTCAACTAAATAAAGATAAATGTCCCACAAAGCAACGTTACATGACCAAAAAAAAGTAACAATGTAACTGTAACTGTCTTTGGCAACTTATATGAGGAAAAAAATACTGCAGCTGTACCTGGAGAAGCATCAATCCTTCTGCCTGTCCTACTGACTCTTAGTCACATTTCTGCCCGAGAAACAGCGTCTGTCACCAGCAAAGAACTTTAACTCACCAAGTGTTTGTGTTGAAAAAAATCACGCGACAGTCAGCACTCCCGACCCACACTTCAGTGAACTTTCCCCCAGAAAACAGCCCCCCTCCCCGCGATTGTGAGAGTCAGACAGCGTCCAGTTTACTGATGTCGATTATGTAATTATGTAATTAAGAGTGAAAAACGTAACTTTGTCATTTTCCAGAATGTTTGGTGGGTCAGGATCTCAATCACAACACATTATAACAGCATCTGTATGATCATAAACAGTCCATAGGTACATGTTTAGGTTAACAGGAGGATACCTGGGGAAACACCTTGAAACGTGTACTGCCACACCTTTTAAGGAGCCTCGGCGCCAGCTTTCTGTGTGAACAACCAAATGTAGAGAATTGGCAAACCGCCACTGCTGCAATAATGTGGCGTCTCTGTGAGAAAGGTGTTTTTGTCTGAGTGCAGTCGACGTGAAGTTGCCAGTGATCTCACTGGTAGTTAGGGAGTGTACGAGCTTGACAGCTAAATCTGCCCTTCAATCTGTTCACTTTTTTTCTTTTGGAGATAACTCTGGGTGGAGGCCTGTTTCTCTGGCGGGGGTAAGCATTTCCGTTCTTTGGCTTCGTGGCTGAGGTTTGCTTTTAAAGGCTCTGAAAATATTTAGATGGTAGTCAAAGTTAGGCAGGTACCAGCAGGCTTTCTTTGATTATCAGTGTAATCAAGTGCTTGGTCCCTTTGCTCACTAGTTGATGATTTAAGTCACGTGAGTTACAGTTGAGTCTGAGTTAAGAAGTAAACTGGGTAAGTAAGTTGGGTAGAGTGCTCAGTTGATTTTAAGTTCTTCTATCAGATCCCAACTTTTTGATTTTGCCATAATTGTTTTGAAGTCATCCTGGTTGCAATCTTTACAGAGTTGTTAAGGACACATGTGAGCTCTAAGCTTCAGAGTCATTAGGGCCACATGTGGGTTGCTAGGGCAAGGTGAGCCCTGGTGTGAATGGTTGTTGAACTGTCTGGGGAGGGAACTCAGTAGCCTCTTTCACACTGAAGTTTCAGATGCGGAGAGGGGGGAAATTTCGCTGCGGCTCTGATCCGCCTCTGGAGGTAGTATCAGGGCCGCATTATTGGTGAGCCGTCCCAGTAGCCCTTTTTACACAGCCTCTCCGCATTATCTCCGGAGCGGTGGTTCGGCAATTCTCCGCCGATGGTGATTCACACAGAGCGAAGCCTCTCCGCCTTCACGTGTGTAATTCACACAGAAAGCCAGCGCTGCGTCTCCTAAAGAGGCGTGACGGTACACGTCATGATGATGACGTTGGTGTTTCCCCAGGTGTTCCCCGTGTTAATCTAAACCCGCGGACAGTTTATAATCATATGGATGCTGTTATAATGTGTTGTGATCTAGATCCTGACCCACCAAACATCCTGGAAAGTGACGGAGTTAAGTTTTTCGCGCTAAATTACATAATTATACATAATCACCATCAGTAAACTGGACGCTGTCTGACTCTGTCACTCGCGGGGACGGAGGCTGTTTTCTGGGGGAAAGTTCCCTGAAGTCTCCGTCGGGAGAGCTGATGGTCGCACACTCGGTGAGTTAAAAGTTTTTTGCTGGTGACAGACGCTGTTTTTCAGGCACAAATGTGAGGAAGAGTCAGGAGGACAGACAGGAGGACAGACGCTTCTCCACGTACAGCTGCGGTATTTGTTTTCCTCATATAAGTTGCCAAAGACAGTTACAGTTACTACGTTACTTTTGTTCGGTCCTGTAACGTTGGTTTGTGGGACATTTCTCTGTATTTAGCTGAGTGAAGGACCTGTGTAGTTATCAGACTGTCAGACCGACACGCCCTCGCTCCGCTCCTCCGGATTATCCGTTCACACTGGGACGGCTCACCAATAATGCGGCCCTGATACTACCTCCAGAGGCGGATCAGAGCCGGAGCGAAATTTCCCCCCTCTCCGCATCTGAAACTTTCACACAGAGGAGGGTGCGGAGAATTGGCACAGGATCCCTGCATGCAAACGGCTGTGTGAAAGGGGCTAGTGTGAACGGATAATCCGGAGGCGCAGAGCGAGGGCGTGTCGGTCTGACAGTCTGATAACTACACAGGTCCTTCACTCAACTAAATACAGAGAAATGTCCCACAAAGCAACGTTACAGGACCGAACAAAAGTAACGTAGTAACTGTAACTGTCTTTGGCAACTTATATGAGGGAAAAAAAAATACCGCAGCTGTACGTGGAGAAGCGTCTGTCCTCCTGTCTGTCCTCCCGACTCTTCCTTACATTTGTGCCCGAAAAACAGCGTCTGTCACCGGCAAACAACTTTAACTCACCGAGTGTTTGTGAGGAAAATAAATCACCACGACCGTCAACTCTCCGGACTGAGACTTCAGGGAACTTTCCCCCAGAAAACAGCCTCCGTCCCCACGAGTGAGGGAGTCAGACAGCATCCTGTTTACTGATGGTGATTATGTATAATTATGTAATTTAGCGCGAAAAACTTAACTTCGTCACTTTCCAGGATGTTTTGTGGGTCAGGATCTCAATCACTACACATTATAACAGCATCCATATGATTAAAACTGTCCGCGGGTTTGGATTAACAGGGGGAATACCTGGGGAGACACCCACGTCATCATCATGACGTGTACCGTCACGCCTCTTTAGGAGCCGCAGCGCCGGATTTCTGTGTGAATTACACACGTGAAGGCAGAGAGGCTTCGCTCTGTGTGAATCACCATCGGCAGAGAATTGCCGAACCACCGCTCCGGAGATAATGCGGAGAGGCTGTGTAAAAAGGGCTAGTATTATTCCTGCTCACCTCCTCCGCTTTTTACTAACCTTCACGCACAAATATAAACCCCCCAAAGACACATACACACACAACACACATACACACGATCAACGCGGAAATAGAGGCGCATACATAAATTCAGATCGACGCACACACATAACCCCATGAGGAATTTGTCGGAAACAAACTGTTAAAGGGATAGTTCGGGTTTTTTGAAGTGGGGTCATATAAAGTACATATCTATAGTCAATCTGTTTCCCACCGTAATCACCGATCAGCGCAGCCTCAGTTTGGAGAAGTAGAGAGCCGCTCCAGCCAGACGTTCAGCTTTGTACTGCAGTGAACGGGGTCAAGAGACAAAGTGAAATTAACCACCTAAACCTCACCTCACCTTAAAAAATGTATATCAGTTAAAGTGTACGTTGTATAGGGAAAATTCACACCGCTTCACATCGCTGTCAGACCGGCAGTTGCCTAATGCAGAGGGATATGAGAGTTAAGTTTCGTTTTTATCGAAAGTAAACCTCTCGTCCAGCAACTGGGCCTTACACTGTATTTCGTCGCTCGCAGATCACCTGTTGCCCAGTTGCGCTAATGCGTAGGGATACGGAGGTTCTACGGTTGAGAAAATGTAGTGCCAAAAGAAAGGCCAGTCTGATGGCGATGTAAAGCGGTGTGAATTTTCCCTTTACAACGTACACTTGAACTATTATAGATTTTTTAAGGGGAGCCTTGTTTTAGGTGGTTTATTTCGCTTTTTCTCTGGACCCCGTTCACTGCAGTGCAAAGCTGAACGTCTGGCTGGAGCGGCTCTCTGCTCCTCCAAACTGAGGCTGCGCTGATCGTGATTACGGTAGGAAACAGATCGACTATAGATATGTACTTTATATGACCCCACTTCAAAAAACCCGAACTATCCCTTTAATGACCTGGCTATAACAGTAGATAAATGTGTCCCATGGCAGCACCGCTACCTCTTTGAAACAGTGTGCCATCGCTCCACTCGGCGCCTTTCTTCAAATCCCACGTATTCGTTTAATTGACTACCTTTGGCCAAATGTAAGGTAGCGTGATTCATTATCAACAATCACCATTTTGAATTTATGCTCAACATGACTCCTCAAAGTCACAGCCACCATTTTTAATTTGAATTTGATCGTAACTGAGCAGTTGTTGGTTATTATTTTGCACATCATTTTCTTTTATTTTATATTCAGCACATCAGGTTTACCAACATCCTAACTTAACCTCATCCTCCTCCAAATGACCCGCTTAAATACCTGAGCACCTCCTTTCCCTAATTGGCATGTACCATTACCTTATACACACCCACTTAAACATACACGAAATAAACAAATATTTACTTAAACTTCCCTACCAAATATAAATACAATAAATATAAACCCAAGAAAATCACCTAAATAAATAACCATAATAATTTACATATATTTACATTTAAACCCAGCAATTAACCTCCCCTCTACCTACTTCCCACTTGGTTCCTCCCGCTCAACCAAGTGGAACCTATAAAAGTTGTCTGCACCCCTGGGGGACTTTTTGTCTGGACACACCCTGAGAGGAAGAGAAGGGCAGAGGTAAGTTTATGCTTCACACAATTATCCACAATCCGGTCACTTAAAAGATCTTATGCCTTCCCACCTACTGCAGCAGTGCCTCGCTAATCACTGGCTTTCTCTTCTCCCAGGTGAACTTTGATGGCAAAAGTAAACAGCTAATCCCACAATCATTATCTCAATAAACAATTTAAAATTAGCTGTGTGTGCGTCTAATTTCATCTATGTACGCACATACCTACATATACACACGCTGACTTATTACCGACGTAACAGCAGTCCGTTGTTACAGAGACACAAAGGAGGCAGAAGTGCTGTAAAGACTCTGCCTGCTTCCTTTGGGCGACAGAAGTTTATAGTTCATCTACCTTTATTCAAACGATCTACGGGACCGGCCAGACATTAATTGTTTATCCAATGCTGATACTGATCGGAGGTCAGCTCAGATTACTTACCTTCCCTGCCATCAGGTTTGGGATTTGACAGTGCACAGGCTGATTTAAGATCGGAGCCTCAGGACACTTTGTGAGGAACCATGTATTTCCGCAGCCTGCTCCAAGCAGGAGTGCAGCTAGAGGTTGAGTCATAGGGTTGTGACACTGATATTCACCACCAAACACACCCACACAAAGAATACAATCTAATGCACTGAAGCTTGGCTTCTGTATGTGTGTGTGACCACACCCAGAAATTTGGAATAACAATGGAAGGAACAATGGAAGTGCACAATAAAATGGAATAATACAAAAAGCTAACTAAAAACACCATATTAAACACAGAACATCTTCCAACAGAATTTTATCCAGAATCAGAATCAGAATTTCTGTGTCCCATCCTATCTCATGAATACAACCTTCCACAGATGGTTTCCAAATCGGTTGTTATTGTAACCTCACTGAAGAATCGTGCTTTCATTCAGTATACACACTGACACAATTGCTCATTGAAAGACACCGAGCATATGCATATAAAATGTGCTAACATATTAAAAGCAGTTATTCAAATCACAGTTTGTTAAGCACTTGAGATCAATTTGGTTTCAGAGCAAATTAATCGGAAGCTCTGGTACTCTGGATAATTTCTAGCTCTTCAAAATGCAAATAGTGCATCCACTTTGCATAGTTAAAAAGATGATACTTACGCACTGGTCATTTCAATAACACATTCTTTTCACTCAACAAAGAAGGCCACCACTCATAAAAATGTAGCTGTGTGGGTGGATAGAGAGCTCGGGGAGAGATTAAGCCATTTCAGGAGACAAAAACACATCAGAATCCCGACAAGCAAGCTAGAGGTGATCAGGTCGGTACAGTACGAGAACACAGAGCACCAAACGCATTAAAAAGAATTCCCCATTTTTTTTTGTTTTCAAATCAAGTAATTAAAAAAGGGCCAGTAGAACGTATTAACACAGCTCTATCAGGCATTCATGTTCGCAGCCTCAGTCACACAATCACCCTTTTGAGCTTGGTGCATGCCAAACAACTTGATTACAGGAGATCAGAGGTGTTATGAAATGAGTGTGCAGTGTGCACTACAATGCCTGTAGCTGTTAAGGTGCTAAGTCAAGTGTGTGGGGGACTTGCAGTTAAAGCAGGAGGCCACTTTGAAAAAAACAGAAATTGAACAATAAGCATCTTTGCACACACCTATCACATAGTCAGTATCCAACCACAAGAGACTTTTCATGATTAACTCTTAACACTATGGATATTCAATAAAACACAGAGCACAGAGCAGGGGCACCATATAGGGGAGAAAGGTTAGGACAATTCCAAGGGCCCCTGACTGACTGACCACCCCCCTGTATCTGCATGAAATGGTTTGGTCCTGCCTTAGCACTTATCTGTGACAGTGTTTAGTTGCAGTCAGTACATGTGCCAGAACTACAGTGATCACAATGTTGCCTAAATCAAAATCTGGTTTTCAAAAAAGGTAAGAGAGAGAGAAAAACAAAGGAAAGGGTGTCAATCTGTAACCCAGTTTTTCACCAAGAAAGGTGGGTAGCCTATAGTCTGTGAGTGGTATTAACCTGTTGGCTTAATGTCCATAGTGAAATAAGCTAGCTAGCTACAGACTAGTATTAGCCTACATTTCTTCAACATTTACTCAGTGCAGGGAAAGTTTAGCAAGATATTCATATTGTAGGAACTTGTCCTCTCGTCTCTGCATCTTAAAGAGGTCCTGTTTCGGCTGTGATTACCTTTGACCCTAATTGGCTCCTCTTTCCAGCATATGGGCCTGTAAGTCCCTCACCTCTTGACCTGGCAGACCCTTCTCCTCTCTATAGAGCAGGAGGATGATGTTTTTCTTGCTATAAACACATCATCAGAGACTTTCTTTTCGTAATTTACAACAAATAACCACATCTGGTTCTTTTTCCCTCTCAAAAGATGATGCACTCATTTTCCTCAGGTCAAACAAGGTCAATCACGATAGAGTCTTCTCTCTCCACATCAGAAGACAGAAAGTAGGGGAAGGCTATTCTTTTTCAGTGATGTTCTGGGAAAGGTAAAACTTTCACCTTTTGCTCCTCTCTTCACTTTTTACTTTTCATTCTTCTTATTATTTTCTTTTAAATTACTCTTATTTTAATTTCAAAGTATAATCTTTAATTTTATTTTTGCAACAAGCTCTAAGACAAGCGAATTTAATCACTACTTTAAGTGCTTCACTTTTTATTTTTAACAGAACAAAGTTCTTTCTTTTTGATTTTTTTAATATATTGTTAAAGTATCACCGCCTGATCCAGAAGAAGTTGAATTAGTTTGAGAATCAGAACTTAAGAACCACCACTCGAAACAACAAAGAAAAGTCTTTTTCAAGACTATCCTCATTTGATGAAGAACGTTGCAGTAATTATCTGCTTCAGAAGACAAGTGGTCTCCAACTAAAAAGAGACTTTGTGTGCTCCCAACCGAGACTGACTCTGCCCTCAGTTCATTTATTTTACCCTGAATCATTTAGTTAATAAACATATATAACCGTCTGTGTCTGGAACTTAATTTTAATGTGGAGAACCGATGGATCTGTTCAAAGAAATAACTACTTCAGAATATGAGATTGAATATAGATTTTGAAATTGAATAAATTGATTTGAAGTTAATGAACCTGTTCAAGCCAAACTTACACTTACAATACAGTTGTATTTGTATTTGAATAATTTTCTCTGGATTATCCAAATAGTTAAACAACAGAGGTGGTGCCCCATTTACAAGAGTATTATTAATCACCAGTGATTAATTACCTTTATTATTAAGTAGTGTATCTCCTACAATATTAAATCATTGTCCCTGCCCCTTTTAGCAGACTTAACAACAGATAAGTCAGCAGCACCCCAGTTCCTCCATCACTGTCCCCCTCCCTGTCCCAGTGAAGAAGGTTAGCAACATTGTGTTCAATGACATGCCAGTTAGCATCATTGCAGAGAGTCTGTGGGGATTTCTCTGTCTCTCTTGCTCTTTTTACCATTACAAAAAAGAAAATGAAATATTTATTAATGACAGAAATTCTAACTAAAATTATTTTCTCACATAATGATCAATGAGGCAGAGTATAATTAAAATAAACATGTCGTTCGAACAGATACGTCAAGTGCATCAGCAGCAGCAGCTGTCTGTCAGCCCCCTATAAAATAAAAATAGCCTATAATCCATATTTTTTTCAGAATGATTTTCATGTATGAAAAACAGTTCTGAAATAAAAAAAGAGCATATGTACAGTTGAAACCACAAGTTTACATACACTATATAAAAAGACACATATGCTTTTTTTCTCACTGTTTGACACGAAATCAGACAATCACTTTTCCTGTTTTAGGTCCGTTAGGATTACCAAAATTATTTCTATTTGCTAAATGCCAGAATAATGAGAGAAGGATTTTTTAGACAATTTTTTATTACTTTCTTCAAAGTCAGAAGTTTACATACATTTCATTTGTATTTGGTACCATTGCCTTTAAACTGTATGACTTGGGTCAAACGTTTTGGATATCCTTCCACAACCTTCTCACAATAGTTGGCAGGAATTTTGGCCCATTCGTCCTGAGAGAACTGGTGTAACTGAGCCAAGTTTGTAGGCCGCCTTGCTGGCACATGCCTTTTCAGCTCTGCCCATAAATTTTCAATAGGATTGAGATCAGGGCTTTGTGATGGCCACTGCAAAACATTGACTTTATTCTCCTTAAGCCACTTTGTAACCAGTTTGGCAGTATGCTTAGGGTCAGTGTCCATTTTGAAGACCCATCTGCGCCCAAGCTTTAACTTCCTGGCTGATGTCTTGAGATGTTGCTTCAGTATTTCCACATAATGTTCTTTCCTCATGATGCCATCTATTTTGTGAAGTGCACCAGTCCCTCCTGCAGCAAAACAACCCCACAACATGATGCTGCCACCCCCGTATTTCACAGTTGGGATGGTGTTCTCCGGCTTGCAAGCTTCCCCCTTTTTCCTCCAAACGTAACGATGGTCATTATGGCCAAACAGTTCGATCTTAGTTTCGTCAGACCACAGGACATGTCTCCAAAAATTAAGGTCTTTGTCCCTGTGTGCATTTGCAAACTGTAATCTGGCTTTTTTAAGTTTCTTTTGGAGTAATGGCTTCTTCCTGGCAGAGTGGGCTTTCAGCCCATGTCGGTACAGTACTCGTTTCACTGTGGATAATGACACACTCTTACCAGTTTCAGCCATCATCTTCACAAGGTCTTTTGCTTTTGTTCTTGGGTTGATATGCACATTTCTGACCAAAGCACATTCATCTCTGGGACACAGAACCCGTCTCCTTCCTGTGCGGTATGATGGCTGGACATTTCCATGGTGTTTATACTTACATATAATTGTTTGAACAGATGAATGTGGCACCTTCAGGCATCTGGAAATTGCACCCAAGGATGAACCAGACTTGTGCAAGTCCACAATTCTCCTCCTGATATCTTGGCTGATTTCTTTTGACTTTCCCATAATGTTACACAAAGAAGCAGTGTGTTTCAGGTGTGCCTTAAAATCCACAGGTGTCACAGGTGTGTCTCTAATTAACTCAAATGTTGTCAATAAACCAGAAGCTTCCAAAGACATGACATCATCATCTGGGCTTTCCCAAATTGTTTAAAGGCATAGTAATCTTAGTGTATGTAAACTTCTGACTTTGAAGAAAGTAATAAAAAATTGTCTAAAAAAATCTTTCTCTCATTATTCTGGCATTTAGCAAATAGAAATAATTTTGGTAATCCTAACAGACCTAAAACAGGAAAAGTGATTGTCTGATTTCATGTCAGACAGTTAGAAAAAAAAGCATATGTGTCTTTTTATATAACAAATACGTGAATGATAGTCAAAAACATAATTAAAATGCATAGTGTTATATAAAACAACATCATATTTTTTTGCCGGCCTATACAAGGGCCCAATTGCATTTCTTTTCATGGGGCCCAAAATCCCTGGCGGCGCCCCTGACACAAAGTATGCAGAGTAATGAGGACCAGGTGCCAAAGACAGGTGCCCTTGTGCAGTTTCTGAATTGGCACCTGTGAGCATCAACCTGTTACGCTGAGAAACATTTGTCCAGATGTGATAATCAACAACAGCAGTAACAAACTGGTTTCTATTTTCCATGTGTTTCAGGGATATTTCACTTTAAACATACTACAAGGAGTTTTTGGTTTGTAGTTATTACTAGCCGTTTTTAGATAGAGCACCAAGCCGCCAATTTGCCCGTCCTTTTGGCAGCTCGGTCCGCGGTTTTAGACAGAGGCCGGCAAATTGGGGGTCTGTTCTTGTCCGCTGATTTTCTGCCTCTCAGGGTACACTTATTTCCGCTATCTAAAACCGAGGCGGAAATGTGCCGGCCCGTGGGTGAGATGGGCGGAGGTGTCAATGACCTGCACTGCTGTGCAACCCACAACCAAGGAGTTTTCAAACCAGGAAACAGCTGATCACAGCAGTCAGTCCATCACTTCATCCGCGGACATTAAGATGAACAACTGGACAGCGGCTGAGATCCAGGAGATGCAGCGTCTCCTCGGTCTCTGCATCTGTTTAGTTGTGTTAGCTTGTTGTTGTGTCAGCAAGCAAGAACGGTTGCTACTTTCAAATTAAAAGCCCCCTGCTAAGAACCCAGTTCTAAACTCCAGTGGGGTGCAATATAAAGCTCTTATTTTTAAGACAAATTCTATGTCACTGTTCGCAGCCCAACTTCGAGCTTCACGTCACGTCACATGTTTACGCCTACCTCAGAGGCGGCTTTTGGAAAAGGAGGAATATTACGCCTCGGTTTTAGAAAGACAGGCCGGCACATTGCCGCCCTTACCTTGGAGCAAATGTGCCGCCTTTTCTATCTAAAAAGGGCTACTGTCACTATTTAAAACAAACTGATTCCTGTAATGAGCTACTGTACCTATCAAAGATAGCGCAGTGAGAGGCTAAAACACAAGTTGACCTTGGTTAGTTGTTTAAATATGGAAAGAACTACTGGATTTGAAAGGACTAAATACTGAACGTGAATCTTTTCAACCGATACCGACAACCAATAATTACCTGCCTCTTGCAACCAATAACCAACAGACAGTTGATGTTTTTTTTGTTTTTGTTTTTTTTACATTTTTGTAGTTCAAAAAGTTCCAAAGTTTGTGTGCATATGAGGGTAAAAAGGTTCCCCTTTCTGTTCCATAAAATCCTCTAATTAAGTATAGTATTTAATACAATCGGCAGGCTTCCTGTGTCTCACCGGGACTTCCATTAGATCGAAAGCTGTTGTTCACTGTGTCTCTCTCCTTGTCTATTTGTCTTGTTTATTCTTCAATGTCTGACTCTGCTCATAGTCCGACTTGTTTTGTACCTTAGCTACCTTTAGGCTTTTTAAACCTCTATGTATTTTTCTGTCACTGGGTAGTCTGTTGCTGCCCGTTCAGCTTCTGTCGATCTAGCCTATCCCACTGATTTTTGCCTTTCATCACAGTTAGCGGAGTGCTGGCTTGTGCTGACTGTTCTGTAGCTGCTGATGGGGTGTCTCTATTAAATCAGAATCAGAAATACTTTATTGATCCTCAAGGGGAAATTACAGCTGCTCCCATTCATGCTCCCATATGCAGAAAACGAATAAAAACTATATATAAGAAAGAACAACAAAAAAGAAAGAAAAAAACACTTATCAACAACATGTCTGTGAGTGAAAGCAGCTTCTCTCAGTTAGAAATATGGGCACTGCAGATAGAGTTAGCCCCGGGCCTAATAGCAAGCCTGCTAGCTTTAGCATTAGCTCAGTCTCATCAGCAGCTGCTGTGGAGTCTGTCCTTGCTTGGTCGCGGTGAGTTTTCTGTGTGCCTCATCTACCTTGCTGACAGGGCTAAACTCCACACGCTAGTGATAGGTGACTCCATTGCACAACACTAAGTTAGCATCGGCAGCCACTTTTTGCTGTATACCTGGGGCAAGAGTTTGTTCTTGGGTCGCCTCCGCCCTCTGAGAGCAGACGGCCTCCATCCTACCTCAGCTGGCACTGCTTTTTTTATCTAGCCATATAGATAAGTGTTTGGAGAAGGTTTGACACAGAGATGTAGCTCTCGGCAGGTTTAAGGTGACTACAGTGATACAGTTAGTGCTGGTGTGGAGCCTACTAGCCTAGTTAGCCTAGTTATCTACAGACTTCAAGGACTTTACTCCCAATTCTTATAAGAATTTGGTGATTTTAACGCTGATCTTGTGACTCGTTAATCCTGATTATCGGTGTACTGGTGACACAAGTAGTTTTACTTCTCCTCATATTAGTGAGTTCAACTGTCAAGAACCTGGGTGTTACATTCAACTCTACCCTTTCTTTCCATCAGCGCATCAAAGAAATTACAAAGATAACCTTTTATCCACTGTGCAACAAGGCTAAAATGAGGTCCTTCTTGTTCACAGCTAACCCAAAGATCCTGATTCATGCCTTTGTTTAGTCTAGTCTGCTGCATGAGAGCACTAAAAGTCTTTAGATGGTGATGCCTCAGCCTGCTCAGTCATATTTTGGATCCACACACCTACATATATTATAAACTATATGAGATATTCGGTCAATGCAACTGATTGTGTTGTTCTGTTCTGTACATGTGACCTATATTGCATATCTTTCCATCCTGGGAGAGTGATCCTCCTCTGTGGCTCTTTGGGAGGCTTCTCCCATCTTTTTTTTCCACCTGTTTTTTTTTCTCAACATGGCAAGTTTTTCCTTACTCAATTCAAGGTTCTATTGAAATAGGATGTCCTTCACTGTACAGTTTGTAAAGCCCACTAAGGCAATGTGATTGTGATTTTGGGCTATATATATATATATATATATATATATATATATATATATATATATATATATATATATATTAATTTGATATGATTCGACAGGTCTCATTTGACATATAATGCCAAAACATTTATTTCATAGTATGTGTTCTAAAAGCCAAGTATTATTGACATTTTTCAATTTGTTTAACTAGAAAAAATGAATGAACAAATTAATGAATACATTTGAAGAACTGTTTTTTGTTTTTGTGGTAATAGTGATTTCAGTTAGATGGTGGGAGCTTTGGAATATTTAATCTTTCAATCTTTCCCTGCAGCAATGGATATCATGGAAAGACATGAATTTTCGTACAGAATTACGTGTGTGTCCACCAAAATCAGAGACTGGATATTGTTATAATAACCATTAACCAGCCTAACCTCTGAAACTGTGTTAAGTGTCTGCAGAGTTCTCCATGGAGAGCAATGTTTTGACAGGAGCTGAGAGCTCGGTGCAAACCCTTCACAGACCTTGCTGCAGGTACCGTCCACACAGCATGCATCCTGGACTCTCAAACTGACACTCCACATAAAATCACATATACTGTGAGCAAATGGTAGAGCAGAGTTTATTTGTTCACTGATGGACACAGAGTGGATGGAGAAGCTTGTGATTCACGGTGGGAGGAATTGCAGCAACTGGAAATTAAAGAGAATATTACTGGCCAGTTGCATTTGCTGAGGGGCAGTGAACTCATGTGAAGGCACCATACTCAATTTGGTTTCCAATCCTCTATCTGAACAAATTAATCCAAAAAATGTTTAGACCAGTTTTGGGCAGGTTAGACATAAATCAAACTAATGTTAAAGTAATGGTTTGAAATTTGGAGAAATGAGCGTATTCACCTGCTTTCAGAGGTTGAGATGAAATGATTCATATCAGTCTGACGGCTGTGTGGTGTAAGGAGTCCATTAATGTCTGAAAACACTTCTAAAGCTAATGTTTTATTTTGTTTGTGTAATCCAAAATAGCAGACTGAAAAAAAATTATTGTATTCATTAAGGTTGAGCCTGAAGGTCAATGCTGATAGACTAAAATCAAACAGACACACATGTTTTTTCCAGACAACAAAAACATTTTTTAGACTCCAAAACCATGTCATGCATCATTGTGTTCAAATCGTTACAAAAGCTAATGTTACCTTGGAATGTTACGATAAATATTTGTTGGGAGACAGTGAGGCCAGGTGAGCGATAAAGCCAGGAGACTGCCGCACATTACAATTGCAAAAGTCTGCAGATATAACAAAGTTATCTTGCAGTTGTCTTATTTAAACATACTGTCTAGCTAAATGTACCATTTGTACAGTGGAATTAGCTCAAGATCATGTATTTACCACTAATTATTTTAAATATCATGCATCCTTTACTTCAGCAAACTTCTGACAGCACAAAATGGATCAATAAAGTTATGAACGCTCAAATGTAGTTATCAAAAACCTCTGTCCAAACTGACAACAGTGCACAGCAAACTTCACTGGGAATTTAAAGGTCCAGTTTGATTGATTTAGGGGGAATCTATTGACAGAAATGGGAAATAATATTCAGAATTGAACTAAGAATTGTATTTTGATCATCTTAGAATGCGCTTTTTATGAGGGAGGAAGCAGATCATATTTCATGGTGCTGAGAACAGACAAGCCCCACACTGGCACCTAAGTGGAGGTTGAGAAAAGGGATATTTCATTGTTAGCAATCTGGGACCACACCACAAGATGCCCACTAAATCCCATAAACTGGACCTTTAACAGTTATAAGCTAGCCCTTAAGCTACTTTCTTGCATTATCTTTTTCTGCATTATGTTTTGTATGAATGTTTTCATATCAGATACCATTCACAACACAAATGTATCTCTATCTATTTGTAATAGGCCAATATCAATATCAGTGGGGTTCAGTTTTCAAGAAATAGTACATGTCCTCCATTTGCTTCCATTCCGGACATACATTTTTTTTTATTAAATTCTGTGCAATAAAAAAAAAATCAAAGAGCAAATTCAAACAATTTGTGTGTGTTGTGTAATTTGTTGCTGATTTTCTACTATTGATTGGTTGGATGACTCTGTTGAGTACAGATCTTGTGCAAGTTTAAGTGTCTGATTTTTTTTGTACTGTTCATAAATGAATGGGGATGATTGGCTGCCTGTGGCCACAGCCCGCATTTGAAAATGGAAAATATGCATATGTTTGCGGACTCCATTTCTGAAGTAATGTTAGCCACTGTAGCTCTCTGTTAGTGGAGCAGAGAGAGGCACTGAGATGAGGCACTTGAGAACGTGCATAGAAGTTGCATCCTTTGGACTGTCCTGGAAAATCTGACCTGAGTCATTTACAAATAAATCCAAAGTCCAGCAGCATTAAACAGTTTCAACACATCATCCACAGGCTTGTATAAACAACTGAGAGAGACGGGGAAGGTCTAATTTTTCAATTTACATTACAATCCACTTACATATGGCCAATAAAAAAGTGATTATGACATGTAGATTGCAACAAATTGTTACATAAAGCCACTTTAAGGTTTCAACTGCCAGGTTGAGTTATTAGTGGCCAGTTTTATCTTGTCTCAGAAACATAAGCAGTAGCTTATCAGTCAGCTGCCGCGTCACAAAAACTTGCTGTACAGAAAAGATTTTAGGTCATTTGGACATGGTGTGGGTTGGAATAATTTGCCCACAAGGAACACTGACAGAGTGGATTTTTTATAATGCCCCACTCGGAAGCTATCACGGTTACAACTCCTTCATAACAAAATACTTATCATAAATGTTTATGTTATTGTATATGTCCAGTCTAGTCTTAATTGGCAGATGTAGACTGGTAAGCCTATTTCAGGACCAGAATTGTTACAGCCAGACCTTTCCCCAGCGCTGACAAAGCGCTATGAAGATGGCTGAGAGACTACGAGATTTCATATCATTCAGTCTGTACTAAATGCTGCTGTACTGTCAGTAATATGAATTGTGCCAGGATCAGAATTTTACATAACAAATAATGATATCAGTGCTGAGGGCTTTAGCCAGACAAGCAGTGATGAGAAGATGGTTTTCTCAGCAATGAGCTAGGAATGACCAACACACACACACGCACACAGTGTATCTCTGTATCTCTCAGCAGAGGTCACAGCTCTGTTCTCTGCAGCTTTTAATAGTAGGACAAGCCATTTTACAGTCCATTACCTCAGAGCCCTGGACTTGTGCTGCAGCTCATCTGGTTCTATCTCACCAGCTCATTATGTCAGTTGCCACACAATTACCCACTACCTGGGTTGTATTTCTCATTATCCTTATTGTTTTATGTGAGAACAGAACATAAGTGAAACACTGTTTCCTCTATATCCAGACGATCACAGGACAGCTGTGTATTTCATGGTGCAGAAACACAGTGTGAGGATGGCTGTTTTAATGGAAACTGATCCATGTTCAGTCGTGGCTGCTTGGAAAGACAGCAGTCTGCCGGCAGGCTGGGGTCTTCAGAGAGTGTGGGCGAGTTGGCCTACAGAGTTTGGCACAGTCAGTACCAGTTCAGTCCTAAAAGAGGTTTTGTGAGAGAATGTGTGTGTGTGTGTGTGTGTGTGTGTCTGTATTGTAAAACACAGAAAGCTCCTCACACACACCTACACATGATTTTACAATTTGAACCAACCTGATTTTGTGAAGAAGGGTATCTGCAGGTTTCAGAATTTTTTAGGATCTAATTCCTGCTAACTGGTAATTAAACATACCGTATGTATTTTTTTCAGTTAGGGTTCTCTCACTCAAAACAATCGAAATAAAGACATAAGTTTGATGGTGTCGCAAAATAGCGTGGAATGATGGGAGTTGCTGTTGTCATTGTTCAATAACTCCATGCTGAAAGTCAATCACTCCCTGAAGTTTCATCTAATGTTTCCCCGGAAGTGAAAGGTGACCAAATGAAACAAGTTGTTAAAATTAAATCAAATTACACATTTCTCCGGTTTGAACATTGTGGAAACATTTTGGGCAGTGTAAGTCCACAACTCTATAAAATAGCTTCAGATTCATGCTGTTGGCACAGTGTGTCGGAACAAAGTGAATGATGTCTCTGTCACTTGTTTCTGCTCTATGTAACTTCAGTGAGAGAGGAGGATCAAGGCGTTACATACATGTTTACTTCAACGTACAAGTTTTCAACACAACATTGTTAATTCATGAGTTTTGTTTGTAGTTTGTACATACATTATGTTACCTGTTACAGACCTGAGATTTGAATTCACCAACGTGATATTGTGCTCTGTGTGGGGGGCCAGTTTCTACATAATGTTGTTTTAAGCTGTTATATCCATTTGTAGCCACACTGTTAAACTCTGACCCCTGTGCAACTTGGCTTTATTTGTATCGGCCAGTCACTTGTTTCTGCTCTATGTAACTTCAGTGAGAGAGGAGGATCAAGGCGTTGCATACATGTTTACTTCAACGTACAAGTTTTCAACACAACATTGTTATTTCATGAGTTTTGTTTGTAGTTTGCACATACATTATGTTACCTGTTACAGACTTGAGATTTGAATTCACCAACGTGATATTGTGCTCTGTGTGGGGGGCCAGTTTCTACATAATGTTGTTTTAAGCTGTTTTATCCATTTGTAGCCACACTGTTAAACTCTGACCCCTGTGCAACCTGGCTTTATTTGTATCGGCCAGTATTATCATTGGTTGAACCTTTGTATGCAGGGTAAACATACATATATGTATAATTTACTCTCACTTGCTTTTGATTGAAGTGCATTTATTGCAGGAAAATGACGTTTGATAGTTAACTACATTTAATATGAGTTACTGCAGGACTTTCACTTTTACCTAAGCAATATTTTAACAGCACTATACTGTGTACTATTGACTATGTTCTCTAAGGCTGTACTTTTTATTGGTGCATTGCTTGTTTAAACCAAACAGATGAGGAAACCAGTAAACAGATGATAGAGATTAAAGATTACTTTTACCTACAAACTCTAATGGATGTAGGCTGAGGCATCAAAACTCAAACCAAATCCATTGAAATGTCAATGTAAAGGAAAACAGAGCAGCAGCACACCGGCCATCTGCTTTGCTCGTCACTGCCTATTAGGCCAACTTTTATACTTTCTGTCAGTTTCAATCTCGCAGCGGCATCTCCGGTTTCAGCTCCTGCAGCCTGAAGCTGGTGGGACAGAGCCCATTCTACCACATCATGCAGCAATGTGATCTAATGGTAAGTACGCATTCAAGTAATCATCAAGGTCTGTCTGGCTGTGGCAGCGTCCTGAGCTGATCCCAGCATGCACGCATGCACACACACAAATATGCCTAAGATATGTATGTATATAATTCATTCACATATATATATATTAGGGCTGTCAAACGATCAATTTTTTTAATCGCGATTAATCGCATTTTGTCCATAGTTAGCTCGCGATTAATCGCAAATTAATCGCAATTTTTTTGGCACATTTTTTTCTGTTCTAAATGTACCCTAGTGTATTTTTTTCATGTTCTTAATACTTTTAACAACATAAGAAAGGGCAAATATGCTTGCATTATGAAAATGTTTATTCAACACTTCAAATCATGCAGGAAAATAAATCCAGGGTTGTCTGCTTTTGGCGAGGGGGGGCGACGGGCTCTCTGCATCTGCCGTCTGTTTGGCTTGCAAGTGGTGTCCACTGAGACTGCACGTTTTTCTTCTTCGCCTTTTTCACGCAGTGTGCTGCTTTCTGTCAGTCAGTATCACACTGATGATCGCCATGGCTCCGGTGCAGCAAAACAATAAAAAGTACGACTTGAAATTCAAACCTTCTGTCGTGATATATTCAGAGGAAAACTCGGGAGAAGCAGCCGCTAGACGTTTCTCTGTCGACCCCACGAGAGTGAGAGAAACGGAGCTTCAGCGTCTGTCCGAGGAGGACAACAGCAGCGGCAGGCTGCCTGCTGGAGGGAGGAAGAAGGCTAGCGAGGAGCCTGAGATAAACATGCGGGGATGAGTTATCAGCAAACGGGCATGCCACGAGAGAGTGTCCCACAAAATGATCAGGGCGATGGCGAAACAAATGTCCGCCACCGTGAGTGACAGCAGAGATGAGGAGTTTGCAGCGAGTGCTGCTTTTCAGTCTGCCGTGTTTTTAACGAACCGCCAACCCTGCTTCTTCTTCTTCTTCTGATTCCCTTTCTTATTCTATTTCTTCTGCCACCCTCTGTATCAAGACTACGGGTGCCGCCGACGGCCGTAAATCATACAATGCGCTTTTTTTTTTTATATACTGAGCGTTAATCGCGCGTTAAAAAAATTAACGGCGTTAAGAGGACGTTGCGTTAACTTTGACAGCCCTAATATATATATATATATGTATATATATATATATATATATATATATATATATATATATATATATATATATATACACATACATATGCATACATATATATACATATATATATATATATATACATATATATACACATATATATATATATATATATATATATATATATATATATATATATATATTAGGGCTGTCAAAGTTAATGCGTTAATAACGCGTTAACGCAACGTCCTCTTAACGCTGTTAATTTTTTTAACGCGCGATTAACGCTCAGTATATTAAAAAAAAAATGATTGTGAGTCATTGTATGATTTACGGCCGTCGGCGGCACCCTTAGTCTTGATACAGAGGGTGGCAGAAGAATAAGGAAGGGAATCAGAAGAAGAAGAAGCAGGGCTGGCGGTTCGTTAAAAACACGTCGACTGAAAAGCAGCACTCGCTGCAAACTCCTCATCTCTGCTGTCACTCACGGTGGCGTACATTTGTTTCTCCATCGCCCTGATCACTTTGCGGGACACTCTCTGGTGGCATGCCCATTTGCTGATAATTCATTCCCGCATGTTTATCTCAGGCTCCTCGCTAGCCTTCTTCCTCCCTCCAGCAGGCAGCCTGGCGCTGCTGCTGTCCTCCTCGGACAGACGCTGAAGCTCCGTTTCTCTCACTCTCTTGGGGTCCACAGAGAAACGTCTAGCGGCTGCTTCTCCCGAATTTTCCTCTGAATATATCACGACAGAAAGTTTGAATTTCAAGTCGTACTTTTTATTGTTTTGCTGCACCGGAGCCATGGCAATCATCAGTGTGATACTGACTGACAGAAAGCAGCACACTGCGTGAAAAAGGCGAAGAAGAAAAACGTGCAGTGTCAGTGGACACCACTTGCAAGCCAAACAGACGGCAGATGCAGAGAGCCCGTCGCCCCCCCTCGCCAAAAGCAGACAACCCTGGATTTATTTTCCTGCATGATTTGAAGTGTTGAACAAACATTTTCATAATGCAAGCATATTTGACCTTTCTTATGTTGTTAAAAGTATTAAGAACATGAAAAAATATATTAAGGTACATTTAGAACAGAAAAAAATGTGATCGTTTGACAGGCCTAATATATATATATATATATATATATATATATATATATATACTATATATATATATACATATATATACACACATATATATACATACATACATACATACATACATATATATATAAACATACATATATATATACACACATGTCTATATATATATATATATATATATACACAGTGTTGACATGGCGGCCCAGTGAGCTGCCATGTCAACACTGGACGTTGCCGACTCACCTGGAGAGATGGAACAAATGCTGAACAAGGCATTCAAAAAGATCGCTGACCTTCTCGAGGACATTGAATGGATGACGAACGAGCTGCAGAGGAAGGATTCCCTGCTGATCACCCTCAGGTCCCGTTTCCCGGCGTTGACCAGCTGGCTGGAGAAGGCCGGTGAGTTAGCACCACAGAACACCACCTCTGCACTCGGGCCGTCCTCCTCTGCCGTGCTCCACTCCAAATAGACTGAAGTGGTCGTCCGCGGGTGGACGAGGGCTCCGAGCGGGATTCATGGCGGGGATCCTTCTACCCTGAGCCTACAGCTCTCCAACAAGTACGCAGCTCTGTCCGTGAGTGAGAAGCCGTTGACGGACACCACAGCCTTCCCTCCACTCATGGCTAGCTGCCCTCCAGCAGGTGGATGTCCAACACGGGGCGATCCGCCTCTGCCGTCCCGCGCCTCATCCCAGCGCAAACGGCTCGTCAGGGCGGTGCGCTGGCACTCCCGTTCTCCCCACCAGGCAAGGGATCACACCCAGGGCCCTGGTGTGGGTGGTGGGGTGGCTGAGCCAGCTTGCTCCCCTGAAGACCGAGCGGACGCTCCCACAACCCTGGTCATCGGGGACTCAATTGTGAGGCACGTCCGCATGAGGGGGGCGCTCACCGTGTCAATTCCCGGAGCCACAGTTACGGACATAACGGGAAAAATACCCGACATCCTGAGCTCGCATCCGCAGACAAAAAGGATTATCATCCACGCAGGGGCAAAACGACATCGCCAGGCAACAGTCCGAACTTTTAAAGCGAGACTTCTCCCACCTTTTTAACATCGTCTCACAGTCCCAGGTGGCTGTTTTTATCTCCAGCCCCACCCCCACCTGCGGCAAAGGGATAGGCAGCTTCAGCAGGCTGCTCAGCCCCAACACCTGGCTCTCCTCTGCCTGCTACTCACACCATGTTGGCTTCGTGAATAACTTTGATGTGTTCTGGGAGAGGCGACATCTTTTCGGGCCAGACGGGCTTCACCTGAACAGAGCAGGTGCCCGCTTGCTGTCAGCCAACCTGGCACACGGCGTACAGCATGCTAATCTTCCCAAACCCGCACCAGTTGCTTTGTACTCCACTGATTGATGTCCCCCAGGTCCTTGCTCCTATACATTCAGCTCCACCTCTGACCACCATATCCACAACACCGGACTTGGACCTCATAGTCTCACCAACACTTCACCCATCTCCGTAATCATTACACTCCATCAGCACATCAGACACTGCCATACCCAATCTGTGAACTTTAATAACCTCAGACCGCTCACAGAACAATCGACCTCTCCAGCCAACAAGCCACCTGTCACCATCAACATGGCACTTCTTAATGTTCGCTCTCTTTTAAATAGAACTTTTTTAATGAATGATGTGATTTTAGGTGATAAGTTAGACTGTCTTCTTTTAACTGAGACATGGCATGGCGCTGACGCACCCGCTGTTCTCACCGAGGCTTCCCCACCGAATTTTAATTTTTTATTTTCTACTAGAGAGGGTAGAAGAGGGGGCAGGACGGCATCCATTACACATAACTCCCTAACCTCAAATGGAGTGTCTTTCAACAGTTACATGTCATTTGAGCACCAAGCCTTTACTTTTAGCAGCCGTCCGATTCTCTGCATTAATGTATATAGACCACCCTATCACTCTACTTCCTTTATCAGTGAATTTTCTGAACTATTATCAATTATCCACACCTATTATAGCAGGATTTTAATAACTGGTGATTTTAATCTACATGTTGATGTTACCTCGGACCCGATATCCAGAGAGTTTTTAAATCTTTTGAATTGTCTTGATTTTAAGCAGCACCTCATGCAGCCGACTCAGAACAGAGGACACACCCTGGACCTGGTCATAACCCATGGCCTGTCCATCGGTGTGTCCTCTGTTGCCGACCTGGCTGTTTCTGACCACTACTGTGTAATTTTTAACATTACCAGTTTTAACCAAGGAGAGGCCCGGTGAGAACAGTGAGGAGGCGCTATCTAACTTCGGAAGTGACTGCAAATTTCATGGGGATTTTAAGAGCACTCCTACAGAAATTTTACCTGCGCCTTGTAATTTTATCATTGATAATTTAACAGTAGACTGAAGTCAACTCTGGACTCAGTAGCTCCACTTTTAACAAAAACAATAAAAAGAAAACCTACACCCCCTTGGAGAAAAAACTATGAAATCAATGAACTGAAAAGAAAATGCAGGAGTGCTGAGAGAAGATGGAGAAAAAGTAAATTGACAGGTCACTACAAGATTTTACGTCAACAACTCAAAACCTACAATAATGCAGTCAGAAAGGCAGGAATTTCCCATTTCTCACAACTCATCACCGACCATAAAAACAACCCCAGGTTCCTCTTCTCCACCTTCGATATTTTAACAGGTTCTAACTCTAATAAAGTTTTTAAGACACCCACAGATGATCTGTGCGAGAACTTTGCAGACCACTTCAGAACCAAAATCAAGGACATCAGATCCTCTTATCCAGGGGCGGACTGACCATCTGTGCGTTCTGGAGAATCACAGAACGGCCGGTACTCCAGGACGGTCGGCGGCCGCTACGCAGTCATCACCATTTTTTTTTTTCCTGCTGATCAACTGTTCACACTTCAGTCCAGTGGGTGGCAACATTGCGTCTTTAAATTGGATGCCAGCCGGCAGCTGCCCGTATCCGCCAGCAGTGACGAACTGGTAATCTAGAATTTGGGCAGATGCCCTCGTGGGCCGGCCGACGAATCAGAGAGCAGCATAACTGTTGCATGCATGCATGCATGCAGCCCCAAGATCATGTCTCTCAGCCCCCTTTTAAGGGTCAATGATGTTCTTATTCTAAATGACAGCCACATTTCTCCCATTCCTTCACACCTATTCCAGAAGCAATCTGATCAGTATTTATATTCCACATACGAGTCTCTATATCACAGTCATGGTTACCCTCTGTGGTCTACAGTCACGAACTTTTACATCAGTCTGCACTGTTTTGTAGTGAAATGTCTTACTCAGATGTTCAAAAACGTACATGGTTTGAAATAAAACAAATCTACCTGCATTTTTTTATTTGATTATTTGTTTGCAAAAGTTCAAATGAAGCGATGCCTTCTGGGAATTTCAAGACTGAATCGAGTAGACCACGTCTGCGTGGTTGTTGGAAGTTGGAAGTTGACTGTGATTAAGCTAGCAAAAATGAATCTAAGAGAGCACTGTTGGCTGACAGTGAAAAATGCTGCAAACTGACAGTGCAGCTTCAGCTAGCACTAGCGCTAATACTGCTAGCACTAATGTTAGCGACACAGCTGAGTCAGCACACCAAGGAGAAAGACAGGACAGTGAGAAATATGAGCAAGAGCAGGAACAAAGCGAGCAAGAGGAGGATGAAGAGGTAGACGTGGATAACGAATGATGGTAAGACGTTTTTATTATGGAGCGGCTGGCTCTGATGATGTATTAATTTCTTTTATGCATTGGGGTTGTGCATTGTCCACCATGCTGGTGGGCAGCTGGTGGGTGGAAATGCCAGGGCCGTTTTTTGTTCCCAGTCCGTCACTGCTCTTATCCCATCAAGTTTTATCTGTTAGCACACCTGAACTGTTGTCCTTGCCTGAGGAAACACTGGAGAGTTTTGCCCTGGTTGATGCAAGGACACTTGGTCGATTATTCTCCCAAGTAAACCCAATAACCTGCCTTTTAGATCCAATTCCCACATCACTCTTAAAATCGTTTTATGGATTCTTTGAGGAAAAGTTTTTAAACATCATGAACTGTTCTCTTCAGATGGGTGTCTTTCCCACCGCCTTCAAAACGGCGGTGGTGAAGCCCCTTCTTAAGAAGAGCAACTTAGACCCTAACGTTTTTAATAACTACCAACCTGTATCCAACTTACCGTTTTTAAGTAAAATTTTAGAAAAACTGGTTTTTAACCAAGTTAATGACTTTTTAAACAGAAATAACATATTAGAGAAACATCAGTCTGGTTTTAGGAGAAACCACAGTATCGAGACAGCACTTTTAAAGATTTTAAACGACATCAGATGGAATTTAGATAACAAAAAGCTCACAGTCTTGGTTCTACTGGATCTAAGCACCGCTTTTGATACAGTAGACCATCACACTTTATTAAACAGACTCAGCCATCTGGTCGGCCTCTCTAGTACTGTCCTAAACTGGTTTCGTTCTTATCTCACAGACCGATGCTTTTATGTAAGTATGGATACATGTTCCTCAGGAACCCATGAAAGCGGATGTGGGGTTCCCCAAGGGTCAATTTTAGGTCCACTTCTTTTTAATCTTCACATGCTTCCTCTTGGGGATGTCATCAGGAGACACGGCATCAGCTTCCATAGTTACGCTGATGATACACAACTGTACATTGCTGTGTCTCCTGATGACAGAGGGCAAATTGATGCCCTTTTTAACTGCATTTTAGACATCAAGTCATGGATGGCAGTGAATTTCCTACAGCTCAACCAGGACAAAACTGAGGTTTTAGTTATAGGTCCTGAAGGCCAGAGAGAGAAAATTTTACCAAAACTACAAGACCTTAAACCAACACAATCAGTAAAAAATCTGGGCGTGATCTTTGATTCTGAGCTGAATTTTATTTCACATATCAGAAATATGACGAAAATAGGTTTTTATCATCTTAATTACATAGCCAGTGTAGGAACTTGCCCTCGTCGTTTATGCCACAACAAGGAGATGCGATCTGCATGTCTGTGTCCATTTCACCTATCACCTAATTCCCTGCCACCTATATGACCTGGCTCCTTTTTCCCCTTCTCCCTGCACTTCACTAGTTAGAAGAACACCATGTGACATGCCATAAACGTTGCCTGCGAGAAGAGACTGCTTTCACAACTCACGAGGGGAACCAACGGACTCCCTTCAATCACCTATTATAGTATAACTATGTTTTGCAAACAAAAGCACATTTGTGGACTTAATATTACTTCACCCAACTTCCTGTCCGAGAACAAGAGCCGTGCGTTAGGATACCCTCCAGCCTCGGACGGTCCCATGTCCCGTGAAATCAATAGTCATAAAAGAGAACCATAAACATCTCCATACTATCCAGAGAAGTGGCGAGAGTCCTGAATTTTTCCTAATCCAAGAAAGATGCCAAGACGTAGCTTTATCCTCCCTCTAACAATATATTCTTCCACAGCAGGACCAGATCTACATTTTGATATGTAACTTATCTTCCTGATGTAATCCTAACCCAATTTACTAAATTTTTATTTTACCATCTGAGTGTCTGGTGTAGCCCCAGTGCCACCTTCTGGTAAGTTTTGGTATAGTTCCCAGAGGACTTTCTTAAGTAATGTAATCCACAATTTATGTTTATCTATACTTTCTTTTACCTCCAACATATGTTTTGAAGTATAAGTCAGCACTATTTGAAACAGGTTCGAGCCATCAATGCTGGCGGAGGTTATATATCTGTGTGTTGCATGTATTATAACTGATAATTCCTTTTGCCTATTAAGCAATTTCGTTTATTTCATTTTGATCATGTAACCAAATGTTTTATGTGAAAACTCATGGTGAATTTAGGTGAACAGTCAATCGCAATCTTAAAACTTTCAGAAGGATAGTTTTATTCAGCAATTAGTAATAAGTCCATGATTTGATCAGTGAACTTATGGCCTGGAGGTAACAACGTGACCGAGCCTTCTCGGAGCCGCCCTCTCCTAAGCCTTAAAAAGAGACACATCGTGTCCCATCACTGCTCTTCTTCTTGTGCTCTTATGTTCGCTCTTGCTGTTCTTACTTTCTTTGACTCGCTTTTGTTTTTGCATTTTTACTTTCCTCCGCACTTTTTCTTATATTTTACTCATACACGTTATTGCTTTTTCGCTCTCGCGTGTTTTAGGCATCTTTACTTTGTTTTAACGCCGCGTAACTCTTTTATTTTTCAACATTGAGTTTTGTACGTTGCTTGTTTTTGAGGCTCCGAGACTTTGTAATCTCCGGAGATTTAAACTACTTATACGGCTTTCCTTCAAAAGACGTGCCGTTATTTTGAGAATAAGCAAGGACGAAATTAATTCAGTTTTCATTTTTATATTGTTAAAGTATCGTGTTAAACTCAGAAGAAGCCATTTTTGTTTATTTCCGTAACTAGTAGCTAAGGACGTCACGCCCAGCCAGCGTTGCATCCTCCAGTTATTTTTGACGAGAAGTTAAATCCGTTAAGGAGTCGAAGTTGAATCATCACCACTCCAAAGAGACTCGGATTTAAGACGCTGTGCATATATCAAAATCTGGTACAGAAACTGAACTGTTCAAGAAACCGGGACAGCCTCTCCAGCTGACTAAAGAAGTCGACATCCAGCCATCCGGACGCCTGCTGCGCACTAAAACGCAAATCCCGTTGGGCCAGTGAACTACGTCATCGGGGAAGCTGCTGCGTCACCAGCCTGCGACAGAACAGCTGCCGCAGTGCAGACACAGGACTAGAGGGACGCTCCGTGGACCTTCTGCTACAAACAAGTAGGCTGAAATCTCTGCACACAGCTGGAGTCACAAAGATCAGAGTCGGTGTCTATAAAGCTTCGACTTCCACCTTATAAACTCAAGGAAATTTCGCATAGCATCCCGTTAGAATAGATAGATTACTCCCATGATTTTATGAAGTAAGGGATCGTTACACTGAAATCCACCATCGGTTAGAAATCAGCTGTTCAATAATTCACTCCCACAATCTTCACATTTTCTGTTGTTTGTTGTTACTGTGGGGATAGTGTGATACTTACATGGACACATAGTCACATGACCAGTTGATTGCCTGTGGTCATGTGACCGGGTGTCAATCAGGAAGTGATAAAGTGCTGCTTGTCTCACTGGAGAGCCCTTTGATTTGGCTGCAGCACCCGGTGTGGTGTACTCTCCCTCTCATACAGGGTGAAAGCCAGACATAGCTCAGTTCAGGACTGACATGACCACTGACGGATGCTGTGGCACAGATACTGTTGATGCACTGGATTGCTCCCTCTGCTCCCGCATTATTTAATTACTGGAGTTTGTGTACCCTTGCAAAGACCAGGCCAGCCACTGTTTTCTACTGTTAATTTACTTTTTGCTGTTTAGTTGATTTGTAGGCTGGAGGCAATTGGTGTATATTTTCTACTATACTTGATGTATTGGGTAGTAGTCTTGTGGATGGTGTCAGTTAATGTTTCTGTTCTCTTTTGTACCTACAGCTTGACTCTGTGAAAGGCCGGGTCCGCACTGACACACAGCCTCCTTCTGTGGTGGGACAGCACGGGTGACACTCTGTAGTGGTGTGTATATTTGGTCGTGACACTGCATGTAATTCATGGCGATAAGTCAAATTTAAATAGAGGTTAAGTGTGTAGTGCTCTTATGTGTGTAGTGCATGCGTGTGGTGGTAGAATTGCTGTCTCCCTCTTCTGTCTCCCACAGTCATTTTATTGTTGCTGTGTATGGCTGACCCGCCCTTATTGTGAGGAGAACTGATTGACTTTAACCATCCAATGAGATTGTTGTTTTGTTTATTGCCTCATGCCTATGTTTTAGTGAAATTTATATTTTGTAATAAAGCCAACTTAACTTTTGCACAGGATACGCTTCTGGTAAATTGTTTCTGCTCGGGGAGGTCAGAGTGGGTCACAAATTGCATTGGAGATATTAAAGATTTAAGGGTTCCTCCTGCCCCTTAGCGGGAGGTGGCGTTGTCAGGTATTTTTAAAGGTAATCTTAGTGCCAGGCACTACATTTCTTGGCGTTGTCGGCAGGATCTGTTTTAAAGAGGCATTTTGTGTTTTGGTTTTAGTTGGTTTTAAGTAGAAACAGTGGCTGGGGCTGGACTACAGAAGAAGGCTCTTCGACTGCTGCGACAAACCTGTAATGGGACCCACTGGCCAGTGAAGACGACCCTATTGCCTGATTCTTTGGTTTTTCTCTTTCCCTTTTTCTCATTGTAACCAAGTTGTAAATTAAAAAGCTGAAATGAGTGTAGATCAGGAGGTGGAGGAGCTTTTGGCTTTGCGTGAGGAGGTACAGAGGCTACGAGTGGCTAATGAGCAACTTATTCAAGGAAGAGGCGCCAGTTCAGGTGCAGGTACTACTGCTTCTACCAGTACTAATGCCAGTGGCCTACCTCCTGGTGGCAGTCCGGCTTCACCAAACTTGCCTGCACCACCAGTTGAACGTTTTGTTTACATTCAAAGAGAGAAGAGGTGTCCCCACTTCTCAGGTTCTAAATCCCGATCTGACCTATCAATTTATGATTGGATTGAGAATGTAGAGTCATGCTGGAGAGAGAGGCATATGACTGCTAGAGAGAAAGCCCTCTTCCTTTATGATCATTTGGAGGGGGAAGCAAAAGCAGAGATCAGATTTCGTTCCTTGGCAGAACGGGAGAACTCGGATACAATTTTAAAAATCTTGAAAGGGCTGTACGGCTCCTCCTCTTCCTTTGTTAGCCTACAAAAACAGTTTTTTGATAGAAAACAGAAAGAAGGAGAGTCTTTAAAAGAGTTCTCCCATTCCCTGCGGGCACTGATTGAGGATATTCAGCGTGCATATCCAAACAGGCTGACAGACCCAGATACTCTGGTTAGAGATCAGTTTGTTGAGTATGTGCGTGACGTATCACTGCGGCGGGAGTTAAAGAGTATTGTAAGGCAAAATCCCTCAATTTCTTTCTTAGACTTGCGACAGGAAGCTATAAGGTGGGCAGAGGAGGGTGAGAGACCTTCTGGGCAGACTCGGGCTGGGCTTCATCACATTGAGGCTGATGGTGTAGAAGGTGTCTGTCATACAGTAGGGGTTGGGAAGGGATCAGAGTACTCTGTTTTACAAGAACAATTTAAGAAACAGCAGTTACAGATTGAAAGTATTATCAGAAGTCTATCTAAGCTGGAATCTGTACTTGATCAGTCTGTTTCTCGCCCCACTAAACCCAATTACCAGTTTACTCCAGAGGGCCTACCCATCTGCCTCCGCTGTCGGAAGCCTGGCCATGTCCTCCGCCAGTGTCGCCAGGGGCCAAGGCAACGAGCATCTAGCTTGCCCAGTGTCCAGCCCGAACCAAACTCGGCCCAAGCTACGACGGGACCTTCAGGTATGGATAGTGGAGACAATGTAAATGTTAATGAGCCTAGTAGCAATGATCATTCTGAAAGGGTTCTCCCAATCTCAAACGCTTCACGACCCCTCGTAGGTAGATGCCCTGTAGTAGAGGTGGAGATGGGTGGAGTACGGGTGAAATGTTTGTTGGATACAGGCTCTATGGTCAGTACCACTACAGAGTCATTCTTTAAACAAATGTTCCAGCCCTGGGGTGTCTCCAAACTCAGATCCTGTGGGTGGTTGGCTTTGAAGGCAGCAAATGGCTTAGATATCCCCTACGTGGGGTACCTGGAGTTGGACCTTCAGGTGCTGGGAAAAAAGGTTCCAGGTCGTGGGGTGTTGGTTGTGAAAGATACTCCTTGTGCATCACAGTCACGTACCGTCCCAGGATTGTTGGGGATGAATGTTATCATAGAATGCTACAGAGAGTTATTTGCACAGCAAGGGGACGCTTTGTTTGCTTCCTTGGCTGCCACTCAAACAGGGGCATGCTGGGAGCCAGCTTTCCGCCACTGCCACAGGCTAGAAGCCTTCCCATTAGTTCCTGAGGGTCGTGTCCGGGTCTTGGAAAAGACTGGGGAGTTCATACCAGCTGGGTCAGTGAAGTTTGTCAAGGTCACCTGCCCAAGGGTTCCATACGCTCCGCCCGCCACCATGCTGCTAGAGCCTGGTGGCTCAGATCTTGCCCCAGGATTGTTGTTGTCCCCCTCCCTTGTGACCGTTGACAATGGTGTAGCTCATGTGCCGGTGGTTAATGTGGGAGCCACAGGGGCTACAGTTCATACAAAACAGGTGTTGGGAGCATTACATCAGGTTGAGGGGGTGAAGGGAGAGCAATTGAATTTTGAGGAAGGTAGTGGAGAGGTTGCTCAAGTGACACTGGTCAGTGCACAGGTAGGGGGAGAGCCTCCTGTTACTATCTCGGATGCCATCACAACTTTGCACTGGCCAGGACTTTCACCTGTAGAACAACAACAGGTAAAAGAGCTATTGCAGAGGTATAATCACGTCTTTGCTAAACATGAGGGAGACTTGGGGTGCACTGAGGAGATCGTACATGAGATCCCACTTCTAGATGAGACCCCCGTCCGTCAAAGGTATAGAAGAATACCCCCTACACAGTGGCAGGCTGTAAAAGATCACATTAAGCAGCTCCTTGAGAGTAGGGTGATTAGAGAGAGCAGCAGTCCTTATGCATCACCTATTGTCTTGGTGCAGAAGAAGACGGGAGAGCTGAGGATGTGCGTTGATTACCGGCAGCTCAACTCTAAGACGAGGAAGGATGCATATCCACTGCCTCGAATTGAGGAGTCTTTGGATGCACTTGCAGGTGCACAGTGGTTCTCTACACTTGATTTGGCGAGTGGTTACAATCAAGTCCCTGTAGCTGAAAAAGACAAAGCCAAGACAGCTTTCTGTACACCATTTGGACTATTTGAATTTGAACGGATGCCCTTCGGCCTATGCAATGCTCCTGGGACCTTCCAGAGGCTCATGGAGAGAATATTCGGCGACCAGAGCCTTCAGTCAGTCCTCCTTTACCTGGATGATGTCATTGTCTTCTCTTCTTCCATAGAACAGCACTTGCAAAGGCTGGAGATGGTTCTCAGCCGCCTCCACCAGAAGGGCCTGAAGGCCAAACTGAGTAAGTGCCATTTTTTCAGGAAAGAGGTGCAGTACCTTGGGCACCGTGTGTCCAGTGAAGGAGTAGCCACTGATCCAGAGAAGATCTCTGCAGTGGCGAACTGGAGGCGGCCTCGGGATATAACAGAAGTTCGATCGTTTCTTGGTTTTTGCAGCTACTACCGCCACTTTGTAAAAGGTTTTGCACAGTTAGCTGCCCCCCTGCACCAACTTGTGGCCGATGTCATCAAGGTAGCCAAACAAAATAGAACAAGGCCAGCTGTAGTCCTACCTAATCTGTGGACTGAGGAGTGTGAGCAAAGTCTCAGTGATTTAAAGAAGATGCTCACCAGTGCCCCTATCTTAGCATTTGCAGACTTCACCAAGCCTTTTGTCTTGGAGATCGATGCAAGTCATCAGGGGTTAGGGGCTGTCCTTTCACAAGACCAGAATGGCAAGTTGAAACCAGTGGCCTATGCTAGTCGTTCATTGCGGGGTTCTGAGCGCAACATGGAGAATTATAGCTCCACAAAGTTGGAGTTCCTGGCACTGAAGTGGGCAATATCGGAAAAATTCAGGGAATATTTGCTAGGCAGCAAGTGCACAGTGTACACTGACAATAATGCCCTAAGCCATTTTCAGACCCTCAAGCTAGGTGCCACAGAACAACGATGGGTAGCCCAACTTGCGGCTTTTGATTTCACTGTGCATTACAAACCAGGGAGGAATAATGGAAATGCTGACTCTCTCTCTCGCCAATACAGTGGCCAGGCAGGACACCATGAGGTGCCCAACCAGCATGACCCTGAGGGATCTGAGGTGGTAACACAGCAGCAAATTGGGGTCTTTCCAAGTCGATCAAGGGCTGAACTGGCAACCCTGCAGAGTGCTGACCCAATTCTCAAGGTCTTTCTTTCTGGCAAGCAGGCAGCCCTCCAACTAAGGAACAGCGGCTACAACTCCCAGTGGAGGTTCAGCGTCTACTTCGGCAGTGGGATCGTATCCTGGAGAAGGACGGCCTGCTGTACAGGCAGATCACTGCCCCACATGGCGAGTTAGGTAATCAACTACTTCTGCCCCAGTGCCTTCAGCAGGAACTTTTACACAGTATTCACGACCAGCATGGACATCAAGGGGTGCGGAGGACAACAGACCTGGCGAGGCAAAGATGCTATTGGCCAGGAATGGGAGCGGAAATAGAGAGGTATTGTCGGGACTGCCAGCGCTGTGTCCTGTCAAAGCCTGTCCAACCTAGAGTGAGGACCTACCAGGGTGTCCTACTTGCCAGTCAACCGTTAGAAGTACTTGCCATTGATTTCACCCTGCTTGAGCCTGCAACAGATGGGAGGGAGAATGTGTTGGTAATGACGGATGTCTTCTCTAAATTTACACAGGCCATACCAACCAAGGATCAAAGTGCTGTTACAGTGGCGAAGGTTCTGGTTGACAGCTGGTTTAACCGGTTCGGGGTGCCCAAGAGGATACATTCAGACCAGGGGAGAAATTTTGAGAGCGCTCTTATCCGGCAGCTCTGTCAACTATATGGGATCGAGAAGTCCAGGACCACCACGTATCATCCACAAGGGAATGGCCAGTGTGAGAGGTTTAACAGGACACTTCATGATTTGCTACGATCTCTCCCCCCGGAAAAGAAACGGACGTGGCCAAAGCACATCCCACAGTTGGTGTGGGCATATAACACTTCGACTCACCGTTCGACTGGCCATTCTCCTTACGCCCTCCTGTTTGGCGTGCCACCACAGCTCCCGGTTGATTTTCTCTTGGGGGCAGAAGCCTCTGAAGAAACCACCGGTTCCTGGGATGAGTGGGTTCAGCAACACCTGGAACGACTTCAGGTGGCTCGAAATGTGGCCCGGAAGAACCTAGAGGAGGCAGCAGAGTATCGCCAACAACACCACAACCAACAAGCATGCGATTCTGGCTTTAAGGAGGGGGAGTTGGTCTACTTGAAGGACCATCGCTGTCAAGGTCGTCGGAAGATCCAGGATGTCTGGTCACCAGTACTTTACCAAGTGGTCGAAGCGCCAACTGAACCTGGTGGGCCATATATCATCACGTTGGCTGATGGCACTGGTACTGTTCGACGGGTACACAGGACTGAGATGAGGTCAGCACAGCTGGAAACTTTACCGTCAGCACCGGTGGTGCCCGAGTCATTCCCACCATCTAGCCATCAGGACAGTAACCCTGACAATAGTGAAGATGAGGAAGCCCTGGCATGGATAGGTAAAGAAATACCCCCTCAGGCGGCAGATGAAACTCTGCAGGACATTCAACAGTTCATCCCCAACCGAGCAGAGAGCACCCTAGGAGTGAACTTTGAGGCCTTGGAGGATGACTCCACCACACACCATGTTGGACAGGAAATGTCATCGCCCCAGGGGGAGACATCAGCCCCTCGACGCACCACCCGGGCCACTGCTGGGAAGAATTCGAACCCATACAATCTGCCGCGGTCCACAGTGGCAAATGACAACATGGTGGTGGTAAGGACTGCTGCTTCCTTAGAGCCTGGGGTGATTAGCAGTCCCCAGTTTAGGCCATGGTTATGAGTCAGTCGATCGTCGGGGCGACGACGCTTTTTGGTGGGGGTGAGTGTGGGGATAGTGTGATACTTACATGGACACATAGTCACATGACCAGTTGATTGCCTGTGGTCATGTGACCGGGTGTCAATCAGGAAGTGATAAAGTGCTGCTTGTCTCACTGGAGAGCCCTTTGATTTGGCTGCAGCACCCGGTGTGGTGTACTCTCCCTCTCATACAGGGTGAAAGCCAGACATAGCTCAGTTCAGGACTGACATGACCACTGACGGATGCTGTGGCACAGATACTGTTGATGCACTGGATTGCTCCCTCTGCTCCCGCATTATTTAATTACTGGAGTTTGTGTACCCTTGCAAAGACCAGGCCAGCCACTGTTTTCTACTGTTAATTTACTTTTTGCTGTTTAGTTGATTTGTAGGCTGGAGGCAATTGGTGTATATTTTCTACTATACTTGATGTATTGGGTAGTAGTCTTGTGGATGGTGTCAGTTAATGTTTCTGTTCTCTTTTGTACCTACAGCTTGACTCTGTGAAAGGCCGGGTCCGCACTGACACACAGCCTCCTTCTGTGGTGGGACAGCACGGGTGACACTCTGTAGTGGTGTGTATATTTGGTCGTGACACTGCATGTAATTCATGGCGATAAGTCAAATTTAAATAGAGGTTAAGTGTGTAGTGCTCTTATGTGTGTAGTGCATGCGTGTGGTGGTAGAATTGCTGTCTCCCTCTTCTGTCTCCCACAGTCATTTTATTGTTGCTGTGTATGGCTGACCCGCCCTTATTGTGAGGAGAACTGATTGACTTTAACCATCCAATAAGATTGTTGTTTTGTTTATTGCCTCATGCCTATGTTTTAGTGAAATTTATATTTTGTAATAAAGCCAACTTAACTTTTGCACAGGATACGCCTCTGGTAAATTGTTTCTGCTTGGGGAGGTCAGAGTGGGTCACAAATTGCATTGGAGATATTAAAGGTTTAAGGGTTCCTCCTGCCCCTTAGCGGGAGGTGGCGTTGTCAGGTATTTTTAAAGGTAATCTTAGTGCCAGGCACTACATTACCCGTTTGCATTATTATCCCATATTATTCACCCTGCTTTATTTAGTTAATAAATATATATAATCTTATGTCGTTGTCAGTGCACGTTTAATTTGATGTGGGAAATCGATGGGATCGTGGAAAGAATTCACTGCTTCAGAATAGGAGATCAAATATAAATTTGAAATTTAACAGACTGATTAAATTGATATTCCAACCGTATGATTGGTTCTGAATAATGTCCTTCCCATTATTCAGATAAAATCAATAGGAGGGTGGTGCCCCGTATAACATATAAAGTATAAAGTATAATTAATTACCAGTCATTAATTATCACATTACTATCAAGGTATTGTCTCCTACACCAGAGTCCGCCCGTTTCTCTCCCAGGCCAGTACGGAGGTGCTAATGCATGCTTTTATTTCCTGTCGCTTAGATTATTGTAATGCCCTGCTCTCTGGTCTTCCCAAAAAGAGTACTCTAAATCTCCAATTATTACAAAACTCAGCCGCACGCGTGCTGACGAGGACCAGAGGGCAGGAGCACATTACACCAGTTTTAGAGTCACTGCATTGGCCGCTTAAGGATCGATTTAAAGGTTCTTTTACTGGTTTTTAAATGTCTTAATGGCCTTGCGCCCTCCTACTTATCTGACCTGCTTTTACCATATCAACCCTCGTGGACCCTGAGGTGCTCCGGCACTGGCCTTTTATCCCTACCAAAACCAAGAACTAAAACCCACGGTGAGGCTGCATTTAGCCACTATGGCCCCCACTTGTGGAACAGCCTGCAGGAGAACCTCAGGTCTGCAGAGACTGTTGATATTTTTAAGGGAAGGTTAAAGACACATCTTTTTAATCAAGCTTTTAAAGGTGCAGTTGGTAACTCTTATAAAAGTGACTTTTTGTCATATTTGCTAAAACTGTCACTATGTAAAGACAGCATTACATGAAACTAGTAATCTGTAAAAAAAAAAAACATGCTCATTAAGTCCTGCCTACTGCTCCTACTGCAAATTGCCAGAATCCACCGCGACCGGGCAACAAGAACCAATCAGAGCCAGGATGGTGTCTGATGGACTGTCTGACAGCTGTCAATCATTGCGCACGCACACGCTGCGGACAGCTCCCGCCCCCTTCCTCCTCAGCTCCGCTAGGTCAAGCTCATATCTACAAGAGTGGCTTCTGGAGCCCAGAGAGAGTAATGGCGGAGCAACAACCATCAGCGAGGAAACAACTACCGATACCTCAGTTACCAACAACAGCATACATGAGTAAAAAGAGGAAACCAGAAGAAAAAGAAAGAATTAGACAGAGCCCAGGATAAAACCAGAGTAAACATAGGAGTGGCTTTCAGAGGTGGAGGGAGCTCCGTGATTAGGAAGGATTCAAAATCGACGCAGAGCTGGCGACTTTTCTGCTTGACAGGTAGTTATCCCCGCTTGACTTACATAATGTTTAATTTGATTTTTGGCCGGGCTAAAAAGCTAATTGTTACCGTAACTTAGTGCATGTGATGTTACTGTGATATTGCAGTCGGGCTAACATTAGCTTGTTTCCGGTGCTAGTGTAAACGTTATCTTGTTTCCGATACTAATGCTAACGCTAATGTTAGCTTGTTTCCGATGCTAATGCTATCGTTACTGGTTGGCGTTGTTTTATTAGAAAGCAGAAAATATCTCTATGGAGTGACCTGGCAGTCTTACCAGTTTTGTTTTTGTCCTCATGATTATGTGTAACGTTTCTGTGCTCTCACAGCTGAACTAGGTGTAAAAGTAAAGCCAACTCTGATTAATAGACTAGCCTGCATCTCTAAGTTCAAAAACTTATGTTCCTGTTCTTGTTCTGCTTTAGGACATGTGGATTGGCCTTCTGCACCATGTCACAGGAGAGCATGAGTCGTCCCTCGATGCCTGTCAACATGGTCCCTTGGAGGAAGACAAAGAGAAGGAGTGGATAGGGAAGATGTCTGCTGCCTATGAAGTTTAGTCTGATTCTCAGTGAACGCTGGCTGAAGGAGGTTCAGAAGTACTTGCATTTCAGGTATGATTATGCAGTTAAATTTCCCTCTTGTGTCGTTTTTCAAAGATGATTCAGTGTTTTTATTTGTACATGTACACTTAGAGTTCAGTTCAGAAATAAATAATAATAATAATAGTAATAATAATTATTATAATCTGATATTTCCCACTGAATTTGTAGGTCAACTACATCCTGATGTATGCCAGCAAGCTTTTCAGTCTCAGCCCTCCAGTCTATGAAGCCTGAATCTTACTGGCTGGCCTAGATTACAACCACCATGTCCACAGACCAGCCAAGAGAAGACCTGACGGCTCCATAGAGTATGTTATAAGCGTAATAAATGTTATTAAGTCTATCTTCATTTCTCACCATCTCCGCCACTCTGTTCTGTAGAATGTTCAGAAACCTGGATAAGATTTTTACATGCGACATGTGTCCTGGTTTCTCAAAACCGGGATAACATGTTTACATGTGCAAAACATAACCAGGATCCTCCAAAAACACGATCATAATCAGGATGCTAGTTAGCTGTTATTATTTAGACTGTGGCCAGTTGTGTTCAAGCTGTCACAGCTAGATACTGCCTACCTGATGGTTACCGAAAACTATAAAAGGCACAATTATGTATTTAAAAACAAGTCAGGCCTCATCTGGCAAGGCCAAACTCAAAATTTCACACTAGAACAACCAAGGCACCATTTTGACTGTTTCAAATTTTCAATGTAATAACTGAAATAAAACCTATGTAACTATAAACTGTTCTCTCTTCCGACTCTTTCTAAATGTGTGTATATATTACATCCAGTTCTTTATTCTCTTTCCACAGGTCAGAGATTGCCACAGATATAGAGGCATGCTGTTGCACTTTGAAGAATAAAGAATCTTCCAGCAAAAATAAAAGTTTGTTGGCTTTGACTGACTTACTCTTCATACAACCTACATTGTTATATTACTTTGAAAAATAAAGCTTGACAGTATTTATAGAGTTATCACTTGTTTTTGAGAAGCCTATTTGCTTTTGAGACATGCATGCCTAGACCCAGACACCGTGATTCCAATTTCTTATACTGAAGGTTAGTTTTTTAAACTATTCTGAAGACTATTTCAATAAAATAAGGTAAAGTGCTATGTTTTTACATTTATGCAATTAGACACAAATCCCTTTTAGAAAGAAACTTTATTAGATAAATACTGGAATCACAAATATTTTGATTTGTAAAATTTGAACAATATAAAAAAAGAGAAATCTATGTACAGTATTGCACAACACTCAAAAATGCAAATGCACATCTCAGGCTGTTGGTTGCGGCATTTCCTCTACAACGGTGGGCATTTCCCCACATCTCTGGGTTGGAGTTGGACAGGAGGTGCTGTTGGAGCAGGAGCAGGAGCAGGGGCTGAGGACATCACAGATGAGGCTGGGGCCCCGTGTCAAAGTTTGCTCGATATGTGGCGTGCCTGATGTACATCCAAGCGTTGAATTTGCTCCTAGTACTTACAAGATAAAGTATATATTAGTAAAACAACTATTACCTGAGATACAATGACAGTTGTTTGTGTTTAGAAACAGACTCTTACTACTGAGACAACTTACACATTCAAATGCAATCCTCTGCAATCTTACATGTCCGACTCGAGCAGTGTCAGCTGTACGGAGGTCATCGGGTGTTTGTCCCGCACGACGCTCTCTGCCCCGGCGTCCACGGTCCCGGCCTCGGCCTGATCCAACTCGGCCACGGCTCCCTCGTCTACCCGTGCTCGTAGAAGCAGCTGCTGGGGTGTAGTCTTCATCTGAGCCCAGTGTCTCAGTCTATAAAACTCTAACCATATCAATAAATAAAAATGTCACACGTTTTGCAAAGCGACAAATGTAAATAAGCTGCTAATTTACTGGTGTGACTGACATGCTAAGCTAAATACTACACTTTCCGAACGTTATTTTTATCACAAAATTAGACTTTATTGCTAAATAAACATGTAATGAATTTAGGAACAAATTTCTAGGTAAGGTATAGCCATGTGAAAGTCACTGTAAAGCGTTTATATCTAGCTTTGTGAGCGTAGCTCATGTTATTACCGATTCATGTGTGTTGTTTACCTGGGCTCGTCAGTCATGCACAGGTCGCGTGCGTCGTGTGCACGCCAGCCTTCTCTCGGGGAGGGACTTTGGAGGCAGGGCAGGAGAGCAGCGCAGAGGGAGGAAGAGGGATCTGAAAGTTGTACTTGTTCAAATGTAATGCTAAGTCCTCTCTCTCCTCCAAGTTACCAACTGCACCTTTAACTAATATTTTAACTATTTTATTAGGGTCCGGGCAGCTAAGCTGCCAAGGACCCTATTGTATTTGTAGGAATTCTTTCTTTCTTTCTTTCTTTCTTTCTTTCTTTCTTTCTTTCTTTCTTCCAAGGAAGTCATACTTCCCATGGGCGAAAACTCACCAAACTTTACAGAAATGTCCGGCCCCATGCCAGATTTACTTAATTCCTAGGACATGTCAATATTCCTCCTGGGGGGGTCACAATAAGCGTTTAAATTTAAAAACTTTAAAAATACCTACAAAATCAACAGTACATGCTACAGTTTCGAAACTTTCACCAAACTGTAGCCCGAATACTGCTGAAACTTTAGTCCACTCAAACTCATTACAAATTATGAAGTTCATCACTCAGTTTTTTTCAAAACCTGTAAAACTTATAAAACCTATCTCCTCCCACAGCTTTTGCTCAATTGTCACCAAACTTGCTAGAGAGCATCTTCAGACCATCCTCCACAAAACTTGTTTCTCGGATTTTTGATTTATCAAAAATTAAGCCTACAGTGCATCAAAATGTTTGACTGTAAACAGTACTGTAAACACATACTATCAAATTCTTGCTAAATACATTTTCAATCTTCCTGAAAAAATTTTAGAATATTTTGGAGTCATGGTTGATGAAGTTTGGCAAATATCAGAATTTTATCTCAAAAACTGAATTTTGAGAACATTTTGAATTCTGCTCTCATGGGAACAACTGGAGTCAATGTAAGAGTGGCATTTTTAAACATCAAATTTTCTTTTATGAAGCAAAACACTTAGAGTTAAAAACAAATCACCAACATTTCCATGCTGTAAAGATACAATTTATGTATTATCAGATTTTTGTTCAGGTAACAGAATTTCTGACATTTTGACCATTTTTGAAATCTGCCTTGGCAACAGCTGCTTGGACAGTGACTCCCTGAGTCTACAACAAGCTGCACAGCAGGTCTCACTACCAGCCAATTAGCTCAGTGAGTTAGGAGCTGGTTCTCGGAGTCAGAGGTTTTTGGTTCGAGACCTGGCAAGGATCATGATAATGACGATGATGATGACAGATCAAACTGTCAGATGTCTTCAACATGAAACACAAGACAATTGTCCTGATGGTGGCATCACAGCAAGCCTCTAAATCAGTGTTTTTCAACCTGTTCCTCAGGGAACACTGCCCTGCATGTTTAATATGTGTCCTGCTCCAACACACCTGATTCAAATGATTGCCTCCTCGTCAGGCTTCTGCAGAGCTTGATGATTGACCAATAATTCAAATCAGGTGTGTTGGAGCAGGAAACATCTAAAACATGCAGGACAGTGTTCCCCGAGGAACAGGGTTGAAAAACACTGCTCTAAATGAAATAAAAACAAATAGCTTGGACTGGACCATGGGTGAAAGCTAACCAAAATTTGCATAAAGGTCCAGTCTCATCCCAGATTACCTCATCTGTAAACCCAAGACAATAGTCCTGAGAATGGCGCTACAGCAAGCATCTAAAGTTCAAAACATTGAAAATTCATAAGAAATCAACCTGCTAGAACTTCACACTTTCATCAAACTGTAGCCCCAATACTAAAGAAACTTTTGTACATTTAAACCTATTCAAAATTATGAAGTCCATCACTCTGTTTTTTTTCAAACTGTAAAACTTATAAAAACCTATAAAATCTCCTCCCACAATTTTGCCTACAGTGCATGAACATGTTTGACTGTGATCACTAACCTGCAAATTGATAAATAAATCTTCAATGTTCATGAAAAAATTTGAACATTATTTAGAGTCATTTTAGATGATGTTTGACAAATATCAGAATTTCACCTAAAAAACTGAACTTTTGAGAACATTTTGAATTCTGCTCTAATTTGAATAATTGCAGTCAATGCAAGCATCATTTTTAAAGATCAGTTATTCACTTATGGAGCAAATTAATCATTTTTAAAAACAAATTACCAACATCTCCATGCTGCAATATGTGTAATTTCAGATTTTTGTCTTGATAACTGAATTTTTTACAGTGGTTTCAAATCTGCCTGCACAACAGTGAATGGCTTACTCAATTTGTGAAGCCACTGCTGTATTGCCACTTGCCAATTAGCTCAGAGCGATAGATGACATCTTTGGTTCCAGAAGTTGTGAGTTCAAGCCTCAAGTGGTCCAAAATGAACATTGTTGTCAACTGTCTTGTCTTCCTATTCTCCTGTTTGTTGCTCAGAATTGCCTAAATTTGCCAAAAATAGCCTGGACCCGACCCATCGCTGCACAGCCGCAATAATTTTATTTATTATCTTACGTATTTTTATCCTTTTAACTGCTTACTCCATTTACTTATCTTTTGTCAGGGTTTTTTTTATCTTATGTCTTTAGTTTTTAAGGTTTAACTCTAGAGTTTCCCCAGGGGGGTCCTCCACACTGGGAGTTGTGTCTTGGGCTGCTGCTGGGGGTGCTGTCCTTGGGTCCCTTCGGCCCGGCCAGCTGTTGTCTGTCAGGGTCAGGGGGCCTGGGCACTGGTGCCCCCCGTGGCACAGCCTGTGGCTCCTCCCAGTGTGGACGGCCCCAAAGACGGCGCTTCCTCAATCCTCAGTGCCTTGCCATGTCTCCCTATTGCCAGTAGTAAGGTGTGTGTGTGTGTGTGTGTGTGTGTGTGTGTGTGTGTGTGTGTGTGCGTGTATGTAGTATGGAGGGTGGTATATATATGTGTGTATATATATATATATATATATAGATATGTGTATATATATATATATATATATATATATATATATATATATATATATATATATATATATATATATATATACACACACATTAGGGGTGTATTCGTCCCGTGCCGTCACGGTACAGGCGTCGCGGTTCGGTGCACGCAGTCATACGACGAATACATCTGAGTGCATTTTAAAAAAAAAAAAGTTGAGTCCTCACTTTACTGCAGGTGGCGGAAATGAGCCTAAAAGCTGCCAGAAACAGTCATTACAGAAGAAGAAGTGTTAGAAAAAAGGATGGGAAGTGTGGAGTTGGAGGAGCCGCCGGCTTCATTTAAATCAGCTGTTTGGGAACACTTTGGCTTCCCAGTATAATATAATGGTGATGGTACGCGAGTGGAGGACCGGACACAGACTGTCTGTCGGCGATGTTTCACGGAGGTGCGGCATGTCGCTGGTAACAACACTTCAACATGCTAACCCACATAAGACGGCATCATCCCAACATATCTGTCACTGGTGCGAGGAAAAAAACGTCTTTGATGCGACAGCTTATCCCCACTGCTTTTAAGCCACATCGTGACATTAACACTGACAGTGCCAACAACATCACAGAAGCAATTGGCATATATATCAACATCTATGCGCCCTCATGCCGTAGTAGAGGAGCCCGGCTTCAGGTATTTATTAAAGGTGCTTGAGCCACGCTAGTGTCCCATCCTGTGCACAGCCAGTCTGTGGTCCGAGCAGTGGTGAGGCATGAGCTGTCTCCTGCACAAACTGTTGCAATACAACATTGAACATGTTCCTTATAATGACGTTAACAAAGTTGCCGGTTGACAAGAAGCAATTTATTTTTTACTTTCATAACAGGAAATGTTTTTTTAATTTTGCAGTCAGTTGGTGTCTGTTCAAAATAAATGGAAAAAAAGCTAGTCTTTAACATGTTTCTTTTTTTCCGTTGTACCGAACTCGTACCGAACCGTGACCCCCATACCGCGGTATGTACGAACCGTACGAACCGTGACTTGTGAGTACCGTTACACACACACATACACACATATATATATACATATATATATATATATATATATATACATATATATATATATGTATATATATATATATATATACATATATATATATACATATGTGTGTATATATATATATATATATATATATATATATATATATATATATATATATATATATCACACACACATATGTATATATATGTATATATATATTTATGTGTGTATGTGTGTGTGTATATATACACATAATCTATAGATATATCTATTTATAGATTTATCTATCTATCTATCTATATCTATATATCTATCTATATATCTATATATCTATCTATCTCTATATCTGTATCTATCTCTATCTGTCTCTATATATCTCTATATATATACATCTATATATGTATATATCTCTATATATATGTATCTATGTATCTCTCTCTCTCTCTCTCTCAAAAAAAGGAAATGATCATCGACTTCCGGAGGTCACAGCCTGAGCACGCTCCTCTCGGCATCAGTGGCCGCACAGTGGAGAGAGTGGAGAACATCAAGTGGAATAAATACACCTCAGGAAATACAGTCTCTGCTGGGCCCATTTTGTAATCCCTGAGGAAGCTGAAACAAGCATCTTTCCCCACCACCTTCTACAGTGGTGTGGTGGAGAGTGTTCTGACGTATTGTATCTCGACATGGTACTCCAGCTGCAGCATGTCAAACAAAAAAGACCTGCAGAAAAGAGTGAGAGGAGCTCACGATTCTATCATGACTATGATAATAATAAAACAAAGGACATAGATATAGCCAAATAAGAAAATAATATTTAACATAATTAAATCTATAACCTATCTGCATGTAGCCTAAATAGGAATACTAATGTTCCTTCAACAGATACACAAAAGGGTTATTATATTCTGCCATATTCATACTTCAGAGTGAACCTGAGTGAGCGGATTGAGAGAAGAGGAGAGGAGCACTGCGCATAAGGACTGAAAGAGACGCTGCGATCACACAAACTCTGTGAAGAAGTACAAGTGATTAATTTGCTGAACTTATAGAGGTGAAAAAAACAAAAATATCAATCTCATCGCGCTACTATCGATCCGATACTAATACTCACCTTGGTATCGATACCATCAATATTTGAATCGATCCGCCCACCCCTAGTCATTGGAGTTTCCCTCCCCTCTGTTCAAGAGCTCTTCCTAAGCCGCTGCAGGAGCAGGGCACTGAACATCATCAGGGACGCCTCCCACCCTCACCACACATTCTTTGAACTCCCATCAGCAAAATGGTTCCAGAGTCAACTAACAGACTTATCAACAGCTTCCTTCCACAAGCTGTTAGATTGATGAACTGCTGATCTGGAGCATGTGCACTGATGCACTTTATGAGCCCTTAGTCATAGTTTTAGTTTAAAATTATTATATTCATATTGTCAAGTGGCCCTCACTCTTATGAGGTTTAAACTGCAGCTTCCCCCACTTGAAAAGGCAGCTTGCTTCAGAAGATTGGACTGGAATTCACTAAATGACCAAGATTCATCTTTCTTTCTTTTCTTTTTTATTTGAAAGTTGCCAAGGCCAATACCAGGTGAAAAACCTTAAACAAAAACACAAATAGAAGTTTAAGAAAAATGTAACCCAAGAAACCATAATCAATCAACATAACCCAAAATCAAATACATAATTTTTTAAAGCACTGGAAACTAATCTTGATAGTAAGTGGAAAATACCCATACTATAACACCCAAAATGAATTAAATACATTTTAAAACAGTATCTGATGATGATGATTTTAACCTTACAAACTTTGTCATCTTTTAACTTCCCTAAATACACACATCATTAATTATCAAATTACTTTTTAGCTTGAATACTTTTTAAAAATACACCACATTATTAACTGTTTTCAACCAACTTGATATTAAATATATAACATTTTAACTTGCATTTTAATCACATAACTTATTCAACACTTTACATTTTAACCTGACATTTCATCACATAATTGTTAACTGTCATTCTGCTATACAAATTCCTGTATTAATAAACCATAGACCCAGATCCAGAAGTGTCCCTGTAACATAAAGGAATCAAAACAATTTATTAACGGTTTGGACTCCAACTATCAGTCCCCCCACAAAGCCATGCACCTCAAACAATAAAAATGGCATTATTAAACGTCAGGTCACTAACTAATAAGTCATTTATAGTAAATGACCTTATAAGTACTCATAACCTGGATTTCACTCTACTGACTGAGACCTGGCTGGACAGAAATGGCACAGTTGCACTCATTGAGACAGCACCTCTTAATTTCAAATTCCTCCAAACCACCAGACCTGATAAAAGAGGCGGTGGGATAGCTGCTGTCTTGTCTGATTCCTATAGCTGCAAGGAAATCCCCCCCCCCCTTGGGGAATTCACGTCTTTTGAACATCTTGCTATATCTACAACTTGTAATGCTCCAATTTTAACCATCACATCTATTGGCCACCAAAATCTAAATATGGCTTTCTTGATGAATTCTCCGAGCTACTGTCCAAAGACTCTACCAACTATGATTGTATAATTATCTCAGGTGATTTAAATATCCATGTTGATAATAAAACAGACCCAGATGCTCAAAACTTTATTTGCTTGTTAGAGGCATTTGACTTCACTCAGCATGTCTCAGGGCCCACCCACAATAAGGGCCATACTCTGGACTTAGTCATATAAAAAGGACTTAATATAACCGGAGCCTGTGTTATGGATGTTGCTATTTCAGATCACTGTTGCATATTCTTTGATGTGTCTGCTTTTCCTGTACAACAGAAGGGTACCCGAACAATCAAAAAACATATCATTAACAATAATACCATTGAAACCTTCAAGAAAACTGTAAATGAGTTATCGTTGTTCATGGCCTCTGTTAGGTTTAACACTAATGAACACCATAGAATCAGACACGGACTCAGAGTGTTTTGTCTTTCTTGGCAAAGGGGAAGTATGGATGTCAGCCCTGTGAGTCTGACCAGCAGTCTTCCAAAGATACCTTCCCCTTGCACATCCTTTTATTCAAAGCAGTGGCCGTGATCGTAATATGATTGGTTAACACAGAATACAGATAACAACATTGTTGTCGTGCGGATGAGCAGATATATGTGTCTTGTGGTTAGCCTCGACCTTCTGTAACATTCCACAGACTTTAAGCAAAGCAGGGTAATGAATTGTGGCATGTGCAAAACTGATAATATTCATGTATTTCATAATTCCAACAGCCTCATCAACTGAGGATCCTGTGAACAACTTCAACTCCAAAATACGAAATATCATTGATAGCATTGCACCTGTGTCACCAGGCAGAACGAGAATGGAGAAAGACCAAGCTTCAGGTTCACCATGAAATTTACAAAAACAAACTCAATTACTACAACAAAGAAATTAAACAGGCCAGACAGTCCTTTTTCTCTAAAATCATTACTGAAAATATCAACAATAGTAAAGTGCTTTTCTCCACTGTTGACCGACTTATTAATCCACCATCTACAGCCCCATCAGAGCAACAACAACAACAACAAGCCCTCCAGGGCCCATTTCCAACTTGCCATTCCTCAGCAAAATACTTGAAAAAGCAGTTTATCTCCAGCTTAACAGCTATCTAACATCAAACAGCCTTCTAGACTTTTATCAATCTGGCTTTCGACCTCACCATAACACAGAAACAGCACTTATCAAAGTTGTGAATGATCTGCATATAAACACAGATTCTAATAAACTATTTGTTCTTGTGCTCCTGGATCTCAGTGCTGTCTTTGACACTGTTGACCACGATATTTTATTGGAGAGACTAGAAAAATGGGTCGGCCTATCCGGCCCAGTTCTAAACTGGTTCAGAACCTACCTACAGGACAGGCAGTTCTTCGTGTCCATTGGAGACTTTGTCTCAGACAAAGTGGGTGTTATGTGTGGAGTACCCCAAGGCCCGATTCTTGGTCCGTTACTATTTAATCTGTATATGCTCCCACTCACACATGTTATAAAGAAACACAACATAAAGTATCATAATTATGCAGATGACTCACAACTGTACTTATCTCTATCTCCGGATGACCTACATCCCATTCACTCCCTAACTCAGCAGCATCTCAAAACAGAAGAACGAATCTTACAGCACAGCGAGCGAGCGCAGCCAGTTTTGACATGATACGTAACTGATTTATGTGGTAGGATTTAGTCCGGTAAAGTTGGAAATATATTCACAGATTCGAACTTCCTGGATCAATAACTTATAAGTGAAACCTTGTTAAAACACAAACGACGGAACTTTCCTACCGTAGTAAGGTAGACAACGAGCTACAACCGTATGTTAATCAAAATGAGCGTCTGGACATTAACTCTGGTCTCTATGGTCAGCCGTCTGTGAGACGAGGGCGCAGGGACCGTCTAAGTGCAACACCGAAAAGAGAAACTACAAAAAATTCAGTAACTTCACTATTATTCAGAGTGTAATGTCACCAAAATCACTCCACACATCCATGGTCGCCTGCTGGTTATTCTACAATTTTTTTTGTTTGGAAAAATGTGCTTTCTATTGGGAGAAATAATCAATAACACTAATATTCAGTGTGGTGTCACAAAAATCACCTAATCCTAACCCTACTTAAAAAAAACTACTTTCTAATGTAACTTTAACTTGATTTTGGTATTAAAAAATGTTTTAATACATAATCCATGTCTTATTATAAATTAGGATGTTATGGTATCAGTATGAAAGGTAAATCAACACATTTTACTCAGTGGCCTTAGTGCCCTGTCATGTGGCCTTGGTGCCCCTGAAAAAAAAAGTGAAGGCCAAATGGGCTTGCCCCTAAAATTACGAAATTCCCACCCTGACTGCATGCATTCCCACTAGTAAGCTACAGTTACTCTATGTAAACTGAGTCCAAGTTGTCTCTAAGAGAGTCCCCAGAGTGTGAAATATTGCACATTGCCTCAGCCTGCAATAAAACGGTGGTCAATTCATGATACTTTTTCATCTCCTAATTTTTATACTTAATAATACAATGTCAATGTTGTGTAAGAAGAATCATTAATTAAATATGTGAAAGTTACACAAGACTACAAAATAGAAGAATTTATGGATTTGACGCTGTGATCGGTGATCGGCAATATTAGGATTGGCAGATACTGCTTTCGGTGATCGGCCCCAAAAATCCTGATCGGTGCATCTCTAATTTTAAGATTCTGCTACTTGTCTACAAAGCTCTAAATAGCCTTGCACCTCAGTATATAAAAGACATGCTCATTAGATATGAACCAGCAAGAACTCTCAGGTCCACCGGCAGTGGTCTTTTAATCATCCATCGTACTAACTCTAGAGCAGGGGAGGCTGCCTTCTGTATCTATGGCCCAAGTAGATGGAACACCCTGCCTGAGTACTTGAGAGACGCTCCTACACTGAGCACTTTTAAAAGCAGTTTAAAAACCTCATTTTTTTCTAAAGTCTATGACTAAGTATTTGTGTGTGTGTGCGTGTGTGCATGCATGTGTCTGTTCTGTGTATTGTAAGATTTGTATAGGCTGCATGCACTGGTTCTTTAATAATAATAATAATAATAATAGATTTAATTTATATAGCGCCTTTCAGGGTACCCAAGGACACTTGACAAAGTGGAATAAACATATATGAAAACAAACAAAGCAAAGATATAAGAATAAATGGAGCGCCCGTCAGTCAGCACGGAGAGAAAAGCCGCATCATCGTCAACACCGCAGGGAACAGCACCCTCCGTCCAGAAGCGAACTTGCGTCTGGAGGTCCCATGCACACAGCGGGGGCGACACAGGAGACCCAGAGATCCAGTCCCAGTGACAGAGCCCGGAGCGAAGCGACAGCAGAAGTCCAGGAGCTCCCGATCTGAACACCTGAAGACCCCACCAGCAACGGCGGAGCATCGACCATCCAACATCACCGCGAGCCGGGGGAGACCACAGCAGCAGAGGAGAGCGAGAACGGAGCCGTGACGGATGGAGGACCAGCAGAGCAATGATGGACATCCCACAGAGCATCGAGAAAGTCTGCTTAAAAGTTAGCGTTGCTATGCAAACTGCTGATTGGTGAGGCTAACAGCGGACCAACGGGGCTAACAGCTGATGAGCGGAGAAAGATGAAAGATGAGTCCATGGTGCCAGTTCTTCAGGTGTGCAGGCTTTAAAGGCAGTAGCATCGCCTCAGAACTTGCAAAAACAACTTCGCTTTCTTCTTTTAGCAGAAAAAAGCTGTATTGTCACGGATGGAGAAGCGGCGATACTCACGCAAATGGAAACTGAGTATCTTTGTATAGTTGCACAAACTTTCTGCACTTGTCCTTTAATCATGTTGTTCTTTATGTGTAAAGGACATTGTGTTACATTGATTTGTATGAAATGTGCTATAGAAATAAAGATTTGATTGATTGATTGATTGATTGATTGACATAATTAGTCCACAGCCCACAATGCAGGCAGCACAGACACATAACTGAAAGCTCACTGGCTCCTTCTTCCTTCTTTGAACCAAGCTTTAGTCCTGCAGTCTCCTTTTCCCAAGTCCAGACTCTGCAACCATTTCTTTCACACTGCTCACTCCTCATTGTCCTGTGAGTGAGTGCCTCCGAACCTCCTGATTACCAGATCATCTTCACCTGGTGCCCTCAATCAGCTGCCTTCGGGCTTGGAGGCATACCCCAACCTGATGCACTCAGGCAGAGATGGGTGTGGCCTGCAGCTCAACTCAACACATATATTGTGTGTTATTTATTGTCTTCTGTTATTGATTCTGGAGAAACGTAACATTTTTGTTGTGCTGCTTTGTTGGTACAACAAAATGACAACAAAGCTTTGATTGATTGATTGATTGATATATTTAAATCTGTTGTGTAAATGTCCATCACTGTCAATGCGTATTGTCTAGATATTTGGGCAAATAATATTTAGATGTTTTGGCCACATAGTTCTTGAAATATTAATGCCAACGTGGACCTGATCTGTCGGAGCAGCTAACACAGTTGTTTTATTATATTGATAAGTCTCTAAAAGGATGCTGTCTGGTGTGCAATGGATCTTGCAATTTAGTTTGCATAACAAATCTCAGATTCAGATTCACGGGTGTGGTATCTGACATAAGAAAGTAGTGGGAAGTAGTGAAACTTCACATGCATTCAGTGAAAGGACCTATAGATACTATAGTAGGCATAGATACAGGTAGACAAATGGGGAGACCTCCAACCCCCACAGCTCTTACCTTTTCTTCAGATACTTTCAAATGTGAAGATTTTGTTGATTTAAGTGGAAAAAGAGAAGCTCCTGTTTATCAAAAAATGTGTTAATTCACATTTGTCATTAAATTAGGTTATTCTTTTGTTTTTGCTAATTTAATTAGAGGAGCTTGGGTTACAATTTCTCCTCTTTTAATTTTTTCACTGTCCTGACAGCTTTACTGGTTAAACTGTGGGGTCAGTGGGTCTTCTATTTTGGTTGCTTGATGGAGGTGCCTTGGGCAGGGTATGTGGGGCTGCCTTGTTTGGGCATTCTCTTACACAATGACCTGGCTCACCACATAAGAAGCAATTCTCATGGTTAGAGAAAGGTGGCCTGTGGCTTTGCTCATGGTGGGAGGGCCAGCGTCTTTGGCGCCCCCTCTCTATTTGGAAGCTTCCTCTGCCACTGCGTTCTCTTCTGGTTGTTCGCCTGTGAAGTGAGACACTCGAGAAACCATTAGCAATTCATGCATTCTACATTTCTTTTGTACTGTGTTATCCCAATCCCAGTGGTGTCTAGTTCTACCATTTTAGTTATTGGTTTTCCTGACCACTCAATTATCAATTGTACCTTTGTCCTGATTTTTGAGACTATTAAGAAACAAATGGTGCATGTAACAAATTGAAAATCTAATCATTTGACTTGGTGACATACCACAATTGTTCTTTACAGTTTTCCACATTACATTCAACTCCCTGTCATCTTTTCCTTGACTACTTTTTGTAAGAGGGGTAAAGTTGTGTTGTGTTACCTCCTGTTGAACTGCTAACGCTATGATGCTGAAAAGCGTCTGAGCTTTCTCAGGTGTGATCCTGGACCATTCTGTGGGATTGTGGGGGATTTCATAGGCATTGATTGCTTTGTCTTTCATATCAGATGGCATAGTCAGTTTTAACAGTTGCATCATAGCAGGGATATGAGGACTGTAGATCATGCATACTGAATTCCATTCTTCTAACCATTTTTGTTTACTTGTCCTTACATCCTAGGGGAAAATGTCCGACTATTGCTTTTAGCTCACTTCAGCTCCAATGTCTGTAGACAACTTCTTTTCCCATAGTGGAGCAAATTTTGTTGGTTTTCTTGTCTTTGGTTTTATACTTTTTCTTGTTGGAACCCACCCCTGTTCTTCTACTTGATTACCTTGGGTATTAAAAAACCCTGGATTCTTTCATCTCTTACAGGAAAAAGTCTTTTTTATTGTGATCGTTTTCTCCTTATTTTAGTGTTTGTACAGGACATGTCCAATTGACTGTCTGACTTAATCTTAGTCTGCATTGTGTTTTTTTTCTTCCTTTTCTTCTTCTTCTTCTTCTAATGGAGCTATTAGAAAACAAAACAAACCACAGGAATTTCCACACTGATCTTTCCTATCAGACCAACAGAATCACAGGATTTTTTTTACACTGATTTTTTCTATTTGAACAACAGAATCACAGGAATGATTGACAGTGATCTTTTCTATCAGACCCACAGAATCACAAGAATTTAGACCTGAATGTTTCTAACATAACAAACACAACAAAACAGAAAAAAACAACAGTATCACAGGAGTTCAGACCTGGGGCCCGTTTCAGAAAGCAGGTTTAGTGAAAACCCTGAGTTAGTCAACCCTGAGATGAGGGAAACTCTGTTTTTTGGTTTCACAAAGCCAGTTCAGCGTAACTCTGAGTCAGTTACTCAGGCAACATACTCCGTGAAACTAACCTGCTCGCTGGCAGGTTTGCTTCAACTAACCCTGAGTTTCCCCTGCTCTTAAGTTGAAGCCTGCAGACTGAAGGCAGTGGCAGAAATGGCGTGTCTGTTTCTCAAGGAGCCGGTTGATGTTCAAGCGCAAATACTCCGTAGAAATCTCCGTCGTGAGAGGATTATCAGACCCCGATTGGAAGTTTTATCATTCCCTGATGAGTATCTGTTTGAGCGTTTCCATTTCTCTTCACCATCAATAATTTATTAAAACAATATTCTCCGCCCTTACATCGCTCACATGACACATCGTGGAAATGCTCTCAGTTCCAAGCAAATTCTTTGTATTGCACTTTGTTTTTTTGCCAACGGATGTTTTTTAATACAACATTGGTGATGCAGGGCATGTGTCCAAGGCAACTGTCTGTCGGGCTGTCAGAAATGTGACAGTGGCACTGAAACTCACATTCCCATAATAGCTCCTTCAATAAATGAAGGAGATTATGTGAATAGGAGATCTGTCCAGAGCATTAATGTACAGGTGAGACTAAATAGTAGCTTTTAACATTCCAAGTGAAATATACTTCACTGTTCTCCACTGTGAAGATCATATGTGATGCAGCCTACATGATCAACAATGTGGAAGCATAGTGGCCTGGGTCTGTGCATGACTCTCGAATTTTTCGGGAGTCTACACTGAGTGATAGATTTGCCTGTGGTGAGTTTATATACAATAAAGCTATATCCTATGATCAATATTTTGTTTTCTCCTATTGCAACTGAAACATTCAACTGTATCTTGTATTATCATAGGAGACTTTGATGGTTACCTTCTCGGAGACAGAGGGTACCCCTGCCAGCCCCATCTGCTGACCCCTTACCCTGACCCTGAGCCTGGCCCACAGCAACGCTACAACGTAGCTCACTGCAGGACACGAACCAGGGTGGAAAAGACCATTTGGATGCTTAAGGCCCGATTCCAGTGCTTTCATAGGCTCAGGTCACCCCAGAAAGGGCTTGTGACATCATAGTGGCATGTGTAATCCTGCACAACAGTGCCACAATCAGAGGGGAACAATGTCCTACTCTTTCCCCTGATGTTCCAGACAATAATCCTAACCCTCCTGCTGATGCACGAGATGGAAGAGCCGTTAGAGACATGTTATGCTTCAATCATTTCTGACCTATCACTTTCCCAGTGTCAAAGAAAGACAATATGCCTCTTATTTTATGAGGTCTTCTTTATTTCCTGAAAGTACAAATGTACAGTTAATCTTTTGTTGTTGAAACAATTAAAAATCATCCACCTGTGGGCACATCACCCACCTTTAACTGATGATCCAGCAGTTGTATTTCCATTTCTGTCTTTTTGATCTGCAGCTTTATGTGATCCATTTCCAGATTTGATTTATTGATTTGGGTTTGCAAGTACACCTTGTACACTTGTTTCACAGGGAGCTATAGGAACACAAATGACATTGAATTTCACAGTGCCATGTCTACTTAGTGTCATAGTAAGTTGTGGGTCAATGCTGAACAATGTCTTACTGAGGTAAGCTGTGCTGTGGAGGTTGATGGACCCTCTTCCTTACTGTAATTTCCAGCATTGCTCTGTTAGAGAGAAAGAAGCTGAACATTGCATTGTGGAACAACACCATCATTAACTGAAATCAAAGTTATTTTAAAAAGGTGAAAACCTCAATGGGCCTTTCTGCATCTTCCCTCTCTGTGGTGGCAGATAGGGTGTCTTCATCATCCTCCTGTAATAACACAGAATTTTTGTGTTATATTCTACCCATCATGAAAACTCTGTGGAATATTAAGAGTACTTACAACAGCATGGAGGTCTGTAATAGCAGAAGGCTCCACAAGACAGATTACACCATCAGTAACTGGTAGGGGTGTTCCAACAAGGGTACCTCACGATTCGATTCGATTACGATTATGGGAGCTTCGATTATTCGATTCTTCGATTATAACGATTCGATTCAATTATTGGTGCCACGATTCTTCGATTATTGCTATTTTTAATGCTTTTTTCCATACAAGATTGATTTTGTCTTCATCTGTGGCTACATTTATAAATAAATAGCCTATCAATTAACTCAAAAAGCTGCCATAGGGAACAAAAGTCTATTCTTCAAAATTAAATAATTCAACTTATTCAGTCTGGAATAAAAGCTGCCATATTCCAAGGGAAAAAAATTGTATTCTTCTGAACAAAAGTGCGTAATTCAACTGAACTCATGGATTAAAGCAAAAAAAAAAATCTTTTGACTGAAATGTTTTCTACTTCTTCTCTACTTCTTCTCATAATCATTATCATTAATTATTATTAATAATAATATTGTTTAAAGTGAGCCTCCTCTCGTTTAACAGAAAAATACATCATACAAAGAGCAACTGTTGCAGCCTTGTCAGTCTGATGGCGAGTTATCACCTTTCTGTCATCACTAACATACTCTTAATAATCAAAGAAGCTCTGAGGCTTTACATTTGTTCTACATGTTATAATACAAGATTTCAGCATTGAGCTACAATCAGGCTACATTCATGATTTTGTACAGTCAAACTAACCAAAAACTTCTTATTGATCATCATTATAAAGTTTCAGGGTGTTCCTGTAACCATGGTAACTCACAGTGTCAGAGGGGAGGGAGAGACGCTGAATGAAGCCATTTACACAGATACTCTCCAGACAAAGTCCAGACTATAGTTGTTATTTCACACGTGTAGCACACAACAGGAGACTCTCCGTGTCAGACAAGTTCTCACGTGTTGACTAAACTCAAAAACTAACTGATAACGTAGCAGCGCAACAAGTCCTTCCTTGCTAGCTAAGCAGCTAAACTTTAGCGCCGCTCCGTGTTTAGATCCCGCGCACACGCTGTTAGCCAGAGCTGCCAACTTTTCAAAAAACCTTGGAGTGAGATTTTGTCGGGGGTGACCAAAATTTTGCCCCGCACGCAGCCACACATGTTGGTGGCTCAAATATCAGGGAATTAGAATTAATTTGCCGTTGTACCCATGTTGTTCCCTGCATTCTGGTGGTTTGTGGGGCCCAAAGCCATTGATAGGGGTGGCCTACTGGAGATGGACAACACTGGTTACATTCTGTGAAGCAAAGACATAGCTGAAGGTCCACCCCCAGGAAATTTTGGATTAAGTTGATGTGATTTCCTGCATTCAAGTGGATTTTTGGGTGGTATGCTAAAGATGTGCCATACCTGAACCTATTCTGATTCATGTTCATCTGATCATGACTTGTAGGGCCTTCTAAACTTGAGCTGAACAGTCAACCAGAAAACTATTGTTGTGCCTCAATGAATGTCTATGTACCACAATATAGCCTTATTAAATTATAGACTTGTGTTTAAGATTTGACCAAGGTAGGTTGATTGACATTTTGATTACAATGGTATTCGACTAATTCTTCACTGAAACCTAACCTATATTGTTATTAATTGTTTTCTTAAGAGCACTTAATGATTTTTGTTTAGCAAAAAATGACACAAGATAAGTTAGGGAGAAATATTTTTCATTATTCAAAGCCTCCCACCACACGTTTCAGCAAACAAAACAGTGCAACAAATAAGGTTCTTACAGTGCTTAAAGTGCTTAAACATTAGCCTTTTTAAGCAATACAATGGATCAACACAGGATAAAAATAACTAAAAATGAGGTATGCAGATCAGAAGCTGGTTAGTCATTTTATTTTTTTCAAGATCTGTGGACAAGGTTGTACTGGCCTGTGGCCTTCTTGGAGGCCTTGATGACCTCTGTGGGGGGCTCCCATCTGAAGCAGGGCTCCAGGCCGGCCATCTTTGTGGCCATTATTGAGGACAGGGTGCCATCCAACGCCAGGCTATTTCTGGTCTTCGTTTTGTTCAGTCCCACAAGTGAAAACACCCTCTCAGCATCTGCGTTTGAATGGGGCAACACCAGCACCAGCTTGGCGACGGCAGCAAGCTTCTCAAATTCTTTGGCTCCTGTCACCTATGGAAAATGAACCAAGAACAAAATGGAGAAACATACCATATTTTTCATTAATTAATACTGTAAGTATATTGTAACAAAGTTCAGACAGTACAGTACAACATGCATAGTTTGCATCATATATGCATGCATCAATTTTAAAAGCAACAGATGTAGCCAATAAGCCACACCTGCCAAAAAGAAAGACAAATAAAATGTGTACCTTATGTGTCCGTGTTGCCATTTCAGCCCAGAAGCTTTTCATCTCTGTTTCGTCCTGAAGGAAGTAATTGGCATAGTCTGATAATTCAGGAACTCCTCACCCAGCTTGTCATGCTCCTCTGGCCCATGGTATGGGAGGAGATGGGGAAACCTATTTATGAAAGTAGAGTTACAGGTTGTTAAGTTTTAGGTAAATTGTCATCAACCAGCAGCAGTTCATACACATCTTTGAGGAAAAGCCATATAGGAATAACTCATGTGCAGTTTAGGAGTGAACATACCTCATCATAAAATGTATTTTAGCTAAGATGATAGACAATAATTTAAGAAAAAAACTAACCTTTCAACAAAGTAGAGGACATCTTCAATGCCACTTTCAGTCCTCTGCCGTACATCTACAAATTGTGTGTGTTTGATCAGTGGCTCTTTAAGTGGTAGCTTCTTAAGTGCATAGTCCACAGCACTTGTTAGGAAACCCAACACAGCTTCATGGAATGAAACCACCTGCTGTGGTGTGACATCACCCTCGTTGAGTAGTCTGTTGAGTTTAGCCCTGGTTGTGAACCCAATGTTCAACTTTTTTCCTGTACAGATACAGCATCAGGTTAACATAAATGGTTTAACATACTGATGCAGCAATATCAGCTTGACACATAGGGCATTAAATCCAACCAGAGGCTCACTGTTGGAAGGACTACCACAAACCATCTACTCAAAAGGCTAGATACAAGGCTAAATATCATATTTTATCTATTACATATCACAGTGTATAATCATAATAATAGTCAAACACTAACCTGGCAAATGGTTTGCCTTCTCCTTATAGGCTATTTCACATGGATCCCCGTGGCCTTGCAGAGCTGCTGGAACCATAAATTTGGAGCACAGCTTGCGTATGAATTTCACCATCTATGACAGACATTTACAAAAATAGTATTAGATCCCTGCAGATATCAGCATAGAGAAACATAGAATGGAAAAAAACAGCAAGATCCAAACCCACCTCATCATGTAACAAATATATTGCTGACTTCTCTCTCTGCAGAAGCAAGTTGAAATCGGTGAAGGTTGGTATGGTGGCTTGGAAGAACAGCAGGTACACTTTTGTCATGGGGTCAGTAAATGCTTGCACAAGCCTCTTGAATCTGGCCTGTGATTCATCTTGAATCAATCAATAAATAACATAAAACAAGAGGTTGTCAATAAGTATGTGACTAACAATCCATGTAGTCGCTGCATAATGAAATTGAAAATTGATGACATACTAGCAGACTTGAAGTAGCTGGCCAGTGGTTCATATAGCCTCAGGATCCTGGTCACACATCGTTCAAGGCTTAGCCAACGAACTGAGATGTGCAGGAGGACCTCCATGTATTCCGCTTCATGCAGCTCACAAAACTCTGTTTCAAACATTTAACTCCATATCATATCTTTTCTAAAGCTCTGCATTTCAATATTACACTTAGTAGTATCAAACATGCATACCTGTCAGGTATCCTTTCCGATTTGTGCTACCTTTGAACCAGTAACCGATGTCCACTACCATGTCCTCCAAATCAAAACCAGACACCTGCAATGCATTAATCAAAGCATAACACATTCAGTCAATGCATGTGATTAGGATACAAATATAAAGTTACATGTTAAGATAAATAAGGCCTTAACTCACTTTAAAAAAATCCCCTTTGGCGGTGTTATGTGCCACATGACAAGGACAACCATGAATATAGGTGTTGGGGTGTTTCTGGAGCACCCTAGAGGCGATGGAATAGCGTGGTCCGACGTTCACAGCTGCATTGTCAACTGAGAGACCAACACAGTTCTCCCAAGGGATACCATGCTCCTCTAAGGTGGAGTTCATTTTGGCGAAGATCTCACTTGCCGTCCCACATGTCTTCCCACTTGTTGTGCACATGCTTAAAAATTGGTGGACAACTTTGCTTCCCATGAAGACCCAGGCAGTAAGCGGGTTCATCTTTTGCACTCCTATAATGACGAGTTAGAATTATACAAATGTACAAATGTTGTTCGATGTTTACACAAAACAAATGTTTTGCAGAAGTGACAATAGTTTGGGAAATACCTGTGTCATTTGACCCATCTGTAACAAGGGTATACGGGCCGTTTTTGAGATTCTTCACAAGCTCTCTTATAAAATAAGGAGCGAGCGCTTCATTAGTAATGCAGGATGACTTAGTCCTGGCACACCTGTAGTCCTGCGCCGTCTTCGAATCTCCAAAACAGTCTTTTAGGAGAGGCCCCAGGTGGTCAGCAAAGGCTAGAGGAACATTATGAACAACCAACCCGGCTGTCATTTTGACCTCAGCCCTTCTTGTCTGTAAGAAATTAAAAATGATTAATACTCCAAAAAGACCACAGTTCCTTTCAAATGGACACCTGCGATAATAGGGCATAGGTAAAAACTCATTCAGCAACTAAGATCTCAAATTAAGAAAATTGGACTGCACTACACTGAAATACAAACCACAAAACTATCAACCATGACTTTACCATGATCAACTAGAAAACAAAACTCGTGACTGAACCTTGACAGGACTATTACACATATCATACCTTAACCTCTTGTGCTGACATCCCTCCAACAGAGGGAACGGGGGCTACATATTGGGACATTGTGGCTGTGGACTGAAGAGCTCGTTGCTTTTCTAGGTGGCCTTTACTTTTTATGTGGCGGATTACATCTGCCACACCCTGGTGGCAACATGAGTTTTCAATACGGCAGACTGCACAGTGCGTGTTGAGGCTCCCTCTGGTAATAAATGGCCATGAAGTGGTCCACTCATTTTTGAAAAGGGTTCTATATGTTGCTGCTCCAGCCAGAGCAAACCTCTTCTTCCGGCCCTGCTGTTTGATTGGGGCAGTCTCTTCTGCCTGTCCCTCTGTGTCTTCTTCCATCTGCACTCTTGTTTGTTCTATTTGTCCTGTCTGTTGCTCCTCTGCATGTGCTTCTATCGGTCCTGTTTGTTGCTCCTCTACTTGTTTGTCAGTCTGACCTGTCTGTTGATCTCTCTGTCCCATCTCCGGCTCTCTCTGTCCTGTGTGTTGTTCCTCTGTCTGTTGTCCTGTTGTTTCCAGAATTTGGTCTGACTGTTCTGGCTGTTCTTGCTGTTTCTGACTTGGCTGGTTCTTTAAATAATATAACAGATTTCTTTTTTGTCCTGGGCCTGGCAAAGGTCTTTTACGAGACATCTTTGCAACCTTAAAGAATTCAAATGGTCATGACATGTTGGTTTACTCTCAGTTGCAAAAACATGCCTACTTCTATTGCAAATTTCCTGTCTTTATGTTAAATTCTTTGGAATACATCTTACCAGTTCGAAGTGCTAAAAAGATAAAGCCTAACTCTAAATAAACAATGCTATGAGCTGATGTTTTGAGCATGCAGTAGGCTATACTATGAGGTTAACAAGGTGCTCTCCTGCTGCTTGTTATGACAGCTGAGTTTACATTCACAACACAAAATCAAGTTCACACGCACAAACACAAACGAATTTCTTTCAAGATTTAAAGTTTAAGAGAGTGGGTACGTAATTGACGATATATATCACTAATTGTAACATACCTGATCTCTGTTCAGATTGGAGATGATGATTTTCTCCCGCGATTGTCTCCTTGTAGCTCTTCTTCTGTCGCTACGTAGGATGTTTATGCAGCGAATAGGGTTACAGTGGCGTTTCTCAGCGCCATCTACCATTGGGCAGGTTGAAAAGGAACGAACGAGTCTCGGCCCAAGATCGGATTTTTTTTTTGCGTGACAAATTGGATGTGTGGCGTGTGTGCGTGTGAAAACAGGCAATTGCGTGTGTCACACGCTGAAAGCGTGAGAGTTGGCAGCTCTGCTGTTAGCGATACCATTGGCTGTAGAGTGTGACAATCTGTCAATAAAGATCAGCCAACAGTTGTTCTCCTCCGATCTACATTGATCTCATAAGCCGCCTCTGTGAAGTTTGAATGACGGAAATCCGTCGTAGCGACGGAGAATTTTAGTCCACGAGAACTTATTCAGTCTGGAGCTTCAGTACAGTGAACACAACATAAACACAGTAGAGCAGAGTGGCACTCACACTCATCGATGAGGGAGTTTGAAGCGCGGCTCCATGGTGCTCACCACTAACCGAAACTAACGTTACTGCTCCGTTTGTTGTGCTCCCACTCACTAAACATTCCGGGCGGCGCGCGCGCTAAGGTTCCGGTTGCATGTTTTTTGTTCCAGTCTTGTGGCAAAGCATCGACTTTAATTAATCGATGCCAAATCATCACGTGAGGCATCGCGATGCATCGCCACATCGATGAATTACACCCACCTCTAGTAACTGGTAGAAGAAGATTAGTCAGTTGATGATTACCCAGAAAAGTGCCCCACCTAATGTACATTTCTTTTTTTTCTTTTTTTTTTAACAATAGTGATTGATATCTGAGAGCAACAGCAGCCAATTACAGAGAACTGTAGTCTACTGCTTCAAGAAAAATCAGTGTGCCAACTTGTGTCTATGACGAATGGATGGCCAGGATGAATGTACATAAGCCATTCATTTGAATAACTTACCTCTTATGTAGGCCCTTGTGTCCTGGGACGTGGCTGGCTCAGATGAGTTCTGACTGAGGGCCATCTCTTCAGCCTCTGTGAGCGGTGGTAGTGGTGGACTGCCACCTGTTTTGCAGGCCTCAGTCTTTTTTCTGTTGGCTATAATGAGGTCAAATTTGAACATATCCAGAAAACACAAATTTGGAGACATGCAGTGTTGGGGAGACGTAAACTACATGTAGTTGAACTACATAACTTAACTACAATTTGCTGTAACTTGCTGGTAGTTAAACTTTAAACTAGTTAAAAATTTGTTGACATCAACAAATTATTGATGTCAGTCTACTAACATATTTTCTATTTAAATGTGAAAATACAATGTAATTGGCATTTTGAATTTTAAACCCACCTCCCCGTTTTAGGAGGACAACTTTCTATCAATACCCAAATATAGTTAGTTATCTGATATAAAGGGAATCTAACCCTAAATATTGCGCAGATAGAACTTTTGACGCACGCAAAGAACACACATTTTTGATAGCCCCAGTGATGCTATAAATAACTGCACCAAAACATGGACATATCAATGCACAACCCCAATGCATAAAAAAAATCATCAGAGCCAGCCGTTCCATAATAAAAACATCTTGCCATCATTCGTTATCCATGTTTACCTCTTCTAGCTGAAGCTGCACTTGATTTTAAAAACAAATCAGGCGGTTTGCAGCATTTTTCACCGTCAGCCAACAGTGCTCTCTTAGATCTCTCTCTTTGTCTCCGCTCCCCCCGTCGCTTGATGCCTCGATTAATTTTTTTTGCTAGCCTAATCTCAGTCAGCTACCAATTTCCAATCTCCAACTTCCAACAACCACGCAGACTGTCTTCTCCATTCAGGCTTGAAATTCCCAGAAGGCATTGCTTCATTTTTAACTTTTGCAAAAATGCAGGTAGATTTGTATTATTTCAAAGCATGCACGTTTTTGAACATTTGAATTAGAAATTTCGCTACAAAACAATGCAGACTGATGTAAAAGTTCTTGACTGTAGACTGTATGTAGAGGGTAACCATGACTGTGATATAGAGACTTATATGTGGTATATAAATACTGATCAGATTTCTATAGGCAGATGTGAAGGAATTGGAGAGACTTTATAGTCATTTAGCCTCAGAACAACACTTGACAGGGAATAGAGTGATTAGTCAGCCGGCTCATAAGGGCTTGTGGTCACTTTGCGATCTGCGCATGATCAAGATCACCAGTCCATCACTGGTGGTGATCAATGTGAAGGGAGGTTGGGAAATTTAGGGGGGGGCAAAATGTAGGTTCCTTCATAACCTGTGAGAAAGCAATTTTGTAAACAGCGCTATAAAAATAAATAAATAAATAATTTATAAATAAATAAATAAATCTTGACAGATTGATTGATGCTATATTATTGTGTACCACTTTCTTTTTGGAAAGTCGTGTGATCTTGTCTGGGTTCCCTGTTTCTCCCTGCTTGATGCCAGCAGCCTCAAAGTAGCCGCTGTCGGAGGCTCTGGCCCCAGGAGGTATAGTGTCCGGCGGCGCTAACCTGAATTTATGGGTAATGGAGTCTCCTCTCACTAACGTGTGTTGTTTAATCCAGTCGGCAGGGTGGTGGAGACTCGCGGGTCAACAGGACTAACAGCGGGGCAAGCAATGGTTTAAAGTTGAAACTCGCTTCACACCCGGTACGTAGCCTGCCCCTGTGAGGCTTCCCATGTCGCGGAGCGGGACAGAGACAAACTCCGCAGCAGCCGCTAACGGGACTATGCTACTACTGGCAGTTGCTAGCAAGCATGCTAACAACTAACTAGCTGGCTAAAACTGTCTGGAGTGCCCATGGTATCTAGTGTGATGCTAACTGAGAGAAGCTGTTGCTGACTGTATGCACAGCAAGAGAGAGAGACCCGGTTCTGTTGGCAGAAGAGCCGCGGACTGTGATTACTTTGAGCAGCATTCTTTTTTTCTTTTTTTTTTCGGAATGAAGCGTTGTCGGTTTGGTGGGGCAGCAGAAGCATTTGGGGGGGCATTGACTTTTTTCAACTTTTTCCTCTTGAGTTGAGAGGCATATTTCTTCCGGCATGTGAATTTTTTGTAGGCTATTATATTTTGTTTCACATACACCACATGTTGATTTATTTAACACTGAGTTAAATGAGTATAATGAGTGTAAGAAGTTGCTAAAGCTATTTTTTTTTTAGCAGTAGTTTTACAAACTTCATTTCTCCAGGGGTAGAAATGTAGTTTGTTTAAACTACTGCCAGGCTGAACTACATGTAATTTTGCAAGTTGCGCTTGCAAAGTAGTTTCCCCAACATGCATGTACAACAGGCATTTAGGTGTGGCTTTCATATAGTCAATTTTAAATACTGGCAGTGATGGCTGAAGATTTGGCGTTTTGTTTGTTTGGGGGATTTTGTTGGGATTTTGTTGGGTTGCACCTGTGTGCTCAAACACACATATAGAATACAAATGTTGAATGAGTGGAACACTTAAGACGAAACATTTCCTTTTTTTCTCCAGTTAATACTCACGCATTGACTCGGTAAGCAATTTTCTGCCACACAAGCTCTCGATCTTTTGCTGCTGCCGCAGTATTGCTTTTTCTTTAATTATTAATTAATCATTAATATTTCTAACTCCACTGGGGAGAAGTAGGAGGATTGAGGCTTTTTTTTATCTGTTGCCATAGTGGATAATCTTATCTGCGTTCCATTGATGAGGGCTTTTTATATCCTCATGCAAAAGCTTCACTCAGGGTAACCTTGACTCAGAGTTGATTGAACTAATTGTTAACACCTGGGGCCCGTTGCACAAAACTAGGATAAGGGATTAAGCTGGGATATCTTGGTTGTCCTGGCTCAATTTATCCGTGATCTGGTTACACAAAAGCGGGATAGGGGGCAGTAGGATATGCTCTGGTATAAGTTACCATGGAGATTTATTCTGTGGAGCTAGCCTGAGTTGGATCCACTGGCAGTGGAGGAAGCTGGACAGACTCGGCAGGCCCAAACATATTGTGAGGGTCTGCTGGGGACATCTGGCGGAACCCCCTGTCAGGGAGGTCTTCAACTCCCACCACCACTTTGACCAGATCCCGAGGGAGGCAGGGGACATTGAGTCCGAATGGACCATGTTCTCCACTTCCATTGTTGATGCAGCTATTCGGAGCTGTGGCCGTAAGGTCTCTGGAGCCTGTCGTGGCGGCAATCCCAGAACCCGGTGGTGGACACCGGAAGTAAGGGGTGCTGTCAAGCGAGTCCTATCGAACATGGTTGGCTTGGGGGCCTCCTGAGGCAGCTGACGGGTACCGGCAGGCCAAGCACAGGCGGTCGCAAAAACTCAGGTCTGGGAAAGGTTCAGGGAGGCCATGGAGGAGGACTACCAGTCAGCCTCGAGGAAATTCTGGCAAACCATCCGGCGCCTCAGGAGGGGGAAGCAGCCCTCCACCAACACTGTTTACGGCGGAGGTGGGAAGCTGTTGACCTCGACTGGGGATGTCGTCGGGCTGTGAATGAGATCCGCCCTGAGTACCTCAAGTCGCTGGATGTTGTGGGGCTGTCTTGGCTGACACGTCTCTGCAGCATCGCGTGGCAGTCGGGAACAGTGCCTCTGGACCGGCAGACCGGGGTGGTGGTCCCTCTACTCCAGGATACTGGAGAGGAGAATTCGGCCGACAGTCGAACCTCAGATTCAGGAGAAACAATGAGGTTTTCGTCCTGGCCGTGGAACACTGGACCAGCTCTATACCCTCCGCAGGGTGCTCGAGGGTTCATGGGAGTTTGCCCAAACAGTCCACATGTGTTTTATGGACTTGGAGAAGGCATTCGACCGTGTCCCTCGTGGCATTCTGTGGGAGGTGCTCCGGGAGTACGGGGTTGGAGGCCCTCTGCTAAGGGCTGTACGGTCCCTGTACGACCGGAGCAGGAACTTGGTTCGCATTGCCGGCAGTAAGTCAGACCTGTTCCCGGTGCATGTTGGACTCCGGCAGGGCTGCCCTTTGTCACCGGTTCTGTTCATTATTTTTATGGACAGAATTTCTAGGCGCAGTCAGGGGCCGGAGGGGATCTGGTTTGCGAGCCACTGGATTCCATCTCTGCTTTTTGCGGATGATGTTGTCTTGTTGGCTCCGTCGAGCCAGGACCTCCAGCATGTCCTGGGGCGGGCCTCAAGTGGAGTTCAAGTATCTTGGGGTCTTGTTCACGAGTGAGGGAAGGATGGAGCGTGAGATTGAAAGGCGGATAGGTGCAACAGCCGCAGTAATGCGGTCGTTGTATCGGTCTGTCGTGGTGAAGAGAGAGCTGAGCCGAAAGGCGAAGCTCTCGATTTACCGGTCAATCTACGTTCCTACCCTCACCTATGGTCATGAACTTTGGGTCGTGACCGAAAGAATAAGATCCTGGATACGAGGGGCCAAAATGAGTTTCTTCTGCAGGGTGGCGGGGCGCTCCCTTAGAAATAGGGTGAGGAGCTCTGTCACCCAGGAGGAGCTCGGAGTAGAGCCGCTGCTCCTCCACATCAAGAGTAGACAGCTGAGGTGGCTCGGGCATCTATATCGGATGCCCCCAGGACGCCTTCCTCGGGAGGTGTTCCTGGCATGCCCCACCGGGAGGAGACCCCGAGGAAGACCCAGGACACGCTGGAGTGACTATGTCACTCGGCTGGCCTGGGAACGCCTTCGGATCCTCCCGGAGGAGCTAGAGGAAGTGTCCGGGGTGAGGGAAGTCTGTGTGTCCCTGCTCAGACAGCTGCCCCCGCGACCCGGCCCCGGATAAGCGGAAGAAAATGGATGGATGGATGGATGGATAGCCTGCTCCAGACCAGGCTAAGTTCCAGGATCTATTTAATCTCATCCCTTATCTCAGTCAGCTTTCACCACAAACGGAAACCAATAGTTATTCCACTGCCCACTACACATTGTTATCACATATAACTAGACCCACTGTCATTATTTAAACGTTTGTGATCATTAATTTCAATCATTTTGGATAAATTATGATTTTAGATTATGTTGCTATCATTAGATAATTTACAGTTTCCCATAGACTATAAGGCTATATGTAGAATGACGGAATATTAGGGCCACCGAGAAAAAAAAAAAAATTCACAGACTTCGAGAATAAAGTCATAAATTTATGAGAATAAAGTCATAATATTGTAACCCGTTGTTTTAGAGGAGGAGAGGTGTTAAAATGAGGGCTGTGGAGCATTTTGTGGAATTGTACGTCAGTATAGGTTTCACAAACAAGGAGATACTTAATCTTTTGGCACATCAGCATCACATTGTCATAAGTATCAGGACTTTAAAAAGAATATGCAAGAAAATGCATCTTTTCCGCAGAAAGAACCAGTCCCATAAATGTGTGACTTTTTCTTTCTTCCTCAGTGTGGCCCTAATACTCCGTCGTATAAAATACACATCCTATATAAATATAAATACACATCAAAGTGTAACATTATGCTACTTTATTGAATAAGGATAAAGCAAAACAGGTAAACCATCAGCTCCTTTCAAAGCTGAAGTCACACAGTGACTCTACAAGATGGAAAGCACAGAATCAAAGCATATTATACAACACAAGGATAAATACACATTCAAAGGTCTGTATATAATACACCCCGCATGTCTGCACACTGAAATAAATGCAAGACAAAGCCATACACATCAAATGAACAGACAAATGAATGGATGCAGTAGCCTCCCTGCAAGCTTGTATACACACAGTATACAGCACAAACATCATAAGAGGCCAAATCAATTTAAATTAAATTAAAAAAATAATTAAAAAATTAAAAAAAAAAACACAAATTCCTCTGCCACTGCAGGACATATTTAACTGAAATTCACAGCATGTGTCTCTACCACTGCAGGACATATTTAACTTAAATTTAAAGCATGCATATTAACTAAAATAATTTAACACATATTGGTCCCTCATCAGCCGACCACTGTCGTCATCAGGGAAGACTGCAGGATTGTCCCAGTCCATGGCTGGTGGCACTCTGGGGGCCCTCTCCTTCCTCAGGCAGGCCACATTGTGGAGGACAGCACAAGCCACAGTAATGTCACATGCCTTCAAAGGGCTGACCCTTAATTTGTGAAGACACTGAAAGCGTGCCTTCAGGAGGCCAAAGGTCATTTCGACTCTGGCCCTGGTCCTGGCATGGGCATGGTTGTAGGCCTGCTGTGCTTCCTGGGGTCTGTGCCATTTTGCCACAACATTGCTGATCAGACAGTCAGCATTGCAGATCATCTGAAATCATAAGATGAGGACTATTAAACCAATCAATGCACATCACAAGCAATGTACAGTGTTCATTAATTGACAATATCAAAAAGTTATGTTCACCTGAACATTAATGCTGTGAAAGGATTTCCTATTCACAAAATCCGCCTCATGGGCACTTGAGGGGGATTTTATCCTGATGTGTGTGCAGTCCAATGCACCAATGACATTGGGGAAACCTCTAACACAAAGTAATGAGTATCCTACTATGACTGTTAACAGTTGTCCTGTAATTTGTAGATTCTCTTACCTGCAATCCTATAGAACTCCTCTTTGATGTCACAGAGTCTTCTGTGGCCAGGGAAGGAGATGAAGTAATATGACAATGCTTTGATAGCCAGACAAACACTCCTTATTGTGCAGCAAATTGTGGCCTTGTTCAGCTGTTCTCCCATTGAGTACAGGAAGCCTCCACTTGCAAAAAAGCGCAAGGCCACACAAACAATTTGCTCCACACTTAGTGCATGGCTCCGTGCTGTGCGGTGTTTAATCCTGGGACCCAGCAGTCTGCACAGATACCTGATGCCATCTGCAGAAAACCTGTACCTTTCATATAGATGGTCATCAGGGAAGGCCAGTGGGTCCAACCGGTCCCTGAAGACCCTCTCTCGCCTGAAGGCTCTCCTGAGCACAAATGCTTCCTCATCCACCACATCTCGCACGCCATTGTCATAGCAGAAAGGAACACACCATTTTGGGCCTTCATATAGGCTATTGGCTCACTTGACTTTACGAGGATTGACCTTTTATTTTTTTATTTAAGATGTGTCATCTTCTTGGAGCTGGGGGAGGAAAGGAGAATAATGATTAATACATTTGTGTCAGCATACAGTGTGCATTGAATGCATAACTCATCTCCCGCTCAAGTTTTTTTATTTCAAGGTCCAATTTTCTAATTGTCCTCTTTTTTATTTCAGACTCCAGTGCAAGGTTTTCCATTTTTTTCTTCTTGTACTGCATGTCTATATCTGCCAGTTGTATTTTGCGCTAGAGGTGGTTGGCATACAACTGTCTGATAGCTTGTGAGTTCTGTAAACACATGACAATTAGCACAGCGGGAATTTTCCACGATGAAGTGTCCTTCCATTGATACTCACTATGTTGCCAGGCTGACTTTCCCCCTGTACAGCATCTGGGTCCTGTTACAGAAATGAGATTTTGTGATTTTGTGTGGGCTACAAATGACTCCTCACCATTGTAGACTGAATAGTACTTTCACAGGCTTGACATAATACCTCATGCCTTCTGGAATCCAGAGAGATGGTCTACTCATCATCATCATTGCCATCATCTGTTGCTGCTGCACTGGTGCCTTCACCCTATCACATTTAATCGGATTCATATTGAAGCTAGTAGACATGCCAGGCCTACAGTATGCCTTTGATGGAGTACTCACTGGATCAGCATCGTCTGGTGCTTGTGCTGGTGGCTCTAACAGTGAGACAGTGCTGCCAGAAACTGAAGGGCAATAGGCAAACCAAAGTCAGACAGTCCAAATGGATTCAATATGAATGTGGTTGTGTCCCATGTAGAGATGGAAGAATATACTTTGTATGAAGCGGGTGGTATCTTGGGAGGGACATATGCTTGTCTCTGTCCCCCCAGGGATCCCCTCCAACACAGGCCTGCCTTTATTTAGTTCCAAGGCTATGTCCTCTGCTGGGGTGAGGTCAGCTTTTGGTGACCCACCACCTGTGCCTTGTCTGTGGGTTTTCTTTTTCACTGCTAAAACAGTACAGACAATGTGTGAGCAGGCACCTTCTGGGTACAATATATGCTTGTGCATTGTTAAGTATTAGTCAGGGCCCTTACCATTCTGCAGAATGTTCTTGTATTTGAGTTTTAATTGCTGCCATGTCCTTTTGGCCCGGTCATGTTTAATTTACATTACACACACACATACACACACACACACACACTATGGCGTTAGAATTGTTTCAAAAAGCGTGCACACATATCAACTGAGCGTGTCACTCGTGCCTGCTTTGACGCCTGTGCAGCAAGCCGCGCCTGACGTGTAATGTAGTTTCCTCATTGACTTATAATGGCCCCCCGTTTACGCGCACGTTCACGCATGATGACTGCTGCACGCCGGTAATCACACGACGCGTAGTGACTACGCGTAACATTCATGTGTCTTTATGCAAACGCACGTGTTAACGCTCGCATGAAGATGATTGAACATGTTTGTCACACGCTTACACGTACGTGGAAATGACGTGTGCAAACTCTGTCACACGTAACAAGAAGCTGCGTACGTATGAAGCAGCGTGTGCACGTCTGTCTGTCACTGTTTGACAAATGTTGTTAGGCGTTCACACGTGCGTGCGGTCGCAGATTCTGATGCTTCGCGGCCGGAAGTTGATCTGCACCGTGCGCAGCAGTCCGCACATGAACGTGTGGCGTAGTTGTTCTGTGTTCCATTTTCATCCAGTAGATGGTGCAATCGATCCAATGCGAGATACAGACATATAGGCTTTTGCATGACAAGTTCATGATTGTTATAGCTGTTATAATTTTGGATTGTTATAAGATACCTGTTCGTGTACATAAATATGAAAGATGCATTTGCATTTTGTTGAAAACCAACTTCAATCCTCGTTTTTTTTCCCCCTGCTCATTCCTGGTTTCTTGCCCTCGAGAGATTTTAACACTTGGTCACAATGTATCAAATTATATGTTTCTGATTGGACCAAAGTGTCAGTTGGACTTCAGAAGGGCCGGAACTCAAACACTACTAGAACGGCCGTAAGCGGTCATTTGGACCGCTAGATAATACTAACTCTATATTCTTATATTCTTTCATGTAGCTAAATACCCAAATTGAGTGATGAATGCATTCATTGTCATGATATTTTTTTAAATAAACGAAATAACACCAAAATGTAGCCTACAATTTCACAAAATTAATTAGCTTTACATTTAACAGTATTCATATCATCGCACAGTAAACTGCAATTATTTCATGTATTTACACACGATTTTGATAGAGTAAAATCAGAACACGAAAATTAACAATTAAAAGTAATTTAACACTTAATAATATATGATAAAAAATAATGATAATCAATAAAGCTGGAAACTGATCTAAAACAAATAAATGACTTCCAGTTATAGTGAGGTGCTAGGTAGTCACGATTTTTTGAGCTCTGCTGCTAGCTTGTAATAAATCCTGCAAAACTAACCAGAACCTGACTAAAACTTAAGCAACGCAAATATCAGAGCACTCGAACGCAAAAATGCCACGAAAGGACAAGGAAAAAGTCAAACAAAAGCCTCAACAAGGAGACGAAAACTCCGAGGGAGAAACAATGAGCGACGCCATGTCACTCATGGAGGATGAAGTCGAAGAACAAGATGCCGACGAAGCATCCAAGTCAGGCGAGAAAACCAACGAAGATATCATGAAAGCCATAGTTTCATTGAAAAATGGGCTGTACAAGAAAATCGACGTCGTGCAACTAACAATTACTGATGTGAAAAAGCAGGTGCAGGAATGTACGGGCCGCATTACACATGCTGAGCAGCGTATTTCAGATGCGGAAGATAACGTAAATGAGCTATTAACCAAAGTCAGCACACTGGAGAACACTGTGAAAACTCTCACTGATAAAGTTGACGACCTGGAATGTAGAAGTAGACGCAACAATGTGAGACTCGTGGGCTTACCGGAGAAAATAGAGGGCCAAGATGCCGCAGGATTTTTGGAGAGGTGGTTGCCGGGAGCCCTGGGGCTGGAGCCGCGGGAGGCTCCGGTAATCGAACGGGCGCACAGGATTGGCACCATTTCCTTCAACTCAAGCACGGGACGTCCAAGGACTCTCATAATGAAATTCTTGAATTTCCGAGACAAGGAGCGAGTGATGAAGGCAGCACGAATTAAAGGGAAAATCCTTTATGACAACGAGCAAGTTCGCTTCCACCCGGATCTTTCTGCTGGAGTACACAAAATGCAGCGCAGCTATGATGAGGTGCAAAAGAAGCTGCGTGACAAGGGGATCAACAAACAAAGAATCATCTTCCCAGCACGGCTCCTAGTGACACACGATAACAGATCTCACCTTTTCCAAACTCCAGCTGAAGCGGACAACTTTCTCCAGTCTCTGAAGAATTAGAATGGACTAGAGGATGGGTTGTTTTATTTACCTATTTTTTTTTTTTTTTTTTTTTTTTTTTATGGCTGATTTATTTGTTTATCCCCATCGTGAAAGATTGGACTTAAAACGAACTGTATGAAAAGACCAAGGGGGAAAAAGAAAAGAAAAGACTAACAACAGCGAAGTATTTAGTTACTTGAGTAATCTACCGATCCTCACTGATGAATAACAGGTATGTGTCAGCTTGCACTGATGCTCACGCTCTGTCAGTTGGTTTTGAAGTTACACTGTTTCAAAATAAGAATTAAAGTTCAAGTGGTTAGTGTAGTATTATAGCCAAAGCAGTTAGAGTTTAAGAGAAAAAAAAAAAAAGTTTGGGAGGTATAAGTGGTCTCAAGCTTGGGCCAACTTATCATAAGCGGTTGTGAAGAGTGAGAGGAGAGGAGAAATTTTCACGGCAACACGGCGCCGTGGGGTGAGTGTGTGTGTGTGTGTGTGTGTGTGGGGTGGGGGGTGGGGGGTGGGGGTTGGGGGGTGTTCTTCTGTCCTTTCTTTTTTTTTCTTTTTTTTTTTCTCTTTCTCTTTTCTTTCTTTGTCTTGTTTCAGTATGTTTCCTCTGATGGTGTTTTCTCAGATGCAGTATCAATACAAATCTAATAACTCATGACGAATAGTTTTAAACTAAAAATCACCTCATGGAACTGTAGAGGTTTGAATAAAATTGCAAAGATAAAGCAAGTAATGAGCAGGATAAAATTTTTACAATCAAAAATAATATTTTTGCAAGAAACTCATCTGCTAAGTGGGGATACATATAAGATAAAAAGAAGATGGCAGGGTCAAGTGTTCTCTGCTCCTTATACTACTCATGCTAGAGGAGTCATGATATTAATCCATAAGTCAGTCCCCTTCCAAATTCATAGTGTTATAACGGATCCTGTTGGCAGATACATTTTGGTCCAAGGTACTTTGTTATATGAAAATATTAATCTGATAAATGTTTATGGACCAAACGAAGATGACCCCAAATTCTATAATAATTTATTTCTGACCATTTCAAATTTCTCTGGACACTATATAGTTGCTGGTGACTTCAACTGCACACTAGAGCCGTCAATGGATAGAGCTTCAGGTTTTGATAACACTCATATCAGGTCAAGGAAGATAATACATCATTTTATAAAAGAATTAAACTTATTGGATATATGGAGATATGGAAAACCAGATAAAGTGGAGTACTCCTGCTATTCTAGTACCCATAAAACTCATTCACGAATAGATTTTTTCCTAATCTCAGCACTACTTGTTTCCAAAATCAAAGAATGCCAATATAGCAGCATAGTTCTATCTGATCATGCAGCAGTATCCTTGATATATGAAGATGTCCAGCTTGTAAGAGACCCCCCTAAATGGCGCTTCCAACCAGAGTGGCTTAAGGACCCTGCATTTGTAGATTTCATAGCTAAACAAATTGACCTGTATTTTGAATGTAACACCTCTGAAACTTCGGCTAGTATTAGGTGGGAGGCATTTAAAGCCTTCATCAGGGGTCAAATTATCTGTTTCATGAACTCAAAAAAAAGAGAGCAAAACTTGAAATGAGTACACTAGAAGAGAAAATAAAAAGACTTGAAATTGATCTCTATCAAAATAAATCTAGCTCACCAGAAAAGCTTACAGAACTTCTTGCTCTCAGGTCCAAGTATAATGAATTATCAGCTAACAAAGTAGCTGCCAACTTACTGAAACTCAAACAGTCGTATTATGAACAAGGGGAAAAATCTGGGAAGTTATTAGCATGGCGCATTAAACAGCAACAAACAGAAAGATCAATTAATTATATAGAAGGTCCAAATGGAAAAAATATTGTGAATCCTGAAGAAATTGGTGAGACTTTCAGGGTCTTCTATGAGAGACTGTATAGCTCTGAATGCTCTCCCGACTTGGACGAGCAGACAACATTTTTGAATGACCTCAACATCCCCAAACTTTCTGAAGAAGAGAGTAAAACATTAGATGACGTAATAACAAAACAGGAGATAGCAGTTGCAATTGGCTCTATGCAGGCTGGAAAAGCAGCAGGCCTTGACGGTATTTCCATAGATCTTTACAAAACATTTCAGTCCAAACTACTAACACCCTTGTTGGAGATGTTTCAGGAATCCTTCAGGAATGGTCTCCTCCCCACGTCCATGAGGGTTGCCCTAATTACATTGCTCCCAAAACCCGGAAAACCGAACACAAAGTGTGAAAATTTGCGGCCAATTAGCCTCCTAAATTCAGATACAAAAATACTATGCAAAATTCTTGCAAGGAGATTAGAAGGCCGGCTTCCGCGGCTGGTGGGAGGAGATCAAAATGGATTTATCCAAGGTAGACAAGGGTTTCACAATGTCAGGCAGGTACTGAATATTCTGCACAGTCAAAGAGCGGCGAAGAACACAGCTTTGCTTTCACTTGACGCAGAGAAAGCCTTCGACCGGGTCGAATGGCCGTATCTGTTCGAAGTGCTCTCTCGCTTTGGGTTTGGAGAAAGATTTTGCAAATGGGTCAGATTGCTTTGTACAGAACTTACTGCAGAAGTCTTAACTAACAATGTGGTCTCTAAACCCTTGAACATTTCTAGAAGCTGCCCGCAGGGAAGTCCTCTATCCCCATTACTGTTTATTCTTGCAATAGAACCACTTGCCATAGCGATTAGGACGCGAACAGATATTTATGGAATTTTGGAGGGACAGGTGGAACATAAGATAGCACTTTTTGCGGACGACGTTATTTTGTTCCTTAAAAATTTGAATAGTTCCCTTCCAGCGCTTGTGGGTCTTATTGACAGCTTTGGGAAAATATCTGGATACAAAATTAATTACTCAAAATCTTCTATAATGTTACTAAATGAGTCAGATAGGGTAAATGATAATGTTGATGTTTCTCCTTTTAACTCCACAGATAATTTCACTTATTTGGGTATAAAAATCCTCCCTGACGTAAATATCTCAAATGAATTATGAATCTCTGCAAGAAATTACAACCTCGTCTCTAGAGCGCTGGACATCATTACCAATTTCAATGATTGGCAGGATAAATATCCTAAAAATGAATATTCTGCCCAAATTCCTTTATCTATTTCAAAATATTCCTCTGCCTCCTCCCTCTTCGATGTTTACTAGAATTAGAAAAATGTTTACCAATTTTATTTGGCAAAATAAACGTCCAAGATTACGTTTATCTTTAATATATCTACCATATGATCGAGGAGGCCTTAAGTGTCCAAACATACAGTGGTACTACTGGGCAACTCAACTACGTTCCATTATGTTTTATTTTTCTTCTGAAAATTCACCTGCTTGGGTAGAATTGGAATCCTGTTCGGTGAAGCCCAGTTTACCACTGGATCTATTCTTGTATTCAGCGGATCGGAAAAGTCTACTGAAAAATACAGACAACCCTATTGTATTAAATATGATTGATATTTGGTTTGATACTTGTAAATATTTGAACATCAATCCGTCTTGGTCACGTTTTAGTCCTATTTGGGGTAATGGCAGTTTCAAACCAGGAAGTAGTGATCCAGGATTTCGTATATGGGCTGAAAAGGGATTAAGGAAAATACAAGATATGTACAGAAAAGATGATGTATTTATGTCATTTTCAGAAATATCAATCAAGTTTAATATCCCCAAAACACATTTCTTTAAATACCTTCAAATTAGGAACTTCATATCATCCTCTCAAAATCATTCATTGGACATACCTATTACTACTTCTTTAGAGAAAGCAATTATAGGACATTGCTATGATAAAGGCTTAATTTCATCCCTGTATAATCTATTTATATCCGGGTCTGATGAATCTTCAAAACATAAATTGAGATTGTGGATGGATGATTTGGGGGATGAAATATCACTAGACTGGAAAGAGGCATGCAGGAAAGCTCAGAAACAAACAATTAATAGTAATTTGAAACTTATTCAATATAAATGGCTGATGCGTACATATATAACACCAGTCAAATTACACATGTTTAATAATAACATTCCTGATACATGTGTTAAGTGTAATGAAGCAAGAGGAACGATGTATCACTGTGTATGGGAATGTGTAAAAGTTACCACTGGATCCCAAACTTTTCCTTCTGGGCATATATCCAACGATCCCATATTTACAAAGTAAAGAATCTAGATTAGTAGATATGTGTATATTACAAGCTAAACGTATAATTTCCCTTAATTGGAAAAATGTTGATGCACCCAGAATTGGAAGATGGATTAAAGAGATGGCATCAAACATGGCTTTGGAAAAGATAACGTACATTATTAAACGGAAACATCATGTTTTTGATGACATCTGGAGACCTTTTATAAGTTTTTTAAGAAATGATGTTAATGTTGGTAATTTGCTTCAGCAGGAGGAGGCTCTGAGGGAGTAGAATGTGTGATATAATGTCCTGAGAAACACCTTTGAAATTCATTATATAATTGTTATTAGTATTTGTCTACTTTTACTTATTTATTCACTTATTTATTTTTATTATTCCATCCTTTTTGCTTTATTTTCATCTTATTTTTATATGTTTTAATGTTTTAATGTTTTAATCATTTAGTGAGGGGAAGAGGGGAAGGTAGGGAGAATGGGGAGAAAAAGTTTGCACTGTTTGTTGCTTGTAAGAATGCCCTGTTTTATTTACTGTAAATTGCAAACAAAACTAATAAACACATGCTTGAAAAAGAAAAAAACAAAAAAAACAAATAAATATCCGTTGTGATCACTGGTCACAGTCCGCAGATTACCTCCGCTCTCCTCACAGTTAACACACACGGGCTTGTGGCATTTCAAGTGTCCGACGTTACAAAGTATGGCTCACTGCTGCCTCCCCTGGTTGATTAAAATGAAAAGGCCAACTATGTGAGGCGTGCGTGTACGCGGACTGGTGTGCGCGCTGCAGATCAACTTCCGGTTGCGAAGCATCAGAATCAGCGACCGAACGCACGTGTGAACGCCTAACAACATTTGTCAAACAGTGACAGACAGACGTGCACACGCTGCTTCATACGTACGTAGCTTTCTGTTACGCGTGAAATACAATCTGCACGTAACAACGCACGCACGCACGTATAACAAAATAATCATGCGTGCGTGCGTTGCTGCGTGCCTCTCTGGTTGTTTTGAAACGATTTTGACGCCATACACACACACACACACACACATACACACACACACACACACACACACACACACACACACACACACATAGAGCAAACATAAGAAAAGGGAAACTTTATTTATCCTAAAATGAAATCAGTGAGCAAGCGACCTTGGGTCCTTTGAAAGGCGCTATATAAATTAAAGTTATTATTATTATTAGTATTATTATTATTATCATTATGATTAGCTCATCTATTTATCAAAGAGTTATACAGTCTGATGGAGTTACATTTACACAGTTTCACTCATATCTGCAGTCCATTTCAATTAAAAATTCAACTGATTCATAATCAGAGTACAACTGCGTCTTTGGAGATATGAATTAACTATTTGTATTGTAATTGTGATGTTTCAGTGGAGCGGTGACTGTGTAATTGTGCACTACTAACACATTCAGGCGGTCAGCAATACTTTGCCACGCTTTTTCTCTTTGATTTATGACTGTGGCGGTGTTGCCTTTCTTTTTGATTGTCCTTTACCTCCATGAGAATTTCTGCTTCCGGTGGGGAAAAGTCAGCCGCTCTACTTGCCACGGTGAATCAGTGAATCTGTGATCGGTGGCGGGGTCTATTTGAGGGAGCCGTGAGCGTGCACTTATCCAGGATTGGTTTAACCTGGCTTGATGAATCCGTGTCTGCTCATTCTGGCTTGGTCTTTGTGCAACCAATTAAGCCTGGATGCTCTTGTTTTGGATTCATTGAGCTCAGCTCAGTCACTTATCCTGGATGTCTTAATCCTACTTTTGTGCAACAGGCCCCTGTTCTGAAACTGAAAACTCTGAGTTTGACAGCTCAGAGTTGGTCAACCTAGAGTTCAGGTTTTGACTCAGAGTTGTTAAACTTGCTTCCTGAAACAGGCCCCTGGTCTTTTCTATCTAAAACAACAGAATCACAAGATCTTTAAAACAAACAGAATGACAGGACCTTAAACTTGATCTTTTTTATCAAACAACAGAATCACAAGACCTTAAACCTGATCTTTTCTATTAAAACAACAGAATCGCAGGACCTTAAACCTGATCTTTTCTATTAAAACAACAGAATCACAGGACCTTAAACCTGATCTTTTCTATTAAAACAACAGAATCACAGGACCTTAAACCTGATTTTTTTTTTCTATTGTGCATATTTGATGTTAAGTAGAATGTTAACCCCCAGATGCTTGGCCTGACCTTGCCTTGGTAACTACGATAACTCTCCCGGCCCAGGGATAGTGACATGCATCGGCTCGGCCCCAGCTATTTCATTCACAAAATAAGGGGCCTGTGGCAATTCTGGATAGCTGTTTTTTTTTTTTTCTTCCTTCATGGGCCCCTGACCGCGTCTGGGCCCCAGTGCAGCTGCACTGGTTGCACCGCCAATACTTATGCCACTGACTCCAATACTCCAAGACTCCTATCAACAGTTCCATCTTGATGTTTTTTTAAGCCCCACTTCAGTGTGTTTTGGTATTTTTATGATCTTCCCTGACATTTTATCCTCAAACTTGAAAAAAAGGAAGCTGCCTTAAAATGGAATGGCCTACAGTTTCATCTGGGACTGTATGTCACCCACCAAGCCTGGCCTCTGGTGTTAAAGAGTGCTGTGGCTCCTTTAAGAACAGGGCAGTTAGTGAGTAAGTGGAGAGCGACAGTAGGTGGCTGAGCTTAGAGCAGACAGCTTTTAGCCACTGGAGCAGAAGGAAAGTTGAACAGTGAAGTTGTCTAGTGGCAGTACGTACAGGTAACAATTTGATTACGAACAAACTCTGCAGCACAAGTAGACCTCATGTTTGAGTAACAGCTACCATTATCTCTGCCAACATCCATGCTAATGATGTTACTCGTGCTGAAACAACGGTCTGGTAGCGATGGTACAAGTCTGACTATTAACCACAGCCATCCTGGGTTTGAGAAAAAACTGTCAGACTGGAAGATACTCTGCCTGCAGTGGGACTTCTACTCAGTAGGCCTCAGCTGCGTTTAGTTATCTGCCTCCATCATGTTTACAAAGCTACTGTGGAATGTGACGAGAACGTGTGCAGTGACATGAGGCTAAGGGGGGGTCATAGAGTCGGATTAATCTGAATTATTTTTTTCTGTAGTTGATATATCTAAATCAACACATTGTATTGACATCTCCAAAATAGATATATTAATTGCCTTTCGGAGCTATGGAATATATTTCCACTGCTATACGGACGACACTCAGCTGTATGTGCCCTTAAAAGCTGATGACAAATCTCAAATCACGAAACTAGAGACCTGCCAATATGCAGTGAAGAAGTGGAGAAAACTTCCTGCTCCTAAATTCGGAAAAAAATGAGATGCTGGTCATCGCTCCCGCCAGACAAAGACACCATGTTGATCAGATGACTGTAACTCTCGACAACTGCGTTATTTCTCAAAGCTCAACCGCCAAGAATCTAGGTGTTACTTTTGACTCGTGTAGAGTCAAAAGTGCTTGATGTGCTGATCTCTTTTGATCAGCACATCAAAGAAATTACCAAGATCGCCTTCTACCACCTGCGCAATATAGCTAAAATTAGGTCCTTCCTGTCCACGGAGGACGCAGAGATCCTGATTCATGCCTTTGTTTTGTCTAGGCTGGATTACTGCAATGCCTTATTTTTAGGTCTTCCACATGAGAGCACTAAAAGTCTACAGATGGTTCGGAATGCTGCAGCCAGAGTTTTAACACGTACAAGAAAATTGATCATATTACACCAATCTTAGCATCTCTGCACTGGCTCCCAGCGCATCTAAGATCAGACTTTAAGTTGCTGCTGATGACATACAAAGCCGTACACGCCTTGCCCCGTCGTACATGTCAGATCTATTTAAACCATATATTCCAACTCGGGCATTACGCTCTCAAAATTCAGGGCTCCTGAGGGTTCCCAGGATCAAGAAGAAGTCAGCTGGCTGCAGGGCTTTTTCCTATCGGGCTCCTTTCCTCTGGAATAACCTCCCAGCTGACATCAGACAATCTGGCTCTGTTGACGCCTTTAAATCTAAACTCAAAACTCACTTCTTCGATTTAGCCTTTAATTAGCCCTTGATATCAATTGTAAGCTTCTTCAGTGGCTAGGTGTCAGTCTCAATGAGTTCCTATAGTATTAGATTACATTGTGCTGCCGACGAGAAACAATCTGTTTATTCTGATCAATATTGCATTTCTCTAACCTTTGTTTTTGTTTTCTGTTCCCACAAGCTGCAAGCTGTGTCACTCTCTACACTCTCTATAGCTTCCTCCTCCCCCTCCTCCCCCTCCTCCTCTTCTTTCTCCTCCTCCCCCTTTCTTTCAGGCTCCCTTCTGATGGACCATGGCCCCCAGGGACCATCTACCGTTTCCGGGCTCCTGCTGCCTTGAAATACTGACTGATCTGGATCATCACACCCCGGGCTCTGCTGGATCATTGCTCTCTTCTGCTTCACTATCTCCTCATATCTATATTTCTGTTAATCTTGATGTCTCTCTCTGTCTATTACTAATTATCTTGTGTGGCCTGCCCTCTTCCAGGTCACCATGGTGGACAGGAGGTCGTCTGGCTTGGGCACCACTTGGTGATGCCTTGTCCTGCTGGATCCACTCACTCTACATATAACTTGTATCAGACTTTCTGTTGATGTAACTTGTAAACTGTGATTTGTTGCTCTTTTCTGTACACGCAACATCTATTGCATGTCTGTCCGTCCTCGAAGAGGAATCCTTCCTCTGTGTCTCTTCCTGAGGTTTCTTCCATTGTTTTTTTTTTACCCTGTTAAAAGGTTTATTTTTCCATCAACATGTGAAGTTTTTCCTCACTCGAATCGAGGGCCTAAGGACAGAGGATGTTGTTCACTGTACAGATTGTAAAGCCCACTGAGGCAATGTGATTGTGATTTTGGGCTATATAAATAAAATTGATTTGATTTGATTTGACTTTTGATACTTAAGTACATTTATTGCCAGAAGGTTAATTTTGATATTTAATTCTAATTATTATCCTGTAAGACTTTTGCTCAAGTATTATTTGTATGAGTCACTTTTAGTAATATTTAATGATATTTTGACACCATAGTTTTAGTTTAAAGTATGACCCATGGGTACTTTTTACAACACTGTTTTTTCAAAAGGTTTTTGAAGGAACAGTCAAATGATAATCAGATCAGAAAACACTTGCCTGTGTCATTCTGAAGAAAAGTTCACTGTATCACTGATCACTGTAGCTTGTTCATTTCCTGTATGGCAGGCTTTTTCAAACATTACCAGAACATTTAAGTGTAGGAGATACACTACTTGATAATAAAGGTAATTAATCACTAGTGATTAAAAATACACTTGTAAATTGGGCACCACCTCCATTGTTTAACTATTGGAATGATCTGGAGGGAATTATTCCAAAAATCTAACTGTACAAGTTTGGCTTCAACAGTTCAAATCAATTTCAAAATCTATATTCAATCTCATATTCTGAAGCAGTGATTTCTTTACACGGATCCAGGGGTGGACTGGGACAAAAAAACGGCCCTGGCATTTTTGGCTTAGATCGGCCCCTCATAATTAGCGGAGCACAAGCGAAGAAAAAAAAAAACTTTTTGCCTTTAGGCTTATTAGAAATGTACAGTTTATCATTACTTTAGAAGTCTATCAAATAACCTTTGTGGAAAGCAAATAAGTACATTTACTCAACACATAGTTCTACCTCCTCCTTCTCTATTTCAAGCATAATGTATCATCAACATCCTAAATCTCAGAGGTTTAGTGTCTTTTGTTAACTCCACCACTTTTGTCTGCTCTGTGTAGTTCAATTGATTCTTTTATCCTTTTTATTGAAATCATCTCTAATATGTATTTTCTGAATTTCCCTGATATAGCAGCTCAATTCTAATTCTTCAGGTTAAAAGGTGCTCCCTCCTTTAAAAAGCTATAACACTGTTATATCAGGCTAAAAACGGGGCTGCTTTATGAACTCATGCAAAGCAACTATGTCTTAAAAAGCATTTAACACTGTCTTACTCTTATTTAATGTGGGCATACCTTTTGCTAATAATACTTTTATACTTTTTTTACACTTACTTTAGTAATGCTTAAATTGCAAAGCTTTTATTTATCATTTAGCAGTTTTAAAATCAGTTTTTTAAAACATGTTTAACCACAGCATAGAGGGTTGCTTCAAATTCAAACTACTATGCAGCCTTTCCACACACCTTTAACCTAAATATCTAAAATGCCATGATGTAGCCTAAAAAGGACACTTGCTGCTAATCCAACACTTCTCAGCCTTGCCCATTTGCTATTTCATCAGAATTAGGTGCCGTGGCTGTCAGATTTTGGGAAGTATGCAACACAAATTAATACTGATACTTATCAATCGCCATTGCTCATCATTCTCATGTAATTAGAGTTCTCAACGGGCCTGAATTACAACCCAACCCGGACCACGGGTTTTTAAGCCCGAACCCGACGCAGCGCGACACACCGGCATGAATTGTCTGTCGCCCCCCCACGTTAACCTGACCAGACCTGAGCCCGGGGTCCGGTCGGGTTTGTCGGGTCGGCCCGACCCGTTGATAACGCTTCATGTAGGCTAATAGAGCTACCGTTACCTCCATCACCTCACATTCCCTGTATTATCCTAACGTTACTACCTGCTTACCGGTTGTACTACACTGTAGAGTTGCACGATGCCCACGGTACCCACGGTACCCCGCGGTGCCAAATCATAACGGTTCCTACTATACTAGAAATTCTACACGACGGTACTACCGTGGATTACTATACTACCGGTGCCAGTTTCCGCTACATAGCGGCCGCCTCTACTCTCCTCCCGGCTTCTCACTGCATGCTACTCCCTTGTAAACAAACCCACATGGCAACTACTGTAACCGAACTACACAGCTGCTGAATGATTGGCTGTTTGCCTGTTACTGGTGACGTCCGGGGATATGATAGGCTGTTTCCGCACGCTGGGTCTGCCCGTCTGTTAGCTGATTGGCTGTTCGTGTTCTGCCGGCAAGAACGCACTCCAAAAACAAACAAAAAGCTAAAGTTCTGTCTTGTACAGACGTGCGCACGAGACAACACACTCACCATGGCAGAAGCACTGGGCCCGAGCGGCTTAAAAAAAGGAACAGACGGTAGAGCTATAGATGATGGCCGTCCACTGTGCAGGCGCTGCCACCAAGCTGTAGCAGCAAAAGGAGGGAACACATCGAACCTAATAAAACACCTGCAGTGTCGTCACCCGGATTTATATGTGGAATACCAGGTTAGTATGCCCTGTTTATTTTCTCATTAGCTAATATTAGGCTATATGCTCCGTGTACAGGCTGAGGAATGAAGAGTTAAAGTATGTCGAAGTATAAAGCACCTAGAAAATGCATAAAAATATAGTTTTCACAGGGAATCAGTTCCTGTTTATTGTATTTTGTCCTGTATGGTTTATTATGTTGAAGAAGAAGCATTATTGTCAAATAGATTTTTTAAAAAGACAGTGGATTTGTTATCCTAAGTTGATTATTTATATTAGTTAAACATAAATTAATGTGCAAAGGAAACTGAATGATTATTTAATTTCAACCATATAAATTCTAACTTCATTTATATGTTTTTTATTGCTTATATGCTTTTGTTCATGTACTCTTGTTGACCCAGTTATGAACTAAAACTATTAGGACCATTAGGCTAATTCATGTTATGTATTTCCCACCCCTTATTTCAGAGAGAGCCATCCAACCCAAAAGGGAAGCAACCAATGGCCAAGACCATCCCTGAAATGTATGAGCAACAAAGAAAATATCAGCCAACTTCAAAGGAAGCCACAACATTGAACAGAGCAGTGGCTGAATTCATATGTTTGGACCAAATTCCAAAATACACAGTGGAAAAGTCGGGCTTTAAGGAATTGTTGAAGAAATTAAATTGTAAATATGAGCTTCCTTGGAGGAATTTCTTCATGTATAAAGAAATACCCAGGCTTTACACAGAAACCAGAGAGGCAGTTATGGAGCAGCTGTCAGGACCCAACAAGTACTTCTCCTGTACTACTGATCTGTGGACCAGCAGGGCCATGGATGCCTACATGACCATCACTGTGCAGATGATAACAGAGAGCTGGCAGATGGATGCATGGTGCTTGGGGTGCTCTGAGATGAACAGTGACCACAATGCTGAAAACCTACTGGAAGCCCTGGATGAAATGATGGAAGACTGGAATATGGACAAAAACATGATGTCAGCTGTCACTACTGACAATGCATCAAACAACATAAAAGCCTTTTCATAAAGATACACCTGGATACCACGTTTTGGACATAATCTCGATTTGGCCACTGACAAAGCACTGGCTATCGACAGGGTGTCATCCGCCTTATCCAGATTACTGAAAACTGTCTCTGCTTTTTCCAGGTCACCAAAGATGTCCAGGCTAATGCTAGAAAAACAGACAGACTTGGGTCTACCTCAGAAAAAGCTGCTTCATGATACACCAACACGCTGGAGCTCTGGTTATGACATGGTAGAGAGGTTCTTGGAGCAGCAGCAGGTTGTTAGTGCTGCCCTGGCCACCGAGAGGAAGAAATGGCATCTCGTGCCTCGGGACAGTGACATCACCACACTTGAAACAGTGAAGGAGGTGCTTGGACCACTGCGACGGTTCACAGATGTTCTCAGTGGAGAGAAACTCCCCACAATCTCTGCAGTTCAAGTGGTCATGTGGGACATATCCTCTTGCCTTGCTGCATCTGAAGATGATGCCCCCCTGTGCCGTGAAATGAAGGAGAAAGTTCTAGAGGATCTCAACAAAAGATACGCAGACAAGGATTTACAGATTATTCTTAACTGTGCCACATATCTTGATCCTCCTTTCAAAGATACCTATGTGGCGATGACACCTGAGGTGAAAGAACGTCTCATCAAGGACATCGAGGAGCAGGAGACTCTGCAACACACTGAGCCTGAGGCTAAAGTTGAGGTACATTCACCAGGGAAGCGGCCAAGAACAGACATGCAAAGGCTCCTCGCAAGCATCAAAACAAAAAAGAAAGGAGAGGTCAGCAGAGACAACAACCCTCTTGAGTGGTGGAAATTAAATTCTGGGACTCTGCCACTCCTCTCCCAATGTGCACGAAAATACTTGTGCATTTCAGCATCCAGCTGTGCCTCTGAACGGGTGTTCAGCACTGCTGGAGGGATCTGCACCCCCAGATGGGCCAGATTAGATCCAGAAAGATTAGACATGCTTGTTTTCATTTCCAAAAACCTGCGTGAAATTAAGAAGAGGTCACAGGAGTAATGTAGACTCTGTCTATATTGTATTCTATATATTGTTCAGAATATACTGTACAGTATTTTGTTAAGTAATTATGTATAGAACTGAGCTACAGTTCAATAAAATAGCCTTTGATATGCCTTTGCATAAGTTCTGTCCTTTAAGTTAAATATCTCAAAGTTTGACTAGACACACAAACACAGAGAAAAGGCCGGTGGATCTGTTTGTTTTTTTGTTTTTTTCAATTTTAAGAAGAAGTAGAAGAAGAAGAAAAATCTTTACTAACAAATGTTATTCATACAAATATTTGTTTCAGTCTAATTCCTACTTCACCAGTATTATGTTTATCATGCACCAAACAATTTTATAAGTCATTAATAAGTATTTATAACTTGTACAAATACATTGCAGTTCATAAAAATAATAATAATAAAAAAAGGCTGCAGTATCATGATAATACCCGGAACCGTGATACTTTGTCTGGTATAGTATCGTGGTTACTCATTTTGGTATCATGACAACTCTACTACACTGTCCCTGTCAGTCAGCAGCATCTCTGCTGCTCCTCTCCTACCCGCTGCTGCTGTCTTCAACTCCAACCTGCTGTTGCTGGTTCACTGCTGTCTCAGAGGACGTGGAGGCTACAGCAGCCCCTCCAGCGAACAAGTGTGTGATTTTAGCACATTTTGCAGCATCTACAGTGAGATTCTTCTCTTGGCACGCAACTTTTCTTTCTCTTTGGTTGCTCCATGTTGTCACTCCTCGCGCTCAACACTTTGAAACTAGCAGAAGTTACAGGTGACAGCGCAGGGAGGGGAGGGGTGGGGCCGCTGTCATACTATATCCTGATTGGTTCAGTCCACTGTCTATATTGAAGATGGACCAATGGGCCGCCCCCTCTAAACTTTGCACTTAGAAAAAAAAGAGCTAAGAGATTTCATTGGATTAGCCCATGTCCTTCTAAAAAATCAACCAATGGCCTTCGCGGTTGATAAAAATGATTTATGATAAACTTTTTTGATTAAATTATGACAGCCCAGCCCAAAAATTTGCGTCGGCCCACCAGGCATTGCCTGGTACGTCAGATGGCCAGTCCATGCCTGCACGGATCCATCGGTTTTCCACATCAAATTAAAGTTGCACAGACAAGGACATATGGTTATATTTGTTTACTAACTCAAATAATGCAGAGTAAATAAAATGAAATGATAATTCAACTACTTTATTTGTAGATGGATGCTTTTGGTCTCCTCCTGTTCTCTTAGCTTGGCTGCGGGTGCACAGCGCCAGTCCAACAGTTCGAGGCAAGTTGTGTCTCTGATGACGAAATTCTCAGTTCACAGGCCCAGCGGGATGTCCACTTGAGTGCGCTGGGGGCAGAGTCGGTCTTGGCTGGATAGTAATGTCTCTGTTCAGCTGAAAAAGTTGGCACGGCTTCTTGAGCAGTCAACTGCTGCACCGGCTTTCTTAATGAAGATCACTGTCTTAATAAAGATTTCCCAGAGAAGTGGCTCTTCAGCTTTGATTGGAAACTAATTTAACTTCTTGTCTAAAAATAACTGGAGGATGAAACGCTGGCCGGGCGAATCTTCCGTCATCACTAAATACAAGAATTAGATTAAATTTACTTCCTGAGTCAGGCGACGATACTTAGCAATATATAACAAAAAGGATAAAAAGAAATAGGTTTCGTTCTATTCAAGCTTTTCAAAATAAAAGTATTTAGAGAAAGTACTTCAAAACCGCAAGTTATAACTTGAGAACAATTCAACACGTGGTTGAAATCTGCGGAGATCGCTAGTCTTGGAGCGTTTCACAAAAACAAAGTAAAGTACGAAAATCAAAAGTAGAAACGAAGAGTAAAGTTTCAAGGGTAAGAGTAGCATTTTTAAGAGAGAGAGCAGAGAGAGTAAAGCCTCCCCTTTTATCTTTTAGTCTGGAAGGCTGAACTGAAGGGGCAGACTGACAGCGTCACTTCCTCTGGCGATATCATAGTCTAAATCGCACGGGACTTTAATTAAGTTATACTTATCATCTTTAAGGCTTTGAGATCACGTTTCACTGTTCACAGAAATCCACCATGGCTTAACAGACATTGTTTACATGATTTAACATGACATAACCGAAATCACTTAATAAAAAAAGGAAAAGTAAAACTTATTAAAAAATATCAAACACACATGCATATACAGCAGCACTGATGACTTGTACATATTTCGTATAGTGCTAGCTAAATTCTTGTTACAAAAATATATGTCAGAGATATTTACTAATCAGAATCTGAATCAGAATCAGAAATACATTAATAATCCCGGGGGGAAATTATTTTTGTTACAAGCTCCAGATATACCAATAACATATATTATACAAGCATCTGAATACATATAAATATAAATATATATATATATATATATATATATATATATATATATATATATATATATATATATCAGGGCTGTCAAAGTTAATGCGTTCATAACGCGTTAATAACACGTTAATAACGGGTAACGTCCTCTAAACGCTGTTAATTTTTTTAACGCGCGATTAACGCTCAGGATAAAAAAAAAAACCAAACAAAAAAAAGCGCGCATTGTATGATTTACGGCCGTCGGCGGCACCCGTAGTTTTGATACAGAGGGTGGCAGAAGAAGAAGAAAGCGAATCAGAAGAAGAAGAAGCAGGGCTGGCGGTTTGTTAAAAACACGGCGGACTGAAAAGCAGCACTCGCTGCAAACTCCTCATCTCTGCTGTCACTCACAGTGGCGGACATTTGTTTCGCCATCGCCCTGATCATTTTGCGGGACACTCTCTCATGGCGTGCCCGTTTGCTGATAACTCATCCCCGCATGTTTATCTCAGGCTCCTCGCTAGCCTTCTTCCTCCCTCCAGCAGGCAGCCTGGCCCTGCTGCTGTCCTCCTCGGACAGACGCTGAAGCTCCGTTTCTCTCACTCTCTTGGGGTCGACAGAGAAACTTCTAGCAGCTGCTTCTCCCCCGAGTTTTCCTCTGAATATATCACGACAGAAAGTTTGAATTTCAAGTCGTACTTTTTATTGTTTTGCTGCACTGGAGCCATGGCGATCATCAGTGTGATACTGACTGACAGAAAGTAGCACACTGCGTGAAAAAGGTGAAGAAGAAAAACGTGCAGTGTCAGTGGACACCACTAGCAAGTCAAACACCCAGCAGATGCAGAGAGCCCGTTGCCCCCCCTCGCCAAAAGCAGACAACCCAGAAAATTGCGATTAATTTGCGATTAATCGCGAGTTAACTATGGACAAAATGCAAATAATCGCGATTAAAAAAATTGATCGTTTGACAGCCCTAATATATAAATAAAAGATCAAATATACAGTTAAATAATGTGCAAGAAGTACAAAAAAGAAATGACTATCCATGTTTGAGGTTACAGAAAGAGGAGTGTCTGACTCTCTTAGGGAGGTGTTATAAAGTTTAATGACCACAGGCAGGAATGATTTCCTGTGGCGTTCAGTGGTGAATCTGGGTGAGAGGAGTCTACCGCTGAATGTGCTAATCTACTGGGCCAGTGTGTCATAGAGAGGGTGTGTGACATTATCCAAGATGGACTGAAGCTTGGACAGCATCCTCCTCTCTGCCACAGTCGTTACAGTGTCCAGCTCCTGCCCCACAACATCAGCGGCCCTTCTGATCAGTTTGTTCAGTCTGTTGTTATCTGCGACCTTTAGCCCACTGCCCCAGCATGTGACAGCGAAGAAGATCGCACTAGCCACAACAGACTCGTAGAAAATCCTCAGCATCGTCCAGCAGATGTTAAAAGACCTCAGCCTCCTGAGGAAAAAGAGTCGACTTTGGCCCTTTTTGTAGACCACCTCAGTATTTCTTGTCCGGTCCAGCTTATTATTAAAGTACACCCCCAGATATTTATATTCCTCAACCGTGTCCACAGGGACACCCTGGATGGAAACAGGGGTTACTGTTGTTTTCGCCCTCCTCAGATCCACTATGAGCTCCTTTGTTTTTGTCACGTTGAGCTGCAGATGATTCCGTTCACTCCAAGTGACAAAGTTGTCCACAACAGTCCTGCATTCATTCTCATCACCCTTCTGGATGCAGCCGACTATTGCTGAGTCATCAGAAAACTTCTGAAGGTGGCAAGACTGAGTGCAATAGTTGAAGTCAGAGGTGAATAGGGTGAAGAGAAACGGAGAGAGCACAGTCCCCTGTGGGGCCCCAGTGTTGCTGACCACCCTGTCCGACACACAGTTCTGTAGGCGTATGTACTGTGGTCTGCCCATCAGGTAATCAACAGTCCAGGACACGATGGGGGCATCAACCTGCATCGCAGCCACCTTCTCACCCAGTAGAGCTGGACAGATGGTGTTGAAAGTGTTATATCTTTCACCGTTGTGTTACTAAATATAACAATGATTTATCTGACCACGACGTAATGTTAAAGGTTTATTGATAGCGGCATAACTTACTAGCACATGGCTACTCTGACAACAACGGAATGGTGAAGGTTACCCATCATGCACTGGGTGCATGCCAACTACGAATCCTATTATAACCCAAAATACACAACATCTCCTCCCCTCTTACAAAGGATGGACTATAGAAACAACAGGTGAGTGTCTACTCAAATTCTTCTGTCTTCACTGTAACATGACAGTAACAATATCACAAACATTTCCCCATTCTCTTCATCTGTCCAACTAACTGTATATGGTTACAACAACAACTTCTGTTTAAATAATTCCTTCTTTTTTTTTTTTTTTTTAATTGTGCTAACTTGGGAGTGAGGGTAGACTGCCTCATGAGCCTTTCTTCCAACTTACATGCCTTGTAGTTGAGTGTGAGTCGCAGCAGCAGTTCGACCTCATTACCGGTCCACACAAACGATTCTGGTTTCCTTGCACTAGCCATTTTCATCTTCTCCTTGTTGTGTTTGTTTACAGCGCGCAAGCTTAATGCGCATGCTCATTGTCTTCTTCTCTGTTTTTGGTAATTGTCAAGCGCCACCTATAGGCCTGGAATATGAACTACAGCGTTTTCGGTCATTGTCAGTGGAGCCGTGTGGACGCAAATATTCTTAAAACAATGACGAGGAAGACGGAGAAAAAAAAGATTGTTTTCGCCCGTGTGAACGGGGCCTCAGTCTCTCTTCCAGTCACATCTACACCTGGAACCATTGTCCCTGATGTGGTGAAGTTCTTTATTTGCGCTGGTGGATAAACTGATGAGTTGATGAGTGCATCCTTAGGATCTTCAAAAGACCGTTCTGCAGACACCGGTGCGGTCTGTAGGAGTTGATCCACACGCCTTCTCCAAACACTATCAGCAGCTTGTACTGTATATGAAACTGGTCCAGTTTGTGCGATAACAGTTGCAGGAACCCACTTAGGTTCGCCTCGGTAGTTCCTGGCCAGCACAGATTCACCAGAGCTGAAAACTCTGTCCTTGACCTGTTGACCCCTGTACATAATTTGTTTCTCTTGTTGTTTTTGCACAGTGTCCTTCATGGTTGAGAGTTTCAAAAGATCAAAGGTAGTGCGCAGATCTCTCTTAAACATCATGTTGGCTGGAGATGTCTTTGTGGTTGCATGTGGACTGTTACAGTAGTTAAGCAGAAATTTGTGCAGTCTCTGATGCAGTGTTCCCTGACCTTGTGTTGTTTTCAGTGCGTGTTTCATTGTCTGAACAAACCTCTCTGCAATGCCATTTGTTGCAGGATGGTATGGAGCTGATGTAATGTGCTGCACTCAATTAGCCTGCAGAAAAGCCTCCATTTCCTGTGAAACTAGTTGAGGTCCATTGTCAGAATAGCTGTGTAGGAGATCCAAACCTACTGAACATTTCTCCTAGCGCTTCTATGGTCTTCTCTGTGGTGGTTGATTTCATGATAGTCACTTCAGGCCATTTACTGTGCGTATCAACAGCCACAAGAAACATTCTGTCCTCATATGGACCTGCAAATTCAATATGCACACAATGCCATGGCTCCTGTGGGAACTCCCAGGGATGGAGAGGAGCTAGTGGCGGGTTGTTTCGGACCTTGTGACAAGATGAACAGCTTTTAGCTATCTCTTCAATCTGTTTGTCCATATTTGGCCACCAAAAATAACTTCTTGCTATTTCCTTCATTCTCACTATTCCACTGTGTCCTGCATGAAGTTGCTGTAACACTTTTGTTTGAAGTGACAGGGGAATAATAACTCTCCTCCCCCACAGCAAACATCCCGATTGAACCAGAAAGCTCCGCCCGCTTTCCGAGGAAGGGCTTCAAGTTTGCATCCTCACCTGCAGGAAGACCCTTAACGATCAAGTCCATCACTGCTGTCAACACAGGGTCATTTCTGGTCGCCTTTTTCACCAGCAAAGCTGAAACAGGTGCTTTCTGTACCTCCCTGAAGTAGAGGATCTCAACAGTGTCCGAGTCAGGTTTCTTAACAGGAAGTGGTAACCTGGATAAACCATCTGCGTTGCAATGAGACTCTGACTTGCGATACTTTATGTCATATGAATGTCCTGACAGATGATATGGTATCTCTGTATAAGGTCCAAGGATGGTCGTGAGAGGTTGGTGGTCAGTTAAAAGTGTAAACTTCCTACCATACAAGTACTGGTGAAATTTTCTAACACCAAATACAATGCTCAGAGCCTCTCGTTCCAGCTGAGCATAATTGGCCTCAGCCTTGTTTAATGTTCTCAATGCGAAAGCAATTGGCTTTTCTTCGCCGTTTGGCAGTACATGGGAAATCACTGCCCCTACCCCATAAGGAGAAGCATCACAGGCAAGCTGAATTGGAAACGAAGGATTGAAGTGGGTTAGCACCTCTGATGCAGTCAGTGAATCCTTTGCCTTTTGAAAAGCCTCCTGACAGCTTGCTGTCCACTTCCATGCTTCCTCTTTGCGTAGCAGGTTATGCAGTGGTTTCAGAAGTGATGCAAAGTTGGGTATGAACCGTCCATAGTAGTTCAACAGTCCTAAGAAAGACTTTAGCTGGCTGACATTTTCTTGGTGGGGGTGCATCCACAATCGCTGTGATTTTTGAAGGTGCAGTATGTAGTCCATTAGCGTTGATCACATGACCTAAATATTCAACAGATGACTGGAAGAAGTCACATTTCTCTTTACGGACTCTCAATCCGTATTCCCTCAGTCTCTGAAGAGTCCAAGTTGCACAGATGCTCTTCATCATCTGCTCCTGTACACAGGATATCATCCAGGTAACACTGCACTCCAGGTAATCCACTCAGGATTTGATCAATAGCTCGCTGAAACAATGCCGGAGCTGATGTGATGCCAAAAGGCAATCTGCAGTATCTAAAAAGTCCCTTATGTGTGTTGACAGTCAGCATTTCACGTGACTGCTCTTCAACATGCATTTCTAAGTAAGCCTGGTTGAGATCTTGTTTTCTTGGTTGCTATGGCGCCATACTAGGTGGCAGCCTGTTGCAGCAGCTCCTGTGGGTTTTCCAAGTTTTTGTGGTTTGTTTTTAGTTCTGTTTTGATTTGGTTGTGAATTTTTGGTAATTTTTGGCAACACTTCTCCAGAGTCAGAGAGAAGACGGACACTTTCCTTTTTTTTTTCCCTTTTTTTTTTAAACTTTTGTGGCATTTTGCATCTTGTCTGAGGTTTATGCTAACCCTAGCAACGGAGGGTCAGGAGTGCACCACTGAGCGCATTGTTTACACACGCGACCAGCTGATTGTGATGTGTAAACCTGCACTGCTGTGTGAACCTGCACTGCTGCCCTGAGCCAGGCCTGAGGTCCCGAGGGAGCTGCGGAGGAGACGCCGGGGGTGCAGAGGCGGAGTCCGCTGTTGCCCAGATACAGACGCAGCATCCTGTAGGAGACAATACCTTGATAGTAATGTGATAATTAATGACTGGTAATTAATTATACTTTATATTTTATATGTTTTACGGGACACCACCCTCCAATGTTTGATTTTCTTTGAAATAGGCTGGAGGGAGCTATTCCAAAACATCTAACTACCCAAGTTGTCTTGGACAGTTAGAGCATCAATTTAATCAGTCTGTTAAATTTCAAATTTATATTTGATCTCCTATTCTGAAGCAATGAATTCTTTCCACGATCCCATCGATTTCCCACTTCAAATTAAACGTGCACAAACAACGACATAAGATTAAATATGTTTATTAACTAAATAAATGCAGATTAAATGACATGAGATAATAATAAAACAGGTGACAAAGTAACAGAAAAAGTGTAACGACTGTGGAATGAATTATTGATTAAATGGATTCCTGACAATGGTGGATTTTAACGTGCGGACCGTTAAATTCACTACGGGATTAATTTATAACGAGGTTATATGCGAGATTTCTTTGAATTCACGATATATATATTTGAAGCTTTTACAAAACACCAACTCTGATTTCATTCATGTGTGACTCTTGTAGTGTGTGGAGTTTTCAGCCTACTTTGTTGAAGAGTAGATTTCCCCCACTCGGATTTTATCAGTCAGCTCTGTCTCAGCTCGGATGCAGATGTAGAGGCGGTGTAGCCACTGGATGATGACAAGGCGGCTTTCCCGATGACGTCGTTTTACCGGCACAGCGGGGATTCCGTCTGAATGCTCCGGGCCTGTCAGCTTCAGAACCGCTGGAATTCGATGCCGTGTCAGGTCGAGCGTCCTCTGCCCAGCGAAGTGTCTCGCTTGAGATCATTTTGGAGGCGGTACGGGCGAAGTTGGCTGACAATTCTTTCGGCTGCAGGTTATCTTTCTTCACGGTTTCTTGAGCAGCTAAACTGCACCGACTTTGTAGTGGTTAAGCACTTATCAGAGTCTCGGCAGAATTGGTGATGAGGTCGCTCCGAATATATATTAACTTGACTTCTTGCGCACAATAACTGGGAAAGAAACGCCGGCCGGACGAACTTCACCTATTACTAAGTACAAGAAAACAAAAATGACTTATTCGGCTTGAATACGATACATTAACGATATAAAATAATACAAAAAGAATAAATTTCGTTCTTGCTTAGATTTCAAAGAAAGATCTTTTCAAAATAAAAGCGCGTCTCACTTGAAGAGTAGTCTTTAAGTGTCTCAGATCTCCGGAGATTTCTAAGTCTCGGAGCTTCAAAAATCTAGCAAAGTACAAAAGTAAATGGAAATATAACGAAGTTACGCGCAAAAAGAAAAAGGAGCGAAGATTAAAAGAAGAAGAAAAACACAATGAAGACTTAAGAGTTTAAGAGTAAGAGTAAGAGTAAGAGAGTGAGCAGCGGTCTGCATGAGCCTTTTAAGATGTTTAAACCGAGGGCGGAACCGTCAGTCATGTCACTTCCTCCGGTGACGTCACAGCTCATGTTATGTGACCGACTCCTTACTAATTGAATCAAACTAAGAGTTTGATAAGTTTTTCGAAATCGGACTTGACTTTATGCTGAAATCTACCATGGTCTCA